>CM077101.1:7790787-7835895 GCA_039619505.1 Cimex hemipterus | reverse complement strand
TATTGGGTCTTTCTTCCTTGACCTTCTAGCTGTTTGTAAACTTCTTAAGCATTACATACTAAATGGGCATTAAATTAAATTAAACAATTTCAATGGAATTATGATTTTGAGAGAAAAACAAAGTGAAAAAACTTTTTGTGGTTTTTATAGTTTTTCTCTTTTTGTCATCAACATCTTGGTTTCACAACCACTGAATAAGAAAATGACGAGTGCGTTGGAAGCGTTATTAAATCAGGTAGTTTTCCTCAAATTTGCTGCCTTCTGAGACTAAAATTAGAAACTCTGGATTACTTTATACACTTTCCGATTTACACAATTTTCCACTCTTTTTGTAGTTCTGGCTAAAATAAAACACAAAAAATTAGCCCAAATATTTTGCCACCGTCATCTTCTTATTGAAAAATTAACGGGAATTTCAACGGTGCTATTAGATATTCAGAGAAATGTTTAAATTAAAAGATATCACGATTTTCCGACCCCAGGACGTGATATCTTTCAAAATCGATAAAAAGCGAAATTACTCTGAAATGGTTGAGAATCGGACCATGGACAATATGAACTTTTTTGTTCATTTTAGGGTGAAGAATCTACTGGAGAAGTATGTAGCACGAGTATAATTATTGGCTTGTTTAAGATTTCTATTTAGGCAATGTTTTAATCTCCATTATCTAAAAATCTTTATTGCCTGTTAATCACAAACGCAGATTTCAAACTAAGTTAATGACAAAAATAGATTTAAGCATGCTTCATTTGTTTTTTGGAATGCGATGTAGAAGGTGCGCGGTCTGAAAAAGGGTGAGTTCTGTGCGGGGGGATCGGCGGCGAGGGTGGCGGGCACGCTTCACCCACGAAGAGTCAGTCGACATCGAGCTTTGGTCGTGGGAACTACGCCCCTCAAATCCAAGCCTTACGTACGTCTTAGTGTTTTGAACGTCCCATCCGAAAAAAATCAAATCCCATCAAATATTTTCTACTCTAATAATCCTTGGGGCGTTTTAACGGGTTCCCGAACGTTGACACGACCAAAATAAAATTACTTTTATATTTTGTAGTTGTTTTTGTTTTTTCAATGATTTTATTTTCTCTTTAAGTTCCAAACAATTTAAATGTACGTATTAGTTTCGTTTTTTTCGTTTTTGTAAAAGGGAATATTTAAAAAAGACAAAACTGAAAAAAAGGCAATGATCACTGCGGCAATCCTTTATTGCTTTGTCATCTCGTCCCTCGTCACCGGTGAGTTATTTCTAAAAATTAGTAAGCACTATGAAGGTAATTTTTTTGTCACAATCGCTTCTATGGCAACTCAAATTATACAGAAAACTGAATAGGGATCGCAGTTTTCCTTGCGTTTTGGCTTTAGACAAATTCAACAATTTTTTTTAGGGAAAAACGTGTAACATTATCTTTCACCCTTCAAAAAAAATTGTAACCCCGAACACGGATGCCCCCTTGTTTCAATCTTCACTGTGAGTATTTAGTGGCGAAATATAAAATTTTGTTCAGCATTTTTGCCGCTAATTTTCAAAAAATCTCGGCCTTGAATAATGATACGAACGCACATCAAGGTTTAGATTATATATTTTCGATTTTTTTAAATTTATTTTTTAAATTGATAAACTCAAGACATTTTCGAGGCGTTGAAATCTTCCGTGTGAGGAGCTGTGCTTAATATCTACTTTTCAACGGCAATCACAACGAATTTAAAAAAAAAAACTTTTTTAAAAAAAGAACCCAAAACTCATTTACAAAACTCATTAAATATTTGTTATAATGTTCAATTTAAAATTAGCAATATTTTTGTTAAGGCATTGCACCTAACATAATTCAGTTTCAAAGAGTGTTTTGTTAAATTAAAAAAAAAAAAAGTTGTTGCTTAAAATTGTTCAGAGGTGTTTGTTCTTAACACAACCTTGCTAAATTGCAAATCAGAACACCTGGAAAATAATACACTCAACATTTTCAAATATAAACAAAAGCATAATCAGTAAATCATCACGATCTTTGATTATTAAAACTGATGCATTTATTATATTATTTCAGACGTGTCACGCGTCTGGATTTAATCATGTCAGTGTTAATTATGAAGAAAACATATTTTTTTAAATATTACTCATTATAACTATAGTTTTTTATACACCTAAAAGATTTTCTCAGATTAGTTTGGTATTTGCCGTTTTACGAGCAATCTTATGTTGTTGAACTACTTATACCTCATATACACATAAATTAATGATATTAACATAACTACCAGGGAAAGGTTAAGCATCGGTGAAATGCAAATTATGGATAGAAGGAAGGAATAGCCGAGGTTAGGAAAAAAAAATAGCCTACATCGTCTAAGGGAATCTTGTTAATTCGCTGTCCACGCGTCTTTGCATTCCCAGTTATTCTGCCATAAAATAAATGTTTTTTTAATTTATAACAAGTAAAAACTATTATAAATAACTATTATGCTTAAAATATGTGTTTTTTTTACAAATAGGTGTTATATTTAACACAGAAATTAGAAGTTTCATAAATTATAATAATAACAACTACGCGGATATACTGTGAAACTCAGTGATTTGGGACCTTACGTCAACACAGCGGCTTTTGCAAATTTTAAGTCCAAAATATCAAAAAGGAATTATTTTGAATCAATTTAAGTGAGAAGTGAACGTTTTATGTTCGGAACGATTTGCTATTTTTTCCTTCTTTCGGATTAAAGTCCATTAAGTCTGTATGAATTTTAATTTTAATACGCATTTCTTTCTCAGGACAGTTTATAAATTTTGTTTAAAGCACCTCCAAAATTTCGATCATATTTTAATAGCGCTTTTAAGTTTATTTCGTTGTAATCGAATACAAAATTTTTGAGAATTTTCTTTGTACCATTTTCTTAAAATTTAGTTTGCCTGATAAAATCCAATATTTGTTTTTAATAAATTCTCCTTAGTATAGTAAGAAGTTGTAGCTGAAGTTTCAAGAAATATCGAGTAGTTAAATTTCATTAACTAAATTTGTGAAAACATTGCGAATATGTCGGTCTTTTTGTTAAACAACTGCTCGCTTCAATTTTTCCCCTATCATAGGTCAAAAAGACGAAATAAAGAATCGTTCCAATATGTGAAAGAGGTTTAGAGGCAAGTGTAGCGGCTAAAAGAAAAACAGGAAGAAGTATTCCAAAGAAGCGATTTTCCGATTGATCTGGAATTCTTTATCTTCCGAGCGCTTTGAAAGAACGCTGGTTATTCAAAATAATTGTTGCGATGTGATGGAATCTTCCGGATAAAACTGCAACAAAATTGAATTACTTCAACTTTTTCGGGACATGCTATTTTCTCATCGAGCTTGAATATCTTAGCTCTTGGGTGTTTTTACAACCAAATCCTCGGTACGATCTTTTGCCTATTATGTCTCTACAATGTAAAAATAAAAAGAATCTTTCAAAGAAAATATAATGAATTTCGGAGATAAATTGCACCAAACATTTAAACAATTCAACTTTTTCAGTAGATGCTATTTTCTGTTGGAGCTTAAATATCGCAGCTCCTGGGTGTTTTTTAAAGTCAATATCTCAGTACATCTTTTCCGTGTTTCGAGCTTACAAAGGTAAAAAAAATCTTCAATGTGATAAACGTTTCCGAGAAATATGCGCCGAAAAATGAAATAATTCACCTTTTCAGAAGATCCTTTTTTGATCGAGCTTGATATCTCAGTTCGTGGATGTTATTTTAAACGAGTTTCTGTTTACAATTTTTTGTCTTTTATGTCTTTACAATACAAAAACAGAGAGATTGTTTCAAGAAGGAGTGGTTCGGTGAATAATCTACAAAACTGTTAAAAAATACAACATTTCAAGAGATGCTATATTCGGATCGGGCTCAAATATCTTAGCTCCTGAGTATTTTTAAATGCTTGCCCGTTTCATTTGTTTGTCTGTCATGGTTTTGCAAAACGAAACAGAAATTGTTACATTATGTTGAAGATTTTAGGAGAAAAGATTACGGAAATTTGAAACAATACAATTCTCCAGGAGTTGCTATTTTCTGAACGATCCCGACTTCATTGGCCGCTGCGTAACTTTGGACTGAAATTGCTCGCTACCAATTTTGCCAATTATTAATAATAATTATAATAATAATAAATGCATTATTAATATTCAAAATAAAAAACAACTATTCGTTCCAAATACAAACTATATAAACTAAGTCTGTATGTAGGAGTGCATTATAAATTATAGATAAAAAATAAAAATAAAAAAAAAAGAGGAATAGAAAGTAAAAAATAATTGTTAAAATAAATAAGCAAGGATTTTTTTTTCAATATGACGGAAATTCAATTTTTCGAAAGAAACGATTTTCTTATTAAGCTCGAATTTTCCAAGTTGTCGTCCAATGTACGTTATAAAAACGATCCATTCGAATTTTTCCAGCAGTCTGAAGGTGCTAGTTGTTTTTAGTTAAGACGATAGTTTTTGGCGCAAAATGAAAAAAAAACGAAAAAATGAGACGATGTAAAGTTTGGCAAGTTGCAAGTCCATCATGGTAACACATCGCACTTGATTCACCAATTTCAAAAATTATTTGAAGCACTTTTACGTCTCAAAAGGTAGTATTTTTCTTATTTTATTCACACGGCGGTAGCCAAATGGTCAGCGATTTAGACTCGTAGAACGGCGATCGCGGGTTCCATTCCCGCCGTCCCTTTTGGCAATTTTTTTTTTCACGACACTCTTTCCAGCCAATACGCGTACGCATAATATATGGGCTGGCTTGGCTAACGTGCAAAGTACATGAGTCCGTTAAAAAAATCGTAGCAACTACCGACACGTTTTTTGTGTTAATCTTATATGACCAGTTTTTCCGTTCAAAAAAGGTTGTGGTTTAATTTGATAAATTACGGGAAAATAATTTTTTTTTTATCCGAAAAAGTCTCCTAGGCATAAAAGGCAATATTAAACATACAAATTTAAATCATCTCAGCGTATTATATACATATTAGATATACTGCGCGCACGCGTGTGTGTGTGGAAATATATTTTAAATTAAATCAAACTCGCTGTACAATGGTGTTTTGTCTGATAATTATTCAGCAAAAAGTTTCAGTTGTTCGCAACTGAATGATCCAAACTGCCTTTGTATTTACAGTGATAATGTTGTAGAACTTACAAAAAAGTTCCTCACACAAAAGTTAGACAAGTATTTAGCTTTTCACAGGGCAGTGGCATTTCAAAACAAACTAATAAGATCGCCGTACTTGAAATTAAACGCTGAACATTTGTTGTGAACAAATTATTTAAACACTATGAAGTATGAGAAATAAGTCATTCTGCCGTACGCCATATATAACTGTGATGTTTTCTTAAGATCACTATGACGATTAAAATAAATTACCAATGTAATTCATATTTTTATTGTGTTTTAAGTGTTGGAAATAAGAAGAAAGTAATTGTTTTCAAAAATAAAAGAAATTCACTAATTTCGTAGTCCGCTTGACCAATCAATATATTACAATTAATTAAGGTTTTTAGTCGAGATAAAAAAGTCAAAGGCACGAGCGGGATTCGAACGCCGCTGCTCAACCACTTGAACTATCGTGACCTCGATCCACTCGGACACCAACTCCTCATCTCAACCTCACCTTGCGAGTTTTCCCTCCTTTTGCCATATTTCATATATTTACACGGCATTTGAAATATGGCAAAAGGAGGGAAAACTCGTAAGAAAATGTTTTTCTGAAACGTACATCACACCAGACCGCATCTCACGATATCTCAATAATTATCGATTAACGGTCACTAATCTCTACTCATGAAAAAATCACGTTTACCTAGGAATAATCTTTGATAAGAAATTTACTTGTAACCCCATAACTGCAGCATACTACAGTGAAAAGTAAAATATCTCTAACCACAAGAATTACCTTGGAGGTTAAAACCGGAAATGGCCTGTTTGATATAAAGTAATAAGACCCAAAATAACCTATGATCATTAATCTGGTGGACCAAGGCTCAACCAAAAGCAGCTACACGAACATTACATAGTATATACAGACTAGCAAACCTAGTGGCAATGAGAACAACCCTCCCCCCATTCGGATACCAACTTCCTATCTCAACCTCAAGTGGTAGAGCAGAGAAGATCGTGGGTTCGAATCCCGCAGGTGGCATTGACTTTTCTTATCTCAACTAAAAGCCCTAATTAATTGTAATCAAAGAAATGTTCAATATAATTTAAAGCCACCAAACTTAAAGTTTGAAAAATAAGTATAAAACTAATTTTGGTAGTTTCCAGTATTAACAATATGTCACAAATTTAGGCTGACTATTGTTTATTCGTGCAGCAATCATAACAATCCAAAATGGCATCAACACATTATAAAATGACATTAAACTCGACGGTATTAACAAAAATGTTTTTCTTTTTATAATAAATGACATAAATAACAAAACCATTTTTAATGAGTTGTTTTTAATAAATTAATCAAAATATTTAGCTGAGAGAGATTGATATTTCCACTTAATTGGTCTATTGAATTTGTGTGATTTTAATCATGAATTCCGACCTAGGCCGGGGCGTCGGTGGCAGCAAGGTTTAGTCTTTGAGACACGGCGCTCATCACTGTGAGGTCAAGGTCCCTGGTTCGAATCAAGCGGCCCTTCAGTCGAACCCGACATACTTACAAATGGTTTGTGTTTTTCAAAAACACCGGCACCCTGAGGGTTTATATGACCTCTGCTGTTGCGGCGAAACCTCGTGAAAAAATAAAAAAAAAAAAAAAAAAAAAAAAAAAGAATAGGAATGATAACTTTTGTTCTCACAAACGAGACGATTTTATGCCTACCGACAACGAAGAGAGGAAAATGCGGTCACATTTACGTAGCATCCAACAGAAAGTTTCTTATGTTGGATACTTAGCAACCATGAGCCACTTGCAATTTTAGATGGCCCGAAAACGAATTTTCAATTATGGTCATTATTGCTCTGGGAAACTGCTTTGCAAGTGCCAGTTGAAAATTTATTAATTATTTATATTTTTAGACCGTATTTTATACATCTATCGTTCACAAAAACTGCAAAAAGCAACAAGAACGGCAAAACAAATTTGTATCTATTTATACGTTTATTTGAATGACGGTTGTACCATAAAATTACAAAATTTGGCGCTATTTCCAAATTGACGGAAAACGATATAATCTGAAATAACAAGAATAGGAACATTGAGGCAAAATTAATTTATTCTACCTCTACTTTAAAATAATGTAAATATATAAAGCTACATTAATGAATTTATAATTAATACGTAAATTTTATCATATAAATAAAAGTCTTATTTACGGACAGATCCTAAACCGTCGTTTACATGAGTACGTGTATCCATAATGTAGAGAATGGTTGGTCCATGTAAACCACTTAATTGAAAGGATGCCACTTTTTCTCTCTATATAGAGATCGTGTAAGAATTCGAGGCGATAGGAGAATTGAGGTTGAACACGGCAGCCAGTGCTTGAGTCACCTGTTCCTTTTTCGGGAAACAGGGCTTTGTATATGTATATATGTATATATGTATAGTACTAATTATCTAAGCAACATTATTGTGTATATATTTGTTTAGTCAAGATAAAGTAATTGCTGCCATTCAGGAGGGTTTAACGTTCATACGCACTTTGGGCGCGAAAATAGAGCAACACAGTTTAAAACAAGTATCTTATTGTAAAAGATTTTCAAGTTCTTTTATTTGCTCAATCGGAGCAAAAGATTTGCATTTTCTGAAAATATATTTTCTCCAATAAAAACCAATATTTTTTTCGAATTTTTTCTAAGTAGACTACGATTTTTTGAAATAATAATAAAAATTTCACTTTTTTCATTTTCTTGCTCTGCTTCTGCTTTGGTATTAATGCTCCTAAATATGAAACGTAGAGTTTTGGTGAAAATTGGAGGTAATTGTGAAAAATAGAACTTTTCCGGAGAAGCTATTTTCTGACCCAGCCTGATTTTTTCAGCTCCTGAGGGATTTATTGATTTATTTTTTTACGTCAGTATCTCTTTACCATTGTTCGTGTATAATTGTTTTACAAGTGAAAAAAAAATCGTTTTATATTCCTAGTAAACTAAAATAATTCCCGTCATTCAGGATTGCATATCGTTGAAATATCCGGTTGGATGTTGTAGGACAAGGGTCAAAACAATTTGCATTTATTTTTCAAATTATTATTAAGTAAAAATCCATGTGCTGTACCGGGATTCGAACCCAGAACCGCTAACGTTCCAATAACTTCGATATACAAGTCCTATGGCTTTACGATTCGCCCACCGTGCACCTTGATATACAGGTTTCTGCGGATCAGACGTTAATTCTCTAGGAGGTAATCCTATATTTCAAATCCGCCTTTAAAGTCCCTATTTTTCAAAGCGAAAATTACTTCAATCGTTTACAACTTTTTACTATAAAGCCACTGGTGTAAAAAAATTTTAATCCTACTGTAAATTGAAATACATCGAAGGTCTGAGCGTTAAAGTCCTTTGATGTATTTCAATTTACAGTAGGATTAAAATTGTTTATGACCTATGAGATTCATTTTTTTTAGGTACACCTCATATAAACAAAATATAAAACTGCTTAGAAATTAATTTTCTGACTTTCCAAAATTCTTGTCTAAAGTAAGATTTTTTTGATCCTACAAATACTGAAAGATTACATATAATTTGTCCTTACTAATAAGTAAATATCTTAATTTCTCAAAGGACAGTTATCATCAATGTAAAATTAACATTTAATTATTAAAAATCAATTCTTTGATTGTGAACGGTTCGAAAAATATTTCCTTACGATTTTGAAACTTAAAAACAATTCGAGTAATACAAATTAAACAAACGTACGCTACGGTACAAAATTGAACACAAGGAATGACAAATACTTTCCAAAAGGATAGTTCCTACTCACAGTAAGTAGTGGTTCAATTCCCAATGTTTGAAATTAAACTTAACTCCGAAATTCGTCCTTGCTAAATTAAATATTAAGAACTGCTCAACTCTCTTGAAAATGAAATGCTAAAAAAACATTTTAAATAATGAACTACACAAATTGAACAATCTAAGAGATACAAAACGTTTTGATCAATATATTGCACACATGAAACTTACGTCATTATTGTCTCAAGTAGAATGGGACGAGTTTGATTATGATACGCGATCAAAAATTAAATTTATCACTGATAAAAAACAAAGTATACTAGATTAAAAAAAATCAAAAACTTAAAGCACGGTTCACTTAAAAATACCCATAAAGATTCAAAAACTCCATTTAAATTTTACCCAAGGGTTATAAACTTAACGAAAATGCCACTAAATAAAGAGGAAACCAATTTGTTGAACAAAGTCTTGAAATTTGTCCCAAAAACAGAATTGGATACAAAAAAACTATTATCTCTTGGTTCATCGGTGGATTGTAGTAACATAAATACAAATATAAAATATAAATGTGCCGAAATAATGAAACAAAACTTAGTAAACTTAAACGTAAAAAAACTAAATATCCCACGTACAATTAGGTCTATCGATCAAAAGTTAAAAAGTAACAACAACGTTGTTTTAAAAGCTGATAAAGGAAATAGTATAGTTATCATTGAAAATCAAAATTACGTTTCTAAAGTTGAAGAATTTCTAAATAATAATGAATGTAAAGAAATAAAAAAGGATCCCACCTTAAAACTAAAAGCTCGAGTTCAAACAGCCATAAAAAATAGTAATATTTTATTTTCGGATGACCAATATGCAGTTAAAAAACTCATACTAATGAACCCAAAACCACCAATGTTGTACGGTACAGTCAAAATCCATAAAGAAAACAAACCTATAAAAAAAAACTTACTGTGAGTAGGAACTATCCTTTTGGAAAGTATTGAACACCACACTCACCCCATCATTTAACATTTCTAGGAATGACAAAAGTCACTAAAATATTAAATTAAACAATTTCAACTTTCTTAAAAAAACGAAAATCTAATTGCGGTATTTTGTATTATTTTGCTTAAGGTTCCAATTAACAATTTATCTCATACGAGTTTACCTTTCTCTCTATTGGTGTAATCAAATTTCTAGAGGGATTAATATTTTTTAAGATTGAGCAGAACTTTATGTAATAAAGTTGGGCATGGTTCAATTAACCTGGAAAGCGAAGTAGCTTGAATACAATTAAGAAGATTGATATTAAGATCTTATGATTGAGATTGATTGATAGTTTGTAATATTGACTCTTTAGAATATGATATTCGGTAAATAGACATTTTAAATCAAAACGTTAGATTTGCATGTGTTTGAAAGTGTGTAATATTGCTGAACCAAGGTTGATGGGTTGGCCAGGGTTTAGGCTAACGTCTTTTATGTTGCCTTTGTCGGAGGAGGCGACATACCATCCGAGCAATGCGATAGTCGTGGAACAACAGAGTTGAATTCATATGTGACATTTCGAAGATTTTTAAAATTGTATAGTTGAATTTTAGATATAATATTATTAGTTTGTTTTTGGAATGGAGTTTTTGGATTATTACTGTTTTTCGTTTTTGGATCTGTATATATAATTTTTTGATGGGCAGTTTTTCAGTTTACTCTCGTTTTGCTTGTTTTGGGCATCAATATTTTAAGGAATTTGCGGTAAATTCATTTCAGTTACATTTCTACAGGTAATGATTCTTTTATTTCCTATACAAATTGAGTTCATTAGTCATTTTTAAAAGTGTTTTTAATTTTTCTTTGTTTATTTATTGAGATATCGTGAGATGCGGTCTGGTGTGATGTAGATTTCAGAAAAAACATTTTTCTTTATCGTGCCAAACGATTCGATCTTTCATTGAGATCATCTTCAGGGCTCCAAGTGTTTGTCTACTCTGTAATTGTGCCATTCTTGCGTGTCGTGTTGAAGTTCTTTCAAGTGAAGAATTTCGACGATATCTGAACAATTATCGATTAACGCTCACTAATCTCTACAAACTTTTTCTTTGTGTTCATTTATATAATTATTTACTAATTGCAATTTGAAATCTATATGTAGTGGGTCGTATTAGTTTATATGTCCATTGCAATATCAATGGGTTTTATTTTATTAAATGACTGGAATGAGTTAGGCTAACAACGCAAAATTAACTTTGTACATTATTGTATTTTTGTACAATGCAATAACTTTATTTAAAAGATGGATGTGTTCAACTAAAGTGGAATGGAACCTTTTAATAATTCCAGTTGACTCTGGGTTTGGGATGAATTGAAGTGAAAAAGATATTTTATGTAATTGAATTAAAGTCTACTCCGTTCTCGCAAATTATTAGTTTAGTAGTGTTGTGCCGATTAAAATATTTTATTAGTTTGTTAGCAACGTCAATAGCTTGTCCTGATTTTCATTTATAATCTGTTGCCTACCAAGGGAATGCTTCAATTATGATAAGAAATTTTGTGTTGTCTAAAACGGCAGTGTCTGCATGAATAATTTCAAAAGATTTTGAAGATTTAGGGGTGATTCTAGTCTAAGGGCGTCTCTCGTATTCTGTTGCTTGACAATTCTCACATTGATTAATGTACGTTTGAATTGATTTCGTTCAATTCGGCCAATAATAAACAGCTTTAGTTTTGTTGTCCGTTTCGTCCTATCCTCGATGATTATGTTTTCCGATGTGATAATTGTCGATAATTTCCGACGTGGTTTATTTTGGATAATTTCGACTTAGTTTTCCACGTCTGTTAATTTCTATTCTATTTTGCTAAATTCTAATTATGCGTATTAGAAAAGCTGGTACAGGTCGCGACAAAACTGTTCATGCACTTCGTTTTCAAAATATAAGTAGTATTCGCACTTCGGAACAACATATCATTTTATTAAATTAATTACATGTTCTTTGAAATTTTGCTTTGGAAACTGAACTACACTGTTTTCTTATCTTATTGCTTATTTTGGGCGTCAATAGTTTAAGGAATTTGCAGTACGTTCATTCCAGTTACATTTCTATAGGTAATGATTCTTTTATTTCCTTCCCAAATCGAGTTCGTTAGTCATTTTTTAAAGTGTTTTTATTTTTTCTTTGTGTTCATTTATATAATTATTTACTAATTGCAATTTGAAATCTATATGAATTCTATAGTGAACTATAGGGATACAAAAACAAGAATACAGCTATCATGCCAGATAGCCAAGCAGCCATCAAAGCACTAAGTTCAAATATCAAGCTCAAGAATGGTGCTGAACTGCAAAACCAAATTAAACTCATAAGGTAAGCAGAACAAAGTTAGCCTCTGCTGAGTCCCAGGACACATGGGAGTAGATGGCAATGGGAAGGCGGACACCCTTGCGAGGAAAGGGGTGGCTACACCGCTGACAGGACCCGAACCTTTCTGTGGCACAGGAACCCACACTATCAATGAACATCTCAGACAGAAGGACAAAAAGAAAATAAGGGAACATTGGAATTCGCTTATTGGACACAGACAATCCAAGAATCTTCTTACCAATTTCGGAAAGAAAGAAATTACAGAATGTGTCAAAGTAGGCAGGAATAGACTGCGAATCCTAACAGGATTCCTAACTGGACACTGTAGATTAAATGGACATCTAAAGAAAATGGGAATAATCCAGGATGGCACATGCAGATTCTGCAAAGAAGCAGAAGAGACACCAACACATCTGCTAACAAACTGCGGAGCAACATTAGCTCGCAGGAGGAGTTGTTTTGGGATTTACAATGTGACCATAGAAGAGCTTCAACCAATAAAACCGGGCCTACTAATCAATTTTCTTGATGAAATAGGACTCACCGATGTGCTTTAGGCAGAGAACGTGGGATACAACAGCTCTCAAAGGGCGCAGTATACAACACTCCGAAATATCATCATCATCGTGAACTATATTAGTTTATATATCCATTATAATACCAATCCTTCATTTTTGTTGAAAGAATCAAATTCTACGAGGGACATTAAAATTTGATCTTTTTCATGATTTACTGGACTCGGGACTATGGGCACTGTGATTGTCGTGTTACTATCAAAATTTGAATGTATCGTATCGTCGACATTGTGGAGGGGGAGCGTTTTCATCAAAGTTTGCGATTAAAGATTCATAATCTTTAGTAGGTGTCACGTCGGGTATCGCGTTTTCTGCTTCATGTTGATAGTAATTTCAGGGTAGATGGAATAAAATTTTCGGAGGAGTTCTTGAAGTTCGGTATCACTGCAATTGTTCTGTTTTGTTTGGATAATAAATTAATTCGTAATTCCTCGAGTTTTAACCACCGACGTAATAATTCACAATTTGGCTCATTTAAGGCCATGAACGATTGGAGTGGTGGAGTGGGAATATTTTGTTGCTCATACTTTGGCAAGGAGCTATTTTTCCAGAACGGACAATCTTCTTTCGGCATCGTTGCGGGTACGACTATCATAAGCCACCTGAAGATCTGCTCCGTTAAATTTTTTACTCAGGACCGTTCCAAGGGCGTAGTTACTCGTGTCCATAGTTAATATGAATTGTTTAGAGAAATCGGGGAATTGAAGTATTGGGTCATTGTTCCATATTTGTCGACATGGGTCAAAAGCGTGTATGTGTCTAATTGTAGAAACGTACTGTTTGCTTAAAAAGACCGTAATATTAGGAAGGAGGTATAGGTCGGCGACTGTCTTGTCGTTTAATTTTCTATAGTCAATCACCAATGTAAATTTTTGTTGTCCCGAGGTGTCTCTTTTCCGGGACAATCCAGATAGGGGAGATCCATGGCGAGTTTGAGGGTTGAATTATGTTTTGTTCTAACGTATTATTTGTTGGTTTATTCACCTCTTTTTTATATACGTTTGGATATTTGAAAATTTGTGTAAATTTGAATTTCGTCCTTAATCTTACGGTGTAGTTTGACTTGATTACAAAACGTTAGTTTGTTTCTACAGGCGTCGAATACATAGGCAAATTCTCTGATCAAATGTTGTACAACTGCGTTCTTTTCGTCGGTCCTGTGGTGTGTCCCAATTTTTGTTGTTGTTTATGCCCTAAAGTTTTTTATGTGTTTGAGGTAATCCATCTTAATGGCGATATTGTAGTATTATCGAAAAATTCAAGAGTTATGGGTTGAATTACGGAAAATTTTGTTGCATGATTGTTCCGATTGTGGTTCGTGATTATTTACATTTACAATCCATTTACAAGCCCGAACATGGGGCTTAATTTCTTTCATAACATTTTTACAAGTATTCCATCTTCTCGACCAGTTTCGTTTAATAATATTGTTAACATAAACTATATCATCTGGGCAGTAAGGAAATTGATCTGTTCTTTGTGCGTGGTTTGCAGCGTTATGTTATATACGTATAATATATATAATATATAAGTTTAACGTTTGACGTTTGATAGTTGAGTCTGTCTCAAAAGATTGATATAGAAAATGAAAAAAAAAAGACAGACAGTTAAAATTTGATTTAAATTTTCAATTAACATCTCAAATCGCGTATTTCCTCCTTTTGACTTAATTACATCTCAAAGACGCCTTGGTATACTTTCTACCGGTCTGGAAATGTCCCTTTGCTGGAGGTTCGCCCATTCTTTACTAAGAATCCTTTCGAGATCGTGGAATGTATCAGGAATTGATGGGCGTGCTCTTATTCGTCTTTTGAGGTTATCCTAGTTCGATGCTGCTAACGGGCTGGCCAGGCTAACAGTCATTCTCGAGTAGTCATCGTAAACAAGACAAGAGGATCTTTAGCCTGTTCGGCCTTATCGGACGTTTTGATTCTCAAGATGAGAGCGGACGCACCTCCGCGTATAATACGACGGAGTAGTGTTACCGCCGAAGCATTGGTGTAGAGGTGCCCAGTCCCTGGGCCAAGACAACCTCGCTCTCCGCTTGCCCACTTCGACTGTTCTTCAACTTGTTCAGTTACCCCGAGGTACAGATGGACATGCACCCTCCCCCGTCTATGCAGACAAGATTTAGTGCACTGGCGCTCGTGTGACTCTACTAAGGCACCTGCCGCCCATGCCGACCCTAGGCCGACACGAATACACCTTCTGTTTCGGAGAGATTGCCACGCCCTCTGGGCTACACCATTATTTTGTGCCCGGACCCCCCCTTGCAACGAAGGGTTGGAAAGGATCACAGGATAGAATGAAGGAACCCGGATTGAGAAAACAGGGCCGTGGATGAGAACCCGAGGTGAGCCGTTGCGGGGTCTGATGTTATGTCGTTAAAGGTATGTTTGTAGTACGCGCGCGACATTATCGTCCATTGAACAGGATTGCTGCTCATTTCATCGAGGATAGGCAACGCAAGATGTTCCAAAATTTCATCCACTTAGAGAGTGGCCGTCAAAGACCTCCACGAACGACAACCAATTCCGTGCGACGCTCCATTGAAATTCCCGCCCCCGCGATCACTAATTTTTTCCTTTATTATGTATATATTTTAATAACAATGTATGCAATATCTAATAATGTATAATTACACTGAGGAAAAACTCCAATTTTACATGCAGTGTCATTTGCTGACGTACTGAAGTCTGTTCACGGTGCATCCTGTATATTACGAAATATCAACGAGAATGGTTTTAGTTTGAAATTTATTTGTTAGCCTTCTAACAATTTTAGCGTTCAAAATACTTCAACAGCCTACAAATTAGTTCTTGTTGTAGGCTCAGAGGTTCCCTTTTGCCTTTTAAATTTACAATTACAAGAAGCCGCAAATCGAAATTCCTCTTCGCCACATTACCAAGCGGTTGAATTATCCGAGACAGGGCTACGTATTTTTTCTTTTTTTTGGAAGAGGGGGGGTTAGAGGGGTGCGCAAAGCGTTTTTTAATATTTCAACCGGACACCGAGCCTGACTGTGGCGCGGCTGCAAGGAAAGCAATTTTCTCAGATTTATAGGTAGTTTTAAAATGTCTGTTTTTCTGCCGAACCCTTTCTTTCAGTTCTTACGCCCTCTTCCTCCGCCGAAGCATTAGACCCTGCAGTATTACAAGTTGTAACGTTGTTTACACTTAATTGAATGAATTGAAAGTTTGTAGAGGAGTTGAACGATGTCGAGAGGAGATTTGCTCTCACAAAGTACAGCCGGCGTTCGTAAATTTTAGGACGTATTTTATCCCCAAACCCTACAAATTCCCAATCTGCATATAGTCGTCGCTAAACACGTTCTTTTTTTTAATTTTACTCGGATGTTGAGGATAAAACTAACTTGGTGTCATAGTTTTGTTTATACTCAATATACAATGTTCCTATATTTGGTTTTTTAATTGATTTTTTCATCCTTAAGGCAGTGATAGGTGAAATAAATAATGACTTCATGTTTTCAATTTTCTTTGTCACTACGTAAGGAATCACGTGGCCATCGCCATCTCAATCCGCGGGGAGGATTAGCTGGAACGGTAGTGGAACTGAGCTAACTGACCAAAGCAATGGGCTGTAGGAGGAACTAAAAAAAAATATTTTCGCTCATCTGGATCAATTTTAATATTAAGACCTCTGTGTAGGGTTAAGGTATGATACATAATAAGGTGGGCAAACAATTTTTCTTAGAATTTTTAATTAGAAACTTTGGATGTATTAGGAGTTGGAACGCTTGAGGGACCCTCAGAGTAATATACCGTAAGTCCTCAGAGGTTCTCTCTCTGCGATGACTCCATAGTATGTCGTTCGTCCAGGCGAATTCCCACGTAACGTTCGTGTTCGACTTGGGGAATGATACACTGGTATAGGTAGTGAGTGTGTTGTTAATACACACGTCAACGTACTGTATATGGTTTTCAAAGATTCTGTATGCAGTGACTAGATCATCATGCGGAGAAAGGATTGCTCTATCGACAGAAAAAAAGAGAGAGAATTGTTTCTGAAGGGATAAGAATGTCAACAATATATCTTGTGTAAAGGATCGGTCCACGAATACTTCCTTGTGGCGCTAGTTGATATAGGATACATAGAAGATATCACTGTGACCTGTCTAACTCTGAAGTATATAAATAACGGACTGGTACGATTTTAGGATTAGCTAGTAGGTACTAGGTCGTATGCACTTCGGTTCCCACTGAGACCCGGGTGACAAATCTTATCAAAACCGCTGGAACAAGTTAAGGGTCAAAAGTGGATAACACTGCCTCTGCTCAAGGGGGGATTTAATGACGCCGACAACGAGATGAACTGATGACAGTTGGTATCCCAGTTGGTAGAATGGTTTCTTGGCTTTCAATGATAGTATGCAGGGGTTTTAATTCTAATTTCTCAAGAATTTTACTAACGTCATGGGGGAGATTTTGATAGACCGTTAGAATGAAGGAGGGTTAAAGGTTTGGTTGGTTTATATAAAAGAATTCAGGAAAATATTTTTTCTCAAGACGGAATTAAATATGTAAGTAAATAAGACGAGGGTTTTTCTTGGTAAATAACTGTCGCCCCATACTGGTGAAACTTTCTGGTGCGTCTAACTAGTTGAGAGATGTTATTGTTTCCACAACGATAACCTGATATATCACATAGGGAAATTCAAATTTCTTCTTCTTATACTGTTAATTGAAATCAAACTCCTCCTCTA
This sequence comes from Cimex hemipterus, assembly GCA_039619505.1. Classification (NCBI taxonomy): domain Eukaryota; kingdom Metazoa; phylum Arthropoda; class Insecta; order Hemiptera; family Cimicidae; genus Cimex; species Cimex hemipterus. The sequence goes on along the minus strand of CM077101.1, from coordinate 7,818,356 downwards.
AAAGGAACATTCGAAAATGTCGTTAAGGTCTAAGATCAGACAATCAACCAGAGACCAATGGAATTGATCAATAAAATTGAATCATTCGTCATCGTAGCTAAGAGCAAGTGAATGTGCCAGGTTATTACATCAATGCTTTCTGAGTGGTTTTTATTTGATCTCCCTCAATAAGGCACATCTCCTGGGCTCTAATTGAGAACCTCGAGCATCTCCAGATCCTAATTGCATTAAAAAATTCGTCCGATCTAACGGAAATGTCTTACATTCCAAATTTTGCTGAATAAATGTTAGTTTGGGATTCAATTATTTTGTTACAAATAGGCACAGGATTTGTTACATATTCTTAGCTTCATTCAACATTTTTGAAACTGTTATTTTATGTCTCACGCTATTTACAAGTAATTAACCTATTTTACTATATAGGTAATATACATGTATTGTACATTTTTTGAGCCATTTTCATATAATTACGTATTTAACGTCAATTTACATTTTTTTCCACGTTTCAAAAATGGACTTTTGTTAGGAAGGGTATCTGAAAACACAACTATCGTGTGCTTTCACAAAATTGTGATGTATGTAAGAGATTAATTTTTTGTGTTAGGTTTTAGGCCGGCAAACTGCATTGTTCATAGTCAGCTTTCTCTTTTTTGGTATCTGTTTTTGAATTCCTCGCGTTTTAATGCCACTGGTTTATTTTCGATATTCAAAATCCATCAGAGAAGTTATGTTATTATATGATATAACGTAACCGACTCTCTCTCTCTCTCTCCCTCTCTCTCTCTCTCTCTCTCTCTTTTCATTAAGCTCTCGGGACCACCAATTTTGGATAAAATAATAGACATAACAAACACAAATACAAGAAAAACACGACCCTCTGGTTAGGGGTCAAACTGCTCCAGAGTAAGATAAGCTCCTCCATTCACTCGAAGAAATTACACACAATTCATTGACGCTACTCAGGTTACCCGATCTTCCTTGGGATAATTGGTGATAAACTCCTCCATACGCGCTAATAAGTTAGATTCACGCTACCTTAGAGTACTCGACATTCCTCGTAGTAACTGGGGATAAACCCCTCCATTCGCACCTAGTACGTAGCAGAGTAATTGGTCTACTGTGCACATTTCCAATGTTATTCAGAGAGTTTTTGCCAAATCGAAAGCTCTTCTATGAGCTCTCTATGTCTCCTTCAGGCCTTGTCTTTTCGTCATCCTAGGAGTGTGAATCTCAGCGTGCATAAGTCTTCGAACAAACAAAAGATACGATGTACTTTGTTAAGGAAATATTTGCTAGTTTTTCTAAGTCTAAACGCATGCTTCCGGAGCAATCTTCATATGAGGAAGTAAATCTATAATTCTACGTATAGATTTAACCTTTGCCGTTGATTTCCTTTAAGCATTTTTTTTTTGGCCCGGAAATTCGTCGCATTGCATGAAGGGTCTACGTTTTTGTCAGACTGGTATGTCGCAACAGGGTTCAGGGCCAATAGGTATCCTCATTAAACTTTTCGCTGCTCTTCCCTGATACAAAAGGGTAATTAGCTCCGCGTAACTGGAAGTGATTAAATTGTGCGCAGAAGAAGAATTTTTAACGCACGTGCATGCTTAGCCTAAGTGTAAATTCAATGCACAGATGACAACAATAAACGTTTATTAAAATCCGAATAAATATATTATGAATAAAAATATATTAAACTAAATCAGAGCAATGTTAGTTTTTTCCTATATAAAGAATTTTTAAATTTCTTAAGGAAATTGTTTATGTATTTTCTTTTTTTATCACTTTTTGTATGAAAATATTTAAACCTCTAGCCTTTTTTGGGCTATCAACGTACAAACATAGATAAAATTATTTTATTTATTATTATTTCTTGTAAATAATTTGTATTGCTTACAATAAATACTGTAAATAAATTGCTTAAGCTTGTATGCAAACACATACACAGTCGCGCATTTGTGTGCATAAGTCGAAATTTAAATCCAGCCGAGCTCGTGGTACAAATCATAAAACCAAGTATAAAATATACGACTACAGTGCTAACACAGGCTTCAGTTTTGCCATGGTTTTTTCAAAAACTACTCGATCAAAAAAAAAAAAAAAAAAAAAACAGTTTAAAACCACGGGTGACTCGAATTCGTTAACATGCATGATTTCATGTGTAGCATATCGTGGGGTAGGTTGCGCCTTCGTCTAACTTTACTAGGGATATTAAATTGTATTAAAAGACAAATCGGTAATTTAAACGAATGCTTAAAATTTTATAGAATATCGGGCAAATTGTACGCGTCGTTCTGGTTGGCTTCGTTAAACCTAAATAAATATAATTATAAATTTTACTGGTTTTATCTTGTTGGGATAGCAAACAAGAAGGCGTCTGTTTCGACGAGGGGCACGGTAGTCGTTTAGGTTCGTCTGCGGTTTGGGCCGACCACAACCATCAGGACTGGTGCGGTTTGTCAGCGGGTCCTGTTCCCCTCGGAAGCCAATGAAGATCAGCGGTTTCCGAACGGCTCGCGATCGAACCACTTCCGTTATAATTTAATTGCGGTGTTGGATTAGAAGGTTCGCACTTTCTTAGCGACTTTCCAATAGATAATTTTTCTTTATTAGACTTTTGATTAAAAAAACTGTGCTGTATATTAAAGGGTGGCGCTTGCTTATATACCAATTTTATTTTTTTAATAAAAGACTCATTCAGAAACAGCAAATGGCTCATAAGCCAAATAATTGCGTCAGTTTTTATTCGTTTTTTGTCATTATTTTACTTTACAACATGTGGTATGCTGAATGTACAATATGCTGCAAGTGACTTTAATCAGTTCTCTAGGAATAGAAATGACGATAGTTTGTATAAATCATGTTTCCTTTCATGTGGTATCATCCAGCACAAAATATCAGACAGAAAAAGACAAAACACTATAAACGCTACTTCGCGATACACGCCGTACTACTTGGCTAAAGGAGCGAGATCGCCCGGGAAGGGTACGGTAGATTGGAAGAACCCCCGGCTGTTTCCCAACTCAATCAGTAGATACGATAACGTTATTTAATTATTTTTCATCGAATCAAATGAAATAATAAAATACTTAAAGCAAGTCACAATGTATCACAAAGAAAATTTAACACAAATAATGGAACTACTTACAAATGTCCACAAATAATAATTATCCTGAAAAAAAGTGTTACAAGAAAAAGTAAATTTTATAATAATTAATGCATTAATAAAGTTGTTAATAATAATTAAAGCAACATTGTATAGGGAGAATCACAGAGGATTTGTGAAGATTTGTAAAAAAAAAATTATGGGAACAATTTATATTTTAAACATATTTTAAGATCAAAATTAACTTTATAGATTAAAAAATTTCTGTACCTGTGAAAAAGAATAACAATTATTTTAAAAAATTTACAGGTTTGTTGCAACATATTAATGGTGTGATGATGACGACGTTCACGGCCGGGACGACGACTAAAATGATGATGGATAATAGAAAGTGGGCTTTTTTTTCAAACATTGCAGCCTTCTTTGTTATAGTATTTTTCCCAGTTCCGTAGTTCTCGATCTTTTTCCCAAGATGAACTAAGTCATTGTTATATGACAAGTCATTCGAAGATGATGTGGGTGGCTGTATCATCTTCCTCATTGAATCACTTACAAATGGTGTCATAGTTGCCTTGTACTAATACGCCCATGTTATGTAGGTGTTTTCTCAGATGCCAGGGCCCGGTATATAGTCGTATCAATCCTTTCAGTTTATCCCCTTCCAACTGTGAGTTTGTTCTTCGTGAAGGTTGTTTTAGCATAAGCTTACAGTGTGCTGTAACTTTAGAACTTCTAGAGATCTACGTTTGTTTTGAGCCATCTGTATACCAACCATATGATTGTACCTTATTTTATCATAAATTCTTATTTTGGTCTGTAGAGATTTTTTAAATTTTTTTATCCGGGATCACGTAGTCAAACTACTTTTCCAAAAATGGGTTTCTGATTTTATTAATAATGGTTTTTTGACCGAAGTGTTTAGGTATCATCCGATTGTTTTTAGAGACTAAATGAGCTTTTTTTTGCTTCTCCTTTTATAAATATTTCCAATCGATTTAGATTTATGTTTGGTTAACAAGGATTCTAAGCACAGATTGGATTTTGAAAAGGTTCAAATAATATAAAAAGCAAATAACCATGAAAAATTGATACAGCAAAAACTTATATAAATTATGAAAATAATGTAACTATTAATGTATAAAGGGGCAAATAGAAAATAGAAGTATACAATATGGTAACTGAAAAAATGAAAAAAAAAATGCCACAAAATTAATTAAGCCAGAGTGAGTAAAACCTGTTACAATCATGGTCCACGGGTTTTGTCGTGGCTTTGGCTGATAACGGATTACTGATCAATGAGAAAAGTAAACAACAAAAAATATATTGTTACTTAACTGGATTAACGATCTGTCTGCTTATACGAATGAGAATAAGGTTTTGATGTAATCATTTGGCTTACATTCTGCCTGAGTTTAATATATTTTTTCAGGATTATTATTATTTGTAAGTAGTTCCATTATTTGTGTTAAATTTCCTTTGTGATACATTGTGACTTTTTATGGCCTCATGAACTAAGCATATCTAGCCAGTCTGCTGTATATATTTATTCCGTTATTCGATTTTTGGGGAAAGGGTATCGTGAAAAAAGGGCCAGGGGCGACGGCGTGAATCGAACCGGCGACCGCGGGGTCTACTAGCCGAGAGTCTCTCACGCTAACCACTCGGCTACCGCGGCCCCCGTCTATTATTTCATTTGATTCGATGAAAAATAATTAATTAATGTATCAGAGCACTCTGAGTTTAATACATTTTTTTTAAACAATATCATTTCAATGCATTATATACTAGAACGCAATGCCAGACTAAACGTTGCTTTTTTTAAATGTTAAAAAAAAATTTTCTTTTCAAAAAATGTTCGATTTGGTAAGCACACTTTCGAGATCAACTTTTTACAGCAAACAAAATAGATATTTTTCTATTTTTAAATCTCTCATCGGACGAAAAATGGGGGCTATTTTTCTTATCTCACAATATCCCATATTCAGCTTAAAAATTGACAATTCCATTTTATCCAATACTATCGATTGGTATTCCAACCTTTAAAAAGCGGAATATGCCGGCTTTCAGCCTAACGAAGTAAAAGTTTTGATTTTACGTCATAATAATTAAGAAAAATAAGGATGGAATCAACAAAACCAATAAACGTTCTATTTTATATTTCAGGCGATGAGTTATTCACGGCGAAGAGGTTTATGTTATTATTTGTATACTGTAAGGCTTAAAATACCTGTAAAACATTACCAGGATCGGTGAATCCGTTTGAAAGTTACGATCAATTATGTAATTTTTGAAAAAAAAACACCGTGATATTTGTTGGCGAATAATTTAAAAAAATTAATCGTTTTTCCGAAAGTTTGTAAATTTTTTTTGTGCAAAAAATAAATCTACAAGAAATTTGGTTTTGCTACATAAATTTTAAATTGCTTTGGTTCGTCGAAATTGCATTTTACCACGAAGCTATCATAGATAATTATTCAAATATCGTGAGATGCGGTCTGGTGTGATGTAGGTATGAGAAAAACATTTTCTTTATCGTGCCAACGTTTCGATCTTTTATTGAGATCATCTTCAGGGCTCAAAGTGTTTGTCTTCTGTGTAATTGTGCCATGTCGTGTTGAGAGTGCCAGTGAAATTTTACTGTTTCATGTTTATATATGTTTGATTTTGAAGTGGTGGGGAAGGAAGTGGGTATAGAAAAGACAATTTTGTATAAGTCGTCGGCTTCTTTGAGGTGAAAAGAGCCGACAAAGGGAAACAATGTGTTGGTAATGTTTCGGCCACTTTATTCTTTCAGGATTATGTAGAAAGGGATAAATGGGAAAAGGAAAATTAGATTGTTGGACAATTAGACTATGCGAAAATTATTTGATGTGTGGAATGTAATGTGATGATATATGTATGTTATCTGTATTGAATTTGATTAATGATGTTGGCGTAGCTGCGACTGAGTTTGCATGTTCTGTAATTGATACTGTGTGTTTATCCTTGTTGATGTAAATCATTTCTAAAAAATTACGTTTAAATTTGTTTTGTTCTGTATGTAGTATTTTTGGATTGTTGAAGTCAAAATTGTGTTGTTGTTCAAAGTGGTGGGTAGCGAGTGCTGTAGGATTTTGTTTGGGTTTTTTGCAATCGTAGATATGTTGTTTTACTCTCATGTCCAGATATTGGGATGTTAGACCAATGTATGTAGCTGGACAGTTTAAACAGTTGATCTTGTAGATTACGTCAGATTTATTTGTAATTGGAGTGGGGTCTTTAATTTTTGAAAACAGTGTTTGGATTGTTTTATAATTTTTGAAAGCTATTTTGAAGTTATCGGATGAGAGAAATTTGTTTAATTTGTGTGATAGCCCTTGAATAAATGGGATAGAAATGTATGTTGGTTTGTATGTATTTAATGTATTTGTTGTATTTAATATAGTAACTGTGGATGCTGTTCGTGTTGAGTTGTAATTGCTGATTATCCTGTTAACTATGTGTTTAGGATAGAGATTGTTTTGGAGGATCTGTTTGTATATCTTTATGTTCTTGTGGTGAAATGATTCATTGCTTAGGGTAATCATTCTGTGAAGTAGCCATTTGGCCGTGTTTATTATTGTATGAATAGGATGGTGAGATGTAAAGTTGAGGTAGCGATCTGTATTTCTTGGTTTTTGATACCAATCTGTGATTAATGTGCCATCAGGTTGTTTTATTACGAGTGTATCTAAAAATGGTATTTTATTGTTGTTTTCTATTTCATGTGTAAATTGTAAGCGTGGGTGAAAGCTATTAAATGTATCTAATGTGGTTTGAATTTGATCTGTGGGTACAGCTGTCAATATATCATCTACGTATTTAGTGAGGAAGGGTAATGTGAAAGGTAGTTGTGGTATGACTGTATTGGGTAGATGTGTCATGATGATGTCTGCCAGTACTGGGCCTAGGTTACTGCCCATGGCTGTACCAAATAGTTGTTTGTAAAAATGATTGTTGTATGTAAAATATCCGTTACCACAGCAGTGTCGGATCATTGTTACGAACGTGTTCTTTGATAGAGTTATGTGTGGTGTTACGTTAGACCATTTGTCTTCAATAATGTTCAGTGTTGTGTCAATTGGAATGTTGGTAAACAATGATGAAACATCTAGGGATATGAGAGAGTTATCTAGCTATCATAGATATTGATGCGCATACATTCCACCTGCGTATTATATTTTTATTCGAAGTAAAAGTCTTGAAATACATACATAGCAAAGGCCAGAAAACAATACAATACAAGTTTAAAATATTTGTCTAGGTTCCTTTGAAAAGAACCCTCGGACATATTTCTGACGTTTTCCAATTTTTCGACATACTATCACTCAAAAAAATTACTAACTGAAATCCCTAATATTCATTTTTTCGCCATTGTATATACTTATTTCTTTTCTACATAAACTACTTTACAAAAGTTTTTCTTTTAACCAACAAGTGTTTCGTCTGTCATTTTTCACGAAATCATAATCCTTGACGTACTACTCGCCAAATCCATAGTCGTCCGATCCATTTCTGAACTTATAAAAATGTAAAAAACCGTCAAACGACCTTTGTAACAAGTCACCAAAGACGGTAAATATTAGACCGAAACGCGTCTGACTTATAAATGCCTATTGTGGAAAAGACACTATTTTCTCCTCACCTCTTACTATGGAGTTACACAAAATCCGGATGGGCACCATCTAAATTCGATTTTTTGTTTCAACATTAACAAAAATTATAATTTACAATATAAGCAAATAAGCAAGGATAATGATATTTAAGTAGGAATTTAAAACCCTCAACACAAAGAAATAATAGCAGTTTGCTTTAGAAATAGTTATGAAATTTCAACTTCTAAAGGAAAATAGGGTCTAATGATATATAGATATTAAGCTGCTACAAGCATGTCTAACAAGGTGTATTTTTCTTTTTCCTTTGACGGAATTTACCGACGGCTTCGTCAACAATAACGAGCAAGTCTAAGAGGTCCAACATTTTTAAATAATATTAGTTAGCAAAGTAGCGAACGTTTTTCGAACAAAAATGAATTTTTAAAATGTTTTTCATAAATTAAAACTTTTCTGCACAGAACGACGTTTTTATCATGAGATTCCGTAATTTACACGTGCTTCAAACATTTTAAAAAATAGCGATTTGGTGTTTTTCGCTTTGATGAAATTGCAACTCACAATCCGTTTCGATGCTTGAAAACGCTAATGATTTTTGTATAATTTGTGCCAAAAGCTTCTTTTACTAACTAAAACGTCTATCAACTTTTCATTATTAGAAGAATCGGTTAAAATCTTTTTCGTGGCGTAAATCTGGTGGCAATGGGAGGAATTGTAGTTAATTGGAACAACTCCCTTATCGCGAAATTTTTAAGTGTTAATTTTTTGAGTTCGGTGCACATTTGACCAAAACTCCACATCATATTGAAAGATTTGTGATTTGATTATTTTTGAAAGCCAGGAAATAGAAAAATTGTACAAATGGACCGGTTTACAAAAAGCCTGTGGAAAATTTCCAGCTTGATCAGAAAATAGCATCTCTAGAAAAGTCTTATTTTTTTCACTTTTTCTCTGTCGCAATTTGTCCAAAACGCTTCATCAAAATCAACGAATCGTTTTTTTTTTTTTTTTTTTTTTTTTTTTTTTTTTTTTTTTTTTTTTTTCCATAGCGTAGAGAACTAATATCCAAATAATCGTTATGATTTTCAAAATCTTCAAAAAGGTAAAAAATTCGAGCTCTTTGTGAAAGTCGTTTCTCATGAAAAGTTATTTCATTTTTCGGAACACTTTTCTCTAAAATTTTATGATTTGGTAGGCTTTGGAAGAATTATTTAAGGAAAAAAAGGCAATGGAATGTAACTTTGAGATGGATAGACGCGCATGCAGGACACGACAGAGAGAAGAAAGACAAGCTTGTTAAACAAGCAGCGAGTGATAAACACATTCCAATAACATTAAGCAAAATACCCATCTCCTACGCGCGCGCGCGCACACACACACACACCCACACGCGAACGTCACTTTTTAAGAAAAAGGTTTATTGTTTCATTTTCTATCTACCTTTGCCGTAAATACATCATCTTACTGAAATGATTTATTATTTCATTTTGTAACGCCGTAAAAGACGACAATTTTTATTGAGAAATCGGCATTAAAACACATCCACAAACTCAGATATTTCAACTAGAATCAAAAGTTCTCATGAAAAGTTGAGATGTTTAAACTTTTCATGCATTCCCCCTGAACTCTTCGTCGCATTGAAAAAATTATTTTTTTCGTTTTGTAAAACCATAAATGCCGAAAACAACACCCTATCGTATAACTGACTTTAAACCCACGAGGTGCATAGATATTCGAGAATGAGCAGATAATCGTTTCTCAGAAAAATTCCAGTTTCATCTTTCCGTTAATTTTTTCCATGACTCTTCATCACAATGAAACGATTCCTTGTTCCCTTTTGGCAAGCCATAAAATACATCAATTTTGTAATGAAAAATTGTTTTAAAACACGCTCAGATGCTGAGATATTCGAGTTCGATCAAAAAATCACATCCATTAAAAAGTAGTACTGTTTTAACTTTTTGTTTTTTGCACTCTTTTCCGAAATTTCTTTTTTTCAATTTTATCGTGAATCAATAGGCAAAGGGGCAAATAATTTGAGATTGAGATTGATTGAGAATAATAAAAAATTAATTAAATAAAAAGAAAAATAATAACAGCTGTAGCATTTTTTTTATTGATTTTGTTTTTGACCATGATCTGTATTTATTTATTTACTTATTTTTTTGTTTTTTTATCCAGAATTAATCCCAAAAATGTAACTGAATGATATTGTTGATATGTCTCTTTTCCTTTGAAAATTATTATTAATATTATTAATAGTAGAGGTGTAGAGTTTCGGTTTTGCCTCAGTAAACGTAATTACACTGCATTTTATTAAATAATTTTTAGCCTGATAAATGCATATGCCATCTGCAAAAAGTATAATTTTTGTGCCTTGAGGAAGTTTTTCAGATATATTTGATATTTAAATGCTGTATATTAGAGGGATGACATTTTCTCCTTGAAGAAGTTTTGTGCTACTCCAGACCCAAAACACTTGTCAGCGATTGATACTAATATTTTACTCTCACTATATAAATTTATGATATTTCGACAGATTTCATTCGGTAAGCCATTTTTTTACCATTTTGTTAGGTAATACGTCTGAAGTCTGGAAAAATCACGACAGTGAATTCGTTGTTTGCGAACCCTAATTGAATATCAGTTATTAAATGGCCCAAACGGAACGGTTCGTTTGCCCTTTCTAAAACCGAATTGGAAAAGAGGAATTTTGTCGAAATATTCCAAACACAATTGGAGTCTATTTTTAATTCATCTTTCGAATAGTTTAAAGACGCAAGATTCCAAAGTCGTCTATGAATGAACCCGCTTCATTTTTCTTTCACCTTGATTTTAACAGGGTTCTAACATACTCTCGATATTTCCCCTCTAGCCTAAATTTGTTGAAAAGTCCAGGGCGCATCCGTTTATGCGTTGAGACAGGGCTCATCACTGCAAGGTAAAGGTCCCCGGTTCGAATCCAGCATTCGAACTCGACACACTTACAAATGGGCTTTTTCAAAAACACCGGCATCTCGAGGTTTGATATAACTTCCGCTGTTGCGAACCCTCGTAAAATAAAAGTTAAAAAACAAAAAATGAAATAATTAAGTGATAAATGAAAGTTGTTTCCCAATTGTCGTATTTCTGTAACTTATTGACCAGACACTTGCTTCAAGTTAAAAAGTTTAACAAATTTGATGATCCTGTTGAACCATTTTTTGTTCAATCGGCACGTTTCTTCGTATGCCTCAGTAATCTTATTTAAAAATATTTTCCACCGTTTTTACTTTCCAGTTGATTGTACATTGTTTATTTGCCCGTTTTCGTTGTTTTAATTTTGTTCCAAATTCATTAGATTTCCTGGTACGATTGACCAAATAACATCTTTCAATTAATCAATCTTTACGTAAAGTATTGGTTGAGATAAAAAAAGATCACTGTCACCAGGTGGATTCGAAAAATGGCAAAAAGGAGGGAAAATTGGGTTGAAATGGCAAGTGAGTGTCCGAATGGATCGAAATCACAATAGCTCAAGTGGTAGAGCAGCGGCGTATTTAGCCGAAGGTCGAGGGTTCGAATCCCGCTCGTGACAGACTTTGTTCCAAATATTCGTCAATGGCGGATCTTAATTCAAACTGTTACAGATTCTGATCTACGAATACTTTTTAGCTTTTTTTATTGTCTTCTTTGCTACCGAGGTTTGTTGATATTAGGGGACGTTTTCCAAACTTAGGTGTTGAGTGTAGTTTGTAAAGGTTATTTTCCGCACGTTTCCAGCCAATTCACAATGATGATTCCTTGTTCTTATCTCTCTGAATAGAATTATTGCACGCCTTTAGGATTTGGTTTTTCCATTGTTCGGCAAAATATACATTATGGGTTGTCCGATTATCCCTCAATAATTTTTGGTATTTAGTCTAATTTCCACGATTGGCGCTCCAAGATCTGCTTTTAATATACTTTTTGCTTCAGCTACAAATAGATCTGGCTCAATTATACATGGCAAATGGTTGTCCAGAAACGTTGACCAATGCAACAATGTACAAGGGATGGTGAACAGCATTTTTATGTCTATGACTGAAGGATTTTTTTCCTTTATGTTTTCTAGAAGAGTAGGAGAGCCGTTGTCTAAAACAATCAAGCTGACTAACGATGCAGAGATGAAATTTATCCTATATTTATCTGTACAACCGCTACACAAACTTGCATAGTGATTGCACAAGTACTTTGTAGTGTTAACCGGATCTTGTAAATGTTTAAAAAATGTTTCTCACTTTTTATTGTGTCGCATTATTATTCACAGAATTATAAATTGAGACTATACTAATTGTTTTCAAATTATCGAATTTTAGTGTAGCTGCCACAGCCCTAATTTGCGCAATGCTGTGTGACCTCTCTATCCTGTTGTAATATAATTTCTAAACGTATACATTGTGTTATAGGGTAAAATGTCAATACTGCCATGGTGGATTCACTAAATAAACTGTAGACCACCAAAACTAGGCTTCTGCCTTCCCTCCTTCCTGACATATTACGGTTTTGTGATTTTATTTTAAAACCAGATTTCTTTTTTTACATAAACTCGTAATTTCTCAACTTTTGCGTCGTTAAAGCAAAATCTGTCTTTTATTTCTCAAACGACATTAAATTTTTCATAAGATAACAACATTTCCAGTGAATAATTCGCTCTTCCTAACAGTACACCTCACAAAAAAAATAACAAATGGCAAAACCCATGTTTTTTGGAAATAATCAATTGTCGATCGTGTAATGACTTTTCCACGGAAATTTTCGGGAATCTCGCCAAAGTTGCCTCGTTTTATAACGATTCCAAGTACGCTCACGTTTACGTTTTTAGAACGTTTCTTAATGAAGAAGCCGTTGCAAGGGTGAAAAACGTGAAAAACGGAGGAGATGGCAATAACAAAAGGACATTGTAAATGTCATATTTTTAATGAAAACATTTATTTGTTAGTAACAAAAATTAGATAAATTAGCCGTAAGAAATGCTCGCCAAAATTAACTTTCAAAATAAATAGAAAAGAAATCACGTGTGTCCGAAAAAGGTTCACTCCCCTTTTAATACGGTTCTTTTGTCTTATGTTAAAATTTTTCACAGGACTTTACATAAACTAAAAATTGCATATCAAATAAGTAGAAATGATAGACAAATGATATCTTAACAAAAGATGTTTTTTAAAACGCAAAAACGTATGTGGGTGGTACCTAGGCTTCAATTTTCGACACGTATCCAGTCTTTCTGATCTAATTTTAAATTATAGTTATTTCCACCATTTTAATTTTGAATGTTTACATTGCATTTTAAATCAGCCATCATTCGTTTTTACCGAATGTTTTCCTGTTTCTCAGTTATGTAGGAAATGCCCTAGATTATGTTTCCCACTTTTCCATGTAATCGTTCTGTTCGAAGTCAACTTTCGTTCCTCTGCGTGTCTAGTAGTAACTTTCTTCCACTCATTTAATCTGATATAAAACATATATCAAAACAACAACAAGTTATTACTACCTGAAAAACATTTTGTATAGTTTAGTACACAAACTTGTCCCCCACATTGATGGTGCACTTTTCAAAATATCGTTCAATAGGGCGTTCGCGATTGTCAGCATTTACACCCGAAGTCGTACAGCGTACACACCGCCGACATTTGAGCTTTTTTACTATTCATTCACACTCATTTCACTCCACGATCGACGGAAAAGTAATAAAATTACGGTTTTGATTTCTAGCAGGAGGAAGGGATAGAAAGTAGACGTTTCAAATCGGAATCAAATAGATGGGTAGAAGTGTTTGAGTTGGCCAAACATGCTTGGGCCATCTGCGCCGGGTAATCTCCAGTTAAGTCCGTTTCTGTTGACTTTCCACTAGAGACCTTCGATCTTATGTACCCAATAAGACCGAACGGATTGTTTTATTATTCCACCTCCGCCTGAATAATGTATACAATTTGATTTAGCCATTGTATCCTTCTTAAGAAAACTTTAATGCTTAAATATACTTCAGAGATAATCCACTGCCGATTATGAACTTCCATTGGCGAATTGATCGTACGGATCTTAGGCTTTTAAACGACTGAAAAATATCTTCATAAGCTAATACAGCAAAAAAAAAAATTAAAAAATTCTAAAAAATAGTAATAATGACCACATCAATGGTTCATCATTGTGATGTCAGTTTTCAATTAAACTATTATGGCCTAATTATTTAGGCGCGTAAAAAAGAGTGATTAATTAAAACGAAACTAAATACAAAGATAAAGTATATTAAAATTTAAAAAATTACAACCAAACTTGGAGTGATAAAAAAAGCAAAAATATACACTTGAAAAAATATTCCTATTTTCTTTAAAACAAAGTTATTATCCTCTAAAAAATTTAAAAAAATTAAGTCCTATACTATTGGCTTTTGAAAATAAGAAAAGGTAAATGTAGTTTGGCACGGCACCGTGTGTACGGGTGGATTTTGTCCAACCAGCTCCCTGTCCCAAGATGGCCGAAAAATGTCTTTCTCCTGACCGGTTGAACTACATGTCTAGCTGACCTCTGATTGGAGTCTATCTTTCCCAAAACGCCTCATCACCTCGGCTGAGGGGTTTGTTTCCACTGCATCCCCTCTCCTCGCCCATACAGTCTTCGGCCCCACATTGTCTTTTAAATCCTTTCTCAGGACGAGACGATCCCCAACAAATGAACAGGGAAAAATCCAGCTTCAAAATTTGGCGAAATCGTCGCATCATCCAGCAAAAACCCAAAAAACACACTATAGAAAACTAGTCCTTGAAATCACTACATTACTCCAAATCATTCTTAGAAAAATTAATTAGGTCTGAATTAAAGTGATTGAATATGGCAATTAAAGAAGTTCCCGAAACTCTCGTAGTCCTGCAGAAGTGAAAACAGAAACTTCTAGAGAATGGCACTCTCCGACAAGAAATGAAAGAAATCTTACCTCGAAGAGCAACAAAATGAGTAGATTCACTAGAATCATCTGTCAGAAGGATGAAGTAAAGCCTTTTCTAATGTACGCAAATTACACACACCATTTACGGTGCTGCTCACTCTAACAAGTTTGTTGACCGTTTTTAAGGTTTAAGTTAAAATATAATAATGCTAGATGTGATAAGTTTTAAAAATAGATTATTGTCTTTCATATGTTTGTAAAATTGTAAAACTCGAATTTTCAACAGAAAAACATCCATTTCAAACAAATCTAAAAAGCGTATTTAATCTGTTTATAATCAGCCGTTTCAGACCTGCAAAAATGCCTTAATTCTCTTTCTGCAAGTGGTCATTCCCGTAGATAATCCCCATAAATTCTATAATTTTATAATTAGATCAGATGCGTAAAAAAACGTTTCATCGTGGTATCCGCCCGGACGTAGACGGACTATAAATGACCGATAGTCACCAGGGGTTTAAAACAGGCCGAAGTTGGGATTGTAACAAATCTTCAGTATTCCTTCCATGAACGCGATGATTTCCTAACGAGATTTTTTTTTGTGGTGTGTATTATCGATAATAATATGGGAAGTTCAAGGGACGACCAGCAGATCATCACTGCCCCTCTGCACCTTTTTACTTCATTTTGTGGCCATTGAAGCGCTTTGATCTCTTTCTGACTCTTTCCTTTTTTATGAAAACTAAGTCGATATCATTTCATATATTGTATATTCGTTCTAATAAATGATCATAAACGCAACACCCAATACAAACATATTCTATAATTGGTCTCCCAGAATACTGGAAATTTTTCAGGGCGAGGTCGAACCCACTCCATTCTCGTTATGACTCACCAGACTTAACACGTTTTGCCCCAGAGATCTCGATATTTTATCCTCGTGTTAAGTAACCTCTTCCCTTCACTCTAATAAATTACATTTTTTCAAATAAATTAATGTAGACACAACACACTATACAAACATATAGGTCTCTTCAAATTCGCCATCGAACCTACTCTGTTCTCTCTAATAATTTACTTTTACTCTCCGCACGTCACACGTTTTGCCCCAGTGTACTCGACATTCCTAAGGGCGGTTGAACAACCCCTTCCAGTTACTGTAATAAATTACATTTGGCGAAAGTTGCTTTGAATAGAACATTGTGTTACTTTTTGGTCCAGAATCTAACCCGCGTTTTCTCTAAGTACAAGGTATTTAATGCAGTGTGCCGTTCTATTTTGTGTTATGCAGGCCAGGTGTCGGGGTTCAAGAATTATGAAGTGATAGAAAGAGTGCAACTTTTTTATTAAGAACGTCTAATTCTACTCCAAACTATATGCTTTATATGAAGACGGCAGTGGATAAAATTTTCTTTTTTACGCTTTCCCTGCATTTTTCATTTGTTTTAAGGGTACTTAAGGCCAAAATTACTGCTCTCAAGGTTATTAAATCTAATGGCTCTTGGTTTTCGGCAATGGAATACTTCAGCTTCGATGGTTGCGATTTATCTTTTTGTTTAGAAAACCTCTCGAGTTGGCCCAATAATACGATGACACTTTTGTGCAGACTACGTGACCAACATCGTATGAGTTGAGAGCATAGAGCTCGGGTCTCCAACAGGTATCTCCTCTTTAAGGCCGTAGACCACTATAAGGAAATCTTTGACCTAAATGTTCAAGCTGGTGAGTCTATAAAACTTCCGACTTTTCGATGGTTTCCTAAACTCAGATGGGAGCAAATGTTCCTCAATTCTTTGCCATGGAAGGAAGACGACGGAAATTTCTTGTGCACGCTCTGTAACCTAAGAGGTAGGGAAGATATGTTTCATTTTGTGGCCCAGTGTCCCATACTGTCTGAACTCCGTATCCTGTGTCTAGGCTATAAATCGCCTTCCAGGTCTCAGCTGCTTGATCTGTTAAATATCGTGGATACGGAGTGGTCGAAAGGTATAGCACACTATGCACGTCATGCCTGGCAATATAGGTACGATTATAATGCCGAGTCATAATTGTTTAAATTGTATCTAAAATCACCTAGTTTTTATAATTCAGTTTTTACTTATAGTTTTCTAGCCAACTTCCTGCAGACGGATGAGCATCCATGCTTTAAAATGCTTTAGTATTGTATATTATGCGATGCTTCTCTTTAGCGCAACACAAACACATACAAACACGACACAGTTACGACACGGAGGTTATTTACACTTAAAAAGTTGCTCTACCTTTTTTTTAATTCTTGCATAACGAGCACCTACCTCTAGTATGACCTGTGCATAGTTTCATCAGTATGGCCACTTTCGATCCGTACTCTATGGAGCAACGTCTTATTTAATCAGCCCCGGCGTTGTTCCATTCTTCTTTTACTTTTGTTGAAGTTAATTGAAAGTTTTGGGTAAATTATTTTAGATTATTATTGAGTGATTTTATATTACTAATCACTATAAAACAACGTATTACAATCCCACTTAATGAAACTACGTTCTACTTTTCGCTTCGCTGTGGTTACTCGTTTCTACACGTTACGTATAATGTGGACGAAAGAAACCCGAATTTAATAAAAACGTACATGCCAGTTTTGAATAAAACACGAGAAATACATAATATTTCTTAGTCAATATCAATCGGAATCTGTTGGATGAAGGGGAACCAAGGGATGGAAGAGTAAATCCCGACTTGATGACTCTTTGCTCATAACCTTCTATATTGGACGAACCGCAAAATGAAAAATACTGAAAATCCCTAAAGGGGAAATGATAATGTGAATTGAAATTTGAACGAATATCCTATTTAAAGAGAATACAATTTTAACGAATTTTCATTATTACAAAATCTATTGTTCAAAAATAATTAAACCAGTAAGAGCATTAATAAAAAATGAATAAAAACTAACAGGAATTAAGTGATTAAATTAAAAATGTTTTACAACTGTTGATATTTTACATGAAAAACCCTAGCATAAAAAAAATGAAAAACGCCGTTATTGTCGTATTTCTGTACCTTTTTCGTCATAGACATAAAGTCAAATAGTATTAGAATAATTTTTACCTTGGATCTTCATTTATTGAACTTCGTACTTTGGAATATTCTAAAAACTCCTTTGGGCTCACAGTTTCCCTTCAGCCATTTTCGAAATTTTATTATGCTTTCTCATCGTTTTCTTATTTTTGTGAGATTATTTTATTCAGGTTCTCAGCTCTATTGAATTTAATACGCTTTTTATACAATCTTTATTTGAGGTTCAGTTAGGTATTTTCGAGCTCCTCGGAGCCCTCCCTCAGTCAATTTGGAAGATCCGTTTAATCCCTTTTTTCCTATTTTCCCCTCTGCGGTTGGTTATTCATTTTTATTTGCCATTTGTGATTCATTGAACATCACAAAATTTCGTTTGTTATATATTTTTTATTTTACGTTAAATTGAGAAGGCCCTGAACTGACCATCAAGATGGCACTTTTTAAAAGTGATTACACTGTTTTTTTCTTTCGTTTATTCTGTTATTTTCTGGGTTCTAATTTATGTTGTTTAAGTTTGAATGAAATATTTAAAATGATTTTCGTTTTTTTTTGTTTTTTTGGAAGCGGACGTCATTAAACTTCACCGAAATTTTTTTACGATCTTTTACGTTTGTTAGGTTAGGCCTTTCCGAGCTTCTCCTCAGCCAAATTCGGTCCTTCTTGTTTTGCAGTTTATTTTATTTAGAATGCGTTCTTTATTAAACTTCCCAGAACTTTTCTTTGCATTCTTTATTTTTGATTTGGTCTGTAAGAGCTTGTTTAACTACTTTTCCTCCTTAGCCAATTGGACGGTAAATCAATCCGTTCTCTTGTCTTTCATATATTTTGATTGATTATTATCTTATTTTGAATTTGTGCTTTTTCTGAATTCACAGCGTTTTTTTTTTGTATTCCTAATGTCGTTTATTTTGAAATGCTTTTTTGAGTGTCTCAGAAAATCTATCACAATTTAAGTTACCGTTAATTACGGTTGAGATGAAAAAAAGTAAATGGCACGAGAGGGATTCGAACCCACGACCTTCCGCTAGATACGCCGCTGCTCTACCACCTGAGCTATCGCGACCTCGATCCACTCGGAGTTTTTTTTTTTTTTTAATTTTTAAAATATTTTTTTATTTATTTGTTTTTAATTTGGAACTCGTCTTTCCTAACTAACCGTGAGTGAATTTCTCTTACATTGTTTATTTCACGTCTGATTGGGGAAGCTTTTACGAGCTCGACTGAGGTTCCCCAGCCAATTTGATAAATTCCAAGAATAATTTTTGTTTTAATTTATTTGCTTTTTTTATATTAAATACATTGGGATTCGTGCTTTATTAATATAAACAACTAATTTTTGGATTTTTTTACACTCGCTGTTTCGTATAATTAGAAACGCCTTTTAGAGCTCACCTACATCACACCAGACGGCATCTCACGATTTCTGAATAATCATCGACAAACGGTCACTAATCACGTAATTATTTGAGTTGCTAAAACAGATAATTTTCTCTTATCTTATCTTATATTTTGTTTTGGTCGAGGTTTTTAATAATATTCGTCAATGATAATTCACCTTCTTAGAGGAACAACTTTGCATAGAAGATATTCAACAATAACCCATTTATGTGGGTTCTTACTCCAAGGTTGACTCATGTAAACTTACGGTCTTTGGCTGAGTATTTGCAAAATTACCCCATCTACCCTAATTAAATTAGATCATTAACATTGTGTGTAAGCGGATGGAGGAATATTGAGTACTTCATTGGCTAAACAGAATGAGTGCTATATACATAGGTGTGAATGTATTTATTTGTGGGACTGTATTATAGAAGGTAGATTTAGGCTAGAGTACATTTGGCATGCGTTTCGAGGCGGAAATGTTGGATTCTAATGGTGTTGGTCGGGAAGCTACGGTCTCCTGGACGTTTGGTTTAAGGGGTATTTCCGAGACCACCACTGACGTTCAGTGCTTCGGTGTGAAAGGCCAAATTCCTTAGATCGTATGTCAACAAAGTGTGATGCAAAACGAGCATTTCCTCCCGTGTGAACTAATTCCATAGAGTTTCTCCCGTTTTGTATTTCGCAGAGAAAAACGGAACTGTATTTACTACCCTCCTATATTTCTAAATGTTTACAAATAAATATCCTGTAATTATACTAACCGATTTACAGACTACAAATCTGAATTGATCTTTTGAAAAACTATTATAAACACAATTCCTTGTCTAATGAATTGGGTGTCGTGCTTTTACCGCGTAACCACATTACAGGGTTAATGGAAGGCCTGTTGGGGAGCTTTCAATACCTTTATTGTTTTAGCCTGGCATCCTGCCTCGAACAATCTTATCAAAGATTTCTGGAGCAAATACAGCGCCCTCCATCCTATCGCTCGCAATAAATAAGAATTAGAACACTTTGTTTTCCTCTTCACGTCCTCTGTTCCGATTGTGGCAAGATTATTCACGGCCTATTATACTTGCTAACACGAGAAGAGAGGAAAAAACTCTGTAGAAATCTAACGGAAATGGCCCAGAACCAAGATTGAATTTGTAATTCCGCCGTTCTGATAGTGTGCAAGGGTTAAAAGAACTCCTCTTATTACGAAGCTGCAAGTTTAAGTTGAAAAAGATATTGTACAAAAATTTCATTCGCGCAGAGAAATTTTTCAACATTTTCATTTATTAACGTTTTTAGTTGAGATAAAAAGGTCAATGGCACTAGCAGGATTCGATCCCACGATCTTCGGCTAGATACGCCGCTTCACAGCCACTTGAGCTATCGGGACCTCGCTCCACTCGGGTTGAGGTGGGAAGTTGATGTCCGAGTGGATGTTTTATCTCAACTAAAAACCTTAATTAATTGTAATATATTAATTGGTCAAGTGTACCAATGTGTGTAATTAGTGAATTTTCGTTTATGTTTAGATTTACAATTTTTAACCGAAAGCCCGGAACTGTAATTGAAGCATTTTTGAAAAATGTGTTCCCCACGCAATATACAGGTTTATTTTGTTATCATTATGTCGCCCCTTTGCATCTAATGCTCGAGACGTTGTATAATGCGCAGAAATATTTTTATAAATCGGACATATTTTGAATCTCAAGGGTGTTCATTGGAAGAGAGTTATATCACAGGTCTGGGGATCCCCTGAGACTAGAAATCATGTTCAAAGTTTATGTTATGTCCCCCTCGGGTGACAATGGGAGTAGTGCGAAATGGGGAAAAAGACTGAGTACAGTGAGACATCTGTTACACTGTGGGAAAGATCTTGCCAACAAATTGAATATATGTATATTTACTCTTTTTTTCGACTGGTTGATTAGTTGATTTTTCCCTCCAAAATTACGTTTCCTTAATGCGATATTACAGCATCGTTCGACGTTTAATTGTAAAATTTTGGAAAATACAATTTGACAGTCTATCGTTTTAAAAGATTAATCAAAGTGAAAAATCAATCGAAAAAAAGATTCCTTTCAAGCATCCTATAAGACCTTTAAATATGTGTACAGACAATAAAAACATAAACATTTTTGGCTAGACCCTTTTTCCTCGGTATCCTGCTATTTCACATACAAATTTTAGCATTGAACGTTATGACAGTCGTTGAAAAGCAGGATTTTCTATTTTCCACAAATTCTAGATTATCTAATTTCGAGGAAAGGATATTCGCTTAACTCTGGAAATGCAAAACCAAATTAAATTCATTAGGTACGCAGAATAAAGTAGGCCTCTGCTGGGTCCCAGGACACATGGGTGTAGATGGCAACGAGAAAGCGGACACCCTTGCAAAGAAAGGGGCAGCTACACCGCTGATAGGACCCGAACCCTTCTGTGGCATAGGAATCCACACTATCAACGAACATCTCAGACAGAAGGACAAAAAGAAAATAAGGGAACATTGGAATTCGCATATTGGACACAGACAATCCAAGAATCTTCTTACCAATTTCGGAAAGAAAGAAATTACAGAATGTGTCAAAGTAGGCAGGAATAAACTGCGAATCCTAACAGGATTCCTAACTGGACACTGTAGATTAAATGGACATCTAAAGAAAATGGGAATAATCCAGGATGGCACATGCAGATTCTGCAAAGAAGCAGAGGAAACACCAACTCATCTGCTAACAAACTGCGGAGCGACATTAACCCGTAGGAGGAAGTGTTTTGGGATGTACAATGTGACCATAGAAGAGCTTCAACCAATAAAACCGGGCCTACTAATCAATTTTCTTAATGAAATAGGACTCACCGATGTGCTTTAGGCAGAGAACGGGGGATACAATAGCTCTTAAAGGGCGCAGTATACACACCCTGACATATCATCATCATCATCAACTCTGGAAATACCGTGAGTTCAGTGATAGCAGATTAGTGGCAAAAAAAGTCAGTGTTGCAAACACACGGTATGAAACAGAAGGAAAAACACTGCACTCGCCCTAAAGCCGTACGATTGGATAAGCTTTAGAAAATTCGCTAAATTTGGTGTCGTCCCGATTAAGCAAGAAAGAATTGCCTAAACTTTTAATAACTTATAAAGCTTGTCCAATTTGAAATGTTTTAAAGTAGAGCTTATGCAAAGATTTGAGTAAAGTATCAGTTTGGCGTTAATAACAGTTGTTGGAAGGTTGTGTAGCGCAGGTTCAGAAAAACATTTTCTTTATTGGGCCAACGTTTCGATCTTTATTTAGATCATACTCAGGGTCCGAAGAGTGAACTTTCAGTGTCCATGTACCGCGGTCGTATGTATACGACACACAACTGAGACACATCTACACAGATAACACACATTTTGAGAACTGAAGATGGTCTAAATAAAACTCCAAACGTTGGTACAATAAATAAAATGTTTTTCTCAACCTAACGGAGATGGCATCTCTCGATCTCCAAGTATTCATTAATTAATAATCACCAAATGCTACGCAGGTTAATTACTGTGCGTGTTTTTTAGTGACTGGTTATACAATCACTTGCTAAAGTTGAGAGGATCGGCCGGGGATGAAGTTTTTTTTTATAGAAAAATACCTTTTTCAATTTTTCGTCTACGTTTCATCCTTTATTCGGGTCATCTTCTGGGCATAAAGTTTGATACTTGTGCTGTCATTGGATTTGTTTGATTGTCTCACAACTATTTCACACAATTCCAATATGAAACCACAAGAATAGTAATACAAATGATTCCCTGGTGATAGCGGAATAAAGATAGAAAAGGCGGGAATAAAATGAAAAAATATGTTTTCTAAAATACTTCATGGCTCCTCACGACTTCAAGAAATTGCTAATTGTATTTCAATACGAAGTTTTTCGAGTAACAACCACGTTTAAAAAATCTAACGACGTTCGTTTACAGGTAAATTTAGATAAATACTTATTTGAGTTATTGTTACCATTTTTTCTGGTTGTTCAACACCGTAGGTCTATCGCCTGATTTTGGAAAAAGATTGTTGATGGATTGATTCCTGTTTTGAATAACACGTGCGTATCTATAAGAACACAAAAGTGGACCTTTTCCGTGCAGCTGTAGAAGATCTTTTGAGTTTTGCATCTGCAATGCGGTCTCGATTTCGAGGAGTCCCTTCATGTCACAGTCTTATAATGCCTGACGACACGAATCTCTCATTAAAGAGTTGGGATTTGGGATATGAAGTCACAGTTTGAATCTCGCCTACTTCTTCTTGTTGACACACAAACAGACATATTTAACATCTGGTCTCACAGGCCCGAGGCGCCCCCGTAGTCCTCCCTTTATCATATTTGCCTACCTTCTTCTCGGTCTTGTCAATTTTCACCGCAATTCATTCCCCCTTATGAAATATTTCCCGCGGCGAGGCTCCGGCAATTTAATGAACCCACTCTTGTGGAAATACGCCCGGTATTAAACGGATATTTTATAAATATTCAAAGTGTTGTAATCATTCAGAGGAGGGGAGGTTTTTTGTTCGACAAACTTTTGCGTTCCTTTTTATTGAGGAAATGTTAATATTTTTTATCGCCAGCATGTGATGTTACTTTAATATATGTTTTCTCCTTTAATATATATAATTTTATATTACATATAATAAAATTACTTGTGGTCGAGGACTGTGTGAAGAAGTCCCGCACGACAGCCTAAAAACTTAAATCTCTCTTCCGCAAGGGTCTACAAAATAAAAATAAACTATTTTCAACATTTACAAAATAAATTTGAGGAATTACATTTCGTTAACGATAATAATAAAAAATGAAGCCATATACAGAATTAAATATTTATTGTTTGCCACATAAATCAAAGAATAATATAAAATAATTGTAGTTAATACAAGTTATATTTTATTATATCATTTCTAACCTATACGTAAGGTCACTGCACTAACACCAATGCCAGGGCCGCATCCAGAGGCCACAGACAACGAGAAACCAGCCAATCCTGGCTCTCAGTATGAGGGGATGTGGCGTTGTTAAGATGGGAGTGTGTAGAGAGAGCTCGAGCAATAAATAGGATTGGCATAGATCGACAAGATGGTAGGAAAATTTTGGAATCAAGAACGGAGTTCGTTGGCAAAAGGAATGTTGCGGTCGGTCGTGAGTTTACTGAAGTAGTAGGGAAACTTTGACGGTTTGTCTAAGGACTTGGTCATAAAAATTTTTTTTCACACTTTCACATCACCAACCGGATGTCACATCCTAATGCTGGCACATAGTGTGAGAGATTAAGGGACAAGAAAGTCTCGGGGACATCGTTGATTAGATCGACGGTCGGGTTCTTGGGATGGGAATGTTTACAGAAGGCTCGAGCAGTAAGTTAGGAGAGATGGGTGTTAATATTTTGGTTTCAAGGCAAAGGGAATTTTGAGGACGTTGTGGATAGTGAGGTTAGTGGCGTTGTAGCAGATTTGACAGTTTGTCTGAGGACTGTTCATTGGAAAGATTAGATACATTAGATTTTGGATTGCTTAGCGTTCTCACGATCTTTGAAAAATTTGAACAAACTGGGCACATCTTCTTAATTTAGATACGTTCTCCAATTTTTGCACCAGTTTCGATAAGCTCAAGGAGTTCTTGGATGTTGATTGGAGTTAGAAGACAAATAACGATACAGTCCGCGTGGAAAGTGATGATGGTGTTAAGGTGAATAGGTAGTTCAGCAGTATAAATGATAATAAAGAATGGGACCAAGATCGTTCCCTTGTCGTACGTCGGCTTGTATCTCCTTTATTTCCGAGAACTTGGTGCCGCACCTCACGCGTAAACAGCGGTCGGTTAGATAGGATTACGCGGTAAGGTAGTAAGGAGTCGGTAGGAAGAGCTTAAGTTTATAAAGCATGCCCAGGTACCAGACCCTGGGAAATGCCTGTGCTACATCTCGGAAATTAATCAATACAATTTATTCTGTAGAGCAGAGGAGATGGTGTCGACATCTCTGAAAATTAATAATAATTAATATTAAAAATAAATAATAAATGTCAATAATTAATAATGGCGAGCTAGTGCAAAAAGTAAAGATACTATTACATCACAGGTAATTCACGTTAAAGTACAGCATGTTATTTCATTCTCAAAAATTGCAATTTTGATTATGACCCCATAACATTTGCCATCAATACCTCTACGCTGCGTAAGATTTGCACCCTTACGAACACACTTCCAGCCAACACATTAACCTACATACCATTCTATCGTTAATATATACTATAAAATAAACCTGTTTTCTCCAAGAATCGAAAGCGGAATCAGGCGGCAGTCCTATGCGCTCTCTACATAAAGCCAAGGAGTTGCGCTCGCAACTAATGGGCCATATCGAGGGACCTTTCACTACATGCCAAACACATTTGCTTAGTTTGGTCCAAAAGTAGGTGTTCTTGTGTCAACCTCGCATGGCCCATTCTTAACCGTGTAAGGTTGACTTTTTCTACGCGTCAGATCCTTCGACGGCCACCTATCGTCTTGGTACGCGAGTGCTATTTAACATAGTAAAATTTAATTTACATAACAAAATTTAAAAAAATACCACTAGAAGAGGACAATAAAGTCTTAATTTATGCACAAAGAAGTAATATTCATATACTATCGACTTTGAATTAAAACAAAAACAAAATATAAAAATATAACTACTTTAGAAAACAAGTTCTTAAAAGTGCGTTTAGAAGAATATGCGATTTACAGTGATGGCTGCCTGTTAGCTCACTGGTTATTCAATGAGCCATATCATTAACAATTAAAGCGGTCCAGATACAAATTAAACTGATTCACTCCGCCGTTTCAGACTGTCAAATATAGTTAAATATTAAAAGCTCAGTTAAATAAGTAGAAAGGGATTAAAAGTTAAAAGCGGTCTGAATCGATGATCGACATGAAGCTGACAGGGTACGAAACGTAGAAACGCGCGGTCGAATTAAATAATCAAGCTTAATCAGAAAGGGAAATGTCCATTCACACGTCAGAGTTGTGATGGCGTTTGGATTGGTTTAATTAAGGGTGTGGTTTGCGGCCGTTGCCCAGCGGACTTTAACAATGCTGATATAAACGGGCTTTGTACCATATTGCTCGGATGCTTGGCATTTTCCTTCCAGCCATCCACCGGGAAACGAACACACACGCAGATACGCGCGCACACACACACAGGAAGCGAACCCTCATTGTCTCCTGCGCATAATAAGTATCATTAATTGCAGACTGACAAAGGCAAATTTATATGCGAATTTCTTCAGCGCACTGCTTTCGGCAGCCAGCTCCTACACGAATATCACACAAAATGTCGTTCTGCCATTTAGATTACAATAAAAAATCGACTTATTACTTTCCACTCAGTATTTTGTTGTATTGTAGAAATTAAACTTTGCCGAATTTTTAATTCAATGTTGCCTTTTTACATTTTGAACATGTACAAATGTTAAGAATCTGACAACGTTTCAATAAAAATTAGGGATCTAGAAAGGATTAAAAAGGGATAAAGGCAGTTTGAGGATGCCCTTTACTTTTTCTATCCTAGGGCCTCGCCGACTCCGCCTCTTCCTGAGGAAGTGCACCTAACGGATCCTTTCTTCGTGCTATAACCACACGCGATTTAAATATATAACAAACTCAACAGGAACGACGATTGCAATATAATACTCAATGCGTACATTACCAATTATAAACACGTAGTAGAACAAAGAAAACATGGTGAACCTAGGGTTTCAGGGTAGACCTAATCTTTTCGACGTAAACAGCCCCCTCTAAGGAATCCATCTAAGTCTCTCTAGAGATACTCGGGTTCCAATTTAGCCCAAGAATTTTTATACATTTGTCATCAGTTGCGAAGATGACCGGAACCTCCAGATGATCAAAGGGTAAGTCAGCAAGCACGGAAGCATCATTGCTGGACCATTTTCTCAACTCAAACCTACCCTTCGAAAGCAATGAAATTAACTGTGATCTCAATACACGAGCTTGCTCAGGGCTAGAAGCGCCGGTGATGACGTCATCTATGTACGTTTGATGAGAGAGGGCATCTTTGGCCAAAGGGTAATTTGCGCCTTCATCGATAAGCAATTGGCGTAGAACTCTTTGTGCTAGATACGCAGAGGGGGTCATTCCGTAGGTCACGGTATTAAGTTCATATTCTCCGGTAGGAGGATGATCCGGAGAAGGCGCCACTCCTCAGTGTTGGAACGACTGGTGTGATAAAAACGTAGGGCTAAAACTATTGGGTTGTCCGGAAAATAATGCAGGATTTTGGTATTAAACAAAAAAAAGAAACTGGTTACTTTAAAGCAATGTTCTTTAATCAAAATAATTTCCCATACTCTCAATACATTTCTCCCAACGTGTTGGTACCTTATTAATTCCGTCTGAGTAGAATTCAGAATTTTTAGAATTGATAAAGTCAATAAATGCATTTTCCAGTTCCGTTTGATTTTTGAATATTATGTGTTGTAAGTAG
>CM077101.1:7771293-7790387 GCA_039619505.1 Cimex hemipterus | reverse complement strand
TTTAATGAAAACTTAAAATCCTGCATTATTTTCCGGACAACCCAATAAAATGCTAAGACAGTACGCCGTAGGCTTTGAATTGTGTATTTATGTTTGTGATTGTGTAAATAAAGATAATGTAATATTGTGTAGTTTTCGTCCTTACATATATTACGCAGTTACGCTACGCTCAGGAATGACTCACAAGAAACTAAACTTAAACTTAAATTAAAATGTAAAAGGCTTAAGAAGATAGAGCACTATTTTGGTTCAGGTCAAGGGACGACTGCAAGATACCACACTGATGAAAATCTTGACTTCTAAACGGACAAAAAGAAAACCGAACTTGATGATAGTTAAAAATTGTGAAGGTGGTGGTCTAATTCTTGTCTTTATTTTAACCATGCGATTCATTATGTGTTCTATTATATCCAGAGCTAGCAGAGCTTGGTTATACTACAGTAACAATGACAAAAAAACGTATTTAAAATAAATTCTAATAAAACCAATGCATTGATATTTTAGGATGGAAAATGAATAATAAAATAATACACACTCAAATTGCTTACTTATGTTTTTATTTATTGACAAATTACTTACGTAGTTACGTAAATGAATTTACTATAAAATATAAATGATTGTTTTTTAATTCTTACACATTTTAAACAAAACCAAAACATTAGATGAGATTCACTCACATAATGAAAATTTACTGATTGTATTTATTTATACATATTTATTACTTATACGTTTTATTTTGCAAATTGTAAATAACATTTATTAGGTTTCGTGGTCCGCTTGACCATTAATTAAAGCTTTGTGTCACGAGCGGGATTCGAACCCACGATCTAAGGTTAAATACACCGCTGCTCTACCACTTGAGCTATCGTGACTTCGATACATTCTGACAGTAATTTCCCATCTCAACCCTACGTCTTGAATTTTCCTTCCTTTTTTGCCATTGTTGAAAAAAAAAAAAGAGGGAAAATAAAAAAGGTGGGGTTGAAATGGGAAAATTAGTAGTGAACAAGAGACTTGGGTTCAGTCGTGAAGAAAAACGTCAAGCTGGTTCGACCACAAAGACGAACTTCCGAAACTCACACCGGAAAATCCGAAGTTTTGTATTAGTAGGTCCAAGCCTTCTTTGTCAAAAAGTGAGACTGACGTCCTGAATCTAATATGGACTGAACTCTCCCATCATTCCCACTATTACCCCGTATAACAACCGTTGAAAAAAGAATAGTTAATCTATCATAAGATCAACTCCTCTCGAGTTGGCCGGCTAGTACAGACTATTCTTATTCCTTTCTGGGTAAATGTAAAGAATCTTCTCTTGCGAAGGACGTGGGAATGTAAGAAAGAAAATGGGACAAGTTCCATTTGTCACACGAGGTTTTACCATTAAAGTTTCGAACGGGATGACAGGAAGAAAACATCGCAAACACAATTGTTTACTTTTTCTCCAGTCGATGACTCTCCGAAAAGTAACCTTTCTGCAAGGTTTTTGGGTCTATTGAAAAGGTTAGTGCCACGAGCGGGATTCGAACCCACGACCTTCGGGTAAATACGCAGCTGCTCTACCACTTGAGCTATCGTGACTTCGATCCATTCGGACTCCAACTCGTGTCACGATTTTTTTTCATTTCAACCAAAAACCTTACATAAAAAGATTAGTTATTTAGATAGGTTGAATGTCGAAGGATCTGACTTTCCAACGGTTAAACTAACGTTGATTTTAGATAAAAACCAGATGAGCTGTAAATTAAAACAACAGTACTGGAAAATTGCCCTGGGCTGTCTACCAACAATGCCTATTTTTTGTTTGCGATAAACGGTCGTATTTACGGACTTGAAATGGTGCTTAAAATGAATCCAAATTGATTGTTTTAGGTGGATTTGTTCAAACTACTTCCTGAAAGCGTTAGGGTTTTATTTTTGTTACTTTTCCTCTATATCTTCTCATAAATACTATTTTCCTAATAAATTCCTTATTCTACATTAACGTTGAACGTTGTAAATAATTGATAAAATTGAATTTAGATCAAAACCAAAGTAGTTACGCACTTTTAAAAGAACAACAATACACGAGAGAAAGAAATGCCGCACATATGTATATTTTCTAGTTTAACATAAAACTTCATATTTACGGGCTTTAAAGGGTACTTAAAACGAAACTGGTTTGATTGCTTGAAATATTGTTTTATCGTACTTTCTTGAAGCGTCGTTTTGTTTTAAACTTTTCAGTTATCTCTTTTCCTTCGATGCATTCAAAGACAAATCTATTCATGTAATAAATACATGCACAACAAAATGAACAAAATGTTATTTTAAACAGATAATATTAATTACGTTAAATTTAATTCTCCCCGCCTAGACCCCAGTTTTAGTCCCAGGACGTTCCGCCTCGTGTCTGAAAGTTTTCGACCTACTATCACGAACCAGCTAATTAATTTGTTATCCTGTATTAGAAAACAGATATGTAGATTGATATGTAATATTGCAAATACACGCACAACAAAGGTGGAATAATTATTTTCAACTTTCAACACAGTTTTAGTTTTGTAAATTACCTGTGAAATCAAAAATTAACGCGAATGAATTTAAAAAAAATGGAGGTTCAAATTCAAATCGACGATCCCTTAAGGGAGTAGAATCGAAAGCGAATCGTGTTAATAATAAATACTCCAATTACGGAACTGCAGTGCTCGTGCGTAAATAGTTTTAGGCGTATTTACGCAACCCTTAGAAGCTGGAGGGAATGCATGAGGCTATCAAGGAAGCCTTTAGAGGGATGACCTCCCGTCACGTTCCCTCTGCCGCCCCGTCAGACGGGCTTCACCATCAAACTAAAATCCCGCCAGCTCCCTTAACAACCTTTGGTCCCTACAGTTACTAATATGCCTGTAAAAACAGCGAATGGACAAAGTTGGTGACACTTTGGCTCTGTGAAGAAGAAAACGTTTAATGTAACCTATGAGATTTTTTTTTCTTGTATTTAACGCCACCCTCGAATTACGACGTGAAAACCTTACCCGATGGGATTTAAACTACACGAAGAATGCCCAGTTGGCAGAATTGACGTGTTTACATATATACATATATCTAGAACTCCATATATGAGAATGCCAATTGGCGTCAACCAGAAGGAACGACAAAATTTTTAATTTACAGATTGATAACGCTAATCGGGTCAGAATAATTCATTTATTACCGCAAATGGGATATATACATTTTTCAGATATACACTTTCCTTTTTGCCAACATACTCCCTTCCTTTCATGCTCACTGGCGTCCATTGTATTCGATTGTCGCTGGCTATCCATAATGACACCATTTGGCGTCCTGCTTTTTTTCTCTTACTTCTCCGAATCCCACTTCTTGGCCTGGGTGATGCTGCAGCCTGAAACGCAAACAAACGGACTCACAAAACGTTGAATTTTCTTATTGTTCATTGACGTGGGCCAATTAATGACTAATAATAGTATTACAAATTATTGTTATTTACTGTTCGTTATTGAATGTGACAATCGTTAAATTTAAAAATTTCGTAAAGTTAAATAAATATTTTTTACAATTAAAATTAATAGTTTATTATTGTAACTTATTATTTACACGGTTTTAATAGTTTGTCGACCGCGGTGTACGACGCCTAGTGACTATCATTTTACAGTTACAGGAACCGTCATTTAATTTGATAATCATTACTTGATAGATAGCCAACTCCAAACGGTCCATAAAGTAAGGCGGAAGGGTGAGAATAGCCTCGTCTCAAGACGTCCCACGTCAGGTTCTGTACTTCTGGGCAGACATCGAGTAGAAAGGCGACTATTTCATTGAGAAAGTTCGTCTAGATCCTGTAGTCTCATTCGTTCCATTTATTGCTAACCACTTCGTTTATTGTCTGATAAGCTCGTCCGCAAGTAGCCCAATTTATCACAAGAGTTCACTTACTGTTACTTGAAGGATCTAGGGATTAATACAATGCTTCTGTTTCACAATTCGATTGCTTAGTAACTCGATGCCTAGGAGTCTTAGGCCCTCCGGGATTCCAAAGTAGGATAATATGCGTTAATAAGTATCACACCAAGTACTAGATTAGTACTTCAATTTTAATCTACACCTAAATGATTTTCCGGTGTTTTAATAAATTATCTCTCAAACCATAATTAAATAATATTAATTAAAACTCATGAATTTCTGATCACGTTTAATTTGGTTTACATTGAAATAAGTAATCATATTGTAATTAATGTAAAGGATAAAAGCAAATACGGTTTGAAATAAATAACGAAATAATTTCATAGACATGCTAACAAAGAAATAAGTATTTATAACGAATTCTCATGTAATATTCAACAATATTTGTATGTAAAAGAAGAGGTTATTTTTGAAAAACGTCAAAGACTCCAAGTAAAAATCAGATTTAAAACAACTTGTGCTTTGACACAAATATTTTCAAGTAATATTTTTAGTCTGTTCCGCCCAATTTTTAAAAAAATCATTTTAAGGTTTTTCAAGGTTCATCACCGAACTATTTAATCTGGGCGATAGGCCATTAATCCATTTAGGCCAGTCTGTTTACACTTGAAATAATAATTGTCCTCGGCTGACATGTCTCTCTGTGAGGTATTACCGCAGTGATTGTACTCGTTGGCAATTTGTGCTTTCGTAATGTCCGTTAATATTTGATGGAGATCTTCTTGCCGGGAAGGCACATTAACTTCCCTTCCTCCGTAGACCGCCAAACATCATTATTTCATGGCCGAATCTTTCCCCAACTACTTAACCAAATTAATTTTGTATTATATGACAAAAGGGGCGGGCGGCGGAGAAAAAATTGAAACTGAATTTTTAATCGCTACTTCCCTGGACGTGTTTTTTACTATTTGCATTTCTGGTGATAATCTGCCAGGCAGGTTTCAACCGACGGTGAATTTTACATAACAATTTCATTAATTTATAACAACAACCTAAATTAGACAAACCGCTTTCTAAAATGAAATTAAAATGATTTTTTTTAAACTTTAATTACAACACGTAATCTGCGGACACATATACATATATAAAACTATTTACCAATTTACATTCAGAGGAGTAAATAATCAATATTACTCTCCCACTTCACCTGATTAATGAAACTTTACCGCCTACTTCCCAGAAAGGAATCGCGGGGCTACATTCCTGTTGTGTTGGCTCTGCTTAAGAAGGCTTGCGCGATACTATTTGGGTGTTAGTAGAGTTTATTTCTGAATGTTTGAGGAATTAAGTTTTGAATAAAATGGCTTTTAAGGCCGTTGAGGAAGGTAGGATTTGATTCATAACACGGAGACTTTAGATTAAAAGGATTGGAGTCGTTGGATATTGGCAATTATAGTGGTTCTACACATTTATATCCCGTAAATTGATTTTAGTAGCGAGTTTTACACTGTGATTTTGTTTTTGTTTTTCGTCGATAGCTCGGATTGTTGTCCAATAAATGTGCAGAATAGACTGTATCATCGGGGCGGGGCGTCGGTGGCCGCAAGGTTCAGTCTTTGACACGGCGCTCATCGGTGTAAGGTAAAGGTCCCGGGTTCGAATCCAGCGGCCCTGCATTCGAACCCGATATACTTACAAACGTTTGTTTGTTTTTTTCAAAAACACCGGCACCCTGAGGGTTTATATGACCTCTGCTGTTGCGAACCTTCGTTCAAAAAGAAAAAAAAAGAAAAGACTGCAGCGTCTGTTCAGGTGTTGTCGTTTCAGACAAGTCCATGTTAATTGTGACTCTAGGTGGAATCCGAGGTTACGCGCACAGTCGGATTTGGGGATACGAACATTATTGTAGTCGACTGTTAGAGGCGTGTATGTGTGACATGGGCGCACTTGCTTTCATTTTACATTGTCTACACCGTTCTGCTTTAAATGTTCCTGATATGTTAAATGTTGTTAGCCCCTTCCATAGGAGCCGCTGTTTTTTCCGTAAATGGAGGCCGATTATTCTTCTTCTGTTCCCTACAAAGATTACAGACTGTTCATACTTATTTATAATCCATTATGCTTTGTGATCTGATTGACAAAATTATTTCTTTATCGGACTCGGACATCAAAACAATTACACTACATTTGATATATGGCAAAAGGAGGGAAAATTCGTAAGGTGAGGTTGAGATGAGGAGTTGATGTCCGAGTGGATCGAGGTCACGATAGCTCAGGTGGTAGAGCAGCGGCGTATCTAGCCGAAGGTCGTCGGTACGAATCCCTCTCGTGCCATTAACTTTTTCTCATCTCAACTAAAAACCGTAATTAATTGTGATATATTAATTGGTCGCGCGGACCACGAAAATAGTGAATTAAAAAATGAATAAAAGTCATAATAAAAGAAAACTTGCTAAAAACATACACAACTCAGTTTTGTATTTACCGATCAAATTTTGATGAGATGTTGGCTTCGTATAGCATTTGACATTATTACCTTCGCGATCAATTTGGATCTTGAGGTTTCTAGCTGAGGACAGACATGTATTAAGTGTTCTCATGTCTGCAATGTATGGTCTTTTTTGAGGTGAAGTTTGTCCACGTGTTTATTACATCAAAGAATCGCCACTCCTCCATGGCCACTAATTAGCTGAGCGAGTTTATAATTTTATTGTATTTCCAGTTTCATTCGTGATTCGATATCGGGAAAAAAGCTTTTTCGTTCGGAAGCTCTTCCATTCGTTATTCCATTTTTTCTTGCTTAAGTTTGTTGCACATATCGTTTGGGTGCCGCCTCTATTTCTGCTGCATCTGCCTTTTCGCTTCCTTCCGCTCCGCAGTAAGCTTTTACTTTCTCTAACTGTTTTTGCCACTCTTGTTCCTTATTGTTCAATATGTATTTTCTAATTTCCCGTACTATTCTATTATTGTCATTCTTGTTTTTTATTATGTAAATAGAAACATCGCTATCTGAATGTATCAACGGTTTTAATTGATCCGTTGTGCATTTGATGTTCCCCGAGCCATTGTAAGGCGTTCTCGATTGGCAGCAGTTGCGCCTGGTTATTTGAGTACCCTGGAGCTAATTTCGTTTTCATGCTATTGATCCGTACATTTCTTTATCGAATACCTACACACGTTTCATTTTTAATTTTACTGCCGTCAGTGTAAATATAGTAGTCATATTCTCGACTCGATGCAAATAGTGATCAGAACTAACTTGAATGAACCCACTGATTTAGAGAATTTAAAGCCTCGACGATATGAAAGTTGGGTCTAATTTTCTTCATTTTGAATCATCATACAGAAGTCTGTTATTTCATTGAGCTTAATTTCAATTGGAACAATCCCTGCCAGAACTAATTCTGCTTCGAATGAGATGGTCAGAAAGTTTGTAGTAATGCGCAACGCTCTTTTTCTCTGAATGCTTCGTAGTTTTTAATGTTGTAAGATGTTATTGACCAAATTAGAGCTGCGTATGTCTGTTCTGGTGATATTGCACCTGTGTAGGTAAGATAGATAGCGTCTCTGTTTATTCCTTAGTGGACCTTTGCTGAACGCGATAGCAAATTTGTTAACTTTTAACCTCTCTTGTCGCAGTTGTCGATAATAGTCATAGTTTCCTTTATCGAGTTGGTGTATATAATTATGTTCCATCAGGTTGAGCTGTTGACGACATTGCCATTGGTGTTCGTATTTTTCCTGCTGCCGCCTTAGAGCTTGTGTTTCAGGGTTTTCTTTTGTCTACTCCTTCGTAATACGCTTTACAAATATCACGTTTTGAGCAGTTCATTTTATATTGGTAAATGATTAGTGAAATGATAGATTACGGAGTGGTGTTCTTTTCTTATGTCTCGCAGTTTTCATTATTTTGATGTTCTTTGATATTATGTTCTTAATTTGTAGACATTTTTCCTCATTTCTGCCAACTATGCAGTCTATCACGAAACACATATTTTCTTATCATTTGTACTTTTAATTCTTTTGTTAGGAATAAGCACAGTTCTTCCAACAGTTTTGTATTTGTAAAAACCATATGAGTTTTGATTACTAGATAACGAATGGTACCATACGAATAATATCCATTTTTATTAAGTTGAAAATTGAGAAGTCTATGACCTGATGGTGTTTCCTCCTCGTTATTTTTCCATATTGAAATATCTGGGAAAATGGGTGTCGTTAGCAATGTAAAAACAATATTATTTTTCTCACTCTTGCTTTGATAAGTAGGTTTATTACCATCTTCATTTAATAAATATAATGAATGTACAAAATTGAACTCTATAGTTTTACTCATTTTGTTGGTCTGCCTATCTTGCCAACTAGTCGACCACGAAGATTGTCCAATCCTGTTTAAAAAAAATTTCAGTCTGCAACGAAATCCATAGTTTTTGTAAAATTGACTAAGTTTAAATTCAAATATTCGATATTGTAACAATAAGAGCTATTAACAGTAAATTCTGGGAAACGTATTCGTTGGTTATCCACTCATGTTATGTTTCCATTTGAAACAGAAATATGCATTATTATTACTTTTTTTTTTTTACAAGGGTTCGCAACAGCAGAGGTCATATAAACCCTCAGGGTGGCGGTGTTTTTGAAAAAAAAAAAAAAAAAAAAACATTTGTAAGTATGTCGGGTTCCAATGCAGGGCCGCTGGATTCGAACCCGGGACCTTTACGTTACAGTGATGAGCGCCGTGTCAAAGACTGAACCTTGAGGCCACCGACGCCCCCTAGAAAAAAAAATGCATTATTGAATGTATATTTGGAATTGTTACTATTACAAAAGCTCGCTTTATTCCCTTAACAACCTGAAAAATGCGCCATCTTTTAAAAATTCCGGCCATCTTATTTTCCACAAAATATCGTTCCTGTACAATGTCTACATCTATATTTTTCCTCATAATGGTTTCGTTCAGTCAAGAATTCCGCCCTCGATTTGTCTAAATTGTGTTGTAGGATTTTCAACGATATCGTAGATATATTGACGTTAGTGTTCATAATTGATTATCACTGAGTGGATGTGGCTACATTCGATAACTCGGACATCTACTTCCATCAAGCGGTGCGTGGTTTACTTCCAATTTTCTTCCAGCACTCCTTGATGTGGGGGGGGACATGCCTTCACGACTTATCAGGATATTAAATAAACTTGTGTTGTAGATAGAACTTATATTCACGTAAAGAGGAGTCCGTAATAGCAGTGACGTCCAAGCTTTATGAAGCGTGAAAATCTACTCAGAGGAATTTAATAATAAATATTTAAGAGATATCTAAGTAAATATTATCATTTATGTTAACATCATTAAACAAAAGTCTGTCAATATAAAAAATAAATAGACATTTCAAAAAATGTTTCCATTATAAATTTACCGCTTTATATTTCGGGCATACAAAAATAACGAAAAAAAAAGTTTGGGGGTTGAATCAGGATTTTAAAAATATTTTTCTCCGCTGTGACCTTTAAAGATCTATAGAACCCCTATGACCCCTACAACCCTATATCCATACCTTGGAAAGCACACATTTTCCTATATGACAACACGAAAATCTGGATCACGTTATGGTTTTAATGAAGAAGTAAAGGTAAATGTTACTCCAAAGCTTTCTGACCTATATTAAGGTCATATCATCAGGCAAACCAATTTTTAATATGTCTATAAAATGATATAATTACTTTTTTATAATACCCGGTTTAAAATATTTGTATGAACGACTCAGTGCCACCATTGCCGACGAATGTAACACTGTAACATTTAGTATTTTCTATGGTGCTTCTTCGCGCACCATTTTTTATGTGAGCTTTGCCTTACGAAGTAGCTGTACATTAATACAACTAACGCTTCAGATTCGTGAAGGACGTGTGTTGATATATCCGATTCCTTCTGAGAGAGTTGACACGATGGTGTTTCTGCTTTGCCCATTTCCTTTTGGCGGTGGTTGAAAGGGTAGTGACCGGTATAGAGACCAATATTTTTTCTCAAATCCTGTCTGTGGAAAAGAAGAGTTCTTTGCAAGAGCTTTTGGAAAATGGGACATTTCCTCACACCATACGGTATTTGAATCTGATTGGAGAGAGTGAGTTCGAATCCATGCATTAGGATTGTTAGCAGATCATCTGTGTAATCTACGGTATGCGTTAACTTGGTGAAACGATAGATGAAAACAAAAACGTTGAGTAATTGAAGAAACAACTGCGAGATATGCAAAATAAACACATTCTTGCTTTTATTTTACCAGTGAACATTTCTTGTAATGTACAAGAAAAAGTTTTTCTTAAATTATAAGAAAAATATGCGGTAGGAATTTATGGATATATGTCAAAAATACAGACAAGAGATAGATTTCACAGTAGGATGTGGGTCAGTCATTTTTACCTTATGTAAACCATTAAAATACAGAAATAGAACCTACCTTACAGGAAAAAAACAAGATTTTTTTTTAAACTGAAAAACAATTACCAGATTAGAGTAGTAGTATAGGGTAGAGCACGATACAAAACTTTCCAGATTGTTCGATAAGAAGTTTCAGATTGGAAAACAAACAACTAGCGGTTTATGTAGACATTGATTGTAGTGGTTAAATGGGCGTTCCATTTTAATTAGGTAGGCGGTAAGTTTATCTTAGTGTCAGGTGGTTCGAGTTTAAAATAAACTTGTAAACGGTGGAAGATCGAGGAGGGTCAAGCGAGTGATCAAGTGTTGGCTATCACGCAATGGCTCACTGACTTAAAGGCTAGATACCAGCTCACGCACATCTTTCTCAAATTCCCTCCGCTTCCCATCCCAGTTCCGCTCCTTTCATTCCCCGCAAACACATATCCTCCTTAGCTTCCCTTAAGTGGACACGCGAACCGAGGTAACCCATCTGAAATCTATTCCCTCCTTTCTATTTTCCTCTTACTTCTCCTTTCTTAACAACAATTCAAATGGCAAAAAAACACTGCCTGCATTTTTTCTAGTGAATTTTATTTTATTTTTTATTTTTTTGACAAAACCAGATGCGAGTACGTTGACGGCTTGTAGACGGTTACTTCGAAATATCACACCGAACTACTAAGAATGCATAATATATAGTCGACCTGTAAAAGAAGAAGTATGCCATCACCTGTCTCCATAGTAAGAATGGTGGTAAATGCCATAAACATGACATTATTTATAGATGGAAACTCCATCGCCCTGGCTTCCACTTGTAAATATTTGGGGCGGGGGTTAAAGAATCGGTAATCCCCATCGAACTTGATTTAGGCCCTTCGTATTTTGTTCAAGCTGACGGATAGATAAAACCAAAGTTTTCTCATGACCGTAAGAATGTTAAGATTTTTTTCATTTCAATATCTAGGTGTTCACGCCTTCATTTATATTAAGATTTGTTCACTCTAATAATTTTCCTCTTTGAACTACGTGTCAAAACTATTTTCCATATTATTGTTCACACTCGAGTGCACACTCATAAATGTATACCGGCTGAGAGAGGAAAATCTGTCCTGGTTCTTTGCCGACTTTGACGCGGCTTACAATAATTCTGTCAAGCTCTGATTCTGAAGCTTGGAGATTTTTTCAACATAAATTCTAAATACTTTATCGAATTAATTATTATCGACTGTTCAGGACAGAAGAAGATTGTCTATCTTGATTATTTATATTGAAAATTCAGTGTAAGGGTGTCAGGCAAGGACTTACAATAGTACGAGCCCATTTTTATTTTTCATATTCGTTGACTTTGCTTTATGGTTATGACTATTCGCGACAGTCCCGCTCCACTCCATCATAATACAAAGTTCCTACATGTGATAAACTGTGCTGTTGGCATTCCGGAACTACAGCCCCTTCAGAAAAGTGTTTTTCTAAGGAGTTGGATAAACTTATGTGACAAATTATATCGATTCCGTCAAAGTAACCGCGCTTTTATCAGCTAGGCAATTTTGACAAGAAAGCTAATGTCACTATATATACAAATGGGATAGTTTATGGGCCGACAAACAGCTGAGGTCATCCGCCGGCCCTCTTTGTGTTTTCCATCTTTTTCTTTTCTTTCGCGCATATTTTATTTTAAACTGCAGCCATTTGAACGTCTCGATTTGTTTATTGACTCTCTGATTTCAGATATATATTACGTTGATATTCTAGAATGATTGTCTCTCGTTTGTACCTCAGGGTGTCAAATACAGAAAAAAATCAAAGCATATATATTTATATACATCACCACAAACATAGATGTCTGGTCACATTCATTCCCCCAGAGTGTTCGATATTCCCCGGGGCGGGTTTATAAGCAACCCCTTCCTTTCACGCTAATAAATTACTTTTACTCTCCAGACGTTATATACTCACCCCAGAGTACTTGATATTCCTCGGGGCGGGGTTATACGCAACCCCTTCCTTTCACGCTAATAAATTACATTCATTCCGATAAATTAACTCAAACACAACACTCGATAGAAACATAAAGGTCTGATCACTTTCACTCCCCCAGAGAACTCGATATTCCTAGGGGGCGGGGTTGAACCCTCTCCACTGTCGCTATTAACTTATTTTTACTCTCCATACTTCACACATTCACCCCAGAGTACTCGATATTCCTAGGGGCGGGGGCTAATGTCACTACTTTATCATTACCTTTCATCATGACCTACGTATCTGGGGTCGGTAATTCGCCATCTTCAATCAGAAAACCGAGTTCATCCACGAAAAGCGGCGAAAAATAAAGCTACCACCAACACATGCACGATACCCCTCTCGAATCCATAAAAGAGATTCGACTTCGAGATTCGAACACGGAATTCAGCCAGACCGTAAACTGAAGACGCGAATAGCCGAACCACGTGACCTGACAGAACAAAACGAAAAGAATGACCAGACGAAATGATCAGCAACAACCAGAGGAGGAGACCAATAACCACTTTACATGCAATCTGGGTGGCTTTTTTACTCAGGATTCTTACGGTATGTAAAGGTCAAAAATTCTAATGAAGTTTGCTTTATGTGCAATTTAGAGAGCATTGTACCCTTAAACTACACATGGAGTAAGTCTGCAAGGTCTTAAAATATGATGATTCTAACTTTAGTAAAAAGTCAACTCGTTCGTTTATTATTTCTATTGATTTTACAAAATAGAAATCACAGTATTTAATTCACCAAAGATCTAATCAAAATAGCTAAAAATCAACCAATGAAAAAACATCCCAACTATCTTTTCTCAACTCAATCCACACAGTTTCAAGCCATTTTGTACAAAGAACTTTACATCTATTTTGTTCAGATAGCCGGGCATTGAATTGACAACTTGGGAGCTTTGCTTGTTTTTGAAATAGATGTTTGAAAATTGTTTTTGTATTATAGACCAGGAAGAAAAATATATTTAAAGGAAACTATTCATTAAAACGTCAGAAAACTTTTCTACATTTTGTGATTTAGTTCTGTCCGAGTTTCGTTTGCTATACCTGGTTTTCCGGTCCTTTTCGATAGCTCAATTTATCTCCGTCCTTAAAAACATCTGTAATTATTGTTTGCTTCTCAGTTGCGCGTCATGCGTGCCAATACAGTTATGGTTTGTTCGTTAATTGGTTAAGACAAAATTATGCCGAATTTGTACGTTTATTTCAACGGGATGTCTTATCCCATGTTCATCTTCAAGAAGCATGGGTGACCACTAAAACCTATAATTAATTTAATGTAAGTTTCAAATTAATTATATAAGTTATATATTATAAACTAAATTTTATTTAATTTTAGTTTGTTAAAACAACCCCAATTTTAACACTTGCAGGTTTGTTAGTAAAACACCACCTAGTTTCAATATATTTAAAATTATTTCCTTTTAGAAAACAACTTCATAAACAAACGGTTTAAATGAAAATCTGCTCATTCAATAAAAAGGAACAAGGCATTTGTCACCATTCTGATACCATCTATCACTCGGTCTGACAAAACAATTTTATCGAGGAGGATGTGACATAGTATAAAACGT
Source organism: Cimex hemipterus (assembly GCA_039619505.1). NCBI lineage: Eukaryota > Metazoa > Arthropoda > Insecta > Hemiptera > Cimicidae > Cimex > Cimex hemipterus. The sequence goes on along the minus strand of CM077101.1, from coordinate 7,776,480 downwards.
ATTTATTTGTGTATGTATCTCAATCGATCATTTGAAAAACTAATTATTTCTTGTTGACGGATTACAAGAAAGAAAGGTCGTCGAGAGAAAGAAATCAACCTTTTCTATTGTAGCAATATCCCTTAAAATAAAAGTAAAATACCGTACAGGAAATGCGTTTCGAATTCCAACATGGACGTCTAAGAAGACTCACTGGCACAAAAGACCATCCTGGTAGCCAAACGTGTCGCTGGAAGTCCTCCCGCTTATCTCCCATCAGGAGCACCCTTGTAACTAAATTGAAAAAACTCAGGAACATAAACGGTGCGCACTCCCCTCTATTGTGCGATGGTGCATGGATAAAGGATTTTATCAGCAGCACCTGTCCTCCATCTGCTTCAGTACGAACACTAGAAATAAGTAAATAAGTGGAAGCTCGCGATCCCCTAGAACTTTAGTTTCCCCATTGGGGTTATAGCCTGCACTCAAAGGAACCAACGTCGACCAGATCAACCACAGTATGCTCCATGTCAGACAGCACCTAAATGATGCTACTAAACGTTTTAATAATATTTGATCAATACAAAATATTTCCCAAACAATGTTATACAACTCATTGCAATCCATAAAAATGAAAACCAGCACAAACCCTTCCTCTTATAGGCCTATAGCACTAATGCCCTGCGTCTAAAAAACTTAGGAAAGGATGATAAAGGTCAGGATCAATTGATGGCATGAACACAACACCGGCGTTGACCGGCTGGAGGCTCATGGGGGCTCTCTTGGCGTATGATCCATTCCATTAAATGTTAGATCTCCAAGAGGATTCTGTCAAAATATTAGTTATGCAGGGAAAAGAATCTGTCTTTGGGGGCCTCCTGGTTGGGAATCTCCGCGGTGCGTTTCTCGGAGGCTGTCGCGGCCTACTTAGTCACTGACCAATGGACTTTTATGTAGAGCTGTAATATATAAACATTTTGATGTTCCTTTCCTTGCGAGAATATATATGGGGGGAGTAATTAAATGGCATGCACTACTTACAACACAAACACTTTATTATCAAGGTAGTTGTATACAATATACATCGTTCGTCTTCTCCGCTTACACGACATCCTCCGCCTTACGGAAAAACCGTTAAAACTTAACCGTCCTTTCCCCTCCCTGGCGTTCTCTTCGGCCAGACCCGGAGGGCAATTGATCTAAGATGCTCTCTTCCCACGATTCGGCCATTCTGGGAATACATTCGCGCCGATTTGGTAATCTTCACTTGAAGCTTCTTACAAAGGGTACTTGTCGGATGGTGAATCTCCGTCTGACGAATCTACTCCACTTGAAGACTCCTCAACTTATTGCAACTGTATCTCCAACCGTACATTTTGTCGGAGATTATTTCTTTTTGTAAAAGTTCGCCTTTGTTCTTCTTGGATTATGAGGATTCGTCGTTTTGCTCCTCTCTCGCTGCTTGTAGTTCACGGCAGAACTGTTTTTTTTTTTTTTTTTTTTTTTTTAATTCTTCAACAATTATATAAAGGCGAAGTTCTTCAAGACTTCTCATCAGACTCCAAACATAAGGAAAATGGTGTCGTTTTAATGGGTAAGTAATGTGATCCGTTTATCGCTCTTTGTACTTTCTCTTTGTTTGAACAAATGCTCTGGTCTTTCAATTGAGCACAAGGTCAAGATGGGTCGTTTGTTTTGAATTCAATGGCTATTCTTGACCGTTTGGACGGGGAACGCCTGTAGTTGTTTCGTATAGTCTGATTTCATTCCCTGCACAAGTGTGTGGATGTAGCGATGTGAAACGTTTGTCTAATTTGGTTTGCTATGTAGAACTGAAGAAATAAATCCGGATGTAACGATGTTGGATATAACGATATAAAACTAAAGAAAAAATGTTTTTAATCCGTTTACAACTATTTAACGCAAAAATAATTCGTAGAATATCTAGTTCTATTTTTAAAAGTAAACAACCTCTTTACAATCGTTACTGTGTATTCGTTAGATATGACTCCTTCCTTTTTTTTCACCGAATTTAATCCCACCCCCTATAAACAATTTTCTTTGAACACCCTTCCTCCTATTTACTGCGCACTATTCCTTCAAAATGCGAGTTTTGATTCAGTCTTCATTTTTTCCTTGTGAGGGATGGCGTCGAATAAACGCATCGCGTTTTCAATTCAAGAAAAAGTGAAAATTACACAAAGGATTGAAAAGGGAGAACCTATCAAAAGTTCAGTTTCCGATCTCAACGATTCACAATCAACAATATCAAGGATTTGGAAATCAAAAGAAAAAATAAAAGAAATTTTCGAAAAAGGTGTCAAATTGAAGAAAAAGCTTCGTAACAGCCAACACGAAGAGCTTGAAGCAGCTCTTTTGTAGTGGTTTACGATGCAGAAGAAAAAATTTTCCCATTAGTGGGCCCATCTTGCCAGCAAAAGGAAATGAGTTATTCCTTTAATTTTATTTTATTGTATAATTATAATAATACATAATACGCATTTTTTAACTCGTAAAAATTGAAGTAGGTATGTACTTATATTTAAAAGTAAATAATATATAAAACTATAATCTATAAAACTGTTTTTTTTCCTCCCCCATCTCATTCCGGGCATAACGATTTCCGAATATACCGATCAATTTGCCTGGTCCGTTCAATATCGTCACAACCGGATTTCACTGTCGTCTGTTACCGTTGTAATAACCGTAAATAAATGAAATGCATATCAGCAAGATGTTCATTAAGAAACAAAGACATAATTTAAATCCTGAGTTCGTTGTCAGCTGATAACATAAAACAAAGTGATTGAATTGAACGAAAAACTGACACGAAACTCAAGACGGATTTTCTGGAAAAATTGAACTCTCCCCCCCCCTCATCAACACAAGTTTTTTTAAAAAAGAAATTCAAACTTTTTGAGCCTTCCAGAAGAGGAATGTAAAAAGCTGGGTATATCGCTGTAAGCGAATTGAATGTAGAACTGTTGAGAGAATTTGGAAAGCCCCAAGAGTTTGCAATTATTAACAATTACTAATTCACCATTTAAAAAAATCCAATTTTCAACGTTTTATTTTTTTCTGAATTTTTCGTGCAGAACATTTTTTTTTTATCAATTCTGCAATGTAAATACTATTACAACAAATTTAACGTTCTTTCAGGTGGCATAAACCAAATTTTTCAGTAAATCTTTATAAGCAATTTAGTGATTCTAAGTTGAAAAATTAAAAACCACGGAAAACCTGATATCTTTAGAGTTGAGATTTGAACAGCGGTTTATAGAAATTTTTTTGCCGCATGTAGTTAGTAAAAACACCTCCGGAAATATGATAGTAGTATATATAGTATATTGGGGAAAGGGATTGGATGCTCAGGCGATAATCAATTATTGTTATATTCACCTAGACTTGGAGACAGCTTTAGTCATGAAAAGCACATTTAAAAAAAATTAAGGAAAGTGCAGCGCCTAATATCGTTGAAGATAAGTAAAGTTTTCAAACAATATCGTTTGAAGCTTTTTTTTTTTTTTTTTTTTTTTTTTTTTTTTTTTTTTTTTTTTTTCTTCCCAGTTAAGTACAGACTTAAAGACTGGTGTTCAACCCAACCAGGAAGAGCGCGTAACGCAGTACTTAAAGCGAAACAACGGTTACAGATTCTGCTTGCAAAAAGATCGCGCCAATCAATACTGGAACCGTCTCAATGCAATGGGGGAACAACTCGGCAAAACGTCGAACATAATGGTCCACGAAATGAGACAAGGTATAAAACACCTTAGCCCGACGGTGCGGAAAATATGTCTCGTACGGGTGAAAGCTCATAATGGGTGCCACGGAGATGAGAAGCCGAAGCAAAGGCTGATGCAAAACCTGAAGAGGGTGATATAGCCTACGAAACGGTTCCAAGATCGTACATTCACAATTTACGAGGTGGTTCAGTTATCGACTAACTTTGATTATAATCTGGTTTGGGATATTATTGGGTATGTCGTCCTTCAATGAATCATACACTGTATTATACAGTTGGCTAACACTAACCCTCACAAACAAGGCAAGGGGCAGACATTGAAGCTCTGGGAAGAGGAAGGGAGGAAAACATACATTTCTGTAGCATCATGATAATATTGTCTAGATTGAAACGCAGCTGCAAATACAACCGCAATTGACACAGACATTAAGTGGACACGGGAAAAACAGAGCCTATTTGCGCTACTTCAGCATGTTTGACAACCCTTCATGCACCTGTGCCGCTCCAATTCTGGACGGGCGCTAATTTTGAAGTCCCCAAGTTGGACAAAATTCGAGGAATAATGGAAAGAGAGTTCCTCCTTCGGAAGAACACTGCCTGAAAGGCACAAACAGCGCAACTCATGTCACCAACGCTTGTCAAATATTTATAAATTTCATAGATTTCAATATGCTTAATCAGTCATTTAAGTTTTATTCTTAACATTTCTCAAATCCTATTTTTTATCACTTTTACTTTCATTATCATTTTCAATTTACTAGCATATTTCATTTATCCAAGTTGATATACTTTCCGTTGATATACCATAAAAAGTTTTTTATTTAATTAATTTATTTATTTATTAGTTTATTTATTTTGTAATGTCTTCAAACAAAACCAAATTAATAATAATTTTTTATATGTGAAATTGGCATTAATGGGTAAATAAAACACCTGCAATCGAATAAAAGGGCGTGTGCAATACATAAAGGCCCCACGTACAGGGTAGTGCCATCCTAGGGACGTTTTGGCTAAAAAAAGGTGACAAAAATAGGTAGTCACTAGTGATTGATGATTACCGAAACGCGTTTGAATCTGAAACAAAAAAAACAAAAAAAACGGCGAGATGACTTGTGCCGGTTCAACATGAGTTCACCTGCACGCAGACCAAAAGCCATCATCTACTTTTGTTAGATTTTTATGGCATGAGCGTGCTTTGGGAGCTTCGGCTTTGATACATCTTTTGTGGATTCTAGTTAATTATCATTGTTATGAAATGTGAAGACCTGGATTACTTTATGCCCCAATGGCGGATTCAGAAGAGCCATTCGATACTCCGAGATATGCGTCTCGCTCTTTCTCTTGGTTATGAAGGAAAAAGGGTTCCTTAAAATCTATGGCATCAAAAGTGCCAGCTTTGTTCGTATAAATATGTGTAAATATTGGGTTGTCCGGAAAATAATGCAGGATTTTAAGTTTTCATTAAA
>CM077101.1:7730360-7748334 GCA_039619505.1 Cimex hemipterus | reverse complement strand
TAATTTACTCATGACTAATTCAATCATGATTAAAAATTTGGATTGAAGTTCGATCATAAATGAACACGTCATGAGTAAATGAATCATTATATGATTTAGTCATGATTTAGTCAATCAAGAGGCATGACTAAATCATACAATGGTTAATTTACACATGACTAATTCAATAATAATTAAACTTCAATTAAAAATCTTAATCATGATTGAATTAGTTAGTTAGATTTTGCCCAACTCTGGTTACAATGACCACTTACCAAAATCTAACAGACACAGGATAAAAAGTTTTAAGGGATTTTTTAGTTTTACTTATAATTGGAAGATCGATTTTGTTAAATAAGGTGTTGAACAATTTTCGTTTTGATGAAATAAATTTGTTTGAATTTTTTAAAAAGTGATGAAATTGTGTATTTTTCTTTTTTTGAGCACCCATTTGAATATGATTTATCGAAATTTAGTCATGACTAATTATATTATGACTAAATTAGTTACTAACTACCAATCATGACTAACGTTCTGAGTGATCAATCATTAATCATTAGACATGACTAAGTTTTCCCCAACACTGTACAACAGTTGCACGGTATACGGGGCTAAAGCATAACATTCACGTAGGATAAATGCCTTATGTACCTACAGGGTTTCATTGAAAAAGTCGGCATGTTTCTATTTCTGCTCATATATTTTTAGGTAGTAGTTAAATCAGCGGTCGGTACAGATTTCCCGTACAGATTTTCCTCAAATCTTCCCCGCTGTGCGAAATGTTTCTTTGCCTTCCTTTTGAGAGATTTTTGAATCGCTCAGTTTCCCTCATAACAGGAGATCCAGGTGTGGAGTTTTTCCTTTTCGAGGCATTTTTCTAGAATCAAATTCAACACACCCTTTGGTAGGAAGAGTTGCAGTTCCGATCCCATAGGCCTGAAGGCTGTTACGTTGTTACTGACTTATAAATTGTCATATTTTAATTTGTGTACAATATTTTCAATTTAATAAATTTGGAGACGGTATAGAAATGCCGTGAAAAACACACATAAACACGGGAGGTCACGTATTTGAGAAGTTTGTTCTTTACTGTCATATCTGATTTCGGTCCTCTAAGTCTTCGTAGTTGTCGAAATCGTCGGTTTAGTTCTTGTAATAATCATTAATAACAATCAATGGTTGGTGTAGAGGGCCGCGGTTGCCGAGTGGTTAGCGTGAGAGACTCTCGGCTAGTAGACCCGCCGTCGCGGGTTCGAGTCCCGCCGTCGCCTCTGGCCCTTTTTTCACGATACCCTTCCCCCCCAAAAAAAAAGAATACGCAATAAATAATTACAATTGTTTGGCTAGATGTGCCAAGTTCAGGCTGGTTAATTAAATAGTTAAATGTAATCAATAGGCTTTTAGCCTTGACCTTTTTATACTTGGATTTTGGATTTGGATTTATATAAGCTCAAATCCGCACATGTGTTCACGTACAGAGTTGAGCCTTTTATTTCTCGCTCACCTCAGGCAATTGCAGATTGTGTAATTTACAATGTATAACCGGCAAGCGGCCAGAATCACCCGCCTCGATTCTTATCCTTCCGTCCACGGGGTTAGCCTCTGGGTGATGGTAACAATTAGACTAGATCCAAACCCATTGACGCTATTACTCATTACGTTTAAGTACTTACTCTTAGACATCAGTATTGCTACATCATACTCTGCATATATTATGTAACTAACCTAATTCAGGGTACACAATTTTCCTCATCCAACACGTCTCACATAACACGCTAGTAAATGCATTCACTCTCAACACAAAAAAACAACCATTTTTCCTTTAAAAATCTGCACAGGGACCCCAGACACTTAATCATTTTTGGCATATTATTCTTATTATTTTTATTTTTCTGTACACAATGTTAAAATAAATATATGTTATTTTGCAATATAATTTATTTATTACGTTTACACTTTTTTTTAATCATTCTCATACGCATACTTAGTATAACGGCACGAACTTCTATAAACGATTTCAATTCAAAATATGTCGGTACAAAAAAAAAAAATACTTTAAATTATTTAGATAAACGCCTGGACTCCTAACCTCGGTATTGCTTAATAAATTGGGAGAAGGCTCGGAGAGGGATCCAATAAATTAAGAGGGCCGAACTTGAGAATCTCAGATAGGACAGAAGGTATGGTATGAAAGTCGATAAAAAGAAGGAAAACTGGTGGCGGAAATACATTTGATGTGGTTCAATGTTAACGTTTGGGCCTTATCACTGTGGGGAATTTATCTTTCTCATATACATGCTCTGGATACTCGTAAAGAATGTTTTATTGATTTCCCAAAATAAATAGACGTGTTGAAATATGTTTAGACCTATTCTCACTCGAAAAGAAGTTATTCGCTTCATCTTTTTATCTACCACTATCGTTCCGTACCCAACAATACTTCACACGTTTCATGCTGACTTTAAAAACATTTCACTATCTCTTTCACCTTGAACTTTGTCCAAACTTTTATATACTTATCTAATTATTTATACATATATTGTTAGGTAACATACGCACTTATTTATTTATAGTTTACTATTGAGCTATATTCCTGAGCACGTTGGTTTTTTGTTTAAACAATTTTTCCCGCATTCTCTGACATTTTTGTTTTTAAAAATATCACGATTCCAATCAACTACCCTGCCTAAGGATGTTAAAGCGACCGAAAGAGCTTTTACCGTTAAAATTATTCTGTTGTTCTTAGCTGTCAAATGTAAATTGTTTTAGGGAAAATAAATTTATCTATCTAAACTAACGAATCAAACGATAAAATATATATTATATTTACTAAATAATATTTCTGAAGTGGTTGAATATTGACTATTTCTTACCGGGATGTCATTATATGAACCGTCATATGTGGCCGGTTAAACTCAAGTCCACGGTCATAATCTTAAGTTTGACAAAATTACACGTAATCTTCGTTGGAATCAAGCATAATAGAAAAACATGAACATGTGTAAATTTATCAGAAAAGAGGAATTTGGTTCAAGTTTTGTGACAATTATTGAGTCATTTATAATCCATTTATTTGAATGATCTATTCCTTCTCTAATGCTTTTTATGAATTTATTAGATTATCTGTCGGATTTATCCGACCCTAGTCATTCTGGGCAGACTCACTGAAGAAGGCGCAATTCCGAAATGAGTGACCTACAAACGGGTGGTGACGGATCCAACAACTGACCCAACGCCTGTTCAGCATGAGTTCACCAACTCGTTCGACCAGCATCCAGCATTAGGTGTCCTTTAGCCATTGCTTACTAAGTCGATAAAGAGTAGCGTTCATACATTTTTTTGAATAGTTTTCCAGTTTTTATACTTTAAATTTTCATCTTCGTAATTGAAACCCACATAATGAATCTTCTAGAACAGTTTCTCAGTTACTGCAGGGCTGTGGTATAGGATACCTTTTTTTAACATTCTTCATTCCACCGTGCTCTTTTTTTCAATATATAATTTTCTCTAACGATTTTACGTGTTCTTTGGTAGTGGCTTATACTGCTTGCTTAAGTACTGGGTGAAGAGTTGTGGATTTAGATTCTCTATCTTCCACCACCAGCCGACAAGCACAAATCTAGCAAGCCTAAGCAGAACAGGATGATCGAGAACGACCATAACATAGACGTCCCCTCGTGTGATTAAGTATTACAAAAATTCTAATCATTTACTCATCATTTACAAAAAAAACATGCATAAATATTTAAAGAAAAAGGCGATAAGGTAAATGCTGAAAGATCTAAAAGCTTTAATGAAAAACCACGCAAGAAGGACATTAGGAAATCGTTTGTCTCTTTCCAATTGTGCATTAAACGTTCATTAAGTAAATGATATTTGGTGGAAATTAATACTTTTATCCGCGCGGCTTTGCCCTGTGAAATATGCCCCATATTTCATTCATTTTAATTACTCAGGTTGATTTTATAAATAATTTAGGCTCATAAATCATTCATAAGCTCAGCCGAGATCCACTTCTAAATAATTGTCTTTGCATGAAGAAGTTCATAAGGCGAGTGCTCATTAATACCCCCAATTTGACCGCTTGATATCTGTTTTGAATAATTTTTCTTTTTTATAAATCATCTTGGGGGTGGCGTTCCGTATTTAATTTGTCCCATTCGGTTTAGACTTCGTGTTTTAATTCAACGGGTTGTTTAATATTTAGGGTCAAAGGACCAATAATAATGAAATAATTTATAATGTTTTAAACTGAAATCAATTATTCCATCTAACTTTTGAGCTCTCAGGTCAGTAAGATCATGATCATTTTTGCAAAATTACTATTATTAATTAATTGTGGATGGTTTGGTTAAAATATTTGGGAGTACTGTTTGATAAAAAATGTTCTGGAAATAAACATACGACGTATACATGCCAGAAAGCACGCCTACTTGTAGTTCTTTTAACTGGTTGTTCATGTATTGGGGGATAGGTCCTACTGCCCTTATCAAAATTTATTAGTGTACCATTTTGACTACTTCGTGTACTATTTTGACTTGTACAGCAACATAGGTGCATTAATAAAAAGATACAACTTTAGAGTGAATGACGTGTTGAATGAAGCAGGCCCTACGTATAATACAGTAAAAGGCTTTAGAACTGTAACCTATGAAGCGGCATGTGTCCTGGCTGGCTTAGTCCCAATTAATATACAAGAGCTGGTTGACTTCTACACGCACACTTCTACGCAACAAAAAGCACTGACACCTAGTTTCCAACTCATATATTGTTATATGTATTATTTAATACCCACCATCTGTATCTCCATCGTACCACCCTGCACAAAATCTGCACTATGAAAACAAGGAAACGAAGGCGGACTTGAACTATTTTCCATTCACTGAGGATAGTAAAAATACGAGAAGTCGTTCCTGATTTAGTTATACATGTATATATACACAGGCCAAACTATAAACTACGAAGGTACTCAGTAGCCATGGAAGAACTGGATAATATTTCATGAAGGTTTGACATAGACTCCGACGCGGTCTGTATATGTGAAGAAAGATGGCTGGAAATACATCACATTCAACTGTATAAATTTGTATAAAGAAGGAAACTAGTACGGGCAGTTTTACAATAAGGACACAGCTGGTCAGTGAAACATCAAAAGCCGATGGCAATAGATTACAAACAATTTAACAATTTTATTACCAAAAAATTATTACTATCTTTTGTGTGCTCAATTTCATTATTATAGATATTGTTACTTATTATATATTATGTAAGACCTGTAAAGAATGATTGAAGCACGTAGAAATAAATTCCCTAGGTAAAATGGTACTGTAGTGTAGGGAAGGGGGCTTCAAAGGTTTCTTGGTTCTCAGTATTATGGATTAAAAGGCGAGGAGGTCTCGACACCATCATCGGTATGGCAGGTAGAGAAAGCTTAGATACAAAGGTTTGGTTAGATTAAATATTAAACCTGGAAACATTTGGAAGCGGGAACGGATCAGTTTTTGACAAAAAGAATATTGATTTCGACTTGAAATTTAAGGGATGATGGCACTACGTTCAGCACTGCGTCCGGGACGAGGAGGTCTCGACACCATCGACGGTATGGCAGCTTGTACAGTAGCATTAGGATGGATCGAAGATTCGTATTGGTACCGAAAATTTTGAAATTGGGAGTGATCAGTTCGTTGACAAAAGGAATGTTGAGGCCGTTATTGATCGTGGGCTTAAACACGTAGTAAGGACGATTTGTCTGAAGACTTTTGAAAGGATGGATTGAATGCGATGGATGTTGGATAGATTGCATAACCCCACAGTTCCACTCTTTGTGTAAGGAGGTGGAATTGGCTAGACCAGATGGGTTAGGATAAGGAGAGAGCTGACGATGGGTGGGTCAGACCGATCAGCAGGCGAGTCAGTTAAAAACGATCTTAACTATTTCTATTAAGTTTGAAATGCATTGATTACAAATTGCTCTGAAGACCGACTCAGTCCCAACATTACATAGACGTTTGCTCTCTATGGCACATGACCTAAATGTCGATTTAATACTCTTTAATTTGTCTGGTGAACAGTTTAAAAGGGTCTTAAAACATCCGATATACTTTAAGTTCTTCTTATGTTACACAAATATTTTATTTGATTCGATTTATTATGACTTTTTCTCTGAAGAGATGAATAGGTTTGAAATTTTGGGTCGTTCTATCGTTCTATTGATTTTAACATTCTTAAACAATAATAAAAAAAAGATTAAAAAATAATAAATTTTTTAAAAAAAGATTTAAAAAATAAAATAAAAGTTTCTTTTCGGTAGAGCAACAATTTATTCATGTAAATTCACTAGTATAATACTGTTAAAATCTATTTTAATTCAGATTTTCTTGAAGTTTACTGCCGCCCGAAAGCTCTGAAATTTTGAAACTTCCTATATATAGAACTTTTGTATTAAAATCTGGAGAAAAACCTTCTTTCCTTACGCCTCGTTTTTCATTTTTTATTCACGTTGGATATGGGACAAGGCGTAAAAGCGCTCGTTTTGAGGAATGTGAGCGGAATATTTTCTTTGTTTACTCCACATCATGAATGAGTGAGGCAAAAAAAACTGACCTCTGTTCGTACAGACTGGATTTACGAGTTTTAAGGGTGGCTAGGCGTTGGGAATGGCAAAAAGTGACTTGTTGAATCTTTCTCGTAGATATAGATTTCTTATAGATAATATTTATCATATCTTCCCTCGGGTTTGTATCCTTATATTCTAATTAACCACGTGCCGTTGAACAGATCTAAACGAACTACTTAGACGATTTTTTAATTCTCGTACACTTTATTAGTAACTCTTCAATAAACGTAGTTTCAGGAAAACCTTATCGGGTCGAGTAAAAAACGATTAATATACAAACGCAATTAATCTACTCAATTTAAAAATCATTTACTGCACTTGATTTCCGTATATCTTTCCCGAAAAAGGGTGTTTAATTACTTTATACTTCTTATACTCATGTAGGACATAGTATTTTTTATTTATTTCTGCCAGCTACATGGAGAAACTCATTTTCCTTTGCCTACATCTTTTCTTTAACTTGAGTCAACCGCTTAGTAGAGGCCTCTTAACTGGCGATCTATCATTTATGAATATATTGAACATGCAGGGTCTACATTAGGAAGTATAGTACACTCCTCTTGCCGGATGTTCTATGTTCCCCTCCCCGTACCCGTCCATACATAGCCTTAACAACAACACAAACCGTATGCTCGTTTGAAAATTGGAGAGTCACTGGGGTATTTGATAGTACGCCATTTCCCGCCCTCCGCTCTTACTACATGCATTTACCATATTAATTAATTTAACTGGATGGTGCTTTTTCGGCGACTGACCCCTCCTCGTTTTGTTACATATTGTTCAAGAACACACCTCATATCACCTTGAAGTTAAAAATAGATTTTCACGGTTTTCATCTTGTTTTTACAGACTCGATGCTACTTTAAAGAGCGGCGATGTTTAGGCGCGTTCCGTATATAGTGGGGGAGTGGCCACTTTCTGCCACTTCATAGCAGCGTATACTCGACGGAGCGTATACGATTATATTTGCGGTACAGGCTCTTGGGCCGATGAGGACAGAGACGGTATATATGTACCCTCCAGACCGGTCCATTGCGGATGAGACCCTCTGCCTCTAAGTGAGCGGGATGAACGTGATAAAAGAAAGTTGCATCGCCAGTCGGTGATGAGGTCATCCGAGCGGCAAGAGCACGACGTGCAGATGGCTCCCCGAGAGCCTGAGCCTGAAACGAGGAATCGCCCTTACCTGTTTAAACACATTCGGTCTTGGGCAGAGCTCGCGCAGGTGTCCATTATGAAGAAAAATGTCGTTCGATGTGACCCACTTAATAGAGACTAATCTTACCGAGGGTTTAGGCATGCCGCCGAATATAAGAATGGTTATCGGGCAAAGTAACGAGTTTCTTGGTCTCTTGTTCCTCTTTATAAGGAACATGCATTTTATATAGTATATAGATCTGTTTTATGTGCTTTTGGATTTTGGATTTTGTTTGAGTACATAGATTTATTATTAGTGTGAGTGGTGAGGGGCTGATGGTGCAATAAAGCGTCACCGTCGCTCCTCCTGCAATGTGTATGGTTAGGATTGATGGCTGAATATTTATTTAGTTTAGCTTATTAGGATTATGCGAGGGAGCGGTATCAAGAGAATATCGAGTACTCCACCGGCTAATGAGAACGTGTGTAATGTACATTTGCGCGACTATGGAAGGTGATCTTAGTTTGAATGAGTTGAAGGCTGAAATGACGCTATGAAGCCATCGAAAGCCTGGTCGGGAAGCGACGGTCTTTCTAAAACTTGATACTTCTGTGAAAGAAGATCGAGTCTATTGACTAAACCAAGGAACTAGGAAGGTACAATAAGCCAGAAGGCTGCAGTGCCTGGGGCACACAAACCCCACTTCCTAGTTAGTACCCTTGCCACCATTCCATTCCATTCTAAAAAGGGGTTTAAAAGTTAAACACTCTGGCATCGGTTCTCTTCGCCCATGAGTCAATTGTCGATTTTGTAATTTTTCGGTCTTAGTCTTCTGGATTAAGCAGCGAGGAGGTCTCTCGATAGCATTGTCTTCTTTCTGGTTTTCCTTTTAGCACTTCAAATTTTTTAATTCTGAAACTGAGCACTGAAATAAAATATATATCGAGCAAATGGGAAAGCATATAATTTTTGTCACTTATTATTTTCAACCTATTACATCAAATTAGCTCTATACACCTTGATTTGGAATGATGAATAATGTGTTGTTTTTTTTGTTGCAGGTAAGATAGTATTTGCCAGTTGTAGCAATTCGTAAGTTATAAAATATTTTTAATAATTTAAGAGTATGAATGAAAAAAAAACATTTTCCAGCAAAACACATAAGGTAAAAATGAAATAATGCCTTCTAACGTTTTCCACTAAATTGTTACATTTCTTCGGTACCGACTATTTTGGTACAATTTTTCCTTCTAAATGGTCTGTCCGAGACGAACAAATTTTTTTAAAGATTTTGAGGGAGAGAGGGAGAACATACTGGGATTAATTGCATAAATGCAGTCCCCTAAGAATGACAACAATAATGAGGGAACAAAACTTTAAAAATTTTAAAAATTTGAGACTTGTATTAATGAAATAAAACGTTAACATATAGTGAAATAAGTTGACATATAACATATTATATAAAATGTAAAAAGTAGAAATAACTAATCACAAGAATTTAGGGAATGATGTAACAATAAAAGTTCCCCTGTCTTGTGCGATCAGTGGTATGGTTTGGTCAAAAAGAGTAGTAGGAAGCAGGGTTTGCGCTCCCCAGGAACTGCAGCCTTCTGGCTTATTGCACCTTCCTAGTTCCTTAGTTCAGTGTAATAGGCTCAATCTTTCTCCTTAGTAGTAGAGGCTAAGTATCAGGGCATTGAATGTCGCTCCTGCAATTTGATTCCCTGAGTTTTCTCCGTACGTTAGGTTGATTCCCCATTGAGCTGTTGCTTCATATTCGAAGACGATATGAGTGGCTGTTTCCTCCTCCTCATTACATAATCTGCTAATGGGATCATCGTTTTATATGCCCATGATATGTAGATGCTTTCTAAGACGCCAGTGACAGGTTAGTAGTCCTAGGTCCTACCACTCCTCAGTTTGGCCCTCTCCAATTGTGGCAGTGCTTTTGCCAGTCTTGGTGGGGGTTGTTTCATCATAAGTTTACTATGTCTGGCGCTGCTAGATTTTATCCACTTTTCGTTTTGTTTGTTTGGATCCATTCTGCGATAGAGGATTCTATATTTGTTTTTGTTATACCAAGTATAAGTTCAGGACCTATGTATGGTCTTGCAGACCCTCCTCTGGCCAGACTGTCTGCTTCTTCGTTACCCAGAATTCCCCTGTGCCCTGGCACCCACGATATCATCAAGTTATTGTGTTTCCCCAGGTTTTGGAGATTTTGGCTGCATTCACTGACTAATTTTGATGTGATTATTTTACATGATAATGCTTTAATGGCTGTTTCGCTATCAGATCTTATGAGGATTTTTTGCCAGTGTAACCTCTTTTAAGATTTTCTAAATGTTTACTTTCCGGTTTGTGTATGTTTTCCATCTTGTTTTTTTGTGTTCCGATGGGGTTTTATTGGGTCTTTGATAGGTGATTTGTGGGCAGGCTTCATGATATGAGTTTATTATAGCTTCTTGTATTTGTGTAGAAGTTAACTCAATATCGTGTTTGCTTTTTATATTAGCCATTCTGGTTATTGTATTTCTCCCAGTTTGTGTTTCGGGGGTTCCGACTTTACATGTCTTATCAACTTGTGTGATTTCCATGTATATGTTTCGGTGGTCTGAGTTAGATATCTCTTCAGTATCTGATTTGAAATACAACGAGTAGCGAGGGTAATATCAATAACTTCTTGTCATCTACTGGTTACAAAATTCGGTTCAGAGCCTTTATTAATAATACGAAGATCGTTAGTTGGTACAAATTCTAATATCTTCTCACCACTATCGTTAGTGTTCATGCTGTTCCATACCTCATTGTGTGAGTAAGCATCAGCTCCGATGATTAATTTTAGGTTTTTATGCCTGCAGTATTGGACCAGATCCTCCGTTTCCTTTGGTGGTGGGAGTCCCGGTGAGTTATAAGGCATGTAAGTTGAGGCTATCATCATGTCCATCTTGACTCCTTCCTTCATGTAGTTTAACTAATTACTGTTTGGTCCCTGGAACAGGGCTCGTAAGTGATAAGGCATTGCAGGTCATTTTTAATTAAAATGCATGTTCGTCCTTTTTGTTGCATGTGGTATATGATTTTTCTTCCCTTATCTCCCAGACCAGCTACTCTACCTTTTATTAGCCCGAGTTCTTGGATAAGGGCTATGTCGATGTCTTTCTTCTTGACCACACGACAGAGCGTAAACGTAACAGCTTTACCGTGCTGGAGGTTTGCTTGAAGCATCTTCAGCATCAGTCTATGTTGCTTTTTTGATGACCCTTAGGGTTGCCAAAGTAGGGTTTAAGGTTGGCGTTGCTTAGATCCCCAAAGGATACAACATCTATATCAATCACCAGGATTATATCGTTATCTTCTGCTGTTCTGGTGCTGGATCCAGAAGTGTACATTAGGGTTTTGTTTCCCTTTCCTGGTTCTTTTCATGGATAGGCTCCCCCCGTTGTTTGCCTTTTTGAATTGCCATTTTACGTCTTTGTGCCCCAGATGGCTTTTGGGTTTTTAGATATAATCTTCTTCGCCACCTCCATTGGAGTGGTTTTGTCTTCTGGTTTGGTTTTTCCTGAACAATGCAAAAAGATTGTCCTCTAGGTTTTGGGTTATGGGAATTGGAGAAGGTTCAGAGCCCTACTCAATTTTCATCTTGTGGATTTTGGGGACTTCCTTTGCAGGTTCCCCCAGTGTTGTTTTGTTTACTCTTGGTTTTTCCATATAATTCCCACGAGTGAGAGGGATCTAAGGTTCCGTACCGGAAGAGCTCTATCTCCGGTGTAAGGGTACTTACACAAGGGTAACACTGGTGCCGTTGACGCTACGTTATTGGCACAGTTACGCCTGTATCATTCATCCATCGGCACGGATCGCATAACGTTTCTCTTTCTTCCTGGCTTCATCCCCAATCAACGTTTTACAAAGAAAAATATTTAAACTGAGAAGGCTGATCAAACGCAAAAGAAAATATTTATGGTTCTACCTAGAAAGGTTTGTTCAAATGTGGAGATTTTATAACGAAGTTTTCAATTGAAATAACTGGAAAATATGGTTGACTAGAATTAATCGATTGGTAAAGGAAGTTGCACAAGAAATATTTCCTACGGAAGGAACTCCCTTTTTCTGCATAAGGGGCACCTGCGCGGGGTTAGCCTGTTCTAAGGCGTTATGTAAAATTCCTAAATATCTAATAATTACTGAATAAACACTCCTTTCCAATCAATGATACTTAACTTTCTGTTTCTAAATCATTTAAAAAATTATCTTTAATACCCCTCTTAAAATGTATATATATTTGTATTAATTACTTTAAGTATAAAAACATACATGGTAGGGGATATTTTTTTTTTTTTGAAATTACACGCAGGTGTTTTCTTTCTTTTTTCTATGCATCAATACCTCACCAAGAACTCATGAATTTATTTCCAACCGATGATTTGTTTTCTTTCTTTTTTTTTAACTTAACTATGCTCTCTCTACTCTCGAATTCCACCTCTGCTGGTTTCTTACGGGGGGGTCATGACAAAAACTGCTATCAGAGCGTTTAATTAACAGCAGTGAAGCTCTTTTCAAAATCTAACTTTAGTCGAAATTAAATGATCATAAATCTTTATTTAAAGATTTAAAAAAAAATTGTACGTTAATTTTATTGTTAGTTAAGAAAAAACAAAGCTGTACAATGATACAGAATATTCTAATTTGAAACGGTTTAAAAAGATAAATAAATTAAATAATAATTTTTCACGCATTTTAATAAAACATCCTGCAAGCAAAGTATGTCAGCAAATGGCCCTAACTTGGATTTCACCCCATTGTCGAGATTCTAGCGTTATAAAGACGTTAAATACAAACTTTCCCGGATATCAGTGAAAATTAATTTTTTGACTGATGATTTCGACTACCATTTGGGGCGTGACTCCTTGTGGCGAGATCTAACATAGATTTTCTCAATCCCTAAGAAACCGATTTTCATAACTTCATGACGATAATTCCTTTTGAAAAATTGCCAAGTGCAGTTTATAATTGAAACAAACATTAAAATCGAACTATTATTTCCATTAAAAAAAAAAAATATGAAATGAAATTTTGGTAAAAATATTTTGTTATTTTATGTATTTTCTTATAGAAATCTATTATGTATGTTTATAAATCGGCATTAAAAAGCTCCGTTTCGTTTCGCGTTAAATTATTTCAGCTGTTTTTTTAATTTTAAAGTATGTGCTAGTTTACTTGTCCTTTTTTGAAAATAGGAGTTTTTCGCAATTTTAGCATATCTGGAAATTAAAGATATTGTTGACAAGATTAGTTTGTCTAGATTAAAAGATAATTTCATCAAATGGCATAGAGGATCACAGATTGGCTCTAACATATTTCATGACATTACTAAGAAAAATAATATTGGTCTTATTTCCCTTAAGACAATAATTGGAAAATGGAACAAAAAAGATTTACTTATTTCTTCTGAAAGTTCAAAAAGAGGCATGATCCCTTTTTAAAATGATCGACTCAATTAGAATTAAAATAAATATTTTATTTTATTAATCAACCTATTTATGTAAGGTTTTGGTTGAAATGAAAAATGTAGTGTTAAGAATGAGATTCGAACCCCGAGCTTCGGCTGTGTTCGAATCCCGCTGGTGACGCTAACTTTTACATTTCAACCAAAACCTTACATAAAAAGGTTGATTAATTTAAAAATGTAATTTGGTCAATCAGACCATTAAATATTATGGATTTTATTTTACTTTATTTTGTTTAGCTAAACCAAATGTAAATTTTAAAAAGTATACTTCAGCTATAAAAGTTGATATTTATTTTGGTTAAATATTTATTGTATATTAACAAATATGTGCACACGTAAATGAACCTTTTAGAAAACAGATGCAAAAACTAAAACATTTATATAACATATACTGTCTGACAATAACATAAAGTGTGGAAAACCGTATGTGATGTTGTATTTATGGTGAATTCATAATTTCATTGTTTTTAGGCAAGTAGTTTTTCAAAAATTTTACTCACGTGAAATAATTTTATATATCAGGTTGTCCCTTGGCATTTCGCATCGGCAAATTTATCCATAAATAGCAAATTAATTGCACGTGGTTCAAAAGCTGGTCTGGTGTGTCCCTGGCGCGGGGAACGTTCAACAAGTCACCCTCGGCAAATTGACTTCGGGGTTCGCGGCGAATCAATTTGTCTTCTATTACAACCGATGCCTCTTCAGAGGAGTGGACAGGTCGAAAAACTGTTAGAATTTAGTACAGACGCAAGGCATGATAAATGGATTTGAGGCCGGCGGGAGGGATTGGGCGAGTGTGTGTGAATTGGAGGACTGTCCAACGGTCATCAGTCAAAACGGGTCGCGACATCTGCCTCCCACTATATCATCCCTGCATTACCCTATCCGCATACAGGGGCCAAATTTAAAAATAATTGCAGAACCGCCATTTCTGTTACTCAGGCAGTAAATAATACATTTCATTCCCACTTTTTTATCAAACCATTGCTACCACGAACCAACTGATTTAAATAAAAAACGTGTTTCCTCACATTTTATTTATTCATACAAATTTTCTGATAGAATTTATGTTATACAATAAACATTAACATATTATTATGTACTTTTTTAGTTCTACCGGCCAAATGGAAATTATTCACTAAAATTACTTAAAACGTACCGATGATCATGGCACTGATTGCAGGGCCGATGGACTAACCAAATATAGCCAATAGCTGTCTTTTCTCAATAACTAATCACTTTTAAATTATGAGATCATTCCGTTTGATCTGCAAGTTGTTGAACGTGTAATTTGGTCGTCAGTGATCATTTTGGTCTGCTGCCTATCTTTGCTGTCTTGGTCTGGCAGGCGCAGTAATAGTGTTGAGTCTGTGTCCTTTTTGTGAAGTCAAGGGCTCTTTTATAACTCGAGCGATTTGCCCCTATAGACTACTGGGAGATGGCCTTGTATTTTGGCCATTAACGATCATTTTGTTCCGCTGATGCCTGGCGCTGATTTTTTATTTTATATTCATTTTTTAAAGAACCAGGTGTTGTGTTGAACATTTTGGTTCCTGTACTAAAAACGTTCACTTAAGTTGTTAAGTACGTTAAGTAAGTAAGTTAAGTACTATCAATGCTTGTGCCTTGGAAAATCTTAAAAGAGGTTACACTGACAAAAAAATTCTCATAAGATCAGACAGCCAAGCAGCTATGAAAGCACTGGCATGCACAAGGATTACATCAAAATTAGTCAGTGAATGCATCCAAAATCTCCAAAACCTGGGAAAACACAACAAGGTAACGGTATCCTGGGTACCAGGGCACAGGGAAATTTTGGGTAATGAAGAAGCAGACAGACTGGCCAGAGGAGGATCCACAAGACCAAACATAGGCTCCGAGCCTATCCTTGGGATATCCACAACATATGTAGAATCCTCCATCGCAGAATGGATCCAAATAAAACAAAGAGAAAAATGGATACACTCTAGCAGTGCTAGACACAGTAAACTCATGATAAAACAACCCTGATCAAAACTGACAAAAACACTGCTACAGCTGGAGAGGGCAAATCTCAGAGGAGTGGTAGGGTTACTAACCGGCCACTGGCATCTGAGAAAACATCTACAAAACATGGGCATATATAATAGTGATCCAATTTGCAGACTATGTAATGAGGAGGAGGAAACAGCCACTCATATCATCTTCGAATGCGGAGCAACGGCTCAATGGAGATTCAATCTGACGCACAAAAATGACTCAGAGAACCACATTGAAGCAATAACAGTCAATGACTTGATACTCCTGAGAAAAAGGATCGAGTCTATTGACTAAACTAAAGAACTAGGAAGGTACAATAAGCCAGAAGGCTGCAGTGCCTGGGGCACACAAACCCCACCTCCTAGTACCTTTGCTACCATTCCATTCCATTCCATAAGTTGACATGCTGTTGGACTTTTCCCAAAAATCCCTCAGAAATCTACCAAGTTATGCTAAGCCGCAGTCAAGAACCTTCTCCAAACTCCAGGAACTATCCGCTCATTAGCTACCTTGACAATATTTCAAAAGTGACCGAAAGACTTTAGGATTTTGAAGTGTTGTCTACAATCCTCAAGAGAATGTTTTCTCATTATTGAAGTTTTTCAGAACCCGGAATAAGTGAAAATTGGAAGGAGCAGTGTGAGATAAAGAAGGTGGATTGGATAGCGCATAGGAGCCAATCTTAACCATTTTCTGGCACGTCTGCAAATAAAACGATCACTTGTGATTCAACGCCGTTCGGCTTTGGTCCAATGTTGACTTAACTTTCCATGTGTGTGCGGTATACATAATTGAAGCGGAAGAAGCTCATAATAAAACACCCTTATGCAACCACATCAAACAGAACAATCTGGAGTTAATCCAGCTTTGAGTTAACGGTGAGTCACTGCGGTTATCGCAACATTTTTTCCTTTGAACATTGTTGGAACGCACCCTCGCTTCATCCCTCGAAATCACTCTTTTTAAACATAGGTACTTCATATTGCGTTTAATTACGGAATCACAGGTTCATTAAATTCTTCTCAGTCAACATGTGAGGAACCTAAATCTCACTACGACAAACGTATAGGTACTTCCAAAATATGCTACTTGTTTTTAGGATCTATCGTATGATTGTTAGTTATTTGTGACAAAAGCTTGCATTGGTTATCATGAACGTTTGACTACCGAAGCGCATGTCATATTTCAAATCAAAGTGTCTTATGAACCAAGCAAACCAGTTACAGAGAGTGCTTTCTCATAGGCATCACTAATTTTCCCGATGATGCAGAGTAGGCGGTAAGACTGGTTTGTCAATGTTCAATCATTCAGTCTTTGCACAAGTCTTCGATAAGTTCAAGGTGTTCTTGAATGCCGGAAGTACAAATACTACGTACATACCGAACTACAATAAAATGACTAAATAAAAACGCCTTTTTCAGCGTGGGCAAACGGAACGAACTTTAATTCGAAATACAAAAAGAAAAACGCGAATTTTGGTAAGAAGTCATGGACTTATTTTACTAAATCGGAAGATTATCTAGTTCAACAAGGAAAATAACAATTCCACCAATTTGTTTGTTCCCTAGACCCGAAAAACTGATTAAAAGCACCATTTCCGTTTATTTTTCAAATACATATTCAATCTCGGATGAATTGTTACTTGCCTTATTGAGAGGTGTTGAAATGGTAGAAAATCCCTCCGCCCTCAGTTCTTTAAAGAAAATGGGCTAAACAATAATAGAGTTAATAAATAATCAAGAAGGGATGATAACTTAAGTGAGTGAGCATAAATATCCAACTTGAGAGATAAGATGATTAACTGGGGTCAGGACTCACAGCCCCAAATGACCTCTTAATGGCCAACCAAACCTTACCCTTATCTTATTCGCTTTATTGCTCAAACGTTTACAATTTATACTATTAACATTTCGGTAAAATTAAGAAATTATTTCATTATCGATTAAATAAATAATTCTAAATTTCTAAGAAGTAAATCATTTAATTTTGGATATTTTTAAATAATAGTTACTGTTAATATTATATAGAAATGAATTGTTGATTGTATTGGTTAGTCTGATGACTCGTAGATAATAGATATTTTACATTAGAAGAACAATTGTAGGGAAGATACTCAGAAGAATTAGGGGTAAATAAAACACAGATAAAATTTTGCACTTGTGTCTGCAGTTGGATGTAGTGAATAAATCTTCAAATAGCCGATCTTATCTTCGTTGGTTTTTCTGTAAAGCTTCTTTCTAACGTTCCGCTGTTTTAATTTTTTAAGATTACCATTTTTAACTCTCAAATTGTTTTGAGTGAAAGTTATAATTGATACTGATTCGGCTAAAACCATGACATGGTTGGAAGATGGAAGCAGTTAACGGTATTTCGGTGCTTCTCAGACCAACTTTAAGAAGGATCTTCCGTTGCTACCAAGATACTGGAAGTTGCTTAACAAGGAATGGGTCGGGTCGGCATCGTGTCACATTTCAGAGAGATGACCGTTTTAGTGTTTCGATTGTACACCCTAATCGACCGCTGCTGAGATCAAGCAACGACTTAAACGAGGTAGAAATATTATTGTAAGCATACACTCTGAGGGGCGGAGAATTTCAGAAGGTGGGTTAAGTCGTGAACACAACCGATGCAACGCTACCCGACGTGACCCAAAGCTCCTAGGGCTTTCTTTTATATTCCTGCTCCCTGGCCCTGGAAGAGCTTTGCAGGT
>CM077101.1:7697283-7730350 GCA_039619505.1 Cimex hemipterus | reverse complement strand
GGTTTCGTACATCCATCTCGTCCGCAGGGTGGCGTATCTTTCGCACACGAGAGCTACGTGCTCGGCCGTTTCCTACCCAAAGCCACCCAATACGACAGCAATGTCCAATTTTCCATAAGATCGTACTACCCCTCTGCACATCTACCCAATGCTTTGCAACGCTATCCTACTCTACGCTCTGCGATCCCCACTGTCCACATTTTCGTCGAGTAGCATCGAGTACAGTCGAAGACCGGACACTCATATTTCTATTTCAAACTATCTGTAATATTGCCGTCATAGACTTACCATTAACACCATTAATTGATAGAATGTAATAATAACTAAAATTTATTATATGGTTTTGCTCATAAAATTTAACTAAAATTTATTTCACGGTTTTGCTCATAAAATTTAACTAAAATTTATTACATGGCACCACTTCCCTCGTAAAACGACGATCCAACGATGAACAAGTTGATAGCCAATTGATGAGATGATGAGGAAAAATGATGACGATGCGATGGGAAAAACGAAAAAGTTACTTCGACGTAACTTACAACGAACGAAAGACGACTGACTCTTATCTGCTATAACCGCCGAAGCCGACTCATCAAGCCAAACAATAAACAGGTGCGGATTAACGAAACGCGATCTTTTAAATAAATTCAAAGATTAATTGGAGTTAACAAGAACAAAAGAGGCGTTCCGATTGTGATACTGATTTGTGATACACGCTGTGTGGCTGTACCTGGCGTGCGGTTGACGTCGCATAGATGTGCACACCCTACCAAAGCGAGGGAAGATTGCCCACTGGTCAAGAACAAGAGACAGGCTCGGTTAAGTTTCGTGGGACAGGAGTTTTGTGCAAGACGGGAGTAAAATCTTGTTTCCGGATGAGTCAAGGCTTTATTCGAGGTATTCTGACGGTCGAGACAAGGTTTGGAGAAGAAGAGGAGCGATATATTCCCGCAACAAAAAATTGATCTTCATCGAGAGTGCGGTGACAGCTCCGCGATACATTGAAGATCGCTGTCAGAAGAATTTCTCATATTTTGTTGTTGTTAGTTGCGATGTCTTGTCCGACCCATCGCGACCCCATGTACAATGCTCCTCCAGGCCTTCCTGTCCTCCACCATCTTCCGGAGTCCGTTTAAGCTCAAACAGACTGCTTTAGTGACTCATCCACCTCATTCTCTGTCGCCCCCTTCTTCTCTTGCCCTCAATTTTTCCCAGCATTTGGCTATTCTCCAGCGAGTCATTTCTTCTCATTTGGTGGCCAAAGTCTTTAAGTTTCATTTTCAGGATTCGGCCTTCTAGAGAGCAGTCAGGGTTGATCTCCTCTAGGATTAACCGGTTTGATCGTCTTGAAGTCCAAGGGACTCGCGGAAGTCTTCTCCAGCACCAGAGTTCAAAGGCTTCAATTCTTTGGCGTTCGGCCTTTCTAACGGTCCAACTTTCACCGCCATACATTGCAACTGGGAAAACCATAGCCTTGACTATACGCACTTTTGTTGGCAGGGTGATGCCTCTGCTTTTGAGTATGCTGTCTAGATTTTTCATAGCTTTCCTCCCCAGGAGCAACCGTATTTTAATTTCCAGGCCTCTTCTAGTCCCCATCTGTGGTGATCTTGCAGCCCAAGAAAATCAAGTCTGTCACTACTTCCATTTCTTCCCCATCTATTTGCCAGGAATTGAGAGGGCCAGATGCCATGATCTTAGTTTTCTTAATGTTCAGCCTCAAGCCAACTTTTGCACTCTCCTCCTTCACCCGGATCAAGAGGCTCTTTAATTCCTCTTCACTTTCTTCCATTAGAGTGGTATCATCTGCATATCTGTGGTTGTTGATATTTCTCCCTGCAATCTTAATTCTAGTTTCTGACTCATCCAGTACTGCCTTTCTCATGATGTGCTCTGCGTATAAGTTAAATAGGAAAAGAGACAGTCTCTTATATTTATATGCCACTAAATGGCGCAGTTTGATTTTTTTACATGGTCTGCACAACTAGAATCGATGTTTCTTACTTGGTATGAGCTTCAAGTCGATGTTTAGAGTGGCCTGCTGGTAGACTCGATTTAAATGCTATCGAACATCATTGGTAAGAGTAGTCAAAGAGATTAAAAATCACCCAGTAATGTCAGATTATATGCCGGAATTAAACATGACGCTGTTGGAGGAGTGGGAAAATATTCCACACCACTACATTCAACATCGATTGCAAGTGGCGATCAAGTTGAGAGAAGAAAATATTCCGTTTCTAGTTAGTTTAGCAGCAGTTTATATTTTATGTATCTCTTTCTTATATTTTTCTTTAAAAAGTAACCAATTACCAATAAAAGTTAGACATTATAAAGATTGCAGGTATTTACTAAAAAAACGAGGTCGCCACGTTTTTACCATTCAGTGTAGTTCCAAATACGACAAGATGCCCTGCATCGTACGGATTGGAGGGATTCATAAAAATTGCCATTTCACAGAAGTCTCGGCCAGATCTGAATACCCTGGAACTTAATATCAACCCGGATGGAGAGTAAGGGGAGATTGCAAGCGGCTCCTCACGCCATGTATCAATTTGTACGCCGTCCAGCGAATAGGGGGATTTTTATTTCTTGTTAAGCCCCGGCCGAGTGAAAATGGCAAATACGGTATCATATTATTGGGCGCATTTTCTTAATATACTTTTGATTTCACTTGCGCCAAACTTTTTAAATTATTCTTCAGATATACCATGATAATTCAAACAAAAACAATAATTCATTTTTTAGTTATTTATTGGTTCGATAAATAATTGTCTAAAAATATCTCTTTTGACCACATATTTTATCGTTGTAAAAAGAGGAGGAGTGGGTTTTAGGTTTTCATTTTCTCCAATTTTTGACTTGCTGTATCGGGTCGAGTAGTGTCATCGAGCAACATGTCCGTCTTGTTGGGCTGTTTGCGTCTGTTGTTCGGACCGGAAAGAGACATCTTATAAATCCGAAAAAGCAATAAACAAAATTAATACCTAATTCTCAAAACATGTCACTAGATTTGTCACTGTTCGTGGTTCACTACTGACGGAAAATGGTTAGTGCATAAACGGTTTCTTACTCTGATAATAATTACGAAGTTGCCTATCGTCCAACATTTTTCTATTGTGCACATCTCCATCATTGTCTGCTGCACTTTATTAAGCTTAAGATCTGTTACCAGTGTCGAGGTCTCCTCTGTGTATTCTTCAATCCTTCATGTTAAGCTGTTTTTATTCATTTATTTTTCTTCTTGGCAATATTTAAACTGGCACTTTTCTTCAGATCAGAGTAGATCCATATGCATCCGGTGTCTGCAGTGTCCACTCAGCAGGCAACATTCATTCCAGTGCTCTCTCAGTCCCAAGTTCGGCAATTCTGCCGTTAATTTCTGCAATTGGCCTATTACTACAAATTATTCATTCTATATATATTCCCATTAAACCCAGTACTTACATCCTTACTCTGTTGATGGATATACTTTTTGGATAATTCTTGATGCCACAATAGGATTTAGGTTTCGTAGGGGTCCTCGATACATACCCTTGCCCAATTTTTCGTCCTTTCTGGTGCCCTTTTATCTGTCCTTGTACCTAAACAGGGGTTATTGCGTTATTTTCTTCAATCTGTGATAAGGCCTTAATGCAGCCCCAAACGACTTGTACTTTTATTTATTTCTTTTTTAAAATGGCCTTCAACCACTAAGAGTCATTGAAGTTCAGTTAAACGCTGTCGAATGGTCTAATGGTCTAATCTGGAGAAGGAAAGGAAGGACTTGCCTGGAACAACACCAACCGAAAAGATAGCTTGGCCAGCGCCGCCATCAGACGGGATAGTCATCCGAATAAGCATTGGACTTTTTCAGGATTTGCCATCTATTATGATTATGGGTACTTTTTGTTTGATGTGGATTTTTGGACCATTTTTTCCGTTATGAAAAAGTCCATATCCCCTTCCCCCAACAGCCACGGGGTTAAACCTACTCTTGATACTACCCATCCGATACTCTGGCCTTTACAACCGATGATGTTCGTTTCAGGTGTCGCCTGGCTATTCTTATGTTGATCATTTTCATCTATCTGACACCGAGTTCAAAAGACAAAGGCACTGCATCAATACAGAAACATATCGCCCAAAGAGTATTTTTGACTTTTTAAGGTTAAACAGTACATTACATATAAATGAAGCATGTCCACCCAGATATAAAAATCCATCGGCTGGTACCTGTACATTTCGAGTTTGTACAATAATGTTGACTCGTTGGGCAGAATGTAAATGTGCCTTGGTATTATGCAGAATTAATTTCATAACAAATAAGCATTTCTACGTTCATCCAGGGTTCAGAGGTAGTCTTTACAACATTTATAATTAAGGTAATATAGGGGCGTCGGTGGCCGCAAGGTTCAGTCTTTGACACGGCGCTCATCACTGTAAGGTCAAGGTCCCAGCGGTCCTGCATTCGAACCCGACATACTTACCGATGGGCTTTATTTAAAAAATACCAGCACTCTGAGGGTTTATATGATCTCTGCTGTTGCGAACCCTCGTAAAAAAATTAAGGTAATATCCTCACAAGTGATGAGGACGTTGGGTCATTATAGAAAGTGTTTATTTGTTTTTTCATGTGGATGGATGTGGATGGATGGATACCAGGGACTGAGCACTACAGCTGTACAGCTTATTGGCTCCATTTCTGGGGGAGGGCTCACAACACAAAGTGAACCTGAGCCCCCGTTGTACCAGTGTTCTTCCATCGAAGAAACCCATTTTTGAAGGGGGTTGGGACCAGGTTCAGGGTCGCTGAGATCCGGTCCCGCCCCTTCCATTGATGATTGCCGTGTCAATTTCTTTTAATTGTGGCCACCGGTCCTCTTAGGCGTCAGAAAAATTCCAGAGGCGACGGTGGGGATCGAACCCACGACCCCGGGGTCTACTAGCCGAGAGTCTGACGCCTTAACCACTCGGCTACTATTTTTTCATGTAATTTTTCTTAATTTTTTAACGTAGTGAAATATTTTTAAAACACATTAATGTTCGCAACTAGCCACCATTTCAAGTTTCATTTAAATTTTTTATGTAGTATTCATTCATCCATTGATTGGGGATTTTGTTAAATTAATCATATATGTTACTTGGTGTATGTAAGGATTTAATTGTTTTGTGTATGTTATCACTTAGAGTCCTCTTAAGTATTTAATAATTATGAAAACTTGACATAGTTTGGGAGTAAGGGAATAAGGTTTTGACATACTTTGACGGTATTAATATTTTTATTGTCATTAAATATATTCCAAGTGTCTCTCTTCATAAAGTATTTATTTTATTTGTTAACAATTGACAGCTACATTACAGCTTTCTGCTCCGTATTGAATTGAAGTTGGATTTGGATTTATGTAGGCTCAAATCCGCACATGTACATGAAGTTCCCGCATACTCGGTCATCCTAAAAAGCACTCTGAGGATCTTTAATGTCTGAACCTAGGCTATTCGGCCTTATCGGACGTCTTGATTTTCAAGATGAGAGCCAACGCACCACAGCATACGAAAGGATGGATGGTGTTACTGCCGCAGCATTGGTGTAGAGGCAGCTCAGCCTGAAGAGCCAAGACAACCTCGCTCCCCCCTGTCCATTCCTATTGGCGGGGCATGGATTGATCGTACGCCGCGCTTAAAGGGCTACCTAAGCTGAAATTCATTACCTTTTCTCCTGCGCAATCCGTATAGAATGCGACTCTATCTCCAGAGTATTGGAGCTCCTCTAGCGTCAAAATTTCCGGATCTGCTCCGGCCGTGGTTTCGTTTAAAGTGGAATTTCTAACCACCACCCCCTACAGGAGCACCGCCTACGATAAAGCCTCCTATCGCAGCCTTTACCTAGTGCAAAGCATACGCGCAGTAGGAATAACCGAGTCACTACTGGTTCCCATCTGCCACTACTCAAGCATACGAAGAACTTTCCAGCACAATAATCGCGTCCTCAACGCCTACGTACTGCCGTCCGATCAGTCATGTCCGATGAGGCCGAGTGTATAATGGTGGTCATACGCAAGTTTCGTGCGAAGATCACAGGTAGAAAATCTGTTCACTAAGTTCCTGCCACGGGCATCACCACAAACCAGAATGAATCCATTCCCAGTGAAACTGGGGCTGGATTTTGGAATATTTCTGTTACCCCGTAGTTCAGAGAGTTACGCACCCTCCTGCAAAATCTGTTACTGTAACCTTCGTTTCCTCTGATAAGACACACGCTGCCCATCTCTTCCTGTCTTCCCGAGGCCAGTACACGAGTACAGCTGTGATTTAGAGAAGTTGCTACGCCCTTTGGGCTACACCGTTATTTCGATCCTCTCACATTATACATTCACGGCAATAACTACATTCTCGCTAATAAATACATTCACTCTTAACACTCACAAGAACGGATGGTAAGCATATTTAGATTTACTAAAACTTGATATATGATAACAGTACCTTTTTTACTGAAAAGGAAATTTATCGGTTTGCATTTCGGTCGATTATAATAAAGTAACGATCCATTCCATGGTAAATTAGAGGAGATGAAATGTGAAAAGATAATCAACCACCATTAACTATTTCAAAGAGGTATACGTTATCCCAAAGAAGTTCATGCATTCGGCATGATTGAAAGGAAATCATTAACTATAAACTGCTTCCTGTGAACGAAACGTTAAATGCCATCAAATGTTATTCACAACTTTGCGAGCGAAATCCGGCTATCAGGGCAAAGCGGGCGCATTACTGAACGGAATTAATCTTCATTCTCCATGACGAGGAGAGGTTTCACGCTTCGGCGGAGTTAATTTTTTTTTTTTTGAATAGATGGATTGTGTAAAAATAATAGGCTTATTTTACACTCGCCAACTTTTCCTAGTTGTCGCCAATAATAAAAAATTGTTAGACAAGAAATGTGCAAAAAGATCATTTATCTGATAGGGCCGAGGATAATTTACAGTCATTTGTTGTAGACTTGTGATAAATTGCCGTCTCGAACAATGGGAAGAGAATAAATCCCTTAACTTCTGAATGAATCAGTAAAATACCAACATTTTTGTAAAGATTCTTAGGAAGTTTACATTAAAATTGACATTTTACATACTGTATATATTTTTTCTTTTTAATTTTTTATTAATTTGTTTCCGTTTTAATTGCAGACTACGTAACAAAATCTTATACAATTATAGTTTGGTTAAGTCCAGTGAATTTACAAAATCTGAATATTCGATTCCATGACTCTTTAAGCACCATAAGTCTTTATTATCTGCTGGACACATTCCTCCTTATAAGGCAGGTGGCCCAAGGAAAATTTTAACCTTTTGTGTCTTCTTAGCAATTATGTTTCTATTATAAGTCGTGAGATTTCTTCATGTGTTCTGTAGATTGTTGAACGTAGCTTATTTTTGACTTAATTTGGTAGTTAGCCGTCAGAGTTGGTACGTCAAATCGGTTATTATCAGGGCCCCAATCCGGATTTTTGGAGATAACCGAGTTAATTCAGTACATATAATATTTTCTTTATTGAAAGTAATCCTACTGTTCAATCTTTATATTAAATTCGGTGATATTTTAACTGTATTGTGACGATGTATTTACATGCATGAATGCAAGTACTAGAGTGTCCGGCGGAAATCAAGTAATCCCTTCTTCCTTAGATTACGTAGTGCAAATATAATTAATATAATTGGCTATGTTTTAATGGGAAATATCCAGTACGCCAGCCCCTTTGGGGAAAGGTCTGTAAATAAGATGGAAAGTATTTAGTAATGCACGATAGATTGTAGGGGTATTCACGATGTTTGCGAGACGTTAACTCGTGTTAACTCGAATAGAGGAATGTCAACTAAGATTGTGATTGAGTCCTTCTTTTCCTAACATGTTAAACATTAACTTTTCCGCATTGCTGCGCGTACCAAAAATAAAGCTATAGCAGTCCTTGAAGTCTTATTGTTGCTTGTTTTGGTTTTCTTTTGTGCTAAATTGTAAGATGCCAGAAGTTACTAAAAAAGGAAAATTAATCAACTCTTTCATTCAAAATGTTACCTACGCACTCTAAAATTACTAACAAATGACATGCTTCAATTCGTGTAGACGTGCCTAATTTGTATCCTAACGTCTAACAGGCTACGACTTTGTACGACACGGAAAGTATCCTTTAAGAATGAGAGTATAAAGACAGATCAGAAATTAACAAAAGAAATTTTTTGGTCTGATGTAATGAATGCGTACTTAAGAGAAAAATACGTGTAAACAAAACACAGCTGTTGAATTCTTGGCTGCCATGTTTGTTACCTACGCCCTAACGGATAGCAATGTGACAACATTTTCGACCTAACATCTAATATCGGCCTTAGCCTGTTTGATCGAGCAAAGTTACCTAGTCTTACAAGTCTATGTCATCATTTTTCTTGATCTAACCCGACCGAACAGAGTTAACCCAAAGATCTTGAATGCCCATTATTTAGAATAAAACAGCTTGCTTTGGAGGGAGGTGTGAAATAACCTTGAATTCGATAGCCCATTTGAACTTCGACACTAGTACCCCAAAACACCGAAGTGGGAGATTCTCACGGTTTGCCAAGAAATTTTGATGTTGAACTTGGACTGAGATTACCTACTCAATTTTTCTCCAAAAGAGGGGAAAATTTGAAATTAGGCTAAAAGTCATTCAAGTCGTCTTTTTTCTGCATAGTGTCCTTCGTTGGTACGGAAAGGCAGCTGGGCCAACTAAAATGCACTACCTTATGTACACAAATGCATATACAGGCTGAATCGAGCCTATGCTTATTCAATATAATTGAATTTAATAAATAGAGATGGTTCAAATACAAATTACCAATTAATGGTCACGGAGAGCTTTAGCGAAGTATACTTCATTTTAAATCATTAAATTCACTAATTTCCGCTTGACCTATTAATAGATTACAATTAATTGAGATTTTTTAGTTGAGATGAAAAGTCAGTGGCGCGAGCAGGATTCGAACCCACGATCTTCGGCTAGATACGCCGCTGCTCAACCACTTGCGCTATCGTGACCTCGATCCACTCGGACACTAACTTCCCATCTCATCCCACCTTTCAAATTGTCCCCATTTTTCGCCATTTTCAAATGTCGTGAAATCGGCTTGGATTCTCGGCAATAAATGAAATGGCCATGGAGAGCTTTAGTGAAGTGTACTTCATTTTTAAATCATTATTCACTACTTTTCGTGGTCCGCTTGACCAGCTAATATATTACAACTAAATAAGGCTTTTTAGTTGAAATCAAGGTCACGATAGCTCCCCAGTCGTAGAGCAGCGTCGTATCAAGCCAAAGATCGAGGATCGAATTCCGCTCGGGCCACTGACTTTTCTATCTCAACCAAAAACCTATTTAATTGTAATAATAAATCGTAAAAAATAAGTCTTGCAAAAGCAACGCATAGATTTCAGGGAGAGACTGACATAACAACGAAAAATGATTTAAAAAATTCGTGAAAATCAATTTTAAAAGGTGTTAATGCCGGATCGTATGTTTTAAAAACGATTGACACCAAAGGACAAATGTTTTTCACCGCAATAAAAAACAACTGAGAAATATTAAGGTTTTCACCGAGGGAGGATTTCAAAGAGTTCTTTTACAAGCCCTATTAAGGCTATTAAGCTCCTCCCGGGGGCAAATCTGGGCAAGCTGCTTTTGTATTTATTTCAATTCTCCGCTTCCCTTTTTCTTTTACCCTATTGTGGTTAACATCTACCTCGGCCGAGTGTCAAAGAAAATTTTCGACAAGTTCCGGCATTGTTGGTAAAGGATTTTTTTTTTCTGTCATGTGATCCAAAAGGCCAACATGTCCTCAAGTCCCACCCTTCAAACAGCCTTTTTATTCTCTTTCCTTGTCAAGGTAATTTGTATTTTAAAATAAACAGTTGCTTCGTAAACCTTACTTATTGCGAGTAAATTAAATACTTTAACGCAAACAAATTAATTTTTTTTTCTTCAAAAATTGGAAATAAAAAGTAGCTGTAGAATATTCCCATATATTTATAGTAAGTAAATGCGTATATGTACAGATTTATAAAACAATACAAATATCTATTTCTTTTCGAAACCTGCAAGATTTTGTAGGTGTTGTTTGGATAAAGTAAAAATTATGCATGTATACTATGTGTGGTGTTAACTTACTAGTGTCACCCATGATTGTCTGAAAAAACAAACATATTTTTTACCATAATATCTTTTTATAAATGTTAAAATTGATTCAGTTTTTTAAAATTCTTATAGTGCAATTACCAAGATCGGTTTACATTCTTTTCCTGCGGTTCTGCTTCCCTGAGATGAAAGCCAACAACTGAGCAGAAAGTTGCACGGTATGTAATATAAGCCATGGATCCTTACAGAGGGCGTGTAGGTATGCCGCTGTGTTTTTCTGAGTGCGTGTATTTATTATGTGAGTTCTGAGGGTCTGTTGGTGAGATATAATGTCACCATCGGCACTCTAGTTCTCTCTCTCTCTCTCCCTCTCTCTCTCTCTCTCTCTCTCTCTCTCTCTCACTTTACAAGTGGTCAAAACTACGATATACCTAAGAACTAGTAACAATAATAGAAATGAGGTTGACGGTATTTTATAATTCTTATAAAAACAAATCCAATTTCACGGCGCTACCGTTAGACTAAACCCTCATGAACGGCAGGTCTTGCAAAACTGTAGATCTGTTCGCCTTGATGTGATTGTATTTATATACACATGTCGTTATGTCGTTTAAGTTGTATCTGCGTTGTGTTTTTGTTAATTGATCGGAATGAATGTCATTTACTGAGTAAAAATGGAGTTGTTTAACCCCCACCCTAAAGAATATCTAGCAATCTCTCTCTCAAGCTCTCTCTCTCTCTCTCTCTCTCTCTCTCTCTCTCTCACTCTCTGTGTTTAAGACATTTATAGAAAGTACTCGACCCTAATTTAGATTTAGATTTAAGTACTCCACCGATTAACCTGAATGAGTGCACTGCAGATAGATGTGAATGTAATCATTGATGCCATTGCATTACAGATGAGTAGTTTTAGGCTATGAGGTAGGGGTAAAAATGATCTAGATATTGAAAGATTTTGGCGGCTACTAACCACGATGGTTGTGAAGAAATGAACGATCTCGTGAGTGTCTTATCTGGCTCATAATAACGACAACCCGCACAAGTAGTTTGCGAATTCTCCTTGTGTAAAACCCTAGGGTCAGCATCGTGCAGCAGTGACAAACCTTCGGGGTGAAATCCTCTCGAGGATGTTTCGTGACTATACTTTCCCTCCCTCTAAAATCTCTATCCTGGTCCCTCTGCTACTAGTGAGACCTATCCATCTGATCAGTCGAATGAACCCTATGATTACATTATGCTCGCCGACTGGTATATACTAGTAGGCTAACTTACCCTTTACTGCCGCACCCTGATTCGGAGTACTTAGGACAAGATCATTATGGTGTAGGTAGTAGTTTTAACAACCGGCAAAAATCAAGTGCAAATTTTGTTTAAAACACCCACTCCAAAACTGGCTAATGTAGCTAATGCTAGAGAGGGTACACCTCAGTACAGTTATCGTGCACCAGTTACTGACGTCTGAGAAAATATCTATACAACATGGTATATTCAATGGTGCTTTTATTTGTAGGTTATGCAAAGATGAGGATAAAACAAAATAAATAAAATCTAAAGTATAGCTCATTGCTGGGATTTGGAAGTACTTGGAAGTCCCTCTCGTGCCAGCAAAAAAAAAAAAAAAATCCCGGGGAAGCTGGGATGGCGACAGCATGTAAGCATTGAGGATGTAATGATCATGCCCTTCATGTACGACCAGCGTGGTACCTGAATGCGCATGACAGGTGAAGACTGAGCACGATAAGAGACCTTTGACCGTAGGCAGTGCTCATCTAGGGGGTGGGTAGCAATCTCATTATAATCCGAAACCGTTGTCGGGGCGTTCCCGGAGGTTTCTACGCTGGAGGAGCCTCTACACTCAGAGAGATAGAGTTCGCCTTCTCTATCCAGGGAGTATGCGGGAGAGCAGGCCGATGTATTTCGACCGTATATCGACCTACTAGCCCTTTGAATGCGACATTCAAATTCGGACAAGATGAGAGTGAGGTGGTAACAGCCCTTCCGGGTGCGAAGCATCTACATCAACGCTCAGGAGGAAATGCGTCAGCTCTTATTTTGAGAATGGACTACGTCCGGTAAGGGCTCCATATAGCCCAGATACAGACGTTAAAGATCCTCTGGCTCTTCCGGAACGAATGGTGGGATGTGGAATCACGAAGCGTTAAAACTTGAAATGGAGATTACGCAGAATGGCGGAGCGTTTGGAGCGAAGAGCACTAAGAGTGGAGGGGCAACGGGGTGATGTACTTGTCAAGTTACTGACGGTAAAGACAAAATACAAGATTAATCAGTGATCATTGAATAGTTGGTATCGGACTGGAGTGGGCATCACATATATCTCTTTTTTCCAGGTTCATCTCTCGCTCAGAAAAGTGAGTCAACTCTTTTCATCAGCTCACAAGCCCAAAATTGACTGGAAAGAAATACTTTTAGTCTAAAATACTTTTCCGAACATCTATATGAGAATTAGTGAGCGGTACTAATGTACATGTACAATTGCTTTGTTGTATAGAAAAAAAATTTTTTTAAAACGTCATTTTTGTCTTACGTAATTATTTAGTTGCCAACCACGTAAAAATGTTCATTAGTTTGTTGGATATTAAAGAATAAAACCAGGTTTATTCCCCGGAGAATCTTTTAATCCGTAAAGACAGCTACTAAATCAGATATAAAATCCCAAATCTTTCCGGAAAAGGCCGGATCTTGAAGAAATGCGATATTTCGTGAATTCTGCGGGACCTGCCCGCCTTTAATTTGATTAACAGTTTCAAAATACCTTCCTGAATCTTGAAAATGTTGATAAAATATCTGGAAGCAATGAGTTGGAAGTCGCTAAGTGGACTCGCTCTTTTAAGTTCGGCCACGTCCGGCTAATGTCCGCGTTGATTGAAAACTGAGTCGTCCCAATGAATCTTCACAGGCTGGTTCAAAGTATACGATTCCCATAAAGAAAAAATACATGGCACGTTTAAAGAGAAAGACGTGTGTTTGTAAAAATAAAGAATTTAACGATGGTATGTATAGATCATTAGTTAGTTTATTTATCATTAGCTTTATGATTATAATAAATTGTTGTCACAAGGAAGAAATTAATTAATCATGTATTAATGCATTTATAATTAAACAACTCATAAGTTTTGTATAATAAATATTGACTCAATGAAAAAAGCTGAAAAAGCGTTTTAATTACACCCTTTTTCAATGGGATAAAGGACGTGCCCTACGGGCATTCTCACTTGGGCCCATCATTCAATTAATTAAAATGATAATCCGCAGACTTCTGAGCAATTCATCACTTAAGAATATCTCGGGTGTACTGTGCTGAGAGGTTCATATTCATTTACCGTTGTTCGACCGCTTTTCGGTACTGCAGTACAGTGCATAAATCTGATTATTACAAAAGCTGTGGTTAGAAGAAACGCTTCGTACTGCAGTACTGACCGCAACCAACATACTAGACAGAATTGCATTCGGCGAGAAAAAATACGGATACGTTTTCCCTATTAACGACATAATGCTTATAACGAGTTTCAAACAACTTCAAAAAGGTTAATTAACGCCTGCAACAAAATCGAATTTAATGTATGGTTTACAGATTGAACATCTTTCAAATATCGTTCGACTAGATTTTTTCTGTGGCCTATAATCGTAACTACTTACCTCAATCCTATTGGCCGATAAGCTTCTTACTGTTAAAATTCCACCAAAAGCCATTTTAAAATAATCTTTCTAATCCGACAAACAGAAAACATTATCCTATCGAACTATTTTGACTTTCCACTGTAAAATATAGCAGAAAGAGGACCGCTATGGTGCTATTATTGGTGGCGATCAAGCCTTGGTAGTAGTAGGATTACTATTATGTTGTGGCCGGAGATTTGCAGGATAGTATCCTTTGTCCCATCCTACAGACAACGTAGGAGGTACAACGTGTTGTACTAGGTAGTTTTATGAAGGAAAAAATTATTGCCACGGGTATGGTGTCGAGATTTATGTGGCTAAACTATTGTTTTCCCCGGTTCCACAGCCTTTTTATAGCTAATACCAGATATATGCAGAGGATATGTTCGTATCTTTTTCTTCAAGACATAGTCGAACTTGGTCATCTGTCGATAGTTGAATTCTATTGGTAGAATTGATCACAATTGGATTTTTTTACAAGTTTAGTTCGACGGCGAATCGAGAAGTGCTACACGTGTTAACAGCTTAAATTTAATACAAAACGCACTTTCCGCTTTACGTCTCGCCTAGTCACCTCGATCGATTTTTATTGATAGAAAGTGCTTTCAACCTCCTTCCCCTTTTGAGCTTCAAGGATTTGAGTAAATATCCGAGGAATAATGTGGCCACGTGGGGAGTGCGTTAATATCACTCAGATGAAGTATGACGTTGCGAAACATAAATACGGAATACATGCATTCAAGTCCGAACCGACACCATATTTCACGGTCCCCGTGCAAACAGATTGTCGACGCCGGCTTCTATTTGCTTCACAAGCCAGCGTCTCCTGCTGTCAGATAAATTAATGTCGGCAGTCGGCGCCTTCGGTGAAAGGAAGCGGAGAAGGAGAACTCATGAAAAATGTACGATATTAAGCCGAGGGGGTGGTTGTCTTCGTGGTGGGAGAGTAGCTAAGAAATAATTAGAGGCAAAGGTCTCTACTGTTTTACATCTACAATATTTTCAGACCTTACTCACTGAATACATTTTCCCTTTCTCATTGTATTTCCATTTCTGAAAAGTATGATTAATGGAGTGATTTTTTTTCTCTTTGCTCAATCTCAACCTCAAATCTTCGGCACGTTTTTCCGTAAGATCAAATTTATACTTTTTTACACTCATATCGAAGGACAATAAAGAAAAGACAAAGACAAAATAAAATTATAATTATATTTAACCAAATCTGGAAGAAAATTATCTTGCATAAAGTTTTTGGACACGCAGCAATTAAAGGGAAAAATATAATAATAATGTATCTACTAAATATCCTTCGTCATTTATGTATCGATAATTTAACAACTTTATGTATTCGACTCATTTGTCTTCGATGCTACTCGACGAAAATCTGGACAGTAGGGTACTTGCATCGCTTAGCGTAAAGTAGGATAACGCTGATTAGAACAACCTTGTGGAAAATTAGACTTGGCATTTCTGTCGGGTAGCATCGGGTAGCGTCGCATAGCGTTGCGGGTAAGCGTGCTCTGGAATTACTGTAAAATATGTCGCAGTCTGGTGATTTCATATATAACAAAAATTCAAGCTCCCTTGGACTTATTCTCAAGCAAAGTAGGTATTTTCTTCACCGGAAATTTTAATATCCAAACTAGTCAAAGCATCATATTTCAGATCCTTGCATTGTGCATAACACAATTTTGGATAAAACTACAATTCGGACATTCATTAGAGAGGAAAGAAGGTTATGCTGCTACAAAGGGAATGATGACGATGCTTAGCATATCATAATAGAAGGGTGTAAATAGGAGGCGCCTCCTCCACAAAACCATAAATGTAAATGAGCCGAGAGTCTTGATAATGAGGTGTCATAAAAAGGTGGCTTTCCACCCCTAACAAGACTACGATTTTGTTGAAAAAATAAATAAATAAATAAAAAACTAGGTTGAAGAAGGTTGGCTGACTGTGTTGCGGGAGGGTGAGGAGGGTGTGTTATTTCCTGGCCGTGATGCGATAGGAGGCCTCGCCCTCCCCGATAAGGCACTCTGAGGTTCTTCCACCAACCTCTATCGCCCCGTCTCCCTCTGTTATTTATTTCCACTGGAATTGATTCTCTCCTTCTCGTAATGAGCCCATTTAAATGTGGCCACAGCTAGTCGTCATCACTTAATCGCCTCAGCCCACCCTAAATCTCTTCGGCTTTTTACCCGGGGCCATTACCACTTAACATCCAGCTAGCTCGTGGAACCGTCTCTCCAAGAAAAGGCTGATATTCAACCCGTAATTCAAAACGTCAATTAACGAAAAGACGGGGGTTCGAACCGTAGAAAACAAATAAATGAAGTCGTCGTTAAAATCTCCGTTTCTTTGTCATCACTTGCTCATATTAAAATGACTAAATCGACTGCTTGACTAACAAGGAAAATAAGAATGCATTAACACCTAAGGAAGATAATATATTTTGCGGGGATTTATATCGATGATGAGGCCACGGTTGAAAAAAGAAGAAAGACAAACAACTGCCTCCTCTATCTAGGTTTCACCGCTTTTGACGCCTTCCTCAGGATTCCATTTAAACAAAAATATCGGTACAATTACCCTGAAAAACCTATAACAATAAAAAATTACTTTTAAGATAACTTTAATAACTTATTACCTTGGACATATAACCAGGAATTATTTAGAACGAGCGCGCCTGCCAACCTCACTGAGTGTTAAAAAAAACCTCTGACTCATGACAATAAAAAAACAGTTCGACAGTAGTTAGTTATCGAATATCAACAGCATCAAACTCAGCATTAATTATTATAAATCAATGGCAAAACAACAAACAATGTAAAACAAAAATGTTTTAAACAACAATGATTTGTTTATTGAAGAATACAACTCAACTTTGAGATATATGCTCTGTTCTAATGTGCTTTATTATCTACATTAATGTGAAGCAATTATCCTAACCAGACTTAGAATTGGCCATACACGATTGACACATTTACATTTTGGCTAAAGCGTATGTGTCCGGCATTCGGGGAAAGGTTGCTCGATGTGCCCCACATAGGTCGGCGTGTGTATAATGTACCTCACTTTCTGTGCTTAAATCACATCGGTAAGTCCTAACTTGATTGTTAGGCGCGGTTTCAGTGATTCAATCTCTTCTACTGTTACACCGTATGTCCCAAAACATTTCCTCCTGCGGGCACCGCAGAAGGTGGATTGTTGTCTCATCTGCTTCTCTGGTGAATCGGTACGTGCCGCGCTTGCTTATGCCAATCTTCTACAGATGACCGTTTAGTTTTGTAGTTTAATGTAAGATTTGCTGTTTTTCGTGCTTCAATTAATGCTTTCTGTTACTAATTATTCGGAAATCGTGAGATGCCGCCTGGTGTGACGTAGGTTTCAGAAAAATATTTTCTTCTTTTTGAAACCTACGTCACACTAGACCGCATCCTACGATTTCCGAATCATCATAGATTAATCCCCACCCACAACTTTCTGTTACCTTTTTCCTTCCAAAGTTTGTTAGAAGGTTTTTGGATTCTTTGTGTCCAATGAGTGAATTGCATCGTTCCCTCATTTTCTTTTTATTCTTCTACTAGAGGTGCTCATTGACAGTATGCATTCTAATGCCATATAGGAATATAAAAGCTGTGCTCAAGTAGGCAGCGAATCTTTTCGTCCCCTCTTGCAAATTTTGGAGGATAAAAGATTTTTTTATTGTATAGTGCTATTGTTTTGTGT
The DNA here is from genome assembly GCA_039619505.1 of Cimex hemipterus. NCBI lineage: Eukaryota > Metazoa > Arthropoda > Insecta > Hemiptera > Cimicidae > Cimex > Cimex hemipterus. Next base: position 7,712,811 of record CM077101.1, on the reverse strand, counting down.
ACTTCTGTTGAGAGTGAATGCAACTATTCGCATGAATACGGAATGTAAAAGGGCTGATGGCGGAATAATGATTACCCATCGTCCCAATGGCTCAACGAGAAACTCTTGGTGGGTGATTCTCGAAGTCCTGTGCTTTATTGTAAATAACAAAAACTGGATTAATCGGTGGACTGCCTCAACTGACAGGCTCAACTCCGGTCATGTGTAAGTATGGGCATACATATGTTCACATTTGAGCACATATAAATCCAAATCCAATCCAAAAAATTAATTTGAAATAATCCCTACAGTCATACATTTGCTGTCTACATAGGTTCATTAATAACAGTTTTTAGTTTGCCTGGTTGCTCATAATAGACTACCCAACAGTCACCACGAGGCAAACTTAAGCAATATTACTTGAAAGAAAAACAAATACACTTCATGCATTACAATTTTTTTTAAATTCAGATTTAATGATGAAAAAGTCAAAATTGAGAGTTTCCAATTATTCTACGATTGGTTGTTTAAGATTAATAATATTCTTAGATACTCACAGCCAGAGACACCATTGAAAACAGCGTAGTTCGTAAAGGTTCCCTTATCAGACTTTTTCCCTCCGACAAACCACCCCTTTTCCTGTTTTGCCTTTCCATTTTGCTCCGCAACTTCTTTTATAGAAACATTAAATATGAACACCTGGATGTAACGTTGCATGCTCGAGAAAAGATGAAATCTTATCTTTTTGGGACATTTGTATTAAAAGGATGTGTCTGAAAACTGCCTAAGGACGGTTTTTTTCTTTTCAATGAATTAGAATCACTGTTATTTTCGGAAAGACCTCAAGTATTTCTCAGCAGGAGCGTTTGCAAAATAGACCAAGCACGAATACGTTGTCTGAGAGGTCGTCAGGAGATAAAGTGGATATCGTAAACGAAAATCTTCAGAATCTTCTCTTTCCGAAACTTCTTACAAAGTTTCCAATCAAACCTCTTACTCTCGACCCCTTGCCCTTTTTCCCTAATGTCCTTAGTGGGGTTCCCTCAGTTCAGAACTCATAAAATCGCGTTAAGATTTATTCGACTACTGCCCTCAACCAGGAAATCGTTGTTATACGAATGAAATGAAACAGAGAGAAACAGAGCTGTTTTCTTGATGTCTTGATTCAGTTAACTTGCATATAGGAAAAAGGCGCAATTAAAAACAAAATTAGTGAATTCCATTGTGTTACAGTATGTGACAATGTTGGGATTGAAACTATCTTCAGAGAAATTTGGTACCAGCTCTTAAAAATTAATTATGCCAATGTGTATTAGACAACTTTAAACATGTTTTACCCTGATGATGAACTTAAGTAAGCTTGGCAGATAACAGTTTAATTTTTTTCATCCCTACGGAGAGTCACGCGATCAGACGTGTTTTGTTTCGCTCTACATAATTTCCTTTTTCGATAATTTATTATACGAAAATTGATCTGAAACTTCCCCAGTAGTTACAGGACCGTGCAATAGTGTGTTGTGGAAATAGTGTAAAAAAGCGGAACCAAATTGAAAATTGCACCAGAAGCAGGCCAGTTACACTTCGTAAGGATCGCCTTGTCAGCAGAAAAATGTAGGGAAACGCGTCTTATTAGAACTGCTCGGAAAACTCCAAGCGGTTAAAATCTCACCCTTGCCCCTTCACAAATACCCTACTCGTCTCCACTCTCTATCCCTATTGGGAAAGGATAGAAAAGATGGGAACGACAGAACAAATAAATGCCCTTTCAATAGCAGCTCGCACAAGAGCGCAAATGCAATGAGGAATTACAAAACATGATCGTAAAAATGAATGCCTATGTTAAGTATCTAACTAGAAAGGTACAGAAATCAACACCGACTTTTGAAGAAGAAGAAATAGTAGCCATAGAAACGGCATGATTCGTTCAAAAGAACAAAAAAAGAAAAAGAAGTCTTCGCCTGAAAAATGTGAGATCAAAACTTCAAGTAATTCTTTTAATCTAGTCAAAAAATCAGTTGATAACAAATCAAACAAAACACAAGCAAAGGCCGCTACCCAAAGTACTAACCTTGTCTGAAGCCAATATATGCAGCGTTTTAAGGACAGAAAATTAACTTTAAAGTTGAACTCATGAACAATGACCAAATAAAGATTAACGTTGACAATGAAACTGAGTAGAGAAGAATTACGGAACTCATGAACAGCTTTAAAAACATGGCGTGGCGTACATATGAAAACAAACAAACCAGGCCAACACCCCTCTTGTGATCCAACAGATATTGCAACTTTCCTCGATAATGAATGTTTTAAGAAAATATTAGCTCTTATTGAGAAAAAAAAATGTCCACGATTTGGTCATACACAAACATATTGCAACTCCAATATGCGTGAAATGTGCTGACGAACGCACAGCAAAATGCTCTAAGCGGAGGGAAGAAGCTCCAAAATGCCATAACGGTGCATATGATCATCCCGGAAATTACAGAGGACGCAAGATTGCGAAATAATTACAAATAAAGGAAAAAACAGATAAAATCAATTAATAAAAGTGATTCTCTAATAGTAAGGGATCCTCGACCCGGTTCAATTAAGAAAGGAGTAACCTCATTCGCAAATAGCGTATGAAACGTGAATATCTGTGTAAATAAATGTATCTGTGTTTTTTTATTGTGTCGTGTATTTATTTGTAATTAATTTATTTATTTGTTTGTTGTACGTGGGTGATCTTTTCCAAATGTAGGGCCGATGGCGGAATATTGAGTACTCATCGGCCATAACAGAGCAGTGCGAGGGGGCTGAAATGACTTTATTGTTGGAAGCCCTCCCCCCTCTTGGGAAAAAAAAGAAAACCCATGTTGTTTGTAAATATAAACTAGACAACTCCCTACCTAGATAAACTAATTAAAGAAATTTGATATAAACTGGGCAATAATAAAAATAATAAACCTGTTGAACTTTTCATGATTCATGTTTTATGTAATTGGGGCGTCTGAATATCCAAAAAACATTTAATATATATGGCAATAAATTTAATTTTGGTTCAAATGTAAAAAATATGTATGAAGTAAATGACCAAAATTAAAAGACGAAAATTGAATACTAGAATAATATTTTTTATAAAATTAACACAGGAAATTGCGGAAGAGCTTAGTGTTGACAACTCTATCGTCTGGAGAAAATTGGTAAAGTAAAAAAGCTGATTAGTTGGTACCGCACGAAGAACATAAGTACAAAGAAATCGAAGCTTTCAAATTTGCACGTGCAATGTAAAATAACGGGAGGCGTACTGGTCGGTGGTTGGACAAGGATGAAGCGCCAAACCACTTCACGAAACCAACTCTGCACCCGAAAATGTTTATGGTGAATGATTGGTGGTTAACTACAATGAGGTAGTTCACTATAATTTTCTAAATTATGGTAAAAATATCACAGCAGAAATTGACAAAATGCACGAGAAACTACAACGTCTTTGTCCAGGAGAGAAACCGTAAGGGTCCGATTCTTCCTCGCGATAACGCCAGGCCACATTCCGAAATGACAACTCTCTTGAAACTCAAGGACTTAGGAAATGAAACCCTATCGAACCCTCCACATTCACCAGACCCCCTGGCAGACTTCCAATTTCTTAAGCATTTTGATAACTTATTAATTGATACAATTTTTAGAGAACGCAGTGAAGCCGCAAACACCTTTCATCATTTTATTGTGAGTCGATAAAGTACTGTTATGCCTACAGAATAAAATTGTTTATTATACGTTGGCAAAGTAGTATAAATTTTGATATAAAATATTTCGAATAAATTGTCTTTATTTTAGAACAATGCAAAATAGATTTAACTGATTTTTCAAAACATGCATTATTTTTGCATCTGCCCTCCAACAGTGTGTGCGGTTTGGTCGATGGCGGAATCTATTTGTAAAAGTACCCCATCGGGTCTATCTAGGTTAGAGTGGTAATACTGTGCGTAGGTCGATGAAGGAATGTACAACACTCCACGGACTAAACAGAATTAGTGTACTACATGGCTGTATTTATATGTACGAATATATTCATTTCTGCAATTTATTAATATCATTTAATTAGTATAGGTCTAGATTTTAGTTTGTATGCGTTGGGGTTGAAATCGTCTTGCTGTCGATAGCCCGCGTCTGAGACTAACCCCGTTGCTGGGAAGGGACGATCTCCTGGGCATTTCGCTTAAGGGGGATACGAGCAACCCAGCCACATCACGTGGTGGGTGAACTCCCTGATGTATGGACACTAAGGTCAGCACAAGGTGACAACCCATAGGGGTGATAGTCCGAATAAGCTGTAAACGTCATATAAAGAAAATCGTGAAAGAAAAGAAAAATTCAGAAAATGAGTTAACGTTTGAGTTAACCCTGTTAGCTCTGTTAAGTTTCGTTAGACCGAACGTAGACTTGTAAGAATCGAATAGTTAACATTTGTCGATCAAACAGGCTAAGGCCAATATTAGATGTTAAGTCGAATATGTGGTCACATTGTTTACCTTTGGGTAGTTAACCAACATGGCAGCCATGAGTTGAACAGCTGTTTTTTGTTTACACAATTTTTATTCTTAAATATGCATCAATTAAATCAGACCAAAAAATTTCTTTTGTTAATTTCTGATCTGTCTTAATACTCTCATTCTTAAAGGATACTTTCCGTGTCGTACAAAGTAGTACGCTGTTGGACGTTAGGATAAAAGTTAGGTATGCCGGCACGAATTGAAACGTATCATTTGCTATTACTTTTCGAGTGCATAGATAGCATTTTGAATATTAGAGTTGACTAGTTTTCCAGTTTTACAAACTTCAGGCATCTTACAATTTAGCACAAAATAAAATCATAACAAACAAGGACAAGGCTTCAACTGTATAACTTTATTTTTGGTTCTACCACTCGCCACGGGTAGCATTGCGGAAAAATTAACGTTTAACATGCTAAGTAAAAAAGGAGGCGTTCTTATTGGACATTTCTCCGTTTGAATTAACACGAGTTAACATATAACAAACATCGTAAATACCCCTATTATAAAAAACAGGAAGAAAGAAATAAATAAAAAGTCTGAGATACAAAAAAAAACTGAAATGCTATATTAAGATTTATTATTTAGACACTACAATAAAAACTAGGGTCAGCCCATCGATGAGTGAGAACCGTTGGAGTGAAAGTCCGAAACAGGTGGTAATTTAAGAGAGAGAAAATAATGTAAGAAAAATAAAAATTGTAGAAAATGTACATATAAAAAGTAGGAATAACCTAGTGAATGAAAAGCTGAGATCAAAAACTGGAATTATATTAAGATTTATTGATTAAAAAGTACTATCAATTAAAAATATTGAATAAAAATAGGAAAGGATTTATAGAAATATAATTTTAAGATATTCCATCCTTTTTAATTAATATATCTATGTTTAAGCAATATTATTCTGATGCTCCAGTGGTAGAGCAGTATTCGAGCAGGGTTCCAATCCCGCTCGTAGCACTAGCTTTCCATTTCAACCAAAATCTAACATAATATTCCCATGGCAAACATTATAGGAAAATTCAAAATCGTCTTTTCTAACTCTCTGGTAAATTTTTTTTCTGTACTGCAATCGATACATAACCTTTTTTCTGCCAAAAGAACGAATACATTTCACTATTATTTTTAAATCAATCATCCCTACTACTTTATTTTATCAGCAGAGTATATTATTATTAATTTGATATTCAAGACAACATTGAAAAAGGGCTGAATGGTCGACGAATAGGGAAAAGATATTTCAAAAGAAAATTCCTTTGATTAATATAATCGCCTACAAATGTGCTGTTCGGGGTGCATTGATAATGAAATTAAGATGGAAATTTTACATTTTAGCTTTTCAACTACTGCTTCCTTCTTGAATTCGCTTAGCGCCGGGCTAAGCTCTAACCGAGCGCCTTTGAAGCACGTTTACTGTTAATGTAAAGGTTTAATAGCGCTAAATGTCGTGGCTGTACCTTTGCACAGAATCTACAAAGTGAGGTGTAGAGAGTGAAAAGGATTTAACCTGTTTTAATTGGTAATTCCAAATTATCGTTCCTAATTACCAAAGATGTAGAGAATTATGATGAAATCCATATCTTTCAGTTCACCGAGATAAGAGAAAAAGGTCATATTTAACCGAATACGGGTCGAAATAAAATAAAAACACAGAAACTATACCGCTAAATACGTATCCCAACATAATGTCTTTTTAAAGAAAAAATATTGTACATATTTTATTGTATTACTACGATCATTTTATGTATGGTTTTATGTATGCACAGAATAAAATCGAATAATTCTTATTTTAATCTTTCTAGGTTTGCTCTTTTTAACCTGACAGCCATGTATGAATCTAAAATGGAGATTGAACTGCAGCAATCTGCCCATGTTTTTTGCAAATTTAATTTACAGAGACTCGAGCTCTAAAGGTCTGTCGAATTTTCATTAAAAAATAAACGTAGAAATTGAATTTTCTTATCATCAGTTTAAAATCCTTGTAATCCGGATCTCGGAATAGACAAGTGGATAAAAAAGCAAATTCAATTGTTGGCTGCCAAACTTTTGATTTATTTTAGGATCATTATCGGAGAAAAACGATCTTAAAGATGTATACTAATTGCGGTAGCCGAGTGGTTAAGGCGTCAGACTCTCGGCACGTAGACCCCGCGGTCGTGGGTTCGATCCCCACCGTCGCCTCTGAAATTTTTCTGACACCTAAGGGGACCGGTGGCCGTAATTAAAAGAAATTGACACGGCACTCATCAATGGAAGGGGCGGGACTGGATATCGGCGATCCTGAATCTGGTCCCAACCCCTTCAAAAATGAGTTTCTTCGATGGAAGAACACTGGCACGACGGGGGCTCAAGTTCACTTTGTGTTGTGAGCCCTCCCCCAAAAATGGAGCCAGGGTATAGTACAATAAGCTGTACAGCTGCAGTGCTCACGAGGGAACTCCTCCAGTCCCTGGTGACCATTGTATCCATTTATTCATCCATTCGAACACGGGACTTTAGCCTTACAATGATGTGCGCCGTGTCAACGCGTAAATCATTGAGGCCAGACGCCCCTAGGTGGTATTTCTTTATACATAAACTCCGTCCCCCCACTGCCAAGGTCTGAAGGGATAGGAGATAGAGAAAAAAGCGGCCATTAGGCTTTTTGCACCTCGACCTGAGAAGACCAATTGTGCTCCCCTGCTAGCCTACAGTAGTGTTCAGGACCTAACGATTTCATAATTCCTTCTTTGACGAACATGTCAATCTTTCCGTAGTTTGTATCCCCTGAGTGCCCAGGTACCCATGACAGAGTCCGGTCATTAGTGTCAATGACTTCCATCAGAGACTCTATGCTGCTCCAAACATTCTCTGCTTCACCTCGCTTGAGGCTAGGGCCTTTTGTGCTGCCTAACTGTCAGATAAGTAGGCTATCTTCCGGGAATGTATTTCTAGCATTTTCATTTCCATCGCGCAGTATTCAGGCACTATGATTTCACCCTGGAAAACTAGCGCATTTTCCTAGGTTTACCTTCACTTTGGTGTTTGGATTCATCCCGAAGACTCCGGCTTCCGTGCATTGTCGGCTTTGGAGCCGTCAGTGTACCAGTAGAAATTTATCTTTATCTTTAACCCATGCTTTATTTTATTCCCCTCTCATTCCCCTTGAGTAACCAAGGTTCTTGGACCAGGACGACATTCCCTACTCGCTGTTGATATTGAATCCTTTTAATCGGGTTCATATAATCTCCTTCGGGTGTTTGTTTTGAAGGGGACGTATGTCGGTTTCGCAGTGCTGCCTGGTTGGTTGTCCTCTGATCCTGTACCGGGTGTTTGGTAATTCCTTTAATGTGTTCTTTGTAGTACGCACTAGTTGCTATGGATGTAAGATGTCATTCCTCAGCAGAGCGCCTCATACTGGAGTAAGTTTGGAAAGAAAGGGTATCACCGCCATTCATTGTTCGTCACGGTTCACATTACAACTTGGATTATGGTCAACATGTCCCCTTTTAGTTTGCCTCGATGCACCAAATCTCTTCATGTTGGCTGCCGGCAGGATCATGGTGTTTCCCAGGGGGCTCTGCGTGGAGGTAGGTGTTGGCTTGTTCTCCCAGCCAAAGACTGACACACTGTAACAACACCAAGTGATACGCGTGTTCGTTGAAGAACACATAAGTCCTCGTTTTGGCTATGTACTTATCTTACTAGCAAGGAGCATGGATAAATTAAAACTTACGTGCCCAATCGGTCGGGCGGGTTTAATAAGCGGATTGCCCTGTTTACTCTAATATCATTGTTCTTGATCTCATTGTAAATGTATACTTGCAAACATCAAAAACACAGTTTAAGAGAAAATTGCGCAAAAAACTGGCATACAGCTAGAGCCAAACCCTTGTCATGTAAACATTTTTTCAATCTACACTAAATTTTAATGATCATGACTTTATCCCGGTCAATCTGATGGCTTCTTCTGCTTCCGCTTCATTTTGTAATAATAAACTGTTTTAGAATTCTGTCATTTTGCCATTAGTTGAAGATCTTTATGTCATTAAATTCATTTTTATTGTGAACAATGATATTGATAATTATATGAAGAGATTTTTTAGAGAGTAATTTTATTATTTAAAAGGGTACCCGTAAAATGTTTAGTTCTTGAGGCATCCACAGAATAATCCTGTGTTAAACTACCTTCATATATTTTCTTCTATTACAACGGTATTCATACTAAGTTTGAAACGAGTTTAACGCGGGAAGCATTTCTGAATTTGTACGAATATTAAACAATATGAGCTGTGACGGCATCTGGAAGTCGGGCTCAAAGAGGTCGAGCTGACACAGAGCGAAGTTCGTTACACAGAGATTATGAAGAACATTGTGAAAAGCTGTAAACAGAGATTAGCTAGAAATCCTTGTTCTAAACTGTAGCATATTAACTACTTCCTATTGACAACAGGTTGGATAATCACCGCTTCAAGAATGTTTAAGCATTAGGCTGCTCTTTAAAAACCTTCATGGCTTTAAAGAGGATTTATTTTACTTGAAAATTTTGTTTTGTATTTCACATGGTTTAGGCAAAATACGATTTAACTTCTACGTTCGCAATCTCACACTTTTTCCGCAACGATTTGAAAAATGTTTTAAAAAATCGAGTGAACTTGATGACTCTGTAAATCAAAACGTCGGGAACTATTTTTAAAGAAAACTAAAGAAGTTAAAATTAAATAAAATATTTATTTTTGAACTCCTTAAGGAAATAAAACTATAATCATTTATTAATTTATTATATTAATTTATAATGATTGCAGTCCAAAAGTAGAGATTTTGATATATAAACTTGTTTAATTTTATGTGCAGGCTGACAAGATGAGATCACTGATTTAAATAAAATATTTTTAGATGAAACGAGGTAGAGAAATATTAGATTCTTGACCGAGTATTCTTGTCAATTTGTTTAAAAAATTAAGATTTGTTTAAAAATTGTGAAAGCCTTTCAATTTTCATGTTTTTCTTTTTGACTGGAATTGCGGGAATATTTTGTTTTCCTATATCTTTAACCTTTGGAATTTATCAAAACCTTCTTAGAACCGTTAATTATTTTACTTTCAGTCTGAGATTTTGTAATTATACATGAGAAAAATAAAGATATATTATCAAAAAGACTTTTTGTTATGATGTTCGTTGATCGACCTGCAGGTAATATGCAAAGATTGGAGCCGGACGTACCTCAATTTTTAGTTTATAAATTCAGTGAAGCCGACGTTATTCAATTACGCGTTGTTTAAAAAGTTGGAAATCCGTGTAAAGTTCCTTTAGATCAGCTTAGTTGTGTCAAAGTTCTCATTATATTTGTGATTATCGAGGGAAAAAATCAAACCCATATGATAGCAAACAATTTGATGGAAGAACAATTTCCATCATATTTGTTTTCTGGGCCTTTGGAGATAAAAGAAAACAGCTTTGTATCTTCCTAACAAAATATTTACATTACATTTAACTATTATAAATACTCACCTGGTTTCAAAAAACACGAAAATATCAACCTTCAGCCGAGCAAATTCGTGCCCTTGAAATAAAGTTTTCCCTAGAAGCAATTAATAGTCACTTTCTACCCCCCCAAAATGTTCCTTATCAGCAACCTTTAGGAAAATAATAAAAAAGAATTCTATATACTTTTTGCCTTCTAAATGTCTCCTTTTTTCCGAAAATCATCAAAGGGTTGTATTTTTGAAACCACTCGGCCGAATACGTACTGGCACAATTCTAGTAAAAATGAAACATTTGAGTAGTTGTTGTTTTAAAAATGTATTCACACAAATGGCAGAATTACGCGGAAAATAAACACTTTTATTCCTGAAGAAGATCTCAATAAAGATCGAAACGTTGGCACGATAAAGAAAATGCTTTTCTGATACCTACATCACACCAGACCGCATCTCATGATTTCTCAATAATTGTCGACTAACGGTCACTAACCACACACACACACACACACACACACACACACACACACACAAATATTATTTGATTACGATAAAAATTCGTTTTAAGGTTTCTAAAGAGTACAAAATTAAGCGGATTTTTTAAAAATAAAATGTTTTTTGGCCCACTTAGCAGAACTGTGTTTGATTTTCGTGAGTTTTTATATATCTGATTTCATTTAATACAATGTTACAAGTTATTTTCTTAACGTACTTAAAACAAAACCATGAGTATATAATAACCTTAAATACATACATTACAATCATACAAATGAATTATAAAAAGGATTTAATTCTTTTAAAATACGCTTTTTGGGTTTGAAAAACTATTGGTAAAAACGCTTGGAAATATGTATAATATTTTGTGATCATGTGTCACAAAAAATTTATTGAAATTGGTGTTCCTACGTCCGAAGACGAAATGAGTATTTTTTTAGTAAACGTGGGGTACATAGTTTGAATATTGCATACAGCCAATGAAAAGTTAATGCGATTGAAGATAATGATTTTCTTATGAATGATCTGAAACATTTGAATATACATTTATCCTACCATATGTACAATTATTTATAACGACAAATCACATATAAATTCCACTTCAGTGGTGCTTTTATAAGTCATAAACTTTTCGATATAGAAAAAAACCGTTCACTTATTGAGGTCAAATGAAATTATAGCGACCTTTGCATGTCTGTTACAGTCTTTTCATTGAGATGGCGTATATTTCTGTTTGGTTAGACCAAAAAAAAGTCCTGTCGTTTTTCCATCCAGCCTTTTACGAGTGGCTCGCTGTTTTGTTAACTCTGTCCGCGATTGAGCCTCTTGTTTACTGTTGCACTGGATATCTTTGCACAAATACAAACTAAAAGTTCAAACATTTTCCCCCAACGTTGACCGCCCTGTTAGCAAAACAAAGAAACCACCGGTTCAATCGCTCGTTAGGCATCTTCTGGGCATTTAGACCGTATGATATTCCATTTTTATCGATGAATCATTCGTGGACTTTTTATTATTGCGCTGGTTTGATTGTAAAAACTGATTTTCACCATCTTATATTATTTTTCTCAATATTATACTATTCACGACTAATCAATACGCCATCATTAATAAATCTAACGAATTGTTTTGGAGTAGCACAATTCTGCGTACATATATTGTCTAGTGACTTTTGTAAAGGAATAAAACCTATAAGAGAAAAAAGGCTGTCAATTGAAAAAAATAAAAATAAAAAATAACTGGACAAGTTGGTTATAAATTATTCATTCATAATTTATCTGAAAAATGCGAATAAAGAAAAACCCTACGAGTAAAATTTAACTTAATTTTAAATGATCAAATGACATTTGCGTCGTTTAACTGTGATTCGCAAATTATTGTTGTTTCTTGGGTATTAGCAAAGTCAATTTAATTCAACAAGTTTATCGAACAGAAGAACGAAAACTAAACTTGTATCAGAACGCATACGTACTTTTTCCATGGCGCGGGCGTACCAACTCTAATGACTATTTCAAAATTTAAATAATAATTTTACAGTTTTTCTGAGAAATCGTGTGATATTGAAGAACAAAACAGCAGCAGACCAAGTCCAACGAATATAGTATCGTGCAATCTATCAGCTTTAAAGGCCCGCTAAGCCTACGAGATCAACACAATTCTAGTCTGGACTTGCCTAAATTACGCTAAAATCTGGGCTCTACAAATATAAAAAAGGTACAACCAAGAATCACATTTAAAACAAAAAATATAACAACTTGTAGGAGAGGAGGCCGAGTCATTAGTGCTGTTTTTGCAACGATAGCGGTCTGGGTTCAAACCTCGGCAAACCCCATACATTTTTAATTAACTCCAACATGAGAAGGGTAGAGTTAAATGGTTAAACCCTTCTTTCGCGACACCGAACGGGTGTTATTCCTGTACATTTTTTTTACTTTTTAACTTAGTAAATATTTTAATGTCTCAATCACAGTTAGCTTGACGTAACGTAAATAGTGTACACATCGAGGATATGTTTTAACAATACTATTTTTACCGAATATGTTTTTTTAAGAGTGCGGTACAAGTAAAACAAATGCAGAAAAAATGTCACCCCCTTATTTTATCCAGAAATTCAACGTGTTACTATTAAAATCATTTTAAAAATTCCCTAGGTGTTATTCTGGTCAGTCAACAAAAATTAAGCCGAAAAAAATATAAATCATAAATTGTAAAAAGGGAATTGAATCTATCTCTTAAACATATAAACATTGCCTAAATTGTACTTCGTGCATTTTATTTATGTTTGATAAAATGAAGTTAAATATATAAAGTTTTTATGCCGTCAGTACTATCGGTATTTTCCTTTTAACTAACACTTTCTTGAGCTTTTTGCGTTGTGGTGTGACTTAAGGTAAATAAATCCAAAATTACCCTATCGCTCATTAATCTGGTGGAAGCTCAACCAATACAACTTTATTGGAAATATTTACACAAGGTGAAGCGTGGAAAAGCTCCAGAAACAATGAATTGGATGAGAAGTAATCAGTTAATATTTCAATCAGATTCTCATTCCTTGAAAAGAGGACTGTCTATACGATCCCGGAAAAACTGTCCACAGCATTCTATAAAGTCATAAAGGACTACAAAAGAAAAACAAAAATACTACAAAGGGAACTAAGAATTTCACTTATTAAATGTTGTATTATACAGATGCTCCAAAACAAACGAAGTACCCGGATCAGCCGTTTTCTGTACAAGCCCAAAACACGAGCACCCAAACTCATTAGGGAAGGTCACATTGCTCGGTCAAGCTGAAAATTCATGCCATAAACTCCTGTGGCTTAGAAAATCTTAAAAGGGTTGCACTGACAAAAAGACCCACGTGATCGGACGGCCAAGCAGCTATTAAAGTATTAGCATGTATAAAAAAATTACAAGATTAGTAAATGAATGCATCGGCAATCCCCAAAACCCGAAGAAAGGTCACACCCTCCCTTTGCTGGAACCCTCGATATTCCTCGGGGTGTGATTGAACCCACTCCATTCTCGCTGATATCTCACCTTTACTCTACAGACATCATCCACTCACTCTAGGGTACTCGATAATCCTCGGCCGGAGTTCAACAGCCCCTTCCATTCACACAAATAAATTATATTTCTTTCGATAAATTAACATAAACTCAACACCCAATACAATTATATAACATGGTTACAGAGAGAGAGAGAGAGAGTTTTTTTTGTTTTTGTTTTTTCAAATTTGTTGTACATTACAACTACCTTAAAGTAGGTAATAAGTAACAGTGAGAACGGTAATTAAAACAAAACAAAATTAAAACCAAGAGTGGAGAAAACACCCATTGGTATTACTCCAATGTTACAATAATATTGTGTGTTCAATCGATTTGTGTGTCATTATCACTTTCACTGTTATCACCATCACTTCCTAGAAGATCTCGCGGCCATTGTCTCTTCAGTCGGCGAGGTGGGTTTCTGATGTGTTGATTTACGTTAGTTGGGAGGTTTTTATGAAATTTACGGTAACGGAAACGTATTTCATCTTGCACAAACGGAATATGTAAATCTGTATGTGTAGTTTGGTTCGATACATAAAATGGAGCATCTAGTATTTTTCGTAGTACTGTAGACTGCGCAGTTTGAATGCGGTGGATATTGGAATGTTTGGCTGAACTCCACACTTCCAGTCCGTAAGTCCAAATCGGTTTAATTATGGTGTTATAAAGCAGTATTTTATTTTTGAGAGGTAAATTCGAGCGTTTGTCAAGAAGTCGTGCAAGAATTTTAAATCTTGTCATAACCTCCTGACGTTTCAATCTTGTGTGAGGATTCCACGTCAGGCGTTTGTCGATGTACAATCCGAGGTACCGCACCTTGTCCGCAGTTGGGAGGGGAGTGTAGTTGAAGAAAACGGGGAGAAATCGTTTTACGAAGAGTGAAGGTAATGTGGGTGGATTTTTCCGAGTTAAATTTTATCCTTTTCTTTTTACACCAAGACTCTAGTAGTATGAGGTGTTGTTGGAGGTTTCGAGTGGAAATGACAAGGTCGGAGTTGCTAGTGAAAATTGCCGTATCGTCTGCAAATGTGAATGTGGTGGTTTCGGGATGAGTTGGCATGTCAGCTGTGAAAACCGGGTACAGTGTAGTGGCCAGAACGCTACCCTGAGGAACACCAGCATGGAGAGGAAAATATAAAGAGAGGGAATGGCCTTCAATGACTTGGAAGAATCGGTCAGTGAGGTAACTGTATAGTAGCAGATAGTAGGTGGATTGAAGTATGTCCTTGAGCATGAACAGCATGCCCGGGTGCCAAACTCGATCAAAAGCTTGGCTTACGGGAAGGAAGGCCCCGGAACAGTACTGTCCCATCTCAAGGGGGATGAAATAACGTCTACCACGCGGTGACACTGCTGGACAGTTGAGTGGCGGTTGCGAAAACCAAATTGATGGGCTGTGATTATGTTTTGAGAATTTAAAATCGGAAGAATTCTTTTAAGTAGGAGTTTTTCTAAAACTTTACCCAACGTAGTAGTAAACTTATTGGCCTGTATGAAGTAGTACAATGTGTTTGCTTTTTTTGGCTTAGGGAACATTCGAATATACGAGTGCTTCCAAGCTATAGGGAAGTAGGTTGTACGAAGAACGGAATTAAATAGATATGTAATGAATATGATGGCCTTTTTGGGAAGGTGTTGGAGAATTTTTGAAGTAATAAGATCAAAACCTGAGTGTGTGCTAAATATTCTTCAGGGGTGGTGGTTAAACAACTCCTTTTTTACTCAGTAAATGACATTCCTTCCGATAAATTAACACAAACACAACTCAAACGATATATATAAATACTATCACATCAAGGCGAACAGATCTACAGTTTTTCAAGACCTGCCGTTCATGAGGGTTTAGTCTAACGGTAGCGCCGTGAAATTGGGTTTGTTTTAACAAGAATTATCAAATACCGTCAACCTCATTTTTATTATTGTTACTAGTGCTTAGGGATATCGTAATTTTGACCACTTGAAAAGTGAGAGAGAGAGAGAGAGAGAGAGAGAGAGAGAGAGAGAGAGAGAGAG
>CM077101.1:7672931-7689152 GCA_039619505.1 Cimex hemipterus | reverse complement strand
AAAGATCGAAACGTTGGCACGATAAAGAAAATGTTTTTCTGATACCTACATCACACCAGACCGCATCTCACGATATTTGAATAATGATGTAATTAATTTTCAATTAATTTAAAAAATATAATTCCTCAAAGTGCAATTTTTCGATGTATTCTTTCTTTACTGTATATTAATGACCTTTTTAAAATTCCTCTTAAACCAAAAGCTGTTTGTTATGTGATATTAAACCGCTTACATTTGACAACACAGCGCTAGAAGTCCTATGTAATAATTTTAAGCATGAATAAGATTTAATAAAAAAAATTGGTTTGTATCAAACTTTTAAATTAAACTATCTCTAATTATTTTTTCTGTCAAAAAATGACGAATTATAAATTAAGCTTAGTAAATCACTTTACATTTCATTCATAATTTAGTAAAACGTGATAAAAATTTAAAGTATGAAACACTCATCAAACAATTTATAAACAGGCGTAGAAAAAATTAGCATTCGTAGAAATATTTTTCATTTTCATACCATAAAAATGGCATGTTTTGCGCCTTGCCGGTCCTTTTAGAAGTGTGGAATCGTTGCACGGGGCTTCAGAAAACTAAGATTTCGACCCTACAAGTTGCTTAAAATTTTTTTATGAAAATTATCCTACATAAAGCCCCGAATAGTTCTGCTCAGCCTTTTGAAAATATTTCCGTATTTGGTATAAAGCAATGTATTACTTATTTTTCTGTTGCTCATATAATTCCGACTAATATCTCTTACACAAATACAATTTATTTTACAAGTTTTAAAGAAAACGTTTATTTAAAGTTACCAGTTACTAATTTTTATTACAAATTTATTTACAAAATTCAAAAATGTATTTTTCAAATTATAAAAAAATGAACCGATTACAATTTTTTTTAACGTTTTAAATTGGTTTTGTATTTCACGACACTCAAAAAAATACTGAGTATTATTTATATCACATAACCTAGGATAATAATTATTACTTATTTTAAACGTAAATTGTATATCAAAATGATTAATTACTGAAAACTTTTCTTTTTGATTTTATACAAATTTCTTACGTGTTTGGAGAAAATTATTATTTTATAATTTACCTTAGGCTCTGTATACAATCCAGCCATCTTCAAAAGAAATCCTTCCAAATGGCTGGCACGAAAAGGTGGAAATATGTCATTCAGGGGATTTGTAAATCAAGTAACTCAATTGGGATAAATCTGTAGAACAAAAATAAAGCACCTTAAATAAAATGAGATTCGTTAATTTCCCTTAATGCATTAATTTTAATATCAAACTTAATTTAATTTGTTCCATTTCGCTCTTACGCATAATCACTTTCTGATTAAATCCGAGCTGGTCTGTTCTCTCTGTTTGTATTATTATATTAATTTTCATATGGTTGCCTTATACCAACTGGATCATATCTCATAATTTGTATAATAGTTGCCGGCATTAGGGGAAGATTACAGGTGATAATATTGTTAATGTGTACTTTTCATTTACAAAACGGGTTCGGAATTTAATAAATCTTCCGTGATTTTCTTGTATGACTATAAAATTTTCTAGTTTCACATTACTATTTTACTTGTTGAAATCAGTAGAACCACAATCATAGTGAACAATAAATTATTCATGTCATATAAAAATCTTATAAATCATCCCGGTTGTTCGGAATTGTAGTTTTTCCAATGAAAAACTTCAAAACTTTATTTATTTATAGAAATATTCAGGATTAATAACTTGCACAGGTTGTCAGAGACCTGATGATGACAGTGACTTAGTTATAGGAAAAGTACTTTTACAGTGGATCCCTACTGATGCACCCGTTGCCTGAGGGGTGCGTGTTCAGTAACCCAGGAACCCCCTGCCAAAGCAGGGGGGAGGGAAGGGATGAAGGAAATGAAAGGAATGATTAGGAAGGTACGGGATAATGCCTCCATCTTTGGTTACTGGAGTGGTAGGACTTTCCTAGGCCCATAGGAAAGATAACCCTATGGGGGTTCCATGATGGTTGATTTTTGTTTACTTGGATATACCATTTTAAAAGTAAACAAAGAATTGACACGCAAAGTCCATACTTAAAATGTCTGTAGATTTTGAGGATGGAAATTGATAGCTAGTATATAAATTTAAAATTGCTGGTTGGAGACGGTCTTTCTTCGCGGTCGCGAACTGTCCACAATGGGTATTTTGAGAGGTATGATAGGTAGTGCCGCCGGGGAAAGGTATGCAAGTATTTGCATTGCATATAGGCCATTAGCATGGGCTCAGTTGTCCACTCGCTCTGTCCGAATTAATTTACCAGAAAAGTGACCGACTTCATAAATGATGCAAGTTAAGATATATTCATATATTCCAGAAACTTCCCCACCCCACCTTGACGACGTTACCACGACCCCGGTTCATCTGCAATGTCAAACGACCCACAATCCGGTTTTATAACAATTATCAGTTCAGGTTCATTATCTCCCTGTGGGCGGGTGCGAATCGTTCAGAGAGTGCGTTCGCAACATTTACTCGATTCTACGCGGGCTAGAAATTTTTTAAATTTTATTTTAACAGAACCCACTAATAAAGGCCCTCCGTGACGCTCCGTCTAAACGGGGATCACTCAAAGTTTGCACTTAATTTACCGTAAATATATAAATTAAATGGACCTGGTATTTTAGAACTTGAAAATATTACACACGTGCTCTTCATTATTTCGATGTTTACAGGAATAATATAATAAAATACATATACTTTTTAAAACATTGTTTGTTGTTGTTACGATATTTTCGTTTTGTTTTAAATATGTGAAAACCTCGAAACGTGCCAAAACGCGCAAATAACGTAATAAAGGTAAAAATTCTATTAACCATTGTAACAATTTTATCTGCAAAACAGAAATTAATTATTGTACGAAGGGATTGTTTACGATGTGACTTGATCGTAGTCATTTTTAAAATATAAGTATCGGTCCTCCCGGTTTTTATATGCAGTTTTGCTTAACAATTGTGATAGTTGACTCGTAAACCCCGCGGCCGTGGGTTCGATTCACACCCTGGCCTATTTTTCACGCAACCTCCCACCCCCAGAAAAAAATACGGATCGCAAAAATATATATCATAGGTTTCTTGTCTAATGTGCAATGTTTATGTGGTCATTAAAAAATATTATTTTATTTATCATCATTATTTTATTTTATTTATCGAGATAATTAACATGACTTGCTTTTCGTAAACTTATGCAGTAGTTCATTTTAGTTTTCTAGGAATGTATTGCAGCACTTTTTTGTACTACGTAGTAAATTAATTTACAGTCAAAGAAAATAAAGTCATACAATAATGTAGTAAAATAATAATAATTGGGTAACAAGGCTTGCCAACAGTACGAAAATCCACTCACCTCGTTCGGCAGCGGTAGAGGCTCCTAGACACAGCGGACCCGAATCGCGTGCAGCTCGGCATGATCAAGCGCGCAGGAACTCCGTACTAATGGCAACTCTCTCGTGATTTAAAATTAAAAGAAAATAAAAATGTAGTGTTCAACGATTTGAGAAATTTAGAGAAATAAGCGAGACAAAAGTTGAAGGAGTGGTAGTTAGAGAAAGACTGGCCGATTAGTGCTGATTGAAAAAGGTGGAGGGGGGATAGGATAGAACGATCAGGGATTGTCTTTAACAAACAAAATATATTTAGCGTTGACAACAAAGTAATTAATTTTTTACATTTATTTCGTACGTAGTGGAACGTTGTTATTAATAAAACAATAAACAAAATATTGTATTATATTTCAATTAATGTTTTCATTTTTTCGCCCGCCATTATTTGACATTGTTTCCGTTCTATGACAATGTAAATTAAAACATTTTTTAGCAAGAAATGAAGGACAATAAGCGTTTCTGCTCCCGAAAAAGAACCCAGAATACAAATTTAGAGGGAAATTAAAAATAAATCTCAAATCGTTAGCGGATTTTCCTACTGGTTTAGGAAATTTTTTCTTTGTTGATATTCGGTCTATTCAATCAGGAAAAAGTTCAGTCATTACCAAATTTTGCTAAACTGCAACCGTCTTAAAAATTATTTTTTCCTATTTCAATGTTACACAGCAGGGTTTAGATTTATGCTATAATAAGTCAGAAAATGGAATGAGTAAAAAAAAAATACCCGTTTAACATTTTTTTTATGTTGAATGCATTATGATCATTGACAATGTTACTTTCATCGCATTTTGGTTTTACAGTCAAAAAATAAAATTACATATCCTCGAAAGAAAAAAATGTAATCATGTCTGACCAACATTATACCCCACCACACGCGAACACCCACGCAGAGCTCAACAGGTGAGAGTTACCTTTTAAACAGTTTAAAAAAAATTAAATTCTAAAGATTTTCAAGGCAAAATAGATCAATATCTTGGTTTTTTCCAAACCAGTCAAAATATGATAATATGTGTTTTGTGGGCGCCGTGATTAGGTTTGAAAGGCGGCCTCACTTATTTGCCGCGTTGGCGGTTCTGGGTTCGAATCAATTCGTATGCTTCGCCTTTTTAATTGAAAATTGTTGTCAAAAATATTCCTATGTGGCTTAACCTCTTGTCGGGGACATCTAACTGTTGGATCTCAAGATTTATTACAGGGGCTACTTTACTGATACGTGTTTTGTTCTTAATGAATACAAAATGTACAACGGGGATCCAGTTAAAATATACTCGTAACAGTCAAAATTGATTCATCGATGGAAAGAGGGCATAAAAAGTGAAAGAAAATAACACAGAATCCTATGCATTATTCAATCCTTCTTTCTCAAACTAGGGATTAAATCAGCTCTGAATTATGCTGAATGCGTTACGCGCCGCTATCTGG
Organism: Cimex hemipterus; assembly: GCA_039619505.1. NCBI lineage: Eukaryota > Metazoa > Arthropoda > Insecta > Hemiptera > Cimicidae > Cimex > Cimex hemipterus. The sequence goes on along the minus strand of CM077101.1, from coordinate 7,684,308 downwards.
AAATCTAATGGATTATCATTTACACTCAACTCTTATCCATTTTACGTTAGAGAAAAACCATATGATAATGTGGTGACATAAGTGCAGTTTGCATTTAGTAACCAGTGTCATCTACTTCGTTAATTTTTTTAGCTATCGCCGAGAAATGTTCGTCTCATTAAGAACAATAGCATTGGGAAAATTCCTGATATAGTAGGTTAAATGGTAAACCAAGCTATTATAACGTAAGATCTTAAAATTTATGAGAAGCTTTTGTTTGAATTAAATTTCTTTTTTATTCGTGCTTTTCGCGTTTTGGTTTATTACATCGCTAGGAATTAATGAATATAAAAAAATATAATTTAAAATATTGGCCATAAATATCCTTTTTATTTTATTTTTTAGTGTCATCTTACTTGTGTTACTCTCGGTTTTCTCTATAACCACTCAATCTAGAAAGGATCGACATATTTTTTAGGATAAGCTCTATTTTTATTGCAATAAAAGAGGAATTTAGGGTAAGGATGAGACAAGCTTTACCTCGATGGAATTTATAGAATTGCATACATTAAGATTACTTTATCCAAGTATAACAGAATGTAAATCAGAGGGAGTGCTCAAAAATTACAAAAATCGATTTATTTTTCCTTTTGTTTCCTTTGCTTGCCCTTTTGCTACTTCTATTTAAAATGTTACAATTTTTAATATCTGCCATATATCTGTTATAATATGACGTACTCTCAAAACGACACGCAAGCATGGCACAAGTAAACGGAAGACATACACTTTGAGCCCTGAAGATGATCTCAATAAAGATCGAAACGTTGGCACGATAAAGAAAAAGTTTTTCTGAAACCTACATCACACCAGGCCGCATCTCACGGTATCTGAATAATTATCATATAATATTGTACATCAATTCACGTAATAACCTTATAATTTTTTTACTAAACAATTGGAAAATTACTTTTTTCTATTGGTCACACATTTCCATTTGCAGATTCATAAAATTTATTTAATGACATTAAAAAATGGTAAAATGGTTTTTAGAAAGTAAGAAAATAGGTAAATATTATGTCTATACAGGATTGCTTAGGGTGGTCCTCATAAGGTTTCTGCTGTTTCTAGTGATATTAAGCAATATTTAATACATGTACAAAAATGCATGTTATTTCTAGCAGTTAAAAACCAACTTCCTTTTTCAAATAGCAACCTATATAACAGTTTGGTTATGTTCATTCAATGTTATTAAAGAAAGCGCTTCCCAAAAAAAGAATCGGTTAAACAAGTCGTAAATATTGCTACTGGAAACAATATACTGTAAAACAAACCAGTTTTTTTCTAGGTTTGATAATACATGGAAAACAAAACCAAGGTGTGATTCTACAAAGTTGACACCCTGTATAAAATATCAACTCTAAAAATAAATTTATATAAGTAATTGTGTGGTTAAAATGGGTCCAAACATCTGTGTGACAGGTATAATGTAGTTGCAGGAAGGTCAGAACGGGTCGCATCTTTATGCGATGATGTGACAAATGTAGAAAAGTCTAAGTAAGTCTCTGTAAGTGAGAGGTGTTACGTTGCTCTTAGAATAAAACATCAGGGTGTTTCCCCCGAGGCGGGGGGTCGACGGCACATTAGCATGTTATTTGACATATGTACACTCGGTAAGCTCCTGACAATATTCCAATAGAATCAGTCACTCACCCCGGCGACGAATCCATCTTCGCATGCTCAAAAACAACGACCATTGCCCACCTCCTTTTCGCAACGGGCCAAACGTAAAAAAAAGTTTTCTTTTTAACGTATTACAAAAGTGTTACTGGAAACACATTCACTTTTCCAACTGTGGTAATTTTATGTTTTCCACATTCGTGGGAAACATCCCGTGGCCCCCGTTTGGGTCAGCGACACCCCCAGCCTTTTTATTTCTTTGATCAACTGCGTAATTATTGCAGGGTTAGATTTCCCTGGGTTGTGAAAAACGTTACGTCGCTCACATCTGTGCTGTGACACCATTCGAACCACTACATCATTATTGTGAAGTTATCTTTCCCGTATTTGTGTTGGACGTTACGTTGTTCCAGTTGTTCACAATCAACTCTCTCGACTCACAATAATAAATGAGACAAGCATTTAAGAAAGTACATAGAATTATAAGTATCACGTCCTATCAAAAACGGAACAGGGGACCCAGAAAGCTACTTCTGCGCTCGTAAAACGTTCTAATATCCGCCGGCATGCCTACGCGCTCGCTCTCTGGGGTCAAGGTATCACACTCCTCTATTACATAGTATACATGGAGCAAACGTTCTTTGTAAAGTGGCACCTGCGCGGGATTTGGCCCAGAATAAGAAGCCCGTGTGTCAACTGCTTATGGCCAATATTTGATCGGATGAGGACGATCCCTCGGTTTAGATTCTCTGAGGGCCATCTACCGGTCGCGCTCTATCTCGCAATCGCCTACTGATCTGCCATCTTTCCATTATCGGGGTTTTTCCACTTGTAGCTTAACAAAAGGTGATGGTCAGGCGTGGAGGTGGAACGTTCCGACTTCCATCGCCTCGTCCGCACGTTCGTCACCCTCCAGGCCGACGTGTCCAGGAAACTAGACAATATCGCTTTTCCGAGGCGATCCAGCTCGACGTATTTCTCTAACAAGAGCACGACGAGAGGGTCCACAAAGAACATATTTCGTACAGACCAAACAGCACTCTCGAGTCATACCTACGTCCGTATCGACCGACTGTATAGTATACAGTTCCGCCCGGTTTACGCTTCAATGAGGGGGCAACAGTAAGTACGTGGCCTATTTGTAAATACCAGAAGAAAACCGGCATATCTATTTCTAAATTCAAGGTTCTTAGCCTTGCAGAGGTCCGTCAGGGATCGCCCTCGAGATTCCTCAGAGATTCTGATAGTAGTCATACGGGCTTTCTCTGGCGCGTTTCCTGGGCCGAAATGTAAGCCATGCACTGACAGATTCTCGAACAAAGAAGAGTGTCAAGCATTTTTAACAGGGTCCCCTGTTCCTCCCTCCACACAAAGTTACCAACAAATTTGACAATAAGAGGGTTTTCCTGCTCTGGACCTCAAAAACCGGGAAAGCACGGTTCCCAGCCTGGCTTTGTACCGACGGTTCTTTAGAAACCTCCAGAGAAACCGTGACAATTTGCCTCTTATACCGAAATCGTGACATTTCTGCATATATCCTCGTCGTATCGTTCACCTTTACGTGGCTGTGCAATCCCTTGTCTCTAGGTGTGATCAGTCGACCGTTTACAATGGGCTACATGAGTTACTCAGTCCCTACCATCTTTAAAGACAGATAAGATGAGCGGCCTCGTCAACAATCGAAGTACGAGTCGGGTTCCCATATGTTGTTGAACAAATCTAACCAGCGAGGCTGGCGTCACAAACAACAGGGAAGTTAGCGAAGAATATCATTGGAATACCTTCACAACGGGGTTTGAATTCCGGGCGCGCCACAACTCTCCCATTGGCAGTGGCATGCCATTGTCAGTACGTCTCATCTTCGGTTTTCGGAAGCTGTCGGAATATCCTTCGGTACTGGACACCACGACGATGTGCTGCGCCAGTTTTTCGGCGATCTCCGAAGCTTCCTCGCACTCCCGTGAATCATGGTCAATATCGGTAACCTGAGCCCTCCTCTTAAACGTTTCGTTTGTTTAGTAAGTAACACACTGGTTTATTTGTAGTATAAACATGAATTTTAAAATCAATTATTTATTTTCGAGTATAGGCAACAATAGGTTAGACACGCGTCATTTATTTGACTATTAAAAACTAAGACATTTTCAAACGTAAAGTCTTTTTCAATTTCAACTCTAAACCGCTATCGGTCAAACATAAGTAGGATAAGATTTTGTTTTATTTTTGTTCTCGCTGACTATGTTAACAAAAAAAAGGCGCAGACAATGGAAGAACTGGAAAACGTTATAAAAGTAGAAGATAGATGCATTTAAGTTAGATGATTAAGATAAAAGTGAGGGAAGGGAGGAGCCAAGTTGCTTGATGAAGTGTACCAGCCCTCACGGCCGACCTCTGAGACTTTTATATTTGCTCCGACCACTGAATAAAAAAAGTTTACCCAACCCTCGTAGGAAAGTTAACAGATGGACATCGAATAGGACTCTATAAATTTCAGCCTCTTGAGAAATTCTTCATCTTTATCTCTGGTTACTGTGAAAGTAGTTGTTTTCAATTTCGTCACTTCGCAAGTTTCTAATAAATTCACTAATTTCGCGGTCCGCTTGGAGGGAAAACATAAATGGGGGGGGGGTTGAGATAGGAAGTTGATGATACAGTGGATCGAGGCATATCTTGCCGAAGATCGTGGGTTCGAATCCCGCTCGTGCCATTAACTTGTTTATCTCAACTAAAAACCTTAATTTATTCCTAATAAATACTAATTGTTGTTAACCTCCTTTTAAATTAAGGTGTACGGACATGGATCACTCCGCTTAATGATTTTTTTGTGATACTGGATCGAATAATATGAAACGTGTGTCTTAATCTTAATTAAACACGTAAAGAGCTGTTGGAGACAGTCAAGAAATTATTTAGAGGCATAGTGGAGTTAATCTTTCGGATATTTTAGAAAATTGAGAGAGTAAGTAGTGTATTTCGTATTTTGGCTCGCCTGAATTGTCAACCATGATTACTGAATGTTTTTGAAAGTAAGATATAAAATAGAGAATATCCTTTCTGCGGAAGCGGGTCATGCAGATATAATGGCACTAAATAAGTACGCTTTTAGCTTTATACTGTTCTGGTAATGGCTAAATTGCCTAATGGCACAAAGAAACACAACAAGGTCTCTCATCAAAGGTTCATCAATAATACATGCAACATACTACATAGTGCTAAGGCACTATTAATCATGGTTAGAAATTATGCATCCTGCGCATATAGAGGCGTGCCAAAACACGTTAAAGGCGCCTCAAAGCAAACTTCAAAGTCTACAAAAACGAGTGTGTCTTTTTGTAGCAGGGACGATGCATATTGACCCCACAACGGCGATGTAATGAATATTTGTTCCATATGCATATACAAAAGGTGGCTTTTGAGAGTGCCAGTACACTCCTCGAAATACAGAAAAATATGTCCACATTTAAACAGAAGTCGATTTTCTAACCTAACTTTGCAGACCCTGCCAAGGGGTCACAGGTAACAGGGATTTTTGGAAAAAAGCAACCCTAAGGTCAGGAAGGGCCCTAAATTGACCGACTGATTGGTCGTAGTGCAGGGAGTAGAAGTAAAAGGGGAGCATTACACCCTAACAAAACCCTTTGGACTAATCTCGACAATATTCCAAACTGAGGTGCAAGCAATCCACTTCTGAGCGCTAGAGTTGACAAAGAAGGTATTGAAAGCTGCAGGATCTAAATACATTCGGAGAGTCAGGAAGATCTAAAATAAGAAACACGTATGGTTTTACCTACAAGTACTCGTAAAATATCTAAATTCTACAATAGTCCTAAAAAACATAACGTTACATTGATTCAATCCCAAGTACTCACAATGGGGCAGTCGAGTCGTAAATACCCATGGACACCACATCTAAAATCTCTCCTAACCAACCCACCTATTATTGCTCTTCTTATCCCAATCGTCTCTTAGATCTACTGGATTGCTTTTATGCCACTGATCCATCATCGCATCAATTCAGTGCATGTACATCATCATCCGTTCACTCTCCAGTTCACCTTACTCTAAACATAACCCCCTTACCAAAATAACAATACCATCTACAAGGCACATAAAGTGGAAGCTTTTCCAATAAAACGAAAATTTCTCGTAAAACTTAAATATCCCCATGAAAACGGTCAAATATTAGATAATGCTGTTTTAAACCTCACCAACACTATTCAACCTTCCATTTCACAACCCTTATCCTCTCCTAGAACACACAATTTTCTTCCTAGTGACGATCTTCCAAACCATAACCGTCTTTTTTTAGAGACAAACGTCAAGGTAGAAAGGCATTGCCAACAATCCCTGTATCCTTTCTATAAAAGAACGCTCCACCGTGTCATCTTTCGAACTCAACTCTATCTTACCGATCCTTCCTTTACAGCAAATACCTTGAAACCCGTTCCACATACGACACCTCCCTCTGGTCCGCTACCAAACGTATATCAAAACGTTGATTCCCCATTCGTTTACTTAATGGAACATCAGGAGCGAAAAATAAAAAAAATCACCATTTAGAATTTATGTTTCCTCCTCTCCAAGACATAAACTATGCCCCTCACGAGCAAGAGAAGAAGACGAAGAAGAAAAATAACTTTATTCTGGGACTAGTGTCCCCTAAGAATAATTTTCACGAGAGAACGAGACCTTCTATGAAGCCACAAATTAAAATTAAATGAAATGTTTGCCAGTAAGGCAGGCCAGAAGAGAAAAGTACGAGAATATTGAACAAAAATAATAAATGCTATCGTGAGGTATCTGCTTGGAAGGAGAGGAGGTGATTATAAAGATGGGATTTAAAGGAGGAAAAGGAGGCAGCGTGACGAATAGAAAGGGGAAGGGAGTTCCAGAGTTTAGGGGCTCGGATCAGAAAGGTTCTTTCGAAGGTATGGGTTGTATGTCGATTGGGGATGAGCGGGTCTTAGTTGTGATGGGAGGAGTTGAATTGGAGGGACGACGAGTGTGGATGGACTGGAGAAGAGAGAGGTAATGCATAACCATAATGTTTTGAGAGGAAGTGTGTTTAGGCGTGCTGCGTCGAGGCATTGATGACGGATGTTACGCGGTCACTTAAAATTGTAACTTTGAGAATAAAATGACATGCTGTACTTTTAACGTAAGTTAAGTATCGTGTAATTTAAACATGAAAATGTAAAAATAATAAAAGAACTAAATTATAATCTTACCTCAGACTAAAGAAGGTACTAAAACAGTACGAAACGTCGCCAGATTTTAAGAAGTTTTTTTTTACTAAACACCCCTGGTTTGTATGCCCAAAAAATACACAGGATTGCTTCAAAACTGGATACAATGGAATTATTGAAAAAAGGTACGAATTTCTTTTATATCACAACTCTCTAGGTCCTCTTCTCTCTTGCTCTAGTATCTCTACTTTTTGCACTAGCTCACCATTATTAATTGTTGATATTTAAATATTTACTATTAATATTATTTTTTTATAGATATTATTTCCTTTGTTCTCGACAACATATAATATTGCTTCAGTGCGATCCTAGATGTAGCATAAGCTTTTCATAAAGTCTGGCATCAGGGCATGCTTTGCAAACTCAAACGTTTCATACCCACTCCTTATTATCTTATCCTAAAATCCTATCTAACCGACCGCTGCTTCAGAGATGCGGCAGCGAGCTCTCGGAAATCAGCCTGATGCATGCCGTCCCACAAGGGAACATTCTTGGTACCATCCTCAATGTCTTCTACACTGCTGATCTATTTACACACCGTAATACCATCATCACATCCGACGCTGACGATGGCACAATTCTGTCCTGAAACTCTAATCCGCACCAGTTAGGTCCAAAACCCAAAAATATCTCGATCTCACCGAAGACCGGGTGAAGGAATATATATTCAGTATATACATTCAGACAGAAAAGGCAGTCTTGCCATCCGCTGTACATCAACATCCAATAACGGCCTCGACTCATGTCAGATACTATACTCGGACAGAAGACTGACGTAGACGAGACATAAAAGACAACCACTTAACAGAAAATTGGGACAACTGCGGAGACTCGTAGGACCCAAATCTGTCTTGACCGTCAAGACTCAAGTAACGTTATGCAACACATTACTACGAGCATTTTGACTTGATACGGAATCGAACTGGGGACCAAAGTGATGCCTGGGAAACAAAATGGATACTGGTCTTATTCAGTCGGCTCACATGGAGTCGTTATTCATGTTTGGTCATCCTCTTAGATATTTTCCTTTTGGGCATATCATGTGCGCAGATTGTCCAGCATCCGCAGGTCCCGATAATTATCCCCATATACCAAGAGACATCAACTACGTTTCCATAATACAGCGAGGATTTGGTTCACACTCGTACTGAGAATCGTGCTTGAGCAAGGTAGCGGTTATCTGCAAGCTCATCTTCCTATCTTGGGAAGAAAGAGAACTCTTTTGTTGTATATAGTACTGATTGTTTGCGTCTCTAGCGTATGTTGAGAATGAAAGTATTTATTAGCGTGAATATGAAGGGGAAGAGGGTAAAGGCTGAATATTGAGTACCCATCGTCATGAATTTGATTGGTTATATAATATGTCTGAAAGGTGATTAAGGAATTTCAATTACTAGGTAGGTCTCACCTATGCGTTCAAATTTTTATTTGTGAGATTTTATTTAATCAGCGACTTCTTTTGATTTAATAACCGTATTTATTTCTTCATCTGAATGTGTGTTTTTGTTACATAAAGCAGGAGACAAGTTTCCATCCTGGTTAAATAGTTATAGTAAGTAATTTGAAAAAAAAAATTAAAATCACAATGTTTTCTTACATCATTTAAATCCGGTTTTATACTGTAAGAAAAACATTTTACAAAATGTATATTTTTATTTTAACGTGTACGTAATAATATCAGTTATTGAATCAAAGGTATACATTGAAATCCGTTGAATGGACATAGTTACAACGGACCCTTTGGTATTGAAAATTAAATAGCCAGAACGGGAGAAGAGGGACGAAAATAATGACAAGTGGCATGAAAAGGATTGGTCGAAATCCAATTTGTTTGACCATTGTTTGTAGAGATGTATCTCCGACCGATCGACCTGTCCCGATACATCCAATTCTTCGAGTTAGTTAAAACAAAGAATTAATTTTCTTTTTGTCCAAATATGTTTTCATAAATTGTTATAAAAAAAAGTACGATCTAAGCCGTTAAACTAATTTTTATTGGATGTAAAATGAATTTATCTCAGACAACGCCAAAATTCATCCGGTGTTTTTTTTTTTTTTTTTTTTTTTTTTACAAACTACAAAATACTGAATCGATCAGCATTTTTTTTGTTTTTCTCACGTAGAAATTTAATACAGAAATTCGCTAGATAAACTTCTTGTGAAGTTCACTTCACGAAAGCAATTTTTTCTCTTCATTGCCGAAAGCAAGCAGATCCCTGATGCGGCCATTATTTCGTTGCGTCAGGAAGTGTTTTCCCCTCTTAAACTGTTACGGTCTCAGAAATCCCAGAGTCCAAAATTTATTGTTAACGTATAATCGACTAAACTGCCTAATTGGATAAATGACAAGTATAACGTCGGTGTCACATCAACTCGAATTTAATGAAAATTTTTTTTATTAGATACAGTTTTTATACTCACATTTTACGAGTTTTATGCGTGAGTGCAAGCATAAATGTAGACAGCAGGAATTCGTTTCAAATAAAGTTAACCACTAACCAATTTATATTATTTCCTATCATTTTTTTCATCATTTCATGTTGTTTCTTTTTGTTAATATGCACTTTTTTATTACGAGATTGACAAAACACCTATTTTTAATAAATAACTTTTTAAAGAATAAGTAATGCGTGGGAGACCGATGGTTGTAATTGGCAAAAATTGACAGCACCCTTGGGCGGGATCGGATCTCAGGGACCATGAATTTGGTCCCAACCCCCGGCAAAAATGAGTTTCTTCGATGGAAGAATACCGGCACACCGGGTGCTGCGTGCTCGGAAAAATGGAGCGAGTTAGGAAGTACAATAAGCTGCATACTACAGCTACAGTGCTCAGGGGAACTTCTCCAGTTCCTGATGTCTTACAAAACTAAAATAAAATTTGCCTGCAGCGACTCAAGATTGGAAAAGGTCATACTTGCCGGGTTTTGCGTAGGCCATAGGAAGATCACATTCGGACCCCTAGGCATGAGACCATCTAGGGGGTCCGTTGTGTAGAAAACTTATTACGTTAGAGCACATAATAACGGAATAGCTAAGCTTGCTAAGAAAGAAATACGACAAGGAGAATGACCTATCTGGCACAGATCGCTGCTGGAATATTGAATAGTTCGGGAGCGTGTGAATGAATTATGGTGTATGCATGTTATTTATTGGTTCAATTAATTATTATTTTTCTACAAGATCTTGGTACAGAGGAAAAACATAGTGCCACGAGCGGGGTTTGAACCCACGACCCTTTGCTTAATGTGCCGCTACTCTAACCACTGAGTCTGATACTTGTGACGTTATCCATTAGCATGAATGGCAAGGTTTATCCACAATTACTTCCCGGAATACACAAGATTCGGGGTTAATGTGAGTGAATGTAATTTATTAACGTGAACACCAAGTCTGATCTCCAATTATCCTAGGGATAATAGAATACTCTTAGAAAATGCGAATGTAATATATTAGCGTGAATGGAAGGGTTTATACACAATTACATTCAGGATTATCGCTACTCTGGGAGTAGAATGAATGCTAACCAGTCTATTACCTTTTTATTATCATGTTTTTGTCAATGCGTTTGCTATCTTTATTGTGTGTGTGTGTGTGTGTGCAAAGTAAAAAAACGAAATGACGTTTCCTGTTAGGTAGGTCAAAAATATTTGCATTTTAAGAAACAAATTCGGATTCATTCTAGCCACCCTTGAAAGCCGGTTAATACGAAGTTGTATGGTAAACAAAAAATGAACGATGAACTAATTTTCGTTCGCATTTTTTCCGGTGTCGTGACTTTCCATTAAAAAATTCGTAACCTCTCTGATCTTTAGCGATATAATGAATATAAAGTTATGGATTGGATTGGATTTATAAACGTTCAAACATGTACATACAAACACGTGCCGAGTGGAGCCTCTCCGTTTGTCTTAGTCCCCCCATTGCAGCTATTGATACTTAAAGTAAACCGCCGGCAGAATGGAGAATCACCCACTCCAGGTACAGTCAGGGGACAGAACTCAGTCTTATCCAGCCACCCACGTTGGGCACTGATGAGCTTTTAACAGCGAGGTCAATTCAGCACCAAACGCATGCTGTTTTAAGCCCATTCGTACTCTCGTTCATTCTTAAATATATTCACTTCTTTGTGCAAATAGGGTGATGATATGCTCCAACACCCTTTACACACGTGTGGTGATTAGTGACCGTTAATCGATAATTATACAACTAACTTAAGTGAAAGTCAATGGGGACGATGTTCCGCCATCTACCCTTTCACACCACACATTCACGCTGATAAATTCACTCTCAATAAAAATTAGGTGTCCACAACTATTCTTACTATGTCAGTATTTTTAGGTATAAAATGAAGAAGACCCAGAAGGGGATGGTAACTCAAATACTTGCTGCTGTGCCCAAGCACAACATTTAAATCTGGTGTGACTGCGCTCTCTCTCTCTCTCTCTCTCTCTCTCTCTCTCTCTCTCTCTCTCT
>CM077101.1:7648717-7672531 GCA_039619505.1 Cimex hemipterus | reverse complement strand
CTCTCTCTCTCTCTCTCTCTCTCTCTCTCTCTCTCTCTCTCTCTGTATGGAGCCAAGGAATTGCAGGCTTTGGCCCAAAATAAAGGGGCTAGGTGGTGCACGCCGACGTGCCTGAATAAACGACTGGAAGCCATGATAAACGCTCGTTTGACCTGAAGTTATCTTAAGACAAAAGTGTTTTGCCCAGTGTTAAGCGAGATTCCGTAAACATCGTTCCGCTGTCTTTGACCTCATGAAAGTGTATGATCAAGGTATGATCTTGAAGAAAAAAGCCAATCCAGTTGTTACTTTCAAGCTTCTTCAAGTTGAATCTCTTGCGCTCTTCCTCAGCTGTTATACATTTGACGCGCTGTCCCTAACCACAAAGTCAGATGAAATTTGGGTGTCAATTTGCTAGCGTGAGTAGATTTTGTTAAAAACTACTCAACCTTGTAAAAAAAAAAAAAAAAAATACGTCGGCTTTCGTTATAATGAGATCCGGTTGTGTTTTTCCTAAGGCTGAACACCTGATTGGTGATTCTTTGGAACGTCTAATGGTCAGCGACTTCAAATTAGATTGTAATCCAATTAAAACTTGGAGCTGACCCTCTAAGATTAATGTTTTCTTCCCTTCCAGAACAAATAGAGTTTCTTTAAAACTCATTCGTTTTACATGGTAAAATTACTGTTTAAAATGTTAGATGTATCGGCCACCTTTTTCATCACAAATACTCAAGACTCGATATGGTTTGGATTAAAAAACAAATTCAGTATTGTTATCTGCCAAGCTTTCCACCTATTTTATGATCATCATCATGCAAAAATTTTAAAGATGTCTAAGAATTGACCTAATTAAATTCTTAATGAATGATATAAAATTTCTTTGACGACAGACTCAATTCCAACATCGCCTAGGACTGTAACACGATTGCACACGAGTCACTATTGACTGAGTCAGTCTTCAAACAAATATGAACCTACAAATTAAAAAATTAGTAATGTCCATTTGTAGACATCTTTAAGATTGTTTTCCTGATGCTGACCTTAAAATAAGCCAAAATAAGACGGTGAAATTTCAGTCACGATAAAAGGAAAGCAATATTTTTTGTACCATATTTTCTGTATAGACTAGATCAACCATACAGATATGATATTTTCAAATTGTATCACACTGAAAATGTATGTATAAAATTGACAAACAATAGGGCAATAGGTCGTAGGAGAGGCTTTTGCGAGTCAAGAGCACGACCAGTAGATGGAGCATTAGAGAACCTGAGCAGGAGACGAGGGATCGTACTGACCCGACTGAGGATTGGCCATAACCGGTTGACACATGGCCAAAGCCCGCGCAGGTGCCCCTTATACAGAGAAAGGTTTCTTGATGTGTCCCATATAATAGAGGCGTGTCATGCCTTTGGTCCACACAGAAAGCGTGTATGCATGCCGCCGGACTTAAGAAGGGTTCTCTGGCACGGTAGCGAGTTTCAGAGTCCCCTGTTCCGCGTTTTAGAGGAAATTGGGTTGTTTTATTGTATGTCTTATGTGTCGTGTCTGTATGTTTTGTCTGAGTGGAGGTATTTATTAGCGTGAATGTCGAGGGGTGAGGGTGAGATATAACGTCATCATCACTCCTCGAACGATGAAAGCGAGTGAATGTGTGTTCGGGGTCGATTGCGGAATGTTTATAGAAGTACTCCATCGACGACAATCTAGTCTAGTTTAAGAATAGGTCGGTTGAGGAATATCTACTACTCCACCGACCAAACGGAATGAGTGTACTTAGTGTTTGAATGGGTGTAGAATATAGAATATGTAGATTTAGTTAGGGGCTGACATGACCTAGATGTCGGAAGCCCCAGCAAAATAGGGCAATAGTAAAATAACTGTTTTGAGTGCATTGCTTAATCTCTTGAAAAGATAATTCTGTTGTTTTTAACGATCCGAATTCCGAGCACTAAACGCGACGTTCCAATGCGATGATCTTTTTGGATGCCGCCTAATTATGATTGTGCAAAAAACGTGAGCTAAAGCACAACCAAAAATTATCCTAATAAATACCATCTAAAATAATCTTAAATTAAATAATAATTTCGGTGTCAATTATTGTTTAAAATAGGAAGTAAATCAAAATATTATATTATTTATGAATCTATCATTGTTTAATTTGTATTTCAAATTTCCCGACCCGATTTTGTTCCTTTTTGAAATTTGTTCAAATTGTGTTTCGTTTTAAATTCACTAAATTTGTTCGAATTATGCAAGTCTTCTTTAATTGTCGATTCAATTTCTCTACCGCTTTGTTCTATATTTTTAATATCGCAATCATTACAATTGAGTTTGTAAATCGTGTTGTTTGATAAGTTGTCGACGTTGTCTTTACGTTTTTAGAGGTTATTTCTAAGCGAAGGCTCACCTCGAATAGCTACTCTAAAACCTTTTCATTTCGGAATTTTACATACTTTTTTCTCATAGTAAACCAATGTATTGTAAGCGAGGAAAGCCTAATGATTTATTTTTATTGCGGCTGCTGCGTCAGATTGTTGTGTCTTTTAATATTGACTTTTTTTTTAATTCATTTTACTAGCAACATATCGATAAATATTTTTTCATATCAATTGTTGTTAGCTAATGTTTTAATTATTTGTAATTCTTTTTTATAATTAGCCGGTCTTAATAGGAGGTTGTACATACGCTATATGAGCCGAATTAGCTTTTTGGGTACAAAAGTGAGAAGAATCCGGTAGTGTCTGTAGTTGTGGGTTATCTACATATGTCTATTTCAATTTTGTTATCTAGTGTGGACAGTTTTAAATCGAAAAGGTTTAAAAAACCATCATTATTTATTTCAAATGTAAAATTTATACTAGGTTGTAAAAAATTAATTAATTGGAGGGATTCTTTTAAATCGTCAAGGCTACAAGTCACAAAAATATCGTCTACAAAGTATTTCTAGAAAGGATAGATACAATTAATTTGTTATTTGATTTGAAAAGTATTTTGTTTATGTTTACCATGAATATTTGGGCATAAAGGATAATGGGCAAAGGAGAAAGGCATAAGATAATGGACTCTTTGATTTCATAAAATTTATAATTACATGTTCAATAATTAGATTGTAGGCATATATTTAAGAGGTCTATTATATTATCATTTTAGGTGGCTTGTCCCATCATATTTAATTTTATTATGTAATGCTATGAAATACCAAATTTGTTTATTATAACTAAAACTACATGTGGAAAAAATGATGATGTAATTAATTGCTTTTTAATTTTCTAAAACTAAAACAACAGTAAATAATTCATATTTTTTAATTTTATCAAATAAAAATGTACAATTTACAAGCAATATGGGCAATAGTAAAATAATTGTCCTATATCTTTTGTGGGGGGGGGGAATTCAACTTTAATGAAATGAACGAATTTATTCTTTCACGATGCTTTGTAATTTATTAGAAATTATTTGAGCTATCAGATTTTTATTGATTGATGTGGGATTAAAAACTTTTTCAGGATTTCCCTGGCTTCAGATTTTTTATTATTTCCCCGGGATATGTCATTTAGTAAAAAATCAAAGCTTCTAAATCAAGCCCACGCTCAGATTACTTTATGATCAACGTATTAAAACACTCATGGACGAAATGGTCACGTCAGGTCGAGTTGCGATTCGACAATAAGCGATTACTTTTCGAGTTAGGACAATCGAGTTTACGCCGGGCTTCAAAACTCCGGACACCTATACAAAGTTTCATTGTCAGATAGGACAAAGGACTGGTGTTAAAAAAGATAAAACCATTATCGATCAGATCAGTCGGGCTACTATCCTGGGAACATTGTCTCTAGAAGCACTTAGTGCGTGCATCGCAGATTAGAATATGTACCCAAGCCTTTATAAATAATTTAATAAGAAACTCTATTTTTAAAATTTATTGGGAATAAAACAAAGGATAACCTGTGATCATTCATGATTGAAACATCAATCCAGCAAACAAAAAAGAAATGACGTCGTGTGGAGAAGCTATTCAGTGATAGCCTTCCTAAATTAGAAATCGTTAGTTAATCACTCGTACTCCCGGAATACAGATCACGAGGCTCCAGTAACTTTTTAGACATTCTTTCCGGACTCATAGTCAGGATGACATGGGGATCTTTAACGTCCGTAGCTAGGCTAAAGTGCCATTACGGGACAGTCCGATTCGCAAAATGGGATCTGACGCACACAGTAGAGGCTTCGCACCCCGAAGAGCTGTTACCACCATGCTCCCACCTCGTCAGAATGGTTAATCCCGCACGCAAGCCCAGCTGACCAAAATACATCGGCCCGCTCTCCAGCGTACTCCCTAGATAGAGAAGGCGACTCTATCTCTCTGAGTGTAGAGGCTCCTCTAGCATAGAAACCTCCGGGAACGCCCTGGCAACGGTTTCGGATTGAAGTGAGATTGCTACCCAACCCGTAGATGAGCACTGTCTACGGTCAAATGTCTCGCACCGCGCTAAGCCTACACCTGCTACACGCAATCGAGGGACGCCATAGGTCAAGTCTAGGTGGTCCGATCCTTCGCTTCCCCAAGGGTACCACGCTGGTCATACGCATAGCCGTGCAAAGCACACGCGACCCAGAGAACCGCCGATTCACTATCCGCACTTAGCGCTCGCCCACGCAATCGATGGGATAAGGCATGATCATTACGTCTTCAACGCTTACATGCTGTCACCTGACCAGCCACCCCCGCGAACGGGATGGTACGCTGGTCATGCTCAAGCTTACGAAGAGTAACATTTTAGACAGCGAGCCGTCGAGGAAGATCCGGTAGGAAAGTGGTATAACGTGGTGATTGGAGTGGTATTGGAGGTTAGTTTGGAACATTTCGTAGCTGGATTTTGCAACTTCATTTACAAAGGGAACATTGAGGACGTTATGGATAGTACGGTCAGAAACATAGAACGGGGCGCTGAAGATGGAGCTTTCGTACATTCGTGATAGTGAAGTCTGGAGCGAAGATGGAAAGATTTGTTACACATCCTAATGGTTTCAGTATTAACTTGTATACTTGTAGGAATTACAAAAATGGTCTAATTTTAGCCAAAATAACGGATAGGTCAATTCCATTGTCTCTAATTTTCGTCTTTACAATATCTTTCATTTATTTAATTGATTAATTTAGTATTTTCCACTAATTTGCACTCGCCGAAACTATTTTCAAAATTGAAAATAAATAGTAAAACATAATTGCAAGCCCATGGTAAAAAAATAGCTTAATATTTATAAGTTGAATATTTTTGAATAAAACTAGGAAACCCCAGGGCGAATTGTTTGACTCCGGCAGGAATTAAATTACAAAATTACTTTTCTTAGTTTAAAAAAAATAGAAATGCAAACAACGAATGTTGCAGCGTTTCTCCATGCCAAGTAGGAAACAAAATCCATGGAATGGAGCCAAGTATATTATGCAGGCCGGCTAATTTAGAGTTTTGACCCCCTTGAATTGCAGCGCCACTCCGGTTCCAAACGGTTTTCAACTTGGATCCTCACACTGTTTTCTATGTCAAACATCAAATATACACTTTTTATGCATAATCATTCAGTGACGCCAAGGAAAATCATGACAGGTGAGAAATAATGTAAAATGAAAAGGTTCGACTCATGAAACAATTATAATTAATTATCTATGAAAAGGCTTTAATTTTTCGTAATTGAACAAAAACCACACCAGCCAGTGTGAGAACACCGTCAGTACGTCCGGTTGTCCCAGAGGCTTGTGCTAGTGAAGAGCACGACTGAACCATGGCCAAGTAGAAACGAAAGGATAGGATCATGTAACCTGATAGATGATCGGCTATACCCGTGTAACGCGAGGACACCTACTTTTGCATTAAAACCCGCGCAGGTCTCACGTTTGTAGAGAAAGGTTCCCAGTGTGACACATCACATCCGATAGAAGAGTGCCATGCCTTGGCCCTTTAAAAGGAGCGAGTAGGCATGACCCAACTCACATACTTAAAATAGGGCGGAAGGGCCGAAAGGCAGTGTCCCTTCTTCCTTTTCCTCACATATAAATATTGCACATGCTGTTAGAATATGTATATGAATGCGTGTATATTTATTATTAGTATATGCATGTTTGTAAATAATTAAATTGTTGCGAGTTTGTGATTAATGTACAAAAGGCGGAGTACTCCATCGGCCATAACAGTGAGTGTGGGCTGAACTACATTGTTCAAAAAATAAACAATTCTCTCTGAAGTTTGAGTCTCCAAAACGAATGTCCAAAAATACTCTCATGAATATTTCAAAGGGATTGGCGAGACGAGATTCCAAGAATATCTCTTGATAAATCTTTAAATTCATAAACAAGATTATTAATTTATTCTTCCAACTGAATAAGAATTTTATTCTTCCATTTCTTAGATCGGCATTTGTTACGATCATAAACCGTAGTAACTGAGGATGATAAACCTAAATCTTGTGTATATCCCTCCCGGAGGACCAATTTGTTGGCGTTAGTACAAACAGAATGGTGGTAACTTAAACAAAAACCAGATTTATTATAATAATATAAAAAATAATTCTATCAAGACATCAATAATAAGTTGTTGGTAACATGAGTAACTATTTGGCAAAAACTATATACTAGATATATAACATTTATATTATAATTAAAGTTTGTATACAACATTATTCACTATTATCGAGGTCCGCGTTGAGATGAAAAAACCGTAATTACTTGTATACAACAATTAATCGAAACGAAAAATTACAGTATTTAAAACTTGCGAGGAAACGTATTAATTAAACGATAAAATTTAAGTAAATGTAGCCATCATACATTTGGCAGTCACTGATTCTAGATGGAACGGGTTATGCCTAAGCTATGTAAAATAATTTTTGTTTTACGCCTGTCGGCATATGACAAAAATACCCATAAAAACTCAGACTCACGCTTGTAAATGCATTCACAAAAGTGAACCCGCCGATAACCCCCGCCAACGCGACGTTCCAATGAGAAGCTGGGTTTTAATGATGCTCAATTTGAACTTGCCAAAAGAGGTATGTTTAATAATTAATTTAATTATTTCAATTGTTATTATTTGTATCGTAATTGAATACTCTATTATTACGACATTATTCTATTTTTCTATCGTTTATCTTCAATCACTAATTTATAATTAATTCCTTACAGTTTTTGCTATTATAATATTCACTTTTGTTATACCCGCTTTTCGCACGTTCAAACTGAGCTCCATTAAAACCCAGCTTCTCATTGGGACGTAGCGTTGGTGGGGGGTATAGGCTGGTTCACTTTTGCAATTAATGTCGAGAAGCGTGGTTGTAGAACTCCTTCAGCCTGATGATGAGCTAAGGGCCCGAAATCCGGATCATGGCGAAACAACTTACTGTGAGTAGGAACTAACTTTTTAAAAAGGATTTAACACCGTACTCACTCCACTATATGTCCCATTAAAAATTTTGGAAGTACCGGGCTATATATACGCACGTACTTTTATACTTCATATATATATATATATGGTAAGGGTAGTAATGGAATATTCCGCTCCAGACGTACCCACACATAGATAAATGTTCATTGTAATCATTGTGGCAGCATGTACAGATAAAAGTTGGGGAGTCATTGGGACGTAAACTATCCATATATTACATTATGTCACTGCCTTCCTCTATCAGTTTAACTTAAAAGGCTAATTGACTCATTCGCACTAATAAAAACAAACATTCAGGGTGCTAAAATAATAAAATAACTAATCTAATTTGGTGGGTCTGTTGGGTGATCGATATTCCGATAAAACCCGCATTCTCTATCGCTTACGCTAAAAAGTACATTCATTCAAGTCGTTAAAATAACTATCCTAGTTTTGAGGGTCTGAAGAAAGCTGTATATTCAGACAAAAACCAACACACACACGCGCACTCACTCACTCAGCCGATCATTCAGGACAGATGTCCCCATCTTTACTCATGAGCGTTGAGTCCGGACTTATCCCCAAAGGGACTTCTCAGACGCCTGGTGCCCCCGAAGGGCCACCAGGAGGATTTTACATGCATGGACTTGTCACATCCCTTGGCTAGCGAGGTAGTGCAATACTAGCCAAGTTCAGAGGTGCCCTTAAAAGGGCACATCCACACATGTGCCTTGAAAAAGGCAGTTTTGTGGTTTCCAGGATGGCCTTTCGGCAATGCCTTTGCCACCCCCGGAGAGATAGAGAAAGCTCTCTATATCCGGCTCCGGTTGGCCGGTACCCTCCAGCTAAGATACAAGTTGTTTGCAAACCACGACCACCACGAGTCCAACCTCATTTGGCAGAGCCGCTTGGATGCTCTACCCCCGTGGCACAGTGTTATTTTTAAGGTGGGCGGGAACCTTGACGGGATCCCTACTGATGCACCCGTTGCCTGAGGGGTGCGGGTTCAGTAACCCAGGAACCCCCTGCCAAAGCAGAGGGGGGGAGGGAAAGGATAAAGGAAAGGTAAGGAAGAATTAGGAAGGTAAGGGATAGTGCCATCTTTGGTTACCCCTAGGCACCGGAGTAGATGGTAGGACTTGCCTAGGCCCATAGGGGAGATAACCCTATGGGGATGATCATTCAGGACAATAAAAGAACGATCTAGTTTTATGGGTCTGTACGGTACTCTATATTCCGATATAAACCCAAGCGCTCAAATCCTATTCGGTACCGCCATTAACATTAGACCGAACGAACTGAAGTACTGAGAGCCGATATACGCAGGAAAAGTGTCAAACCTCAAACAGGGGTAGTTTTTAGAGGTAATGCAGCTGGATTTGTAAAGTTTTATATTTTCCCTTAAGTCTTGGGGAAACGAAAGTCAATATTGATGGATCGTGAGTTTTTATTGCCAACAACTGTAATGGCGTGCACTTAATACTTAAGTCATAAAAAGTAAACTTACGGTTGTCTCTCCTTTAAAATTATGTTTTGTTGAGTTGCGTCACATTTCTTGTCGGTGTGCAATATGAAAAATTAATAAATTGTGAATAATTGAATTTTGATAGTGAGCCTACACTAAAACAACGAAAACTATTGGAATTTTATCTAGACTGAGTAGTTTTTGAGAAAAGCAAGAGGTACGCTAGTAGTTTTTTTTTTTTTTTAGTCAACTGTTATTTTACAGTTTCATAAAACGTTAAGATGAACTTTGAAGAATTTAAATTGTCCGGAATTTTAGAATAAATTATCAAATAGTGGTTCATCTTAATTTTTAAAAGTATTGTCCCATTTTTTCATTAAAAAAATAAATAAGGTAAGAAAGTACAAATAAACTTTGTCATTTTACACTTTATCGATGGAATAGGAAATGCAATATATTGTTCTAAACGTCTCTACATAATTGCTCATTTAAAACAGGGAAGTTTGTTGAATATTTCAATTACCTAAGATAAACACGTAGTTGTAATATTAATCATGAACCCTGTTTGTCTAGCACAAGGGGGTTGATCGCTACATAACATAACCTCGTGTTATGGTTGCAGAATGGGACGTTCGGCTGTGATGAGTTAAGGAACTCATATACGTAGATAGTAATTAACACTTCAAACTACAAAGTCCCATCCGGAGAAATGCCACAGGTTACGGACGAACAATTTACACGTTAGAGAGGGATTGGCATATGACAAGATATACAAATTACAGTAGATTGCGTGTCAGTCTTATCGCGTTTACGGGTTATTACGATCCACCCTTATAATTCCATTTCCTTATAAAATAGGTTTATTTGTACAGAAAGTAATTTTTTATAATTTGATGTAGTTTTATAGTTTTTATAAATCTACCTAAGATAATCTGGAGAAATTTCACAATTTATAATGATTCTGTTTTAATTCCATTTTAAAATTATTCTTATTTTGATATACTGATACTAGAGTTAATATAATACTTACATCCAAAAAAAAAGGGACTCCATCAGGACTCTGGAAGTGAAACAGAAATCACTGGAAATACTTTCAAATTCCTGATGATGGCGATATATTCCTCGAAAGCATGAGGAAGGAACCGAGTTTCTCTTTCGTTCAAATTTGCCTTATCACAGAAAATTTTTTATTCTTACCATAGGGGAAAATGTTAAAGGAAGTATGTGCCAAAGTTGCTCTGCCTTGTCTATTTACTAGAAACAAAGTGACATCTAGGTTATGCAATCGCTCTAAGAAGACTTGTTTAAAAGAAACTTTGTCAAAACTCTACAATATTTATGTTTCAATCGACATTGACGGGGAGAAGGCTTCAATGATTGAACTTTCATTTCAGGCATTACTAAAATTATTCAGCCTTCCGACGATTTCAATAACGTTAAATTGTGATATAACCCAGAGGTCCAAATTATGACACCCTTCATCCAGTCGGCCATGGGCAGCGGAAGAGGTCACATCCAGTTTGTATTTGACCTTGATTAAACTGTTTGCTTTTGAGATTTCTACAATATCGACGTTCTTTCGAGTCCTTTTCCGACGGCTCCACCATGGAATCCGTAAACAACTCATTCGAACCAACAAGTCGTTGACATCCCACAAAGAAACAACACCATCTCCGAAGATTCCAAAAACACCTTTGTTGTACTGAAGAGTCATAAATTAAAAAAACGAAAAATATCTCTCTCAATCTCAACTCGACTCAATATCTCCGGTTTTAATTTATTCACAAAAGCGACTGTTGCGCCATCACGTAACGTCTAAAAATGCTGCTAAATGTTCAGCGGAATGGTTTCAAAGTTATGAACAGTTTTATGATATTACAAATCATCTAAGGCATTGGAATGGTAGCATTATTTTGTTTTAATTTCCCGCATTTGTGTCATTATGTGAAACATGCACCCGGCACTGCCTCAAAAATTGTTACTTTGCCAGAGGCACTTTTCTCTCTCTTCGAATAATGAACATTCCTACATTCGTTTTCATGGTGTGTGTAGTGGCCGCTTGAAGCTACCGCCAGATGCCACTATGATCTGTGGAATGTTTTCGCCCTCCATTCTGCAGCCAATCAGAGTAGAGGCCTGCACTATATAAGCAGAGGCACTGCCTCACTAGAATCAGACTCGTCCATCCGACGAGGTCTCAATCATCATTAATGGATAACATCAGAAGATTCCTCGTCATTCCGACGAGCCATCACTAAAGGAACACCGCCGACGACAAGTGCTCGCAGCATTAGTCTGATCCCGCCATCTAAACAGCCCACTTGGCCGTAAACGCCAAACGCTGCTCTCGGCTATAGCTGCACCGCATACTTCGGCCCCTGTGGGGTCAACCGACTCACTGCGACCGGACGGTTAAATTCTCTTAAATATTTTTATCGTCACTTAGGGGCCCATTGGTCTCAGTATCTATTAAAAATATAAAACGGCACGATTAACTCATTGGAAATCTGGGATTACGCCTGTTTTCTTTATAATACCTCATTTTTCACCCTCCCAGCCGTCGTTCTGTGATGAAAAAAACAATGCGTGTACCATATTTATATAAACCGGTGTGGCGTACCTTTGCAATGCGCCCATTCCCGCCACTTAGCTAAAAGTTATTTTTATCTATGCGTATTATCACGGAAAAAGATAAGAAGCAGAAAGATAGCAAGGCGTCGAGCCACTTTTCGATAACGCGGAATCACCCCGAAGTAGATTTAGTTCTCAGCCCAAGAGCGGCTTTAAATTGCATTTGTTTATATTGTAATTGAAAGATGTGAATTTTAGCTCTTACCATTAAGTTTTACGATAAAATAATTATCGCTAAAAATTGAAGCGTTTCCATGGATTCGATCTTTGAGTTTAAAGCATGTTTCGGCCTTTCGTCATTTTCATTGATGAATCCGTACGATTTCCTTTTAGTCGGGATTCTGTTTAAGTTTGGGAAAATTCCCGACCACCTTTTTTTCTGTTTATCTATGAAAGATACCGACCTGTGTTATGTGATAACTGCAATGTTGTATTGTAAATATAATTTTATTTATCATTTATATGGGGCTATAAAACATCTCTAAAGGATAGTTTTTTTTAATCGTTACCGTAATTCCGTTTGAGGCGGGCCCGGGCAGTGTGGGGGTGGCGAAAGTGACTTGAATGAAGGTTTTCTGACAGAAGCGGGCATTGAAAGTTTTCCCTTTTTTCACCGAACTGCCACCCTACCCAAGACTGTGACACTGATAAGGACTTCTTTCTATTCGTTAAATAACATCTTTTACTGTTAAGTATCTAACTCAAAAGTCGAGAATCCAATCCGATTAAACGACATTTGAAAAATGGCAGATGGAGGGAAAATTCAAAAGGCGCGGTTGAGATGGGAAGGTTGGTGTCCGAGTGGATGGGGGTCATGATAGCTCAGGTGGTAGAGCAGCGGCGTATCAAGCCGAAGATCGTGGGTTCGAGTCCCGCTCGTGCCATTGACTTTTTTATCTCAACTACATACCTTAATTGTAATATATTAATTGGTAAAGCGGACCACGAAATTAGTGAGTTTTGGCATAATTTTTTCAAATTTTATATCCCACCTCTATTTCAAATTGGAGTAACTTTTGTTGTTAGAAATAAAATAAACCAACAACGTCGTCAAGTTAATGAGTCTTAAAATCGTCTGTTTTTTAATGGACTAAGGAGGATAAAAAAAGGATGTGGCATTTAGTATAAAAACAGTAATGACGTGAAGGTTCCAAATATAATATTAAAAACGACTAAAATGACTACAGAGCATAAATTTCCTGCACTGAAATTAAATTTAAAAAAAAAATAGCACGATTCGTAGACTCCCGGAAAATCTAAACAGCACAAGAAGGATCATCTTTTCCGACTAAAAATTAGCTATGTTTACTACACGAAAACTTCGTTTTGGGACAAAGCCTGTATGTGCCCAGAATAAAGATAAAGATATCTCAATGTGTCTCCCATAATTAAAGGATGTCATTCTTTGGTTCCGTATAGGAAGCGAATAGGATTTCCGCCCGATATAAAAATTGTGCTCGAGAACGGTAGAGGAATTTTGGGATTCTTATTTCTGGAGGAAACTGGGCCGATTCTGTATGTATAGTCGTTTTGTTGGTTGTAGCTCATCCTACAATTTGTATATGTACGAAATTTACTTACGTTTACTAAGAAAAATAACCTAAAATGAGGCTAGAATAAAATCTAAAAGAAATCGCGGGTTGCTGTGAGGTTGAAAAAACACAGTGTGGGGGAGTAATACAGAATATGAAGCTCTGTTTATGGAGAGACTTGTGTACATAGCGGGTTAACAAACAAAAAAAGTTTAAAAAAAATAAAAGAAGCAAAATTATTTTTAACCCATGTATGTACAATCACGACCATAGATAAAAGGTATAATTAATTAAAGCGATTATTTTTGTTAAGATCAAATATACCTTATTGACAGAAATGTTTAGCGCATGAAGCAATATTTTCTTGGACGTTTGTCTTCTCATTGATGCACATTGCAAGAAATTTATAAAATGAACGATTTGATTTGATTGAAGCAACTATAAAAAAAAACTTTTTTGGGGGGAAGGGGTAGTAGGTCGAAAATATTATTTATATACATGTCCTAACGTTCTCAATTTAATGAACCCTAGGAACCAAGAAGAAAAATTTTAACTACTTCCATTTCGTCTAATTTTCTGCTTTTATTTTACATATGTTTCAATATTATTATATATGTATATAAATTGCTTTACTTTTTCTGTGACATAAGAAAATCGGATGAAGGATCGTATTGCACGAAATTAGATATGAACCCGATTTCATAAATCTAACAATACGTGTTTTCTAAGGTAGACATAAAAATAATTTTTAGAAAAAATGTATTCGAATTTGTTTTTGAGCAATTTTATAGACAGTAAATACAAATAATTATTATAGTAAAAAAACATAAAAATTTTAGTACAATTGGGGGGGGGGATTTTTCTTCCTTTCTTTGTCCACGCTTAACGATTTATAACATGTCCAAATTTAAATTTGTTTATTACAATAGCCGGAAATCTGCACGTTTCTTCGCTAAGGTTATAAGGTTAATTTTAAATCATTACAAGTTAAAAAAAACCAGGCTGAAACAAAAGCGTGAGATTTTCGAACTCCTATTACAAACAAATAATACAGCGAAAAAAAAAATAAAAAAATAAAATTCTAAAATATTTTGCCATTATTTTTATGTAAACATGAAGTTATTTTTACAATTGTGGGTTTGTTTTAGTGCAATGCATTTATTTGAAACATAAATATATTCGTGAGTATAATATGAGATAACTGATGATCCATTGTCAAGAATAGGCCATTAACACACAACGGCAGGATGTCAAGTATGCAAGTAGGGTAAAGAGAGACGCTGACTTCATGCATTTCCGTCGATTGGGCTTGTGACAAATTCGTACGATGGGCAAGATTTACCAGTGAAATATATTAATTTGAAAACAATATTCCCTTTTTGGTTGGATTATCCGGGAGAAATTTTCTTTCTCTGTCGTGACGTAAAAATTCGTAACACTTTTGAACTTAATCCAAATTTAATTTGAAAACGTTGAGATCTTAAATCAACATAAGTGAGAAAAATAACGGATAAAACCAACTCATTAAAATTTCAAATTTACATTATAAAACTCCCTATAGCTTGGAAGCACTCGTATATTCGAATGATCCCTAAGCCAAAAAAGCCAACACATTGTACTACTTCATACAGGCCAATAAGTTTACTACTACGTTGGGTAAAGTTTTAGAAAAACTCCTACTTAAAAGAATTCTTTCGATTTTAAATTCTCAAAACATAATCCCAGCCCATCAATTTGGTTTTCGCAACCGCCACTCAACTGTCCAGCAGTGTCACCGCGTGGTAGACGTTATTTCATCCCCCTTGAGATGGGACAGTACTGTTCCGGGGCCTTCCTTCCCGTAAGCCAAGCTTTTGATCGAGATTGGCACCCGGGCATGCTGTTCATGCTCAAGGACATACTTCAATCCACCTACTATCTGCTACTATACAGTTACCTCACTGACCGATTCTTCCAAGTCATTGAAGGCCATTCCCTCTCTTTATAATTTCCTATCCATGCTGGTGTTCCTCAGGGTAGCGTTCTGGCCACTACACTGTACCCGGTTTTCACAGCTGACATGCCAACTCATCCCGAAACCACCACATTCACATTTGCAGACGATACGGCAATTCTCTCTAGCAACTCCGACCTTGTCATTTCCACTCGAAACCTCCAACACCTCATACTACTAGAGTCCTGGTGTAAAAAGAAAAGAATAAAATTTAACTCGGAAAAATCCACCCACATTACCTTCACTCTTCGTAAAAAGATCTCTCCCCCTGTTTTCTTAAACTACACTCCCCTCCCAACTGCGGACAAGGTGCGGTACCTCGGATTGTACATCGACAAACGCCTGACGTGGAATCCTCACACAAGATTGAAACGTCAGGAGGTTATGACAAGATTTAAAATTCTTGCACGACTTCTTGACAAGCGCTCGAATTTACCTCTCAAAAATAAAATACTGCTTTACAACACCATAATTAAACCGATTTGGACTTACGGACTGGAAGTGTGGGGTTCAGCCAAACATTCCAATATCCACCGCATTCAAACTGCCCAGTCTATAGTACTACGAAAAATACTAGATGCTCCATTTTATGGTTCGAACCATACTACACATACATATTCCGTTCGTACAAGATGAAATAGGTTTCCGTTACCGTATATTTCACAAAAACCTCCCAACTAACGTAAATCAACACATCAGAAACCTCGCATCCCGACGAATCCCCTTAAACCCTCCTCGCCAACTGAAGAGACAACGGCCACTTCTAGGAAGTGATGGTGATAACATTGAAAGTGATAATGACATACAAATTGATTGAACGCACGATATCATTGTAACATTGAATTTAATACCAATGGGTGTTTTCTCCACTCTTGGTTTTAATTTTGTTTTGTTTTAATTACCGTTCTCAATGTTACTTATTACCTACTTTAAGGTAGTTGTAATGTACAACAAATTTTTAAAAAATTATAAAACAACGAAAGTAATACAAAGTAGACAGTAAAGACTGTGGTATAAAAATTGAACATAAGGAAGCTTCTTGGAGAATGTATTCCTAATTTGGACATTTTACTGCTCTTACGGCGTATGATTTTTTTTTGTGTCTATTTTTGTAATATTTGTATTTTCTCAAGTCTAGGCGAACACGGTTCAGATGCTAAATAAGTGAGATAAGAATAAAATAGATAAAACTCTTGAAAAGTTTTATTTTTTATCTCCCGTTTTGATTTATTTACATAGCCAGATTTTTTCATTATATGTATATAGTTTATAGGGTTTTAAAATCCTTAAACACAACAGACAAAAAAGGTTCCTGTGGATCGGTGTAATAGTGTCAGTCGCTCTTCTTATGATTTTTGAAAAAAAGACGTATTATTTTTCCAAAAATATACCACCTTTGAGCCATTTCATACAGTTCCTAATTTTAAAGCATATTCTAACATTTTTCTAGCATGCAGGTCGATGATTGCTCGTCTAAAAAACAAACATTGAACTACTTGATTTCTGTCGGAATTTATTTAAAAAAATGGTTCTCCTTTTGATTCGTTTGTTCATAAAACGTAGTCAGTATAGTCGATACCCATTTAGAGATGTTAGTTGCAAGGGGTGGGACGGAAACATAAATGATGATCCGTAGCAGAGTTGGCGCCGCTAGGACATATCCTGTTTTTTTTTGGCAATGTCCCCTCGGCGCCAGACGCCCTGGGGCCCCTTGAAGATCAATTCTCCCTTTTATCGTGTCTGCTGGGGGTTTCAAAACATGAGGATCGACCGGTTCTGCCGGATCGGGGCGGTGGTGATCACCAATAAAATACGCAAAGGAAAAACGTTAGATTCTGCTAAGAAAAATTTAGGAAAAAATCTTCACCATTGTGGTTGAGCCAAGAATAAATTTTTGTTTTCGCTTAGTTTGGTTTAATAAATAAAAAGGCAAACCAATTACGAAAAATAAGATAAATTTAGATATTTGATGAGCAACAAAAAAAACTATTTTGCGATATTTCAGAGATACCGTGACATTTTCAATTTAAATTTTTTATTAACTGGACAAATATAAATTCATATTATTCATCTTGAATTATTTAATATATTTTATAATTAATGTATAAATAGTAATAATATTTACAGTAACAATGTAGAAACACTGCGAAAATTTATTATGGCTATTCGCAATTTTACTGTAAAATTAAGTTTTTTCAACATTTCTTTGAAATAATGTTTTAATAATTTTGCAGTGTTAAGGGAAATAATATAAACAAATTAATAATTATAGAAATTTATTACACGTTTTAGAAAGAAAAATAAAAACCCGAAGAGTAACAAGTACGCTTGGGTAGTCTGGCGTGGGGATGTAATTTATTAACGTGAATGGATGGGCTTATCCCAAATTAACCCGGAGGAATATCAAGTACTCTGGATAATGCGAATGCTAACCAAACATGTTTTCATCTTGTTTCTGCGTTGTCCTTTCTTTCTTATTTGTGTTATTTTGGTCACAATTGACAAGTCTGGCATTAGAAGAAGAAGAAATGAAAAGTAATTTAATACAATAAAGAAAAAGTTATATCGTAAAACGTCATTACTCGGTTGGAGTATGGAGTGAAAAGGAATTAGTCTGTTTAAAACGAGAAAAATATAAAAAAAGATCTACTAAGAAAGACAACCGATGTACTTTACCGGCCCTAAAGCTAAAAAAAAAACTCTTTCCTAAAATAAAATATACGTCTGGCAAATGGCACAGGGTTGCCCTAACGTATAAAGCAATAATACTTTCAAATAATAAGGCATACAGGTAAAGAAATGTTCACTTATAAAAAACAGAAGAAAAATAAAGGTAGATATACAGAGATTTTTTATTTGTGTTAAACAATTTGAGTTATACAAATGCCAGATCCAATAAAAAATAATATACATTCAAGAAATACATATAGATAAGGAAACACGGTCTTCTACACTAAATTGTTTTTTTCTCAAGAAGCTCTTCCCAGTAAAATTTTTAGATCTTTTGGAAATAAATTATTAAGCAGGAACATCATTGTTTTTTGCAGTTTTTTTTTTCGAATTTGGAAGATATGTTGTCATTGTCTCTTAGATAGTACTCTTGCTTTGTACATATTAGTTTCAAGATTCGATAATTTTAAATCTAGGCCACAAACGTTGACAAAACTATGCAGAGAATAAATAGTTTAAATTCTATATTTATCTAACCAGGTTTTGCAAGGTTTATTAAACTTAACGCCTGCTACGATGCGTATTGTTTCCGGTCTGTTTGTCGCGTACATACTGTCAGAGGTTCATGATCGATATAAGATTTAATGTCTCCTGCATCATCTGCAAAAACTATCAAGTCATTGCTAACAGATGCAGCCAGATCGTTTGAACTAGTAGGAAAACAAGGAGGAAAACCCAATAAAAATTAATTAACTTGATTCTCAATAACTATTCATGGTTTTTGGCCTTCATTTGCTCTGACCCACCAACACAGCGAGTATAGTCGGACCATGATCGGTAATGACCAATTTTTTATTATTTTCTTTTGGTTATTGTAAGAGAACAAGAATAATGTTGTCTTAATTCGTGCATATCCTTTGTGGAAATTACATTTATCTATCCGCCTTTTAAATCTTTAGAGCGGTCAAGGAACCTCCAGCGAGCTGAGAGGAGGTGTCGATGGTGATTAGACACCGACCTCTCCTTGATAAAGCCCTGCGCGTAATATTAAGACCAAAAGCATCAGTTGCGAGAGATCCGTGGGGTTCCATTCTTTCCAGGCTTGGCGCTGCCACTGCGCCGGGGTCTGCGGGGGCCTCGCTCTGGAGGGGGCCGGGCTCCGCCATCAACTTGCAAAGACTCAAGGCTTAATGACCGATAAAGTTGCAGCCTTCAATTTAAAAAAAATCTTTAGAGCACATGGCAGTAAAAAATTAATTTTAACTAATGAAGACCAATCTACCTCGATTGATTTACTGGTCATGTTCGTAACAGTTTTGATTGAAATCGCAGTTTTGCCCTGAGTTTTAAATAATGCTTCACCTCCTGCTTTCAAACAGTGCACTAACAATGGTTAATTAATTTATTATTCATTCCTTAGAAAAGATAAAAACGAACATTTTATTTTTTTAAATGCTAACTTCCATTTTCATACGCAGATTTATTAAATTCATCCTATTTTATTATTTCAAAAATTGGACAAATTAATTTCACAATCTTTTCAGGGAAACGTTATATATAATAACATGTTATATTAACATCAGGCACATAACATCTTTATTAAACATAAAATTTAGTTTAGTTTTTTTAAACAATAGCATAAACATTTATTTGAAATTTAAAAATAATTGATGTAGGCAAGACAAAGTTAGTTACATGATTTTTCATCGAATTATTAATCAATAACGCAAAAATCCCGCGAGTGGAGGCAGACCACGTAAATGACTGTGCCGGTTGAACATGAGTTCGACTCGCAGATCAAAATCCATCATCCATTCTGTGTTTTTTCTTTTTTTGTTTTTTTCATTGACACGGGAAAGTCATAAACAGAAATGGCACTGAACTCGAGGTGTTGACTTCCTGCATTTCGGTCCATCTGTACAAAGTTAAACAACAATGAACTATTTTTTTTTTAAATTTAATGCAACGTAGATTAGATAAATGGCGTTCCAAAGATAAAAAAATACCATAAGTAAAGCTGGTATATTATCATTAACTACATGTCATGGATGCAAGCACTGAAAGATGAGATGCTAAACTTTGTTACGTTCGTAACACGTAACATGGCTATACTAATTGGCGGTGGGTGAATGAAAATTAAGACAGCCTAGGATAGGCTTAAGGGAGAGCAGAGGAGTGAGCCGGGGGAGTGTGCGTCGAGACGGAGATCACTACGGCCTGGCCGGATCATAGGATCAGAAAAAAAAGAAATCAATTCCTTTCCATCAACGAAGGCGGTTGCGGACCCACTCATCTGCAGAGAAGGTGATCCATACTCCCAGAAGCGGGGATTTTTAATCGCCTTGAAAAGAAGCAGGTCTGGACACTAGTTCGCAGGAAAGTTTAGTTTTAGATTTTAAGATTAATGTTTTAGTTTTCTATTGAAATAAATGTGTTTGTTTTTCTGTTTCCTCATGTAAATATTGTGTTCTTTTTTAAAGCTAATTTTTCGGTTAGTGAATTTTCTTTGGGTTTTTTTTATTTTATTATTTTGTTTTCTTTTACGGTTCGCTGTTTCCGCGTATATAAACAGCGTGGCGCAAATTTTATTTATTTATTTATTTTTTAAATTTAATATTAAGTAACCCCGCCAGTCTCTACGGAACTAAGACGGCGAATTCTCGGCGTAAGAACCTCCAGCATTTGTGGGGCATCAATTGGGTCAGAGCCAAACACGAAAGCTGGCTGCAGTTCTGTGTGCAATTCGTGTCTGTGAAACATTAACGAAATTTTCTCCTTTAAATGTGAATATAAAACTGAAATTCGGCGTAGTGTCCATGCAAAGTGGAAACGATATATTATGAAATTCCAGACATATCTGTGGAACAGTTTTGAAGTAATTTGAAAAATTATCAGACAATGGTCGAGAGTTCTTCTTTCAGTCAACTTCTTTTCTCACAACCTACTCAATCTAGACAAAAAATTAACCAGTATTCTTTTTGAATCATCAAACGTTCTCTCATGTAATGGCAATTTTTTCACACTGTCTGTCATTTTCATTAGCAGTTTTCTGAAAATCATTTTAGTATTATAAGTAGTAGTTAGTAGTATAAACCGAAAATCATAAAGTGGTCATCGCCGGCCCTTTCTAAGCAGAAATTCTTTTTGTGTTTTTTTACGACGAAAATGATTTCAAAATGGGTCAAGTGAACATGTTATTTTGGCACATAAAAACAACAAGTTCAAGTTAACTTAAAAATCCATCGCTAATGTTTTCAAGTCAACATTGAACTTTTATTTAATTTTTAGATTTGGTTTAACAAGGCATCAAAAACATTTATTTGAAATTTATAATTTATTTAGATAGACAAGGTAGTGGTTATATCGAAGAAAGGTCCGTAAAGGTCCCGTGGGGCGAGGTTCGAATGTAAGGCCGCTGAGCATACTTGCAAATGGTTTTTTTTTTTTAATAAAAACTAAAAAATAATCAAAAAACTGACACCATTAGAGTAGATGCTCTCTCGTGTCCGAACTGTCGTATAAAAATCAAATTAATCTATTAACTTATTTAATTTATAACTGTTCGTTTTTGACCTTGCAGTTGGTAGATCTTTGGAAAACAAATGAAACTCATGGGGTTACTAAATTAACTTAATCAAATTTACAATAAACTTCACACTTTATCAGATACGGCGGGCTTTGTCGAATAAAGTTAAATATCACGGGTCTTCACGGGACACCCTGTATACATGGATAAACAGCAGACCAGGATTGATCAATAAATGCTACCTTTCACAAATAACAATATAAATAATCTAATTTATAAATATATATTTAGACTTTGAAATTATACTACATAATAAGTTACCGTTATCCTTAAACATCCGCATAAAATTATCAAATTGAGTACGAAATTTAAATTACAATTATATTATCATGTCAGTTGGATTAAACCTCTAAAATTGATAGTGCTTAAGTTTGCTTTTAACATTTTACATTTTAAGCCTTAGAAAAGCTTGGAAAATGAAAGGATAGAGATTTTCAACGCGGGCAGTCAATTTGGAAGGGGTTTCGCCAGTTGTGTTGGAAAGAAAAAGAGAAGGATTGAATCCCCGGTGATAGTAAAGTAGGAAGAGTCAAACATAGAGGGATGTTGACGTTTACAATTGGGGGAGGATGGAGGAACGGGAGTGATAATCAGAACCGGAAGGATCCTTCCGATTGAAGACAAATAAAAAGGAAAGGAGAAAGTCTCTTTGGGATCCGCGGTAAAAAAGGCCCCATGAGAGCAGACAAGATTGAGACGACTTTTCACTCTTAACATACACACATACAGACACACCGACGACGGCAAACACCAAAGACATTCCGCCTTGAGATCGCATTGGAATTAAATTTTAAATCCCTCGAAGGGAAGCCTACGCCAGCCCTAATTTTTCCATCGGATCAATCTGATATAGTAAAGCGGAAATAGAGTGCCCGCTTATGTAACAAACCCTACTCAACTTGATTACTTATTACGTATTTAATCTCCTTGGATATCCTGGGACTTTATATCTCGTGGTTTACATATAATAGATACATATATAATTTTATAAACATTAATTTTTTATGGGTATCTTTTCAATCAACTTCAATGGTAAAACTGTTCACAGGACATGCGGTTACAGTTTTCATAATGATTTATTTTTTTAGTAAACTTTAACGATGAAACTCTTGCGTTATGCAACAATCTTAACACAAGCTACCAAGTAGACATGCCGACTTGTATTCTACTGGAATAAATTTATTTATTGACATCAGAGAAAACAGACTGAAAGAAATGTTTAAATAATACGGATGGCCTGTTTAATCATTTAAAAAGATATCTGACATTTTCTAAACATCAATCATATTAAAGCACGGCAATTTGCCTAAGCTCCATCGGGACACAACTTGGAGGAGTGAAGTTTTAATAGTTGATGATATCAGAGTTCATGAGTTGCTGCTGTCACACGAGTTTTCAATGTATGGAACATATTCGTCACGAAAACAGGCCATCCCGCGCCCTAATCGGATTAAGATTTATAGATTTACTATAGATCCAGTTAGATTTAAATCGGTTTTACTGAAACATCAGTTTCCGGCGAGCATTTGCGGAAATGATTTAGACACACTAAAACGGTATCGGATGCAAGAATAATGGAATTGTCGGTGTACATTGATTAACAGCCTTTTGGAATTTAGAATTAATTACAGTATATTTAATCCAGGCGAAAACGCTGAAGGCAATGAGAAATTAAGCTCGGACTTGCTGATCGGGAAGATCCGATCCAACAACACGATGTGTTACAAATGGCTGGGAATTATTTACACCTCCTGGAATACGAGGGCTGAATCTCTCCCTAGTACAACCTTCCCCTCGACGATCTACGTGTCAACTTACTACTCTAGGGTACACCATGGTTATCTGATAAACGGTTCAACTTCGAAAAATTTTTTTCCTCATAAATTCTACATACAAACAATAAATTTACTTGCATTTCTTTCATCTTATAAAAGAAAAATTTGTACTATTGGGTTGTCCGGAAAATAATGCAGGATTTTGGTATTAAACAAAAAAAAAAGAAACTAGTTACTTTAAAGCAATGTTCTTTAATCAAAATAATTTCCCATACTCTCAATACATTTCTCCCAACGTGTTGGTAACTTATTAATTCCGTCTGAGTAGAATTCAGAATTTTTAGAATTGATAAAGTCAATAAATGCATTTTCCAGTTCCGTTTGATTTTTGAATATTATGTGTTGTAAGTAGTGGTCCAGGTGTCTAAAAAAATGGTAGTCAGTAGGCGAGAGGTCCGGAGAGTAGGGTGGGTGAGGCAAAGTTTCATAGCCAAGCTCCAATAATTTTTGTGACGTTACACGTGACACATGTGGTCGAGCGTTGTCATGCAACAAAATGGGCCCTTTCCGATTGACCAAAGAGGGCTTCATTACTGCCAATTTCTGATGCATGGTATTAATTTGGTTACAGTATGATTCAGCATTGATGGTTTCGCCAGGATTTAAGAAGCTGTAGTGTATTAAACCAAATGAAGCCCACCATACCGTAACCATTACCTTTTTTTGATGAGTTGGGGGCTTTGGAAAATGTATTGGAGCTTCTCC
>CM077101.1:7615097-7648617 GCA_039619505.1 Cimex hemipterus | reverse complement strand
GTTTTACTGACTTTGAGTTGCTCTGCAAGTTCTCGAACAGTTGTTTTGGGGTTTTCTTCCACCACTGATCGCAGAACATCATCATTAAGAGAGGAAGGCCTTCCACGACCTTCTTCATCTTCAAGGCTGAAATCTCCCTCCCGAAATTTTTTAAACCACCTTTGCACAGTGCACTCATTAACACAACCCTCGCCCCAGACTTGGTTAATGTTTCTAGCCGTTTGGGCTCCGCTTCGGCCGAGTTTAAACTCGTAAAAGAAAATCGTACGAAATTCTCGCTTTGACATTATAAGGATGACTGAATTATTTCCAAGTAGCGGAATGCTACAGAGGTAAACAAACAATATCATTTGGAAGAGGATTAATAAGTGTTGACATTCATACAAATGAGTAATCCTGTAAACGTAAACAGAATATTTTATATAGATTTTTTTTAATGAAAACTTAAAATCCTGCATTATTTTCCGGACAACCCAATATTTCCAATAAACTAAATTTTCAAAGATTTATAAAATTTTATGAAAAAAAGGTGAAAACGTTATATATAAATCAATTAATTACGGTTTTTAGTTGAGATGAAAAAAAGTTAATGGCACGAGAGGGATTCGAACCCACGACCTTCGACTAGATACGCCGCTGCTCTACCACCTGAGCTATCGTGACCTCGATCCTCTCGGACATCAACTCCCCATCTCAACCTCACCTTACGAGTTTTGCCTCCTTTTGCCATATTTCAAATATCGTGTAATCTGTTTTGATTCTCGACGACAATTGAAATGCCGACGGAGAGCTTTAGTGAAGTATACTTCAGGGAGGATCGAGGTCACGATAGCTCAGGTGGTAGAGCAGCGGCGTATCTAGCCGAAGGTCGTGGGTTCGAATCCCTCTCGTGCCATTAACTTTTTTTCATCTCAACTAAAAACCGTAATTAATTGTGTTATATTAATTGGTCGAACGGACCACGAAACCAGTGAATTAGTTATATATAAATGTTATATATTCCAAAAAATAACACGTTTCCCTAAGTGTTTGGATAAGAAAACAATATTAATCCTTGTTGTTAGGGCTGTTGTACAAAGAGTAGCGAATAAGAATACTTGCTAGCCGATAGAAGTATTTTGCTCGAGCACGGAAGGGACTCATTGGGTCCGATTTTTGGAGGAAAGAAGCTATTATTTGTGCATAAGTAGAGATAGGGTTTGTCGGTTTTGTTCGTATAATGTACAGTGTATGTACAAACGCAAGACACTAGATGCTGAATGAACGGCATCAACGGCGTAGTAATTTAATAAAAGAAGAAAATATATTCTTCTATTTAAAAAAAAAAAATTTGATGTCCAAGATAAGCATGAACGGCAATACGATATCGTCTGACGGAGACATGCTGTACCACTTTATCCAGGTCAGTCATTCCTTGGTTTCAGGTACAGAGGGTCCGTTTTAGACGGCTAAACTTCTCTTGGCAATAATGCCATTTAAAAAAAATATCGTTTTTTAGTCTTGTTTCAAATTTTAACCTTTTTTTGAAGAACAGTATACAGGGTACCTCAGACCAGCTCAACTTCAAATATTAAAATATGATCCTCTAGATCGTGACACGTCATTTCAAAAGATGCGTTACGTTGAATAAAATGGTGAAATCGGATTTTAAATTGGTCAAAAAATGACAATGTTGTGACAAAATGTCATTCGGTTTGCTGTTTCGTGTTCGAACTGCCTGCCTTGCGTAAATGGAAAAATATTTACAATCTTTAATTCACTTAATTAATGAATTTAATGGAAATTGTAAATGTGACATATTAAGACATCATTTAAAAGGAGTTTTCACCATCAGATGTTTTACCGGTCATAAAATAACAAAGTTATGGCAATAGATTTGAAAGAATAGTCATTTAGTTTGCCATTTTATTTTTCAATTTTCACATTTCATGTTTGAACTGTCTGCCTTGCGTAATGACGGTAATATTTGCTCTTTTTAACCACTCTTCACTGTGCTCAGGGGGATAGAGTCAGCGGAGATGGATAGATGAGCATTTTCTATCCTTTGCCCCAGTTCTTGGGCTGTGGTCGCTCGGTTATGATTGGCAGTAGACACTGTTTTTATAAATGACAACGTAGAAAATGGTCGATCCACTTATCCCGGAAGCGACAATTCAAATGACATCTCAGGTGAAAAGAATTGTGTGCGAGGGATCCATCAAGCTGGAGAATCATTCTTTGCCATTGTTGTATAGGAACATCATCTAATACAGTTGGTAAAACCTCAAAAAAAAAAAAAAAAAAAAAAAAAACCATGGGAAATGAGAGTACCATTTAAATTATTTTCGTAGGAATAAGGCCCAATAATTTATTACCGAGATGTGGGCAACTGTTCATACTGTGAACCACCTGATGTTGACAAGAGGTCATTTTTTCTGAGGAGTTCAAAGAAAATGCATTTTTTCAAATACGTAGCATCATCTAATAGAGTTGGTAAAACCTCCCTAAAAAAATAAAATTGGGAACTGAGAGCACCGTTTAAATTATCTTTGTAGTAATAAGGCCCAATAATTTATTACTAAAATATAAAATTATCGGACATTTTTTCTGAGAAGTCCAAAGGAAATGCGTTTTTTTTTCAAATGTGTAGCCAAAACTTTGTCATTTTTTGACCAATTTAAAATACAAGAAAGACAATCTAAAATGAAATCCTACAACATTATTTTTTCTGCAATCATTCCAGATATTAAAAGAATGAAAAGGTCGGAAATAATTTAATTATTTCCAATTAAATAATGTTAAAATGTGCATTAAATATTTTTTTAGTGTAATGAATAATTCAAAGATGCTATGATAAATTGTATATTCATAATTATTAAATTTTATTTATTTATGTAAAATATAATTTATGTTTACTTCTCAAAATTAATGTTTAAACTTTTACAACTCTTATTCAAAGCAAAACTATAAATACAATAGAACGTGCTGAATTATATGAAAAGATGGTTTTCTTATATTATAGATTAGGTAGGCAGAAATTGCTTATATCTTTTTTGAACCACATTTTAAAACGTTTGACGTACAAATTAACAGGAGGAAACTTTCGTATTAATTTTTTTTCTATCGTAGCATTAAATGACACCTTTTATTGGATCTGAGGCATCTTTCGTCGCGTTTTAATTAATTTTCCCTCCTCAAACTTCAGGGGGCGGATTTCAGAAGTGGGATGACGTACCTCTCAACGTCTACCCTTGTGTGTAATGCAAATTAGAGACTGTAAGCATCAGTACAATCGGGCCGGGATTATGCTTCTAACTTCCTCACGTCGAGCATTTTTTTTAACCCCCAGCCGCAACCGACGAGAAGGAAATCGCTCATATTTCTTCTCGCCCAGACTTTTGGCGCTATTGAGCTTATTTAGTGTTCAAAACGCTCCCGTCCTGCCACAAAGCATAAATATTCCCTCTCGGTGGCTGTATATTTGAATATAAAACATGATAGGAAAATCTTGTTTGAATAATATTATAAACATATTTTCTTGGTATTTAATATTTTCGACGTATATCCTTGAATATCAGCTGTGTTTTTAATTGGATTGCATTCCTTTGCCAAGTAAAAAGGGATGATTCTTTTCAATCCTGTAGTTCATAAATCGTTTAAATCATATTCGTTTCATATATTCAGGTGGTTATAAAATATTGTAATGTGATACCTGTTGCACCAAAGATAGACGTGAAGAAGAAACCAAAGAAAGAACCACCAAATATCAATTGATACACCAATTTATAACTCAAATGCCACAACAAAAGAATAGTAGCGAATATTTTTAAAAATTAATTGCATTGATGCCGATCATTCAGCATTTAACGTCTTGCCTTTGTACATGCGCAAAGGGAAACACAAAGCTCTCTGCCTAAATACAATAAACAAGCCCTGTTTCTTGCAAAAATTAGACCCAAACACTTCCTTCATCGCTCAAGCTCAATTATCTTGGATGGCATTCCTCAGCATATGGAGCGAAGGATCGGACCCTTCAAATAATTTGAAAATATTGAGCAACCAATTCTTACTAATCTTACCAATGTTCACCATCTCTAAACTACAAACACATCTACAGTATATTCTCCAAGCAATATCAAATAACAGTTTACATTACTGATTTATATAACTCAGAACAGCACGCGCATGTACATACACAGATACCTGTACAAAATTGACGCCCCTGACTTTTCATAGCTTGCTCGCTATTCCAGATGTAATTTACTTTTTGTTTTGGTGGAATGTTCGCCGTCCGGTGCCAAGCCTTCATTCTTATCCGTCCAGCCGCCGAGGTCCGATTCCAGGTCCTATCAACAGCCATGTCATTTCAGCTCCCAACGCAATCGGTCTCCATATCCGAACCCGACATCACCCAATCTTAAATACTGTCTTCTTTGCATTCGGTTCACACTATCAGGGTGGTGGAGTAGTCGATATTTTTCTATAACTCTTTTCACCTACTATCGAGAGTCCAATACGCCAGCGACCCCGCTCCCACTTCACATCCACGCTAATAAATACATTCAGTATCAACATACACTAACAAACACAGTACGAGATTTCTATATAGTACTATGTACAGTAAAATAGCCCTGTTTCCTCTCAAAAATCCGAACAAGGAACTCAAGTACTCACTGACGTGCTCAAGCACAGTTCCCATATCCAGTGGGCATTCAGTGAAGCCAAGGGGTTGCATCTACAACGCTATTTTATCCGTAAAATGTATCACCTCCCTTCCTTCACGCCAAAGTACATGATCTACCTCGAGACCTCAGTTGAACTTTTGTTTCAATTCACATTACAGTTACATACTTCCTATGTCTACAGGGTCCTAAACCTGCCTTCCTACCGCCTTTCTAAGAATACAGCGCTGGAAATCGTAAGGTCCAAAATATCATGGTTCTCTTCCTGGAATAACTTGGCTCAACAATTTCACCTGAATGACAACTTTTCCCTGGACAATTTCAAAGAGCGGCCACGTTTACACTCAAAATTAACTAACAATATCCGCACTTCTCACGCAGTGAAATGTCTCCTCCGTGCTCAAAATTCCTCTAGGTTTTTGTACTATAAGGACATTAATATCAGTCAACCTTTCTTGAACACAGCGCAAGATTCTAAAATTCCGTCCATTCCGCTAGCTCGATGGTTTTTCAAAATTAGGTGCGAGTTACTGTACCTTAATTATAACCTCACAAGAGTCTATAGTGCCGATAGGTGCTCTCTCTGAAACAGGCATGCACGCGAAGACTGTTTTCATTTTCTAGCAGAATGCCCAGTTTTAGCGGAGTTCCGAGCACGGCGTATAGGCTTGCCCACGTTGGCGAGAGAGTACCTAATCTTTTAATTAAATAACCTTGAGTCTTTAAATGTGGTGAAGTTTGCGATGGAAGCCTGGAACTACAGGAAAATGCTTGTTTTTTATTTCAACTATTAAATGTTTACTGTATATACCAGAGACACCCTGATTATTTATACAGCATAAATAGATACGTTGTTATTTTAGTTTATTTGCATAGTTTTTTCTGTCTCGTTTGTTTATTCCTTAAGAAGAAATGTGTTCCTTGTTTACTAAAAATGCATAGTCCGACTCCGGCAGACGGTTGATAACCATTGCCGAAATGGGCTTTTTGATTATGTACAATTTTGTTACTCTCTTTTGCTTATCTAATAAAGTACTTTTTCATTCATTCATAGTCAGTTCCTTTCGTCAAACTGTGGAATATATCGTCGATCAGGAATTTGAAACTATTATTAATAACTCACCTGGTTAATCAATAAAAAAAACAACTACTTGCGAAATAAATTGCCGTGTTAATGGTTATGTAACATAAACGCGGTAGAAAAGTAGTAAAAAAATAATTTTTGACTTTAAAATAATGCTTACGTTTTTCTGCAGTATGTAACTTTAGTGGACATTATTTGTGTATTGGTTTTCTCAAAAACCATTCAACCTCGAAAAAGCTTAACAATTTAAGACAATTACAATTAAATTGCCATAATTAATTTATGTTACTTTTTTAAGTTGAATAATGAACCTTCTAATCATTCTTTTGTAGATTTGCAGATTCATCAAGTTCATTTGATTTTATGAAAAATGGCCAAAGGCATTTTAGTTAAACGTAAGATGGCGCAGAAAAACCTAAGCATTATGTTAAAAACAGAAATAATTTTTTTTTAAGTTTTCTATTGTATGTTGTTTATACAACTTAAACACTTAACATGGCAATGTATGGCGTAATGTTACTCTTTCAATTTTAGATTTGCTTGTGCGCCTTCTTCACGAGAGCTTTTTGTATCTATTTGCACTACAACATTCAAATCATTTTTTCTCTTTTTTTAATTACAACTCGGCCAAAAATGGGTTTTTCTTTGTTGGTTGTTCGTCTCTTTAGTAGAAACCGTTGAAGGGTTTTGTCGCTTTTATTTTACAGTTATTAACTAATAGTTGTTTTATGACCTTTTTTGACTAATCATGTGTGATTCATTGCCAACGTCTAACGTCTAACATAATGAATTTATAAGCCTAACCGACTACAACCCTTCTATGCCACATCAGAATAGCCTTTTTTTGTGTACATTATCAATTTTCACAGAATAAACCAGTTAATTAAAAATCGAAAGAATAAGATTGAACGTGTTAGGAGAAAGGGAACCCGGTTGAATTTCAGTCGAGATACATCTGCGGAAGAACGTTTTGCATTTCGTTTTGAATCCGCTTCCCGTCACGCGATCGTCCCTAGGATTTCACGTTCCAGATAAATTCAAAAACGATGCAAATGCCGTATGGTAATTGTGCTTCCCAATCAGTATAGACA
Organism: Cimex hemipterus; assembly: GCA_039619505.1. Classification (NCBI taxonomy): domain Eukaryota; kingdom Metazoa; phylum Arthropoda; class Insecta; order Hemiptera; family Cimicidae; genus Cimex; species Cimex hemipterus. Next base: position 7,641,781 of record CM077101.1, on the reverse strand, counting down.
CCTACATGGAAACAAACAACTCCACGATTTTTAAATAGTAAATCGATAAAGCTATTTTTTATTTCTTTTTTGTAATTGGAAGGCCCGCACACATCGCGTTTTTCCTACAATCGGTAATTTATTACCCTGTCTGCTTTAACAGCGAGTAGGCCATAGACAAAAAAGAAAATAGAATAGAATAGAAATGCTTTTTATTTTTTTTTTTTCCGTGCAAATAACAATATACAAATAAGAATTGTACAAAAAGCATATACACATTCGAGATATCATCAGTCTGCGGAAGTTGGCACGCATAGTATGTATGTAATATATATATAAGAGCAGCAACCAATTCACCGATCCTGTTAAATATGTAAGATTCTTTTCCTTTAAACTTGAACGAAATTATAAATTTATTATGTAGCTAAAAATAATTTACTGTTCTGCGTTTCTGCATCTAAAACGTTGATTAAACATGCATAACATAGTAAACCTTTTTGATGGGAGAAATATCAATCAGCACTCTTCTTATGTCTTTGTTTCATAACCACCATCTATTGAGGAATTGCCTTTTTTTTCTTACTCGGAGCAAAAGACTTTTTGAGTTCGTTTATTATAAATAAAATTAAATATTTATGATTAAAATAAATACTTTGAGTACAATCGTGATGTGCTTTTTCATTTTATGTCATTAAAAGTTTAAAAAAAAAAAGCATTGGAAGTTACACACATTCTACAATACTATTACCCAAAAAGTACATGTGTCCCATTGGCCATACTATGGGCGAGGTTGTCGAATTACTCATTCTGAATACAATTTGCTGAATCACATTTTTTTCTATTTCAGTTCGTTTTGTTTTTCCCTTAAAGTGTCCTGTCTGAGCTCGGCTGTTGCCAACCCTCGTTTAAAAAATAAAAAATTAAGGCATAGAGGAAGTTATATTTTTTAAATATTTTTCCACGTGTCCTGGATGGGTATATAACACAGAAAAAAGATATATATTTCAGAAGAGGACCCGTAAGACATATTTCGATATTTCTACTTTTTCGTCGAAGTTTAATTCTCTTTCTTTGTCTCTAACTCATCCAAAAAATATCAATTTTATACTTAAAATGAATTGCATGTCATAATTCCCTGCTGTTCGAGTCGCCCGTTAAAAGGCCTGCCGATTTCTCGAAGTACCATTACACTTCAAAGGGCGATAAATTTTAATGGAAAAGGCTCCAAATCAAGACGACGTTTTGGATAGTTCTGACGATAAGCGCGTGTCGATCCACCGGCCGAGTTGATATAGTGGGTTTCGGGGAGCGCAGCTGTTCTTTTACGGGGCAGCCCACCGGCGCTTTACACGGTAATTTATGTTTTCGGACCGATCCCTGGAAAAGGCCGAGACCTTTGAAATGGGATGTAAAATTAACAAACGCCCCCGGTTGCAAAAAAAAAAAGAAAGATCCGCTTCAACAAACACTGCAAATTTTCTTGTACCATTAGCTCTTTACTATTTGGAAAAAGCCTGAGCGAAAAAAAAAATGTTTTCTACGTGAACGATGTCCACCAACTTCCAAATTATCTCTCATACAGATAAAATGAAATAGGTTTTGTTAGAAAAAAATCTATTCTCGAAACGATGTTGGAATTAGGTGGTACCAAGTTTTAATTTAGTTTTCGAAGTATTTGAAGTGTTTTAGTTTGGAATGCGTAGCAATTTACATGCGAAATAGACAATGACCGCTATTAAGCCCACGGGCCTATGCTGACTAATCGATATCTATATGAAGCCATTGTTGCTTTTTGAAAAAAAAAAAAAATAAATAACCAAAAAACATAATTTTTTTTAGTTTTGGAGGTTAATTAAGGATGTTCAAGATGGTTTTCTCCATTGCCACTTGTCCTATTGAAGAACCCGTATAAATTATAACCATGCACTGTTAAGACTAAACACTTTCCTTGGTGCCTCTGTGCGCACCTCTTTAGGTGAGAGGTTCGCCTTACCGACGTTTTTTTAACCCCTCTACTTTTCCCGCCGTATCAAAGAGAGGACCCTACACCTACAGACCAGCCTTACTCTAAACTTAATTCAAAAGGGCGCGAGGGATTTATTGTTTTGGGACTAATCTTCCCTCCTATTTCCTAGCTGATTGGCGAGGAATTAGGAGGGGAAGGAGACTTAAAAGCGAGGTTTGAATTTAAATAAACTAAATCGGTACTCGCCTGTTGTCTCTCTCACACATACATACATACATACATATATATATATACATATACATACACATATCGGTTTGCCAATAATTAAATTAATAAATAATATTAATAGTAGCTAAACTCATATATATTATGTAGGTATATTATGGACATATTATGTGCATACGAGAAATTTTTTAAGACAAATATTAAATAAATATTAAGCTATGAAAGAAACAACACGCTTTTGATGTGTTAATCTGTGCACCTTTGGTTTCATTATGAACTCCTTTGCACGGAGTTGTATTGCATGGACCTTACATGGACCTAGCCTGGAAAATAGTTTGGATTGGTAGAAGTGACTTTGCTAGGGTATATTTCGGCCTTTACTTCTTCCTATCTTCAAGAGGTCTCCATTTGCTATATCCACGTGGAAGCGTCTGTCAAAATTGAGTTTTTCTCTCATTGTCAGGTACCGTTTATAGCCATGTTATTTATCTTAATTTTTTCCCGAATTTTGTGGTGGCTCTTTTTTAGGACTGGCTTCATTTCCTTGTAATTCAGGAGGATGTTGTCACTCGCAAACCTTTTTTTACATAAATATGTAAGGAATAAAGTAGAATGCGGGAAGATATGCGTTGCCTCTTTTTTTTATAAGGCACGCAAGTCAGTCTTTGAAGACTTGTAGGTTGGTCGTGTTTCCTTGTTCAGTGTTTTAGGCCTCCATTCGAGCGCTCCTTATGGGGCCATGGTCATGTGGTGTTTCACCAGTACGCCATTCTAGGGCTTATTTCCCAGTTTTTGGTTCATAATCTCTGACGTGCACTATGTATAGGTCATCCCAAACTCACACACGTCGACTTCTTACTGAGATGTGACCACGCAGGTGAGCATTGAGTTGATAAATCATATTTGTACATCACATACAGACTGTAACGCATTAAGTCTGCAAAAAAAAATAAGTACGATTTCCGACATAATCTATGCCCCAATGTAGCAGGCACAGATCTCTAACACATCAGGGCCATGAATATTTCTGAACTGAATATACCTTTGTAACTTTTTGTATGTACTTGATCTTTTCATAACAGAAACGTGTGTAATTTATTAGCGTGAATGTAGCAGATTATCACCAATTTTCCCAAGAAATGTCCAGTACAAAGTCCGGTGTGAGAATGTAATTTATTATTGTGAATGAAAGGGCTTGTTACAATGTACTCCGTGGAACATGGAGTACTCTGGGCTAGTGCCAATGATTTTTTTTGGTGGGGGGGGGAGCGTGAGAATATAATTCATTAGCGTGAATGGGCGGGCTAATTTTCAATTACCCTGATTAATCCTGAGTACTCTGGGGTAGTGCAAATCGATTTATTGACGTGAACGGACGGGTCTAGCCCAAATGTCCTCGAGAATTATCGAGTGTTCTGGGGGAGTATAACTGCATTGTGGTGTGTGAATTTAATTTATTTTTGAATAAATAAATTAATAATGTAATATTTGTGTAAACGGAGGGTTTTAATTTCAACAGACCGTCCTCTAACTTAGCTGAATAAAGGTATGGCAGAATTGACCACGTCAAAAAAATTTTGGTGTGTGAATATAATTTATTCCAAATTACCCGGTGAATATAAATTACTCTGGGGTGGTAAATGTGACTGATTACAGTTGTGTTAGTGTAACTGATTAGAGTAAAGTTTTAACATTGTAACATTTACGTTTAATAATTTTACATTAACATAGATATTGCTGGTCAATGGTCAATTAATTATGACATTTAATTTATAACTAGTTTTTAATATTACTGTTTTCTTTCTTTTAGAAAGCCAAGCGAGCTGGGAAGAATGGTGGACCTACGACGGCATCTCAGGTAAAATGGAACGTTTCAAAAGGGAGGCTAGGTGGAAGAATAAGATTTGGTATGGAGTAGCTAAACTAGACGGGGAGCGATTTCTTTTGGGATTCGAGTAATTGATCAAGGGCTGGAGGATATAGAAGACAACCACTCGCCCCGACTCCCTCGCCCAATGATTAATTGTCTTTCGAATGTCCCGTATTAACAGTATATTGAGGACGGGACGTAGAAAATCCGATTTTTTCGAGGGCACCGATTGATGAAACCAAAGTTTTTATCCCCCCTTATTATATGCCATTATTACTATAGATAATGATTTATTATATTTTGTGTGTTGCCGTAGATTTTTTAAAAGAAGAACAAGCCCTGTTAGAATTAGAATTGCGAGACCTCCTAGGAAGCCTGTTATGTCTTACTTTTAATACACTAACTATTTACCTACTAATCAATCTATTGTTTGTTTAAAAATATTTTTAAAATTTATTAATTTTATTCATAAGCTATTTTAGGTTTATGCTTGGTTAAATTATTCATTTATCGAATTGCTCTTTTGACACTTTTCTAGAAGTTTTTCATTTCTTAATTTACACTATTTACCCACGTTGTAATAAGCAAGCTAAAATTTATAGTTATATTTATAAATAATAAAATACATATTACAATATATTTACAAATAAACAGGCAATCCTAAAACTACTTTCGTCGTGATCACCCTTCTTCAACCGCCTTGTTAATATAAAAAGATTTTCTTTTATTACGTACATATTAGCATATAATAATATCAAATTAAAGTGAATTTAAAAAATACTAAGAAGGCAAAAATAGTTTACACTTTGCATGAATGTCATACTACAATAGGGAGATTCACTAAAACGTTAGTGAGAACGTTAACGCTAAAGTGATTCATACGTTAATGCGCAGATTTTACGGAAAGCTAACTGAAATAGCGTACATTATTTGTCTAAGAATAGCTTGCCTATGAACGCGTAGTGTTTTTTTTTAATTATATAGTCCAGTTTAAAAATATTATATTTTGTACAAATATTATAAAATTGTTTATTTTATAGCTAACATTTTACAAGTCGTACAAGTTTTCATGAATCCCAACCCGTAAGAATATAAGTTCATTTGGTGTTCCAATCTTTAAACATTTATCCGTTTTACGTACATACGACCAGGAATGACAGAGATACACCAGCGTTACTCTTTCCGCCAATAAAGCCACATCAATTCTGTAAAACAGGTAAGATGGAAGTATAAAATACGGCCATAATGAGTGCGTATATAGTTAACGAACTGCGCTGACATTTTACTCTTTTCCAAAATTGCTAAGAACTAAAAGCTTTTTGCCCTATATTTTTTTAAACTTTTCGTCTTCGATTTTATTTAAATTAACTCGCACCGAAGCGCCCGGTAATGAATGTTTACTTTGTATGTTAGAGCTTCCACAACTATCAGGTCCTCAGTATTTGCCAATTACAAACTTGCAAGATACAGCTGTAACCTGAACTATCGCAAACTCCCCTTATTTAGCGTCATAATCCATTCTGAAAAAAAGTGTTCAACTAGCGTCAACGTTAGTTGAAAGACGTTAAATACGTGTCCTTGAAATAGCCGAAACGTTATGCACAATCCCTCTACTATTGCAGTTAACATATAATAATAATAATAATATAAGTGTAACATCTATAACAAAATAGCAACTGAAAAGGAGACAAAATTGGGAATTAAAAATCAATGAGCGCAGCGAAGACCGGAGAAACAGAAACACCAAATATCAAGGGAAAGAGTGAGGGCGAAAAAAAGGTAGTAAAAGGGAAAAGAATTGCTAATTAAATTCGTTTACTATTAGCCTTCGATGGGCCCAGGCCGCGTTAGCATAATTCACCAAGTCTGGCCAATCTGGTCCGTTGAGCAATCAGACGCATCTGTCCATTGACATGGTTCTTTCGCAGAAAGCAGATATCGGTAGGGGGACAGAATGGGGCATTCTGCGACAAAGTAGTGTATATCTTCCTTTACCCGGTAATTACATATCTCGAACTCCTGTTGGGTGAGGTCATACGGCTTATGTCGTAGGTTCGGGAATTCTCCTCTCAGTTTTAGGAGCCAACGTATGTCTGTAATTTTCTTATTTGGCTTTTGGTTCCCAACCAAGCTGGCACATCTGATTCCGTGATCCAGGATCCTATATATATGGTATCGACGGTAAGCCTGCGCTCTCTCTGAGTTGCGCACCATAAAACTATCTTTCAGTCGACTAATAATTGACTGGAGCTGAAGCGAGAGAGAGCCTTTACTCTCGGGTTGCAAAACGGACAAACCCACTCCCACCCTGTCCGCCAGTCTACCCCAGTCAGCAACCAAAGATATCCCCCAGCCTAATGATCTCTTCAGACACCATACGGGGGAATCTGGAGTGGTTCATTCGGAGCGCCTTAACCAAATAGCGACCATTCAAAGTCAACGTGAATAGAAAGACTGGGTTAAGGCCGGTTTCAATGTGTAGTATGTAAACTTGAGTGTAGTTTGGAAGACTGAACAGTTTTCGTATGGACAAACCATAGCACTCTCTCCACCTCCAAAAATTCCTCTGACCCAGTTAACATACATATACACGATGTCTCTTTTTCAATAAAAACAGGATACCTTTAAAAAAATGTAAACTGTACGCCCGTAGTTTTTCTCAACGACTTAAAATCATTGTACTCAATAGGTTTTTAACATTGCATTATTACGTAATCAAATTTTATTTTTGTCACATGAAACATACAAGGCTTTGATACAATTTCAAAAACTAGATTGTTATAATAAAAAACATTCATCACGAACAATTGTTCTCGCATTTCCGGAATTGTGCATTTCATTTCAAGGACGGGAGAGTTGTACTTTCAATGTTGTTCGAACAAAAATAAATATTTTGGGAATTTATCGCTTTTGTTGGGATGAGAATTAATACCTAAACCCAAACACAATTGTTCATTTTTCATTGTTATCCTAATCAATGTACACAATATTCAATTTATTCTTTGTCCTACAGACGTCTGTAATATTTGGACGTGAAGCTGGTAGACTGTACGAACTCGAATTTCACGGGCTGTTTATACCAATCATTAATACTTCCTTAATACAGATAGTATAATATATAATAAAAAAGAGGCTAACATTTAATAACTAATTAGTTGTTTTAATTTTCATGAAAGGAAATCCTAATTCAACTTTAGGTAATGGAGTGCATGTATTTTATATTTCTGTTCATATATTTACGAAGATATTGTCCACCGGGTTCTACGATATTCATGTAGTTAAACCAAACAAGATTTCTCTCGTGAGAGGCTTGTGGCAAACCGACTATGAACAATGGACAACTTTTTTGGCTTGTGATAAAATGTTAATTTAACAAATTCTCGATACTATCCACTGAACTGATGAATCCAAATTATTAAAATATAAATAATCGAAGCAAAAATGAAGAAATGAGAGTTTATTTGTTTATATATTTATTTATATGATTAGTTATTAAATATTCAACCAATTAATCTGTGATATTTCTCTATTGTGTATATAAGGTTAATATTTTTACTAGGACGATTGCTGTACGTTCTAAGGTAAAGAAAAAAAATGGTGATGAGTAACAATGCCCGTAAATCTTAAAACATTTATCTTTATACATCCAGGAATTGTTTAAACTTTGAGGGACAGCTGTGTTTTCCATTCCACCCCAAGAATCACTCCCATAGGTCTGTTTTGAAGGAGGAAAACCTTATATGGGAAAACAGGATCATTCCAAGCATGTTATGTAGAAAGGGCACAGTAGACTTGTCAGTTTACACACCATGGAGAAGATGTGACAAACAAAACGAAAGTTTATAGTGATGTTCAGTACGCCAAAACCTTGTGTTATCCATAATATCGTCCACCCGAAAAATTAAGCGAAGAGGGAATGTCGCATGACGATTTAAACATAAAGCAACGTAAAGGGACATTGGAGTTATGAGTATTTGTTTACGACGCAACCGGTGGCATTAACCTAGAAGGTTGTTAACATAGACAGAAACAATAATGGATCTAGTACGGACCCTTGAGGCACTCCGTTATTTTCATTCTTCATCACAGCCTAACACGGAATGCCCTTACCTCATTACTTATCAAATCTCGAGGCCATATCGATAACATAGAGCAGAAACCATAGTGAGTCTAGTACGAACCCTTGTGATGATCCTAAATTATCGTTCTTTACGAGAAGGCACAGTGTAGAGTCATTGCTACCATTAATATCCACATGTGACATCTCTTACAAACAGATGTCCCAAAAAATTAAATTAATTTAATAATATAAACTAAGATAGATAAATAATAATAATAATAAATTAATTAGTAAGAATTTTAAAAGCTTGGTACCAATGAAGATAAAAGAAAGATAAACATAGAGGAGCTCGAGGGGACAGAGATGTCACACTCTCTCTCCTGAACCAGAGCAGGATCTGAACCTAATTAAAAACACACGGTATTTAAGATCATTTCGTTTCAATTCCGGATATCCATTGAGTGATCGCCAGTTAAATTTATCTGTTCACTTCAATTTATTTTATTTTACAAAAAAAATGTGTATTCTGTTTTGAGTTTATTTAAGAACATCAATCTAAATATTATTTTGTTTGCTGGAAAGAATTTCATATTTTACAGTTCCACGGACAGGTGACACACATATTTTAATACTGGCACTCTTATTATACAGCAGAAACAATATTGGCCCTAGTATGCTTCCATGTGGCACTCCCGTATCACCATTCTTCATCAGAGCCTACGGAGCAGAATAATTTCCATTAGTAATATACAATATTTTAATATTCGATGGTGATTATTAACATAGAGCAGAAACAATAGTGGGCTTAGTGCGCTCCCTTGACGCACTCCCCTATGAGAACCGACCTTGTAGAGTAACTGCCTGTATTAATATTTTTATTTTTGATGGAGGTGGTCATTCTACATTGGGGGCACACCCATACAATCGTTCTTGATGAGAACAGACCGTGCGGAATTAATTTAGAAATTCCGAAATAACACCTTCTCCATTTTAATAACTATCAAGTAATCACATACAGACATATCACGATCACTTTAGTTAGTTTTTTAATTTGATAATTTGAATGGTTTTTAAGATTTCAAAAGTTTATGTATTTGCACTACGTACTGATTCAGTGTTTGACTTTAGATGTTTATATGCATTTTCAATATGGTAATAATTAACGTCCATCCATAAAAAATACAATCATACAAAGAACCGATTTTTAAAGATCTATTCAATATGATAATAATTAATTCCGCCATTAAAAATGAAATCATCCAAGAGCTATGAATCAAGTTTCGTCATGATTGAAACATAAACAGTCCTTACAACCCGAATTTTATATACATTTTATTGTTGTTGTTTTTAAGGTAAAAATAGGGACATTTTACTCTTTCACGGAGAGATTTTGTGCTGTGTTTGATTTGTCGTCTCTGTAAACATCTCTTCTTGGACGGGAAGGCAGTTCCCTTCTATCTCTTTCCACATCTCTGACTCACCTTATGATGTTCATAATTACGAGACTCTTGATTTTCTCGAAAAAAATATTACTCACCCTCTTGCCTTTTCTTGGAAGGAATCTCACCATACCCTTCGATAAGTCATTGGGAACAAACGAGTCCCTGCTTGTTCGGAATGTATCGTAAAATAATACAACTGACGTTCTTTCCTCTATCTGCGGACAAATATTTTTTCAACGTCACTTCGATAAACTTGATCTGTGCAAATAAGATTTAAAGCTGTAAAAATAAAAAGTTGAAATTTTTCCACTCGTAAATACAAATAATTAATTTAATTAAAGTTGTTTAACTTGAAAGTAAGCTATCCTCGTTGGGATTAACATTACATTCGCGAAGGGTGGAATGCTTGCGTCAACGTTTTCATTGGTCGTCTTTTTCCTTTTTAATTTTATAATTGGGGAGAGGTACACTGAAAATAGTGAAATGTATGGACTGTTTTCTTATAATACGGTACGAGTTATTCAGAAAGTATAATAATTTATTTTCTTTTTTCAACTCGATGGTGATTTCGGCTCGGGATAAGCTCGCGAAGAGCCATTGGAGCAATAGTAGCCAATACAATCTGGGGCGTGTGGAATTTCGGGGAGAAACCCCGTAGACACCCGTTATCCGTAGGGGAGAGACTGACCTCTTCTGTCCCTGAATTCACCAATGTGGAGAAGTGTATCTGAGGATGACCTCGGATTCCTTCCTCAAGTTGACTGGTCGGGATGGCGGTCGGCTCGTTCGGCGCTTGAACGCCCATATCAAATATTCTACCCACTTAATGTGGAACAACGGTGACAAAGGGTACAGTGTGGCCAAGGCAGGGGGTGCAATCTAGAAAGGTGAGCCTCTCGTGTACTCGGTCAATTCCGTTTGTCAATCCAGGTCCTTCGGATTTTCTTGAGACCTCTTCCAACATTTGGATGCAAGGGGGGTAACCCTAGGGAGAGGGGCCACCTCTCGAAAGCATAAACTGGATTCGTGTCGGCCTCCGGGACGGCAGCGGATAGCGGGTGCTTTATCAGAGGCACACGTGGGTAAGGGTACGCTCCTGTCTACATAGACGGGGGCGGGCGCATAACCATCTGAACTACGGGGTAACAGAAAGGTGGCCCTCCACTTACGCTTTGTGCGTATGACCTTCGATGTGACCCCCGAATTCGCGGGAAACGATGGATCGAACCACCGAAGCGTATAGCGTCGAGGACGCTGAGTCTACGCCTACGGAGTCCCCCGTATGCGTACAGTAGGTAGATGGGAACGATGAGATGAAACTTATAACCGACCCCATTCCAGCGGCCTTTTGGCTATTCGTGGCGTCACTGTTAGGTTCTCTTAGGAGGCTGAACAAAAGGAGGACAGGCAGGTTGCAGCTCGTTCAATGAAGTTGGTATAGCAAATACTGTTGGGGCGGTCGTGTATGGGTGTAACGGGTGAACCCTGAAAAGATGAGATCGTGAAGCCTGGGGCGGCCGTCCGTCCTCGACATCGGGGGATGGTTGCCTCTTGGAGAACCTCTTTGGAGATACCGCAAAAAATGCGGCCAGGAATATGTGATAGGGACGGCTGGATTCTGAGGGGAAGCTCGTGAAGCCTCGGGAACCGCTGGGCCAAGAGGCGGCACTATATGGGGACTCACTGGAGAACTGAGTTACTGGGTACATCCACCCGCAAAACGTGAGTTTGCCTAATGTCGTCCTCGGAACTACGAGCTGCTCTTAATAGTATTCCGGTTCGAAGAAACGGCAAGATGCTTAGAAGGCGGAGATTGAACTGAATCCGGGCAGTTGTTCTTTGAGCCTGAGGGAACTCATCCAAAAAAGGTGAGCTCTAATCTAGCTCGGCGGGTGCCTTTTGGAGGATCTCAATGAGATATCGGAGAAGAAGGGTAATCTTTTCCGACAAATTTTTAATGTGTAACGTCAAGCGAGCAGGTAGGATGCTTGTGAAGACTCTGGATTGGAAGAACTGTTTTCTATAGATGTTGGAAGATTTAGTGGTGCGCCACAGTTCTATTCAGTACGTCCAAGGAGTAGTGTCTCGAATGTTAGTTTCTGTTTGTTTAAACGTGTCATGTTATTTGTTCAGTACACCGAAGCGTCAGTTTAATTTTTGCATTTTAGTTCGTGAATGTCGGTTCCAGGTTAGACAAGAATTGGGATAGGACCCAAGGTAGCGAAGACAACATACATATTTTTTGTGATTATATTTCATTATATTTTTAGCAAATGAGAAAGTTATTATTCAAAGAGTATTAATGTATATAAGATAATGACTACAGGAATGACATATTCATTAATCATTCAAGATTTTTCATACTTTGAGTTTCAAACAAGCTGGTTATGTGATATACAACGTTAATATACGGCATCAAATCAAACGAGTCATAACAGAAATACATTATTTACATTAGAGAATTATTAGAAATTATAAATGGTGAGGTGAGTGTGGAGTTTAAAATTAAATCAATTTTTTTAAAGGATTAGGGAATTATTGTTTGTTAAATGCACTGTGAAATGATCTTAAGTGTATCAGTAACACCGCATAATATTGATTTAACGGCAGACTGCCCATAAAGACATAGACAACGGCTGGCAGGCGTGGAGAAAACGCTGAGTCACATTCTACTTTCATGATAATTTCACTTGACGCAGACACGGGGTGGAGTTTTAGTGGAAATAAGCACGTAAATTAGTGTCGGTCTTGATACATTACCCACGGCCAACAGGCAATATCGCAGCAGTTAGGCTAAACTTTAAATCGATGGAAATCGGCTAGACGGAAATAAAACAATCTCACGACATCCGAGCGACACTTTGAAACATACTCTAATTTAGGGAGGGTTCCATTTTAATTCCCTCTGGATTCCTCGTCTTTATTTATAGTAATTTTGTAAAGAGGAAAATGAGCTGGAATTAAAAATTAAATTACATGAGAAATCTAATAAACAAGATGTTATAAGTGTAACCTGATTTTTTCAAGAACTAGCCAGCCTAGAAACGCTTTTTTAAATGTTCGTAAAACGTTAATAACGTTCTTAGAAAATATAAATGTAAATAAAATAAGTTAAAATGGAAAGTGAATTTTTACAAAATTCGGTGATTAAGGTGACGTGGCGGGTTCTGGGGATGAAAATGTGTCGAGAGGCTTGCAGTAGTGTTACGATGGATCGAGAGATTGGTGTGAATCTTTTGGAAGGGGAATGGACCAGTTCATTGATAAAAGAAATATTGAGGTCATTCAATTAGTGAATAAGTAAAAAGATTTGACGATTCGTCTCAAGACTTTGATTGGAAGGATTGGACGCGCTGGATGTTGAATGACTTGGTGGAACCCCACATTTCTACTTCGTATGTCCAAAACTGTAGAAGTAAAGTCAGGTATAAGGTGAGTTTAGTTTGACAGTCGAACCATATTTCTTTCCTAGTTGTCCAAATCTTTTGTTAAGTTGTTGCCATGTACCTACATATATTATTATTTATTGCTAACTACATCAATTAATCCAGACTTAACCTTGAAGATGGCAGAATGGTGACAGTGAAACCCAGCGACGACAGGCCGGCCAAAATGATTGGTAACGGTCAAATTACTGGTTAATAACGCTCAGACCACAGAAGTAAATGCCACAACGCTATACAAGAGACTTGACATGACAGAAATTACCCAGACACTGAAGAAGGTGAAATTCCGAAACGCGTCTATCAAACCAACTCAGATAGGATTGGAAGAACAAGATAATCAGTAAAGATCAATTTACTGGTCCATCACCTCTGAAACCAAAGGAGGAAATCTCATGACTCTTTATGTAAGAGACCGGAATTCACAAAAATCCCCCAGACACAATACTTAAGTCGCGAAATTGAGAAACGAACTGACTGACATACCCAGCGAAGATAGGCAGACCAAAATGGTTGATAATGACTGTGTCAGGATACAACAAAAAAAACCTCACAATTTAAAGTAGTTTAGTCGAGAACGTTGTTATTTTGAAAAACAATGGGACAAAAAATATTTGGGTATGAAGTATTTTTATTTGAAGTTCCATCAAAAGGAAATGTAGCTCATTTGAACTTATTCATAATAATCTTTTAAAAGTAAAGGTCGGCAAAAGATTGAAGAATAGTAGAGACATATTTCATTGATTTCTGTTTTCAGTGGAAAACCGGAAAACGGGGAGGGCGATATGTTGAACTAAATCTATAAATCTTGGAAGGAATGTAAATTTGATCGCGTACGTTGCTCCTAACAATAAATACACTGTATTTTATCCTTGAATAAATTACTCTCCTTTTTCCGTAGATTGGAATTTGACGATGTCGGTTGAAACCTAAATCAAGGATCGGCGAGGATCGCAAACCTCCCCAATCGGCCCTCGGCTCGAGCTCTATTAGATATTTAAGAGAAAAGGGGTTAACCTACCCTAATATATCGGTTCATGCGTCCTCTACGTGAGGAGAAGGCAGGCCACTTTATACGATTAAGGGAACCGCCGACTTCATTGCGGATAATTTTAAGGATCATCCACTCCAGGAATCTGAATAATTTAAGACTGTTTGAATTGGATGCTCTCGAGTCACAATCCATTCTATTACAGCTTGCGCCTAATCCCTCAACTCCATTCGAATAGATTTGTGGCCGCTCGAAATCTTCATTCCGTATTTCAAGCTACCGTCTTCAAGAAAACCAAATATCCCTTATACAACTTTTAGGCCTAATCGGAATTTATTGTTTTTCATTTTCTTATTCAAATTGGATTCAGTTCGTTTTCTTATAATTTGCATAAAAATGTAACCCTTCGACTGCATGTGACTGTGCCTCTTTCCATTAAACAATAATATCGCTTTCAAGATATAAACATCACTCAAACAAAACAGAGAATTTATGTTTCTGATTCTGGTAGCAAATCGGAAATTGTACCGAACTCATAAACATTCACTAACATTTGAACATCAATTTGACTTTTCTAATGTTGAGTAGCAGAGGCCAAAATAAGTAAAATTTGTGTAAAACTTTATTTTACCAATGATATTGTTAATGCTTGTGTTAATGTGCTGGAACTACCGCCGAAAAATGTTCATCTCTGTTGCAAAAAGCTGAGTACAATTGGATCACGTCGAATATTGAAAAATATGAGGGATTCCGAGTTGAGTTTGTTGGAGAACGGGCTACGCGCCATAAGCCGATCGAGGATTACCGCTGAGGACGGTGGAATCTCAAATCCAAGTGCTACCTGACTGAAGCTATCTCTGATTGGATCTGGCCGACATCAAACTCTGTGAGATCCACGAGATCCCTTTCAATGAACAAAAGGTGTCAGATAAGGAAACAGGTCTGTTCTTCTATTGCCCTTTTTAGAGGATATGGTCGAACTTGGTGCAAACTGTCCGCATTCTCAAGTGCTTTGAAACCTTTTATCAAGAAAGATAAAAATTTGTCAATTTTGAAAATTTCAAAAAAACCTTTGGTTTCCAAAAAAATGAAATATTGCAGTTGCTCCCCGTGAAAATTCGCTTCTTATCAAATCTCAGATTTTTTTTAACTGTAGTTGCTTTGCACATTTTTCTTTACGCCATTTTTCAAAAAATCAAATATTATATATCAAATAGAATATAAACTATTTCTATTCGTCACAAGTAAAAACATTTACAATTGGACAACCCTCAAATATTGACCATTTAAGAGCTGAAGTTAATGGACAATTTCTATACCATAAATTGGATAAAATAACTAACAAACGAATTTAACATAAATAATGTCTCTCGGGCATGATGCTTGATCGGCAGAGTAATATTGATATTGTGGTATCAAGGATGTGGTCCAAGAATGACAATTATGATGGTTCCCACAATCTAACCCGCATAATCGAAATTTGAAAATATCTAACTTCACATACATATACATATTTATACAGTAAGCAATATAATAATATATTCACTCTATACAAGGGGGTACAGTGTTAAATGTCAATATTGCTAGGGTTCATTTTCTAAATAAAACGTAGTTCAGCGGCACCAGACGACATTTCTATTTTGACTCTTTCTTGATATATTACGTTTTTGTGATTTTAGTCTAAATTGAGAACTTTTTACATAAAATGTGATTTTAGTCTAGAATCTGATTTTTTTACATAAAATGTGATTTTAGTCTAGAATCTGATGTTTTACACAAAATATGATTTTAGACTAAAATTATATTTTTTTACATAAAATGTGATTTTAGTCTAGAATCTGATTTTTTTTACATAAAATGTGATTTTAGTCTAGAATCTGATTTTTTTACATAAAATGTGATTTTAGTCTAGAATCTGATTTTTTTTTACATAAAATGTGATTTTAGTCTAGAATCTGATGTTTTGCATAAAATGACATTTTAGTCTAGAATCTGATTTTTTACACAAAATGTGATTTTAGACTAAAATCAGATTTTTTTACATAAACAGTACAAACAGACTGACATCTCTCACAAAATCCGTCTGTAAAATTGATTGTGCGTATAAAAACATTGAAAGCATTGTAAACGTAGTTAGATTAATTTTTCTGTAGCATTAAGCAGACAAAACGCAAAATCAGTTAAACATATAACCTTTTTCCAAGTTTTAAAATTCTTGTCTTAAGTTTAAGTAAGATTTTATTGGTTCTGTTAATGCGAACAGATAAGGCGCAGACAGAAATGTTTGTACTCATGGGTTTAAACAATTTTCTTAATTTCTCAAAAGTCAGTTATCATCGAAGTAAAATTGCCGTTTAATTCCTATAAATTTATTTTTTTGGTTAAGAACGATTTAAAATTATTAGTCTATGTCGAGGAAATGATTAAAGCAATGACAAATAATCAAAAAAGACTCTTTAGTACAAAATTGACTATAAACTATTGATAATGAAGTCTATTACGTACCTTCACACCTAAGGACCTCATGGAAAAGGACGCTATTATGCCAGTAGATGGGCGGGTCAATCTGTCAGGAAACGACGACAAACTTGTAATTTTCACGACGGTGAAAATTTTGTCCGTTTAATTTAATTCGTTCTTTTTTTATTGTGGAACTATTTGTGTGACATGTTTTTGAGAAAACCAGGGATAGCACTAGTAAAAGACACCATGTATATTAATTTGACGTTTTTCTGTGATCGTTTGTGCGGGTGTTGTGATTGGATCTTTCCAAAAGGGTACTGAATAAAATAAAACCGGAAAAGTTTCAACCTAAAGATAAGTGGATTGAAGATAAATGGGTTTCAATAAAGATCCATCCTTTCGTGTAAGCTAATGAGCTGTTAAGTCAATCTCACACTAAGATAAAAGCCGAGTGCTAAGTACTTTAACGCAGTTAAGGATGATCTTTGTCCTATTGGCAATTAATTCGCCTTTACTTATGATTTTTTAATTGTTACTCTTTATGATTAAACATTTACATTGCGTGAAACCGTATTCGAATAATTCGTCACGTTATTCATGAAATACATCATTGTCCTCGTTCGTTAAACCTTAAACCAACACATCTTACTTATTAAACCGAAAGAGAAAAATAATTGTAAATAATTTATATATTTTGATTTAACAACTAGGATACGGTCAAAAAATGTTTAAAAAAAGGGAATTACCACAAAAGCTTTCGTAAAACTTATACTTACTACTTATAATTGTCTGAGAACATACGTCAATAATTTAGTGTGCTATCCTACCAGCAGTCAAATTGAAATTTAAAGTCCCTATCCCCCTGAATTGTATAATGATAAAAAATTTATTCCAGATTTTTCGAATTTTCAGATTTCTTCAATATTCACAATTTTTATTAAGAAATCGTGATGTGCGATCAGGTGTGATGTAGATTTAAGAAAAACAGTTTCTTTAATTTTTCTTCAACGCATCTCACGATTTCTTAATAATCATCGACTAAGGGTCACTAATCACCACAAATTTCACAATTTTATATCAAAAAGCCCGACTTATATCATAAAATATCAGTTCCATTTCAAATTAGTCTTCACCAATAGAAAGAGCAACGGAAATCCTATGATATGAGATTCTTTTCTGTATTTTATTGTACCGTTAAACCAACACAATACAAAATCACTTAAAGGATAAATTTTATGATTTCCTATGCTTTCGCCCGATGTATTCTTGATATTTTTCTGGTACAGTAAATACTGACATATATGCCGCTTACAGAAACGTTTGCCCCTACAAATCAGCCGTAAACGCATGTACAATATTTTTAAAGATCAATTATCCCAAACTAATTGTTAAATATATGATTATTCGGTTACAAAAAAACAAAACGTTAAAGTTAAACAAAAATGATTTGTGCCAAAATGAACATGTGAATGTAACAATCTAAATTATTAGCGGGAATGAAGGGATTTATTTCCAAATTACCCCGAGGAGTACTCTGGAATAGAGTGAATGTATCGATTTAATTGATAAAAGGTAGCTTTATAGGATACAGAAAAGTGAGAATTTGTTATTGTTATAAGGTACAACAGCACAAATTAGCTAAAGAAACGGGGAAAGAAATGAATATGTTCGAAACGGAAGAAACACAAGAAAAGGAACCGAAAGAACTGGCGATGACCAAAATAGTTTTTTGAAGTATTTACTTTCTTTATGATTGAAGTGCATGATTTTTTTTTTTACTTTTTATTACTTTTATTATTACTTTTTAACAGAAGTGTCAAATTTTTATGTATATTTTTAGTTTAACAGATTGTACGTAAAAACTTAAATTCGAGCAATTAAATCGTAATTTTGCATTGGTGAGAACTGAATTTTGAGGTATTAAGTACGTGAGTTCAAAGGTCATTAGTAGAGGTCAACATTTCTGTCAAAGACATATCGGTCGGTTATTAATAATACCAAGAAAATCGTACTGAAACTTAAGACAAGAACGTGGCAAACTCTTAAAAGCTTAGGTTCTCAAGTTACATAGAAAATACAGATTATTGTGAAATTGATGAAATATGATTTACATGGTTAACATTTTATGCTACATAGCGGGCTTTGTGTTTGTGAAAATTTAAAGTAAACTGATAATTAAAACATCACGAATGCCATGAAACTTTATATAAAAGGAACATTTTAGTTCATGTTGAAATGTAACTTCACGAAGTATGGACTTCCGTTCACGATCTACTCAGTACAACCATGTTAAAAACAATGTTATCACAACAAATCCATCCACACATACTTAACACTCACGGTAATAAATAGTTTCGTACAAAACATAAACTTCCTAACCATTAATAATAATATTCACAACTTGACTTTTGTTGTGTTGATTGGAAAGGCATGTCTGATCTTTCACCCTACGAAAGCGAATCTTTATTACTATGTTAGTTTGCATTTGCGCGCCATGTTTATGGTATTAGCATGATGTTTATTGGATCTAAACCAGGGGTGCTCAAACTTGAACTGCTGGCGATCTACCTCAATATTTTTAGACTACTTACGATCGACTCTGAGAGGCTGCAAGTGTGTGTGATGCAGGGTTGTCGTACATACACGACACACCCTACCTAGGTAGGGTGTACCGTAGCATATATAGATATTAGCTTTCTTCACAATATAGGTACATTATTTTAGTCAAGGTTAGGTTTAGTTAGGTTCTTCTCTGCAATATCAATGAAAAAACTCATAGTTATTCAAAATTGTGAGTTTATTGGTTGTTACAAAACAAAAGAGTTCCATATGGTGTTAAACTTAACTAAGGAGTGGCTTTGGATGTTGAAGCGTGGCACTGCATGTCCTCAGCATACTTTTCATAAGATGGTACGTAACCACTGAGTGCGAATCGCAAGCATGATGACATATGATAGTCAGTTAGTCGATTGCGATATTTCGACTTAATTATCTTCATTTCAGAAAATGCAGACTCGCACAAGTAAGTATTATTACGTAATACATTTTTGTAGTTTAGTTACCTACCTACTTATTAAAAAATTTTTTCTTCTCGAGATCCACTCAAAAAGCACTCGCGATCGACCGTTTGACCACCCCTGATCTAAACGATGAACGATGTCATAAATTGTTTTCTAGCCGTCGAGGTCTTTTCCGTATTATTCTTATCTTAGAATCTTATATCTAAGAATCTTTATATTAAAAACACGTGTTTTTAATATAAAGATTCTTTTAAAGATTATAATCAAACCTAAGTGTTATTGATAACGCATTATAATCACATTACGAGATAAACGATACAATGTGCCGATTGCCATTTATAACTCTGTCCTGTCGCAAAGTGTAAGGAGGTGAAAAATATAGAATTATATAATGAAATTATGGATTTTACGATATAGTTCCAATGTATAAATTGTTACATTTTAAATACTGTATTCATAACGTATTAAATTTACTTCAAAATTCAGTACTATTCGTATAAAACTCGACTCTTTTCTAACTACATCCGCTAGATCGCTGTAAATTAATTGAAAAAATACTGCTTTAAAGTGACTTATCAATATAATCAATTCGTTTCTTAGAATTGATTCGGCGAAATTAGAAGCCGCTGCAATTATGAAGTGTTGGCGGAGTCCGTGCCAGTTGAAATATTCGTTTGTAGACTGGTCGCATTGAGGTGTAGAATTGTTGGACGGTTGTGCTTTAAAGGCGAGGGGTTTGTTGACGTAGGTGCTTAGCATGAGTTATACAATTGCGATTCCGGCGGTTTTTCGGATTTATAAAGGGGTGGCGTCGGGGCCGGGGGTCGGTCACACCCAGGAAGCGCCGGGCAGGCTAACCCCTTTCTTCCTAATTGCAACAACCGTTTCATCCCTTAACATCAATTAACAATTCAAATCGCACCCGTCTTTGGATAAACACCCATTCCGTTTTACGCTTCGGAGTTGTTTAAGCATAACACCTAATTAGCAGATGTGTAAAACGACTAGCCCCTGGCGTAATTTTAACTTAAGTAAGTTAGCTGTGCAATTAAAACGATTTTTTAATAACAGTGGATTAATATAATTTCCATAACGATTACAGCTTGGTCTTGCGTTCTGCCCATTAATTCGTAAATCCATCATTTTTCTATGGACAAAACAATGAAGTTTTAGTTTTAAGAATCAAAAAACGCACGGTCGGTTACAAATTGGATAACGATATACATGCAGTTATGCTCATTTCCGGCCATCCACGCCAGTTTATCTTCGTCGTTTTGGTCTGTCCGACTCGTTTTTAATAGCGAACTTTATATTATAGTCGGCATCTGTGGTATTTTATTAATCCAGTTAATTTAATATGTAATTTGGACGTTCGCAATCATCCTAGTCATTGACCTTTTTTTTAATCCCAAATCCAAACCAACATACCAAAGTAGAAGAGGATTCGATAACCATCGACCAACTTCTAACAATAAATTTATTTAAGGGTCAGGGCCAAGTTTACACATAGTATTTCGAAGTTATTTAGAAAAAAGTAATTTTAATGGGCTACCTCTAACATTTTCTTCATTAGAACCAACATTACCAAGAATCTATCTACTGTCTACATATTAATTTTATTTATTTATATGAATGTACTTATAAATAACCACTAATTATGCTGAAACTGCTTATGGTATTTTAGAGCTCTGAAGAAGGTCCAATAAATAGATCGAAAGATTTACCATTTACAAAAGTACTTTGTTGTGAAATGCCCCCCCCCCAAACCTGACCCTTACAACAATTATACCAAAGTTGATTGAAATATTTTTTTATCCAGACATCAATTTAAAATTTGTTCTCTGCATCTCCCTCCAAAAAAAAATCTTTCTTATCCACGGAAAAAATGTTAATGTACCAGAAAAAAACTTCGAATTGTTTGTTTTTTCAAAAACAAACATTTTTTCAATATTTTGCTGGTAGAGTTTTTCGAAATGTAGCTCTCTCAAATAATATTTTTCGAAAATCACAAAACTATTGATAACTTTAAATCGACTCAACCGATCGGCAGGACATTTTCGTGAAGTTCGTTTCCGAAACTTACGTTATTTTTTTCGGTGTCACTGGTCAAATTCTCCTTTTCATCCCCCTTTCCATCGGTTATAATAACTTTGAACTAGGAACCGCGATGACCGAAATGGTTAGTGTGTCCACCTCGTACTTGCCATACTAGTGGCTCTGAGTTCGATTCCAGGAAAAGACAAGGTGTTTTAATTGGGAAAAATGTGGTGAAAGTATTGTAAAGTGGTTTGACCCCCCCCCCTCGAGTAATTGGACGTTAAGCAGTTTCGGTATGACAGGAATTATCTTACTCGACTTTGTTTAATAACTTTCAACTTGGAGAAAATTCAGAGGGAAGGGCAAGCTTTCGATTGATTGGAATGAATACCTTGGGCATTGGATGGAACTCAGTGAAGTTATGAAATTTTAAATGGAACGCCGTACAAAAAATATCAAAAATATCTTCTTTTTTTTACTGGCACAGAAATTGGTTACCACGTACGTATATGGAGAATGCTTATTGTAGATATACTAAGAAATGTAAAAAAAATATTTACAATTTTTAAAAATAAAAGTGTGCGTAAAAATAATGTAATGCAATGAAGATTTAACTGTGCTAGTGAGTAAATAAATTATGTAAAGTTCACATTACCTTTGCCATGTACATGATTGTGTACTTTTGAACAATTATGCTAGTAATGTCTGTACAGTAAGCTATTGCAATTACAATGCTTTAAGAGTTTTATTATTATTGTTATTATTTTTGGACCTTCACTCCGAAGCATTGTTATAACATGGTGTCCTAATCTAGGGTTTATACCTCAGGGGTTTCACCTATCCCGTTATAGGGGACGGGTCGCTAGCATCTATATAATTTTTAACACATTTAAAAAAAATTACTATGTACAATTTAAAAAACAAATTCCGCCAAAAAACGGAACAGGGAACCCAGAAACTTGCAAATGTGCACGAAAACCATTCCTAAATTCGGCGGCATGCCTACAAGCTCTCCGAAAGGAGCCAAGGCAGGACAAGCTGCTTTTATTATATAGGGCTCATCGATCATGTCTACATAAGGGGAACCTCTGCGGGCTTTAGTTAATACTATCATTCAAATTTTCGGGTTGACAAACTGCATTGGTCGTGGCCAGCGCTATATTTCTTAGTTTGTCTTTCTCGCTTTTTAAACCTCCAATTTTCTTTTCATGTTTCTCCAGCCAAGTTATGATGTATGATATAAAAGTAACCAACTAACTCTTTTCTTGATCCTAATGCTATTTTCTCTGAATTTCAGGGCCATAAAATCATACAACGAACAAACAAAAATACAGAAACAAAATGGTTTGTTAGTATCACAACTCCTGACTACTCGATATTACTCGGGGTAATTAGAGATAAAATCTTCCATTCTCGCAAATAAATTCAATCGTTACAATAAATAACATATAGTACATACGCGAAAGCATAAAGGGTGTACACACGTACTTAAAAATATTTGCGGCGCTGAGATAATTGATCTGCGATCTGAGTGCCAATATAAAAATGTAACATTAAATATTATTATAAATATTTGTTCGGTTGTATTTTCATTCTAGGTGGGCAAGAATTTAAGAAATATCAATTTGGAAATATTGTTTAATAACTGAATCTAATGCTCAATATGTTCTAAGTGAGGTTGAGAATTGTATTACTTTTTTTTTCTTTATATTTCTCCTTTTTCAGACCGCCGTAATCAGTCCTAAAAGGGCGACAAGAATGTACATTAATCGGGTTTCGAGAGTGCATTAGTGAAGGGAACAAAATGAGAAAGGGAAAGAGAATTAAATCTATTTGGAAAAGTGGACCCCCTTGATTGAAAAGTAATTAGAAAAATCTAAGTGATAATTGCACCGTTCAGCCCACGATTTCATGATCATTGGCGACCTAATTCCGAAACGTCTCTCGTTTTACATCATACCACGCGTGGTACCAAAAAAATAAATGAACAAAGTTTTGTTCAATTGTAAACGCAATATAAACATGATCTCGTAAATCCCAGTTTTGACTGTGTACACAATCTCAAACTAATTAAACTAAATTAAATTTACAAGAAGACAAGAGACGACAATAAAAAATAAATATTAATCCATATATGTATTTAGAAGTCCTAATTAACAATATTAATTATTTAAATTAATTACACTTTTTGTTTGAGGTATTAGTTGAGAATAAAGAGCTGCCCTCTGGGTCGATATGCCTACGCTCTAACCACTTGAGCTATTGGAGCAACGGCGTTCATAATTTAAAAAGTGTAAACTAATTGCGACAATAAATGGATTGAATGCGCGGTTTTGCATGTCTCATCTGACATCAGGCCAAAAACGAGAGATATTGTAGATGATAAAGTTTCATTAATAAAAGAATTATTTTTCATACGAGAAATTTGACCAGTGGAACGATACAGATTATAAAACTCGTTAAACAGTTATTAATATTTAATACGAGTAAACTTCGTTCAACAATTACGCAGGCAATTCTTTACGATTTTACTTGTTGAGCATACCTTTTACTTGCGAGAATTACAATAACTAAACGTTATTCAATTTCATATAAAAGATTTTTTTCACGTTGGATACTGGAAAAATACTCATCCATTAATGCTTGTTTCCATGTCCATGTCAAGTGTGTACTTAATACGAGTGAATGAAAGCGAATGTGTGTGTGTGTGTGTGAGAGAGAGAGAGAGAGAGAGAGAGAGAGAGAGAGATGAGAGAGAGAGAGAGAGATCAGAGAGAGAGAGTGGTATATATTCTTCTGGGCGGGGGTTAAACAACTCCTTTTTTACTCAGTAAATGACATTCATTCCGATAAATTAACACAAACACAACTCAAACGATATATATAAAATTTATATATATCGTTTGAGTTGTGTATTTAATACAATCACATCAAGGCGAACAGATCTACAGTTTTGCAAGACCTGCCGTTCATGAGGGTTTAGTCTAACGGTAGCGCCGTGAAATTGGGTTTGTTTTAAAAAGAATCATCAAATACCGTCAACCTCATTACTATTGTTACTAGGTTTTAGGGATACCCTAATTTTGACCACTTGTAAAGTGAGAAAGAGAGAGAGAGAGAGAGAGAGAGAGAGAGAGAGAGAGAGTGAGTGAGTTTTGGTAAATTAAGTTACTAATGTCTTAAAGGGGTGCAAGGCGGAACTACAGAACTAAGAGGAAACTATCGTTGAATTATTCTATGAAGCAGGATGGAGAGTAAGAGACGTGAGAGACGAGAGATAGAAAGAGCGAGAGAGTTTGAGAGGGTGGGAAAGTTGTTGTAAGAACGGATTAGTAGAGTAATCCGCTTGGCGCTGATAAAAGTGAGATTGTTTGTGGATTGGAGTGGAAGTGACGAAACAAAGGAATAAAAGGAAAAAATACGAAAACACATTTAGTTCCAATTTAAAAGTTTATATCCATTTTTAAATTTGTAGCTTTGAAATTTTCGCACGCAATCAAAACTTTCAAGAGTACTATTACCTGATATTCTTATATGTATGTGTGTGTATATATATATATATATATATATATATATTCATATAGAGATTAATTTAGGTGATTATTAATTTTGGAAAAAGTTAAGTAGATATAATTTTAGCCAACTTGAAAGGGTGATTTCAATGCAACTATATGCCCTGTTATGTTATTAGTTTTACTTATCCAAATGATCTAAGATCTAAATTAAACTTACTTTGAATTTTCGAATTTTGGAGTTCAATTCAAATAAGATGACTATAGCGGGTCATGACAAAACGAGAGGGAGACTCTACTTTGACGGACCCTTCCAAGCGGTATAAGATAACGAATCTTTACATGAAAGGCCACCCCCGGTTTCGGGAAGTTTCCTTAATATGGTGACCTGATGCATCAAAAATAGAACAGCGAGTAGGTGTACTGGTAAATCGAGCAAAATTAGTCCCTAGCACAACCCCTTAAGATCAAGCAGCCTTGTACAGAAGTTTATTAAGAAGAAAATAAAAATTTACCGATCTATGCTTTTGAACAGTCGGAGATCTATAAAGGCGCTAAATACATACGCTTTTATCTCCAACGTTAGCTTAAATTGAGTTATAATCCTAGGAAATAATAAACTGATTGAATTGAAAATTCAGAATTAATGTTATTTTCTGTTGTACTTTTGTAATCGACCTTATGTCCCTGTGCAATAAAACAAATACATACCCTATCCAAACGCTAGCGTACCAATTCAGATGTAACCTAACTAAACCTAACAGCTTAACCTAACTCAGCCCAACGTATCCTTACCCGTACCTAACCTATCCTACTATATCCATATGAAAATGAATTAAAGCCAGAGTACGTGTGGATCAACAGGATATTTGTTATTTTTATTTTAACGTAACAAACAACAGCAAATAAATACGGGATGCATTTAGTAAATTTTGAATTAGCGCGCCCTATATTCCGTTCAATGAAATAATAGAAAATTTTGTATGGGAATTCATTTGAGTTATTTTGCGACTAAAACACTTACCATTAATTACAAATTATGTCTCAAATTTTAAACAATACGGTTTAATTATAAGATTCGAAAAGACAAGAACGTTTTATTATTGCCTCGACTTAGGAGGAAAAAAACGGATAGCATGGAGGGAAACTCACAAATGAAACTCTTTTAGCCGAACACTTTTCACTACATTTGAGAGCATAAGAGTTTTAATAATAGCACGCGAAGATAAATCTGAAGACATTTTTACGGGTTAATATTTTCCAGGGGGGGGGGTGGAATTTTCAAAAAAGAAAGATCTTGTCACGAGGAAGCGGGAGAGAGTGAAGTATTCTCTATACGTTTATTCATTAAATTCCACAGTTAGCTGAGATTACATATTTTCCCGAATGACGCTCCTCGTAGCCCCCTACTTAAACACACATTAATTTCGCCCCGTTTCCTATCCCCCACTTACCCACCCGACCGTATATATTTCTTACATTGCACGCTTTAATTACATGAGATTTATAGAACGTTTGTTATATCATATCAAATCGAACTGGTGAATTTTTAACTTCTCATAATCTCATGCTGTCGAAATATCGCAAATATAAATAATGTACAAAAAATAAATAAACACATCCCAAAAGCCTGATGTTTATATATATATATATATATATATATATATATATATATA
>CM077101.1:7589214-7614697 GCA_039619505.1 Cimex hemipterus | reverse complement strand
TGAATCTTCTTCGAGTCCAATTTAGGTGAAAATTCGTCCAATAAGGACTCTTTAAAGTTTTTCCAGGTCTGTGCGTCGTTGGTATATTTTATGTACAATTTAGCTGACCCTTTCAGTAACCTTCTGGCATAGATAACTTTCTGAATATCATCCCACATGCATAGGTTCGCCATATCCTCCAATTCCTGAATCCATTGGGGCACGTTTTTCGATTCATCGTCTCCTGAAAATGTGTCCAACGACTCTTCGACGTCCCTGAAAGTGATCGTGGAAATACTAACCTTTTGTGTGTACCGCGTGTTGGTCGCATCATCGTACGGGTCTTCGTTTTGGTCGATGTTTCTCAGATTTACCGGGTCCAATCCTTTCTCGGTTTCCTCTTCGAACTCATCTTCCTTGGAAAGTAGAACTTCCTTTCCGCTGCCACACGTGGTCCTCTTGGTTTTCAGAATTTTTTCACGCATACACTAAGTTGTTGCCCCTAATTATCGCGGCCCCCAAATTTTGTGGGGGAGTAACTAAATAGTATGCACTACTTGCCAAATTTAATTAAAAGAACTTTATTAATAAGTCATACAGCGTAACCGTTAAAACTCACAATAAAAAAAAACAGTCAAAAAACACCTGTCCTCCTGTTTGTCTCATTCTCTCTCTACAGTAACCTATATTCCTCAGGGCGGGGTTAAACTACCATTCCTTGCAAGGTAATAAATTATTAATTCACTATTTTCGTGGTCCGCTCGACCAATTAATATATCACAATTAATTACGGCTTTTAGTTGAGATGAAAAAAAGTGAATGGCACGAGAGGGATTCGAAATATGACAAAAGGAGGGAAAACTCGTAAGTTGAGGTTGAGATGGGGAGTTGATGTCCGAGTGGATCGAGGTCACGATAGCTCAGGTGGTAGAGCAGCGGCGTATCTAGCCGGAGATCGTGGGTTCGAATCCCTCTCGTGCCATTAGCTTTTTTTCATCTCAACTAAAAACCGTAATTAATTGTGATGTTATAAATTATATTTATTTTAATAAATTGACCAAAAAAAAAAAAAAAAAAAAAGAAATCCGGTTACATTCACTTCCCCGGTTCTCGTTATCCCTCAGGGAGGAGTTAAGGAACTCCTTTCTTTCACGCTAATATGCTACATTCGTTCGAACAAATTGACATAACTACAACACTTGGTGCAAAGATAGAGAGTCTGGTCGAAGAAAAGGAAGAAAAAAACAAAATAAAACAGAAGAAAACCAAAAATGAATTAATAAATAAAATTCCATTTCTCTTTAATTAGACTTAATATTGTCCCATAAGATCGCTAATTTACAATTTTTAAAAAGGCAGCATTCCATTAATAATTTGAATATTTTTTACTCTCCTGTTTATTATGCGATTTGCTTACTTAAATCTTTGAATATTTATCTCGACAAAATTAAGTTAATGGTTTAATGTAACTCGCTTTCCTATACATGCAAAACAGGTCGTGAAGGTGTAAAGGGAAAACTAAAGATGCAAATGTTCATAAATTGTAAAATATACCGTGTTGGCTTTCATAACGATAATGCGTCGTCGCTCAGTTTAAAGGATTTTATTAGCGTCGGGCCCTCTCTTCTAAGCCTCGAATAAAATTAAGACGGTGAGTAATCGCCTGAATCGTTTTTGTAATCAGGAGCGAAAGACATTAACATAACTCTGATTTTATGGGCGAAATAAATTGAATGAAATTTAAATGTGAAGACGGATTCTCCTCCGCTCAAATTCACGGAGTGCCATTATTAAGCGACTCTCGTGAATATTTTGTCCAAACCCCCTTCTCTTATTTGACAACAAGCACGAATCGTGCAGGTCTAGTTATGACAAAACCAAATGAAAGCACCAACACGCCAATTAACAAACTCTAAGTTAAATTATTTCCAAATTAACTCATTGTGTAACTTTGAACGGATTGCTGGCTGCTCGGCGATTTTAATATTGTTCTGTTAATTGATTGGTGTTAAAGCTGTCTGCCTTTGCAACAAATTGTTAACAAGTCATAAACGAGCAGTTATTTATTACTTTGTTTACCGCATTAATGAAAATTCAGCACAATGGTGATACTTCAATATTGAATCAAGTGGTGAACTGAATTGCTGTCGCGTATTAATTGAAAAACAGCCCACATTGCAATATAAAATAATAGATACTTCGAATTTCTGCTTCGGTTTAAAACGAACTTTCACAAAATTCAAGCATTAACTCGACCGGTAAATGAGTAGTTATTAAAATGTAATTTTTCACTCGAGTGACGATTAACTTAGCCTACTAGCTAATGCTCTTATATAGCCAAATCAGCGCAGATGCAACTAATATAATAGAAATGATTGAAATAAACCAAGACAATAAATTATTATTGCCTAATGTTGACCAGCCGCTGGTAGACATAGAAAGCAGCAACTCAACTGAGGTGCCAAACTACGGAAACGATGCCGCATGAGCTGGAGAGTCCGTGAGACCAGTGGATGCAAAAAGTAAAACATGCATATTGGAAAAGTTAGCTGTACCGCGAAATCAAAATACACGATAAATTAATAGAAATGAAATGTCAGCAATAATAAGGGCAAGGACAGAATCATCATGATATGATTAATCCTAGATAATTTAAAAATTTCACCCACTACTAATTTAAATTGGTTTGTATATATGTTTATATATCAATCAAAATTTCAGGATTTGTATCGTTTAATAATTGACTCTTTATCTAAAAAGTTTAAAAAATCTAAATTGCTAAGGAAAATGAAAAACGAAAAACAGACGGAGTGATAACATTTGTTTTAATTTTTTTTTTGATTTGTAATTGGCAGTTCAATACCGAAGTATTTCCTCCTCTTGCTTTAATCTCGAAAACGCCTTGGCATACTTTCTATCGGTCTGGAAATGCCTCTTTGCTGGAGGTTAGCCCATTCTTCGCGAAGAGTCCTTTCGAGATCGTGGAGTGTATCAGGAAGTGACGGACATGACGGACAGTCTTATTCGATTTTCGAGGTTATTTCATAATTGTTCGATGGGGTACAAGTCTGAAGAACGGGCTGGCCAACCCTGATGTTATGCTGTTGAAGGTACGTATGTACTATGTAAACGACACGTGGGCGGACGTTATCGTGCATTGGAATAGGATTGTCGCTGATTTCATCGAGGATAATCAACGCATGATGTCCCAAAATTTTATCCACATGGCCAGCGGCCGACAAAGGTCATCCACGAACGACAACCGACTCTGTGCGACTCTCCATTGAAATTCCCTCACACACCATCACCGAGCTACGTTCAAAGGTTTGCTCTGGCAAAAATTACAGGCTTCGTACCTTTCATTTCGCCTTCTCGCCGCCACACTCTTTCACCATCTGGAGATCGTAGAGCCAATCTTCATTAAACTGTAAAAAATACATCAGACCAATCGTCAATGACCAATGGCTGTGTTTGCGAGCAAATAGGAGCCCTGTAAATCTGCAAGTTCTGGTCATTTTTGCAATCTGAAATGTGTACACCTCCAACTTCCTGGTGCTGATGAATCGCCTGATCAACAGTAAGGTGCCGGTTTCGCAAAAGTCTCTATGTCAAAAAACGATCATCCACCCTAAGACCCTGTTACTCTAAGTCGTCCTTAATCGGACCTTCTATAGTAGGACTTAGTTTCTCGAAAAGGTCTAACAGCGTCTCGCAGTGTTTCGTAGGGAACTCGGATGGCAATAGTCGCCACGTCCATCGTCAGTAAGCGCCACACCACGGGCAACGTTCTCACCACTAAGTGGCATTTTTAAGTTTAAATATTGAAATCAAGAGAACAAAGATGAAAACTAAATGTCTAACTAACTAAATGTCTTTTGCTTCAGAATTCAAATGAGATTGAATAAATATTTTCAATTTTGTAAAAAGCAGACGTTGATAAATCCTTTATCCTTGTTTTGGATTATGGATCAAGTGTGCTTACCTTTCATTGATATTCCCAATTTAAAACATAGCATAAACAAATATTTATTGGTAAAAAATGAGGCAAATTAAGGGCAGAATTATTTTTTATCGAGAAACTAAAAAGAAATCAATTGAGCGGAGGTTTTTGCCAATCAGTGTATTACTGTACTGAAATTAGCACGGCACAACTCAAACATTCATGATATTTCGAAATGTTTTTATTTCTTGCATATTATGTTTTCTCTCACGGTCACAGCACTTACACTCAGGCCAGCGCTCGACTAGGAAGACATGCCTTTCGTTTATGGTGGAAAGAGATTGAAAGAGTAGTTCCACGACGGGAGTTAGCTTTTTAATAGTTTGGTTCCTGTGAGGTATTGTGCTATAAAAGTGCAATGGCCATCCTGACCCGGAGCCAGCAGGAATTACATGTGTAAATAAGTTATGGGCAATTCCCTCTTTCACCTCCATCTCCTCTTCGCACTCATTCACCCTCCACCCTTCACACGTTTCACGTTTCATGCTCGGCCACCCCATGTCCAACACATCTTACGTGCGAATGCGTGAGTTACTCTCAGAAAAGACGATCGTTCAGCTTTCCACATATCCACTACATCAATCTTAATCTTTTCATAATCGCAAAAAATGCGATGGGTGGTACACTTGTAGCTTTGAATTAATAGCCTACGTTCCTTTTCTTCTGTACTATTTGAATATATCGCAACAAATTATTAACGTACTTATCTGTTCAAAGAACCTGATTAAAAAGCAAATAATCAGAGTACTTATTAGCTGAAGGATTGTTGTAAGGTTTTTCAATTTTAAACCATAGTGCAAATGGTGATTTTCGTGGACCTGCGTTATCGGATATATTGGCCCTAAATCCATTTTAAACACATCCTAAATCAACAGAAGCGTAAACATGGTGTTCAAACCTGCCTGGCCGCCCTCTCCGCCTCGACAGTTTCCATTCGCTAATTGCCTTAAATCAATAGAACGTTGCACGTAAATTTTAATTTATTTTACTATGAACACTCTATCAGTATTTGCCGAAGTCTCGGCCACCTCTTCAACCGAAAAATTGAGCCTTAACCGTAATTAAGCTGGAACCAGTTCAGCAGACGTATTCTCATCAACTTAAAAACAAAGCTGAAGCTGATTTAATGTGTTATTTTGGTATGATCTAAATTTTTATGTGACAATTTGAAAAATAGTTAATTTAAAAAGTTTAGAAGTATGTGTAGAGATTAGTGACCGTTAATCGATAATTATTCAGACATCGTGAGATGCGGTCTGATGTGATGTAGGTTCAGAAAAACATTTTTTTTTTTTTTTGACGTACCAACGTTTTGATCTTTATTGAGATTGAGCGTGTCGTATTGAGAGTTCCAATTTGAAAAGTTGGCACGAGAAAGAAAATGTTTTTCTGAAACCTGCTCGCATCAGACCGCATCTCACGATCTGAATAGTTAAGAAGTATGAATATACAAAACTCACTAGTATAGCCTACAGACGGACATACTTGGTAAATAATATTACAAATAAATATGTAGATTTGTTTACGGAGACCAGGGATATGTAATTACGTGTAGATTATAGTGGCTATAAATGAGAAAAACAAGGGTATAATCAATAAAAAATATTTCAAGCGTTTTCCTTTATACCTCTCATTTTAATTTTTTTTTTAGAAATCAAATTTACTTGAAAAACGTACTCTTCTTACTTCCAGAGCTTAGGAAAGTTTATTGTAGATAGATAAAGTACTTTTAAAATTATAACAATTTCCGTAATTTTCAAAAAATCTAAGGCATTTGAAAGCAGAAAATTTGTGAAAACAAAATTAAGGTTTGATTTATCGGAAAAAGGTTTTTTTTTGGAAGCAAAATGAAAATCCACTTTGCTTCTTAGTAACACGCAAATAACGGGGCGTCGGTGGCCGTAACGTTTAGTTTTTGACTGACGCTCATCACTGTAAGGTAAAGGTCCCGGGTTCGAATGCAGGACCATAAAATTATATCTTTCGTCTTCCAACGTTTTTCTGTAGTTTTGGATCGAACTACGTGGGAAACTAATAAAAACAATTTTTCGAGTTTTCCTCCATATTTCCAACTATAACTCGTAGATGGTTGGTTTCTAAGTTTCGTTTTTTTTGTGAATTGCACACTAGTAAAAAAATGCATTTTCTTCTCCTTTTCGCTTATAACACGTAAGAAATAGCGATAGAATAAGTAGATAGACAGATAAGCTTTTCAATTGTCGGTTTGAAAGTATTACAGGCAAAGGTTACTTTAGAAAAAGGTTAAAAATATAAAGTTTTTAACCTTCACATATTTTGTTTGTTATGAATAAATAAAAAATATATTAAGAAACATATATGTTATGTTTATATGTTAGGTTTATATGACCTCTGCTGTTGCGAACCCTCAAAAAAAAAAAGCAACACGTAAATTCTAGCTTACTTTGACTTGTCATTATAAGCAAGAAAAATAAAGATGAAATTAATAAACAATCCTCAAACGGTTTCTTTTAGATCTTAAATTATAGTTTTTTGTGGCAGCCAAATTTACAGATGTATTTTTTGTTGACTTCTAAAGAGTAAAGTTTATTGTGGATAGTTGAGGTTGTTTCAAAATTATCATAATTTCCTTCATTAATAAAAGTTATATCGGAGGTATTGCAGGTGTTTTTGGGTGTAAAAAATATTTTAAAAATTGTCTTACTAAAAAATACTTTTATGTACTGAAGATAGGGAAGTGTTAAAATGTGTCTGTCAAAATCAGCCAGGATAGGCTAGCCAAGATGATAGATAACTATCAAACTACAGGTTCAACACCCCGTAGACAATAGGAGGTATTCTGACTGTCTTGAAAAAAAAAATCACCTACTTTTCTACGTTGTTCGGTCGCAAAAAATATATATTTTAAGTCAAAAGATTTTCTCGAATTTATTACAACGTAGTTATTTCTAATTTGTGGTGGATGTTTTGGGAATATAGTCAGTTCTTTGAGTTTTTACTTAATACATACTATCTTTATTGGCCAAAGTTTCGGAATGAAAATTGATGTTATCTGTAAGCATTGAAATTCCGCCTTGTAAAAGGAATTAAAACCCTTCTCAAGGCGGAATTTCAATGCTTACAGATAACATCAATTTTCATTTTTCTAACAATTATTGTCCACGTTGAATATATGAGTCGTGAGACTTTGTGTTTATTTATTAATCCTTTTCTGATCTACCAAAGTTTTTAAATAAAAATATCCATATTAATTATGAGTAATTTTATGTTTTCATTTACTTATAAAATATGTATTTTTAGAGGATATTAGTTATTGGCATAAAAAAAAATAATCAGAAAAATCTTGCACTAATGACGGTCACTCGGGGTAGAAATACGGTTTCTTTCATCCATTTAAATGAACAACAGGGTTGTTTTTTCGTTGAAAAATCATGACAGTTGTGGTAAATGTGACACAATTTCACCCATCTACAAGAAACTTTCACAATCTGTAGAAAAATCAAATAATAAATTAATTAAAAAAATAAAAGTTTATAATTGCTTTTTTCACCAAACAAACCCTGAATACAATTTTTTGGGGAAATCAAAACATCATATAGTTCTCATGAATAGTTCGCTTTGAAAATGCCTTCTACATTTATTGATAATCATAAAAAGTGAGATAATTTTAAAACAAATTTACCTATCGACAAGAAATTTTATTGTTTTTAGCTTAAGAAAACAGTAAAGTAGCAAAGTACGCCTGTTTGCCTAAATTTGGCTTCCATAAAAAATTGAATCCAATATGTAAAATAAAACTTTTGAGAAATTTTTGTTGATTTTATCCTCGCTTTTCTCGATGATGTTGGCACAATTTTGGCGAGTTAACTGAGCGACGTAAAAAGTAGGGTGAAATAACTTTTTTCGCAACAAAATCTATATTTCTTTCTTGCGCCTCCACAAACTCCTGAATACATTTCTAAAACATTGCATATTTTTCTCATAAATTTTTTGTTTTTGAATTTTTTGAAATCACAAAAATTATTGTCTGAAATAAATGAACAGATCCACAGGAAACTTTACAGGGCTTTAAACCCTACAAACTACATGCATGTAATAATGTGGCTTTTGTAAATACATCAAAAGGAAAGGTATAAAACAAAGATTTCGGGAAATTTCTGACGATTTTGTTTTTAATTGCCTCATTTTTAATTTCATAAAATTAACTGTGTTAACGGGGCAGATGGCTTTCTAACCGTTATAATAAGATCGCACTGAAAATTTGTATTTAAATACTTTAAAAAGTGTGTAAATCGACTCAATTTTTCAGTAAAAATATTTTTTGGCCCACTATACTAGAAGCCATTTAAGTTTTTTGTAACTTTTTATACCGCCTTGCTATAAGATGCAAAAAATAGGTTAAATAAAATTTTCAAAAAAGAGAAAAATATATAAACATAAAATATAACCGATTTAAAAAGAAAAAAATGTTTTTTTTTCTATATGATACAATTTTTCACAAGCGAGGTAACAAAAAACGTATGATCCGTCCCTCTCCAAGCCTGGTGCAGAAAAAGCGAGGATATTTCCATTATCGGGTGGCGGCTGGCTCGCGGTGTAAATTTTTTAATCAGTTTAAAAAAATTCTGTTCCTAGGGCTCTTTGACATTTAGTTAACGTAAGACACACGGCAAGATAATAAAATTTATTTACTGCTTATTATTATTATTCTTACCGTATTTGTCCGCCGTTTATTAAATAAACACAATTTACCATCTGAGCTGTTTGCAGTGACTACTAACGTGGTACGGGCATTAGGGTGTAGTGAGAGGCGTAAATGAAAGGAATTACAACCTCCTGCTCACCTGTTGCTTCCCATTAATCGTAACAATATTAAAGTAGGGGATTGTGTGTCAATAGCAGCGGCTTTAACGTGTCACAGGGTCGGCCCGTATCACGGTCGGCGTAGCTGAAAGAAATTTGTTAAGAGCAAATGACACAATTTGAACTCGGGTGATAATTGACGATGAACGGCGGCAAAGAATCAAGTGGGATTTAAAAGTTTGGTGGACACAGTATGAAAATGTGTTCAATTTTCATACTTCGATTGACTAGAACGACAAAACCACACGACAATTTTCGGCCTATCACGATGAATACAAATGGCCTCTCATATTAGAAGTATACGTACTTTTCTAATGTAAATATTTCCGGTTCTTCATTATTAAACATTTAACGAGTTCTAACTTTCAACAGTAATGACACTGCTGTTACGGTACTAACAAGGGGAGGCTTTAAACGTGGATCCGATTATTTAATGAATTTTATGGCGATAGTAATTATAAGTCGAAAAATATTAGTCCCGTGTGCAAGGGTCCTTGTTTAAATTATTAGATATACTGACCACTTTTTTTCTTACGAATAATCTTGATCCCACTGAATTGAATTGTCATTTCTTAAGCGTTCGACCTATTTTAAAATCATCATCAGTACAAAATAATCTTAATGTTAATAAAATTGGCATAATTAAGTTTTTAATAGATGGATTCAAATTTCTTTGAAGACCTACTCGTTGCAACCTTGCGAAGGACTTGACTGTCATCGTTCTTGCCAGTGAGCCATTGGAGCCAATAATTTTTATACATTTTTTTAATGCTTACTGAGTTTGTTTTTGCGTATATTTCATCCTTATTATATATCATTCAATTGATTACGGTTTTAAGTTGAGATAAAAGTCCGTGTCACGGGCGGGATTCGAACCCACGACTTTCGGCTTGATACGCTTTTTTATCTCAACTTAACATCGTAATTAATTGAATGATATTAATTGGTCAAGCGGGCCATAAAAAATAGTGAGCTTATTATATATTTTTCGATTTTCCATTCATTCCCAATGTGTAGAGATTAGTGACCGTTAATGGATAGTTATTCAGATATCGTGAGATGCACTCTCAACACGACATGGCACAATTACACAGAAGATAAACACTTTGAGCCCTGAAGATGATCTCAATAAAAGATCGAAACATTGGCACGATAAAGAAAATGTTTTCCTGATACCTACATCACACCAGACCGCATCTCACGATATCTGAATAATTTAATAAAATTTTATAAATTGCTTTATAGCACAATGTTTCAGTTCGATGATTGGGTATGACTGAACTTAGTTTGTTAAAATTAAAATTGCGAGACCTCCTAGAAGGTCTCTGGCCTCTCCCTGATAGGTCAGGGGGGGTCACCCACCTTGGTGCATAAGCGACTCCTTGGTTGGCCATCGACTCCTTTGGTCATTTCGGCGCCCTTACGTTCCCTAAAACTAGTCATTCACACACTCACTCATACAATAAATACATACATACCACTATATACAAATCCAATCACACATGCCTATCCTCTATCTTGAATCCGGGTCAGAGGGTACTCGATATTCCGCCCCGACCCGGTTTAACGGAGCAGCGGTGGAGCTTTGAAATAATATGCTGCACCGCCGTCAACATACTATTCTACCAGAAACCAAATACAAATCGTAACCTATAATCTAAATACCCCTCTATATACAGCCCATAATCCCGATGTCTCTAAAAAACCTTAAAAGTTTGTCCTTGAAATCGCTGCCATGCTCGAGCACTCTCGTATAACCAGGCGGTATTTCACTACGGTCCCTATACAGCGCCAAGCTGCGACAACCCTCCAACACGTACATCACACCAGACCGCATCTCACGATATTTGAATAAGTATTCCTAATGTAGTTGTAAACTCCTGTATGGATTCTAACCCATCGGTTGAGCCCTTTTAAATTTATCTTCATTTTTTTGATTTTTTAAGAAAAAAAGTGAAGCCATTAGGATACAGAAAATTCAAAAAGGCTGTTCCAACAAATCTGTTAAAGAATTGCTTTTGAAAAACCAATTCGGATTCGTTTTAGGCACCTTTATAAAATGGAAATACGATGTTATATGATTTTTCTTAGAAACAAAAAATAATTTTGTGCCAGATTATCAGCCCTTTTATCGCCGATTGTTCCACCTAAAAATTTCATGACTTCATCCACCTTCAATGTTAATGACAACCGTTAATAAACAGTATTCCATACATAATATTTAGTCAAAAAATAAACCGAAAGAGAGAATATCAACTACCAACCTCGTTACTTTTCAACTGCAACCGTGCATAATCGAGAGGGCTGGGAATTGTAGAAAATAGGCCTCGTGGACGAGGTTGAGGAGACATCCCCCTGAAATGTACTCGAGACGTTGAATACCATCATATCGTCAACATTCACCTTTTTACGGCTCATTCCAACAAAAAAGTTCAAGGACCAACTATAGGTCATCTCATCCCGAATTAGCTCCATTTATCTTCTTCTTATCGTCTCCTTCGTCCGCTTTAGCTAATATTATTATAAACTCGGAAGAAACAAACATAATAAAAATATTTAAAAAAAAATAGTATTATTATTTTAATAAAGTTTGTCTTAACTTGGTTAATGAACCTTCTTTTAAATCTGAAATAATGATCAATTATAGCATTCACCTCTCAAATTTATACATAATTTACTTGTAAAGGCTAAGAGTTTGTTCGATTTTAGCCATGAGTAAATAAAACAGAGGTGAAAAGGTCGGCGACCAATTTTCGGCTGGTAAACTCCTGGAAGTGTCAACAAGTCTATCAATATTTATTTATTTTTGCTTATTAGAATTTGAGCTTCGAGTTCAAATAGACCTAATTGTGTAGAGAAGGAAGAAAGGGCGAAAGTCTGTCTCTCTTTGAACAATCCTCCTCTTTGATCCCGGTTAAATAAAGCCGAAATAGATAAACAGAAGTCTCCCTCTCGCCATCTCCCTCCTTCTATCCCTTTCGTACGCCCACCACCTCTTCCCTTCCTTTAGTCATACTAGACTATTAACGAGAAATTAGCTTAAATTAATTTACAATTCGTTTTGGCAATTTCACTCTCCATTCCGCTTTCACGAATACACAATTACCGAACGGACTTAAATCTTAATTTTTAGTTAAAACATTTTCCGCCTTTAAGGCAAATCTGATTATGTTCGGCGTCTAACAGCTTTAAGAATTTAATTTTGAATTATTGCCCTTCCCTGGGGGGGGTTACAAATTATAAAAGAAAAGGGTTAAATAAATAAATACAAGTCTTTGTTTATATCTGTCACAACCCTCCGTCCGCTCTTTTCCTCTTCCAGCCTCTTCTATTTCTCTTTCTCTTTTTATCTCTTTCTTTACGTTTACCTTCGCTCACTTTTATTGGCTTTAGGCATTTCTATGGAAAGACGCACAAACTTCATCGAGAGTTCCCTAGCAGCAGCGCATTGAAGGAATGTTATTAGAAGCAGTTGTTCCTTATATGCCACTAATTGGCGATGGTTTTATTAGTATGCAAAACAACACAAGGCCCGACACAGCTAAGATCATTGATGACTAC
This sequence comes from Cimex hemipterus, assembly GCA_039619505.1. Lineage (NCBI taxonomy): Eukaryota > Metazoa > Arthropoda > Insecta > Hemiptera > Cimicidae > Cimex > Cimex hemipterus. The sequence goes on along the minus strand of CM077101.1, from coordinate 7,602,315 downwards.
TTAGAAATTGTTACAAGTCAATCTTTGGAGTGGTCGGCATTGTAATCCCGACTTAAATCCTATCGAACTCCTTCGGGACACGTTGTCAGATGACAAAACGGGAAAACGTCGCCCAATGATGCCTGGAATTTATAGGAATTAAGAATGGCGAAGAAGGAGTATGAAAAATATTCCATAACACTACATTGAAAAACCTCATAAAATCGATGCCACGGCCAATGTAAGTAATTAACGCAAGAGGATGAAATAGTCCATTTTGGAATTAATATTTTCTTTTTTCTTTCCATAGCAACATTTTTGCTTTACTCAGTTTAATTTTTTATTTAGCCTTATTTCATATTTTCCTTTTAAAATATCTCGTAATGATTGCAAGTATATACTAAAAAGAAAACAAAAACAATTTTTCGCCTAATAGTGTAGTTCCCAGCATAAGAGGGATGACTAGTGATAACAGGTTATTGTGTGCATTTCGTTTACAAATCGAGTTAGAATTTAATAAATCTTCCGTGATTTTATTCCTACATCAAACGAATACTACAACATTTTCTGGTTTCCAATTATATTTTGTTTGTTGAAAACAGAAAAAATCACGATCATGGGTAAAAATGTTGTTTAAAATATTCCTGCCGTATGAATAAATCTTATACGCCAATCTCAGTTGTGAATAATTGGTTTTTCAATTAAAACCTTTTCAAAAAGAAGTTTAATTATTTTATAAGAATATTCACATTTAATGACTTGCGCAGGATAGAGACCCGATATGACAATCACTTGGTTACTTTTGGCTAATGAAGCATTTCGTAAGCAGCTCAACGGAGCATATATTCTTCAGGCTTCCGTCACTCGCATGTCATTCAGAAGACTTGTAAATCAGCAAAATCAATTCAGACAAGTCAATAGAACAAAAGGCAAACGTCGTATTATCTATGATCTATGATCTTCACTGGTGGATACGTGGGATGTAATACTGGGAGATACTTTCCTTTAATTTTGGCTCATGATCAAAGATGGCGACAAAAAAATAACACCCTTGGACAACAAACTTATCTCGCCATTTCCTCAAGGCATCTGCAAGTGCTTCACTTTCAACCGCTTCTGGACAGCGGAAATTTTATTTTCTCTTGTTATAGTCTATTCAGCATCGTCTGTGAAATTTAAAACTTTTATTTATTTAATAAAACAACAACCAGGAGCTTTTATTTTATTTTATTTTTTTTATTCAGGAACTTAGTGTCTCATTTCTTCCTACTCGTGGAGTTTCCTCTTTATTGATCGAAAATGGCTAAAGAAGCGGTGAAAAATATATTTTTGGTGTATATATATCGACGCATAATAATATTTGCTGCGACCTTTCATTTATTCATATTTCACACTCGGCGTAAGTCTTACTTTATGGTTTTGGAGTTAGTTCTACTCTTTTTGGATCTAACGATGCACAATGAATATTATTAATTAAATGGATTATTTTATTAAATCAGATTTACCTGGCAAGATGTTAATTTTACGGCACAAACCCCTAATGGCAACACATGGTTGCACCTTTGGCAAATAGGAGCTGGGTTTTATGTGGACTAGTGTGATTATTTTCGACGTAGAAACTTATGTATATCTCGTTTTCCATGATAATTCCCTTTAATGATGCATTAGCACTTTTACAGTAGTGAAACATTTTGAACAAATTTCTCATTTTCTATGTGCTGGACAAAAAACTTTAAAAACCCTATTAATTACAAAAAAAGAACCCAGAGACCCACTGATACCAAAGATCTCCAGAGCAATAGAATTTTTTTTAAAGATGTACCTTCCCATCAATGCCTTAAAAAAAGAGTTCATTTCAAAAAATCACACGCAGTTCGCCATCCCTAAGGTCACAGGGGGTAATTTTACGACCGCATCAAAGAAGACTTGACTTCATAAAAATCAACCCGACCAACACTGAAGTTGGCGAAATGCAGAACCGCGTCTGTCAGGCCAAATCAGATGGAATAAGAGGCCAGAATGATAGGTAAGAGAAAAATGTCATCATCACCCTCAGATTTCAGGACGCAGTTTCATGACTCTATATTGACTTCATAGAAACCACCCCGCAAGATCTTAAAAAAGATACTACATTTCATAAATTATTTAAAAATCTTGAGATGCGGTCTGGTATGGTTTATGTTAGAAAAATATTACCTTCATCGTGCCAATGTTTCGATCTTTATTGAAATTATCTGCGCGGCCTGGAATTTATAAACATTGTTTCAATTATACAAATACATATAACATATAAATATGAATTTATAAAATGTACACATCATACAAATGTGTAGAGATTAGTGATAGTAGATAATTATTCAGATATCGCGAGATGCGGTCTGGTGTGATGTAGGTATCAGAAAAACATTTTCTTCATCGTGCCACGTTTCGATCTTAATTGAGATCATTGAGTTTACATTTAGAAAATACATATAGGATGTGGTAAACTACGTTTGTAAATCCCAGGCGCTGAAGATGATCTCAATGAAAGATCGAAACGTCGGCACGATAAAGAAAATGTTTTTCTGATACCTACAACACACCAGACCGCATCTCGCGATATCTGAATAGCATTATAGAAAGTTTTAGGTTTAATCAAAGTATTTGTACTCACCCAGTATTTTTTGTCGTGTCGTGTTGAGAGGTTTCGTGAGATTTTAATGTTCTTTTGTTTAAATTTGTTTAATTTTAAAGGAGTGGGATTAAGGGAGAAAAGTCGGCTATATAAAGGTGAAAGGGTCGCTTTTTGATGATGATCTCAATAAAGAACGAAACGTTGACACGATAAAGAAAATGTTTTTTTAACCGACATCGCACCAGACCGTATTAATTACCGGCCATTAAATATTATTCATTTTTTTAAATTGACACAGATCCAACACAGAAGTTTTCTTTTAGTGAGCCCACTATTTCAAGTGACTTCACTTTTATTGCCAACGTTTACCAAATTATGAAATAGGACGATTCTTGTTCGGCGAGTAAGCCTCTTAAGTATATTATTTTGAATGGCATCCCAAATATCGCCCGGGGGGGGAAAGAAACTTTTCCCGGCTAACTTTATCGAATAGGGAGATAGGAAAACAAACAAAAGAAGAAAAAAACACTGTGCGGGGAGAGAGAACGTCGGAGATAGGAAAAGGGATAAAATGGAGAAACAGATCGATGTAGGAGGAATCGGCGCCAGGAAGTCGCTGCTTCTTGCAAAGGCAAAACCGTCCCACAAAAACTACCCCCCTGCCGTCTTTAATTCAATTCTATTGAAAAATAAATTTCGTTTCTTAATATATTTTTTATTTATTCATAACAAACAAAATATGTGAAGTTTAAAAACTTTATATTTTTAACCTTTTTTTTAAAGTAACCTTTGCCTGTAATACTTTCAAACCGACAATTGAAACGCCTATCTGTCTATCTACTTATTCTATCGCTATTCCCTACGTGTTATAAGCGAAAAAGATAAGAAAATGGATTTTTTTACTAGTGTGCAATTCAGTTCGGTTGAAAAAAAAAACGAAACTTAGAAACCAACCATCTACGAGATATAATAGGAAATGTGGAGGAAAACTCGAAAAATTGTTTTTATTAGTTTCCCACTTAGTTCGATCCAAAACTAGAAAGATATAATTTTATATAATTCCGGTTTGTCTAAAAACCCTTAAGAGTTACAAGCGATGTTAGATCAGGTAGAAAATTACATTGACACATGGAAACTTCGTTCAAATTTAACGATTTTCCGCAAGGACAGTGGCCAATACAGCAGTAATGAGGTTTTGTTTGGAAGTATGGTGGACAAGTGTTGAAATAACGTCGACTAAATATCTAGGGAGTCGATCTTTCTCTGTGTTCCATACAGCCAGTATTTTTTTTTTTTTTTTTTTTTTTTTTACGAGGGTTCGCAACAGCAGAGGTCATATAATCCCTCAGTGTTTTTGAAAAAAAAGCCCATTTGTAAGTATGTCCAGCGGCCCTGCATTCGAACCCGGGACCTTTACCTTACAGTGATGAGCGCGCCGTGTCAAAAACGGAACCTTGCGGCCACCGACGCCCCCTACAGCCAGTATTGGACCAAGATTTATCTCGAAGCATCCTATCTACGATTTTACTTTCTTGCAGCATTTTATATAATAATTATTACTAGCCCTAGAACTTCAGTCATCCCGTTTATGTAATTTAGTGGCCCTGATGTAATTAAGAACAGATTTCTCTTGTTTGAAGTGTGGAACTATAGGATGAGGAAAGTAGGGGATGGGACAATTTTAGGTCCTGTGGAGGAACGGGGCAAAATGGATTGCGTCTGCGAGATAAAATGATAAATTGTTGTCAAAAGAAACAAACAAAGGCGATAGGACGTTATAACATTTATAAGCAACTAAGACGGGAGGTAGACTGTGTGTAATAGGGTTAAGGTTTTTAGTTGAGATAAAAAAATCAATGGTACGATCGGGATGCGAACTAGATACACCGCTGCTCCACCACTTGAGTCGTCGAATAGCAACGCTGTCCCCTTCGAAGATAACCCACATACCCTGATTTCTTCTTCTAGGGCCATGCTACTACAGCTCTAGCCGATATAGCCCCAGTTTGCCGGTTACTCTCTCTTCTTCTGCGCACGAGTACGACCATCAAAATCCTTAATTAACAGAAATACCAACTGCCGGGCACCCGCTTCCAACAAAAAGAGAAGAGACAACCCAAGGGGGAACCTCGAGGAGGTTGGGATTGTCTTGACCGAGAGTGGCTATATCTTCGCGTCATCGATTTTTCTCTTCACCATTGGACTTTAAGTTAAGAGTGTCATAAGTTACACCCCCTATAATTTATTGGCAATTTTCTTTGGGTATACGATGTATACAAAATATTTCATTTCTCTGAGGTTTGTGCTGCATTCTGATTTATTTTGAAAGGATCAGAACCAACTTGTAAGGCCACTAGGATCACTGACCAATGCGATATTACAATAAAAAACATTATCTATTTACCTTATAACTTTCTTTATATTTATTTTTTATTAGTAATTAAATTACGAAGTCATTTTAAAATATATTATTTTCTCAACTTCTTGGTTTTCTCAACACTAGAAAATCGAAAAAAATATTGAAAATGTAAGAATTGATAATTTAGGTAAAAAATTTAAATTAGATATGTATTTCAATATTTGAATATGGTTTTGCCAGGTTAAATAGTTTTTGAGTAAACTAGGGGTACTAAATAGTACTAGTAAGTTGTGTATAGTAATGAACTTGTTTCAAAGAAAAAAAAGAAAAAAATTAATGAAAATCATATGTGTCGCCAATTTTCCATCAGGGCATGTTTCCAAGAAATAAAATAATACACTCAATACGTACGTTTATCTGCTGGGGAATTCGTAAACCTCGGATATCGTCATTTTTAAAAGGCTTTTATTTCCTGCCCGGCTCGTTAAAATTGAGTCACTTTGTATCGGATTACCAATCATTGTTTCAACAGACGTCCTCATATTTTCCCGCATTCGGACTAATGAACAATAAAATAATTCCATTTGAACATACAATTGTACTAATTCATTTAACCGCTGACATTCGATCATAAGAACTGAAAAAAAGGATAAAATTATGGATTCGTTATATGCATTTTTACATTTAATATCCATCTTAGAAACACATAAATTTCTAAATTTATATTATGCCATGATCGAGGGTACCGTCGCACACTTTTTTCATCACTCCAGAGGACAAAGAGTATTGCTTGGATTGCCATTCTGGATGTCACGGTCATTTGGTTTTGGTCTGAACGAACCTTTTTCACATTCAAGTTTACATTGAGCGACAACGTGTTCTCGGCAGTCAGACCGACACACCGCTTCTAGGAGCATTCTTAGTACCATCCTGTATCATCTTCATCACACCCACACACGTCATGTGCGTACAGTTGTGTGTACAATGGAGGACCTGACGATTTATTTGGGAGGCAGAAATAACATAAAAATAATAATAATAATAAACCGATAGTAAATAGCGATCTTATTCAACAATCAAGTGTAAAATGATATCAATGATTCAAACGGTAATTCGAAAGTTTTCATCAATATCTGAGACAGAAGGACCAAAAGAAAATAAGGGAACATTGGAATTCACTTATTGGACATAGACAATCCAAGAATCTTCTAACCAATTTCGGAAAGAAAGAAATCACAGAATGTGTCAAAGGAGGCATGAACAGTCAGGATTCCTAACAGGGCACTGTAGATTAAACGGGCATCTAAAGAAAATTGGAATAATCTATGATGGCACATGCAGATTCTGAAAAGAAGTAGATGAAACACCAACATATCTACTAACAAACTGCGGAGCAACATTAGCCAACATTAGGAAGTGTTTTGGGATGTACAATGTGACCATAGAAGAGCTTCAACCAATAAAACCGGGCCTATTAATCAAGTTTCTTGATGAATTAGGACTCACCGGTGTGCTTTAGGCAGAGAACGGGGATACCATAGCTCTTAAAGGGCGCAGTATAAAACACCCTGAAATATCTCATCATCATCATCATCATCATCATCATCGATATCAATGACTCACATAGGTAGCTGCGGGTATAGGCCAGTTGTAGCAAGGAAAAGCAAGGAACAATGAAGCTTACTTAATACCCTCCGTAACTGCGGTATTCAGAGAGGATATTTAAAGCGGTGTCCAAAGAGGGAAACCAAACCGAGTGTCCAGGTGGAGCCCGAAGCGGGTTTAAGAAGGCGGTTTTAAAAATCCGTTGAGCAAACGTAGACAGCAAAAGATGGCAGACGACTGATTGAAAACTGCAGTGGTGCGGATCAGCTCTCGGGAACGCGAGTTAAGCCTCTTTTCGAAACAGTCATTTAATATAAGTTAATAAAAAAATTAATGATTTCTCCTCTTAGGAAAATAAAAATAAAACCAAACATTGTAAAAGTCGCATTTTTAGACAAATATTTTATTTTTCTACCAGCCTTGTTTTCATTTTTTACTTTTTTATTTGTGAGTTTGTGCATGTCCATAGAACAAGACATACGCAGTTTGATGGTATTCAGTCGTTTTTCTTAGTCGTTTTAGCTACACCTTTCTGTTTCGAAAATGTAATGAACGGTTAAAAAAAGAAATGAAAAAAAATAAATTCACCTGTTTTACGATATCTTCGCATTACTTCTTCATCGTTTGCTACGTGGAAATTGGTAATAAATCCAAAAAGTTTTCAATGTACCTGTTGAAGGAAGAAAAATGATATATATTACGGGAGGGAGCCACCATGAATACCTAACTAGATCCGTAGTTCAAAGCAGTCTTTAATCTGTATAAGACAACTGGCTATTTACATAAATAACAGGTAGTCTACTTTAGCCACTGTTTAAGCAAATTGCTGTAAAGCGTGCTGCAACCTAGTCAATTATTCACCCAGAAAACGACAAAATTCAAATAATTATTGTATTTGATGAACACTAACAATTAGGTATCTATGTATGTAAACTGAAAGGTTTTGATTTGAAAACCTTTCGTACGTTTGCCTATAACGTACATGTTAACGTTTTGTTTTTTGAAGATGCTAGGCCGATAAATATATTGGCGTCTTGTCCTTTCTTCTGCTTTCTTCTTTCTGCCCCATCCCGACTGTATGCCCATAACGGGCGTTGGTCATCGTGATCTCAATGCGCACGTTGTCAAGTGTAGCTCAAAAAGAGGGATCCACTGCTTCGGTCGAACCAGTGCCTCAGTTTTCAGCCTCGAAATTCTTCTCCTACTAGGACTTCGTCGCCCTTCTATTTTTTTCCTTCCAGAATAATTTTAAGCAGTACATATTTATCCGGGGAGCGTAGAATGAAGCGTCTGAAATACCCATGTTTCCTGATTTTTTGCTCCTCCCCTGTCCTTGTCCATCCCTAACCAACCCTCTAAGTACCTCAAGCTAAATTTTAGCAACCTTCTATATATCCATTTATCTAATTCTTCAAGCTTTTTAATAGAGGCTTCTGTTAGATTCCAAGCTTCGACACTACGTACCAGAGGCGCGTTGAGATTTCAATAATTTCAATAATTATTTCATAGACATTTCAATAATCGTAAGATGGTTACATAGAGCAGCATGTGACAGACCCAGTGAGTGAATCTGTGCCGGTTCGAAACAAGTTCACCGACTCGCCGACCAAAAATCATCATTCAAAATTGTTACAGCTTCCTTACTGCAGCTGCACGTACGTTGGCGGTAGCTCAGTGGAGAAGGGGGGAACGTGTTTAAAGGAGAGACAAGTGATGGTGGGTGAGGAGGTGAAAGTTTATATACAGGTGTTATGTTGAGCGCCACGGTATTTTTTGGGAAGGATAAATACCGAAACCAGGGGATAAAAGGAAAAGAAGAGTTGGACAATAGGACGAAGGGAAAGGGGGTGGGTAGCGATACAGCGGTTCTGGTTCTCGTCTTCCTGATAGTGCTTCCAACCAGGATGATGGGAGCCAAATAATGAAGTCTTCCTGCATCTATCCAAGTTACTTCTTTAAGATAAGTAAGATGCCTTAAAGTAATACCTTACTTAGGCCTTAAAACTACGATAAAAAAATGAATCTTAATTACAACTATTCTATTTACAAGTACAAACAAATCCTTCTCAAATAAAAGCCATCAAAGGCCAGAACTAATACCTAATGTCACTAGTCCGGGATTATCAGGCCTCGAAAGAAATCGGAGATGTGCCCACTCCCGAGATTATTCTCTACATCCTTTTTATTAAATTAATTCACTGTTTTCGTGGTCCGTTCGACCAATTAATATAAGACAATTAACTTCAGTTTTTAGTTGAGATGAAAAAAAGTTAATGGCACGAGAGGGATTCGAAGAGAAGGGGAGTTGAAGTCCGAGCGGATCGAGGTCACGATAGCTCAGGTCAGGTGGTAGAGCAGGGGGGTATCTAGCCGAAGGTAGTGGGTTCGAATCCCTCTCGTGCCATTAACTTTTTTTCATCTCAACTAAAAACCTTTTTATTAAAACTCATGAATTTCTAATGTCGCTTAGTTTGGCTTCCATTAACATGTTTTAATTAATATAACTATAACAATGTATATAGTTTCTAATAAAAAATAAAATGTTATATATGGTAAATAGTATACAATACATGACGTATAATAATTTTAATTAATTTTCCTAGTCGGTTCGTTTGTTGTTCTGAAATACGGAAATGATGAGCATTTTCTTCCTTTTCTAACATAAAAATCATATCAGTATAATATTCGCAAGATACACCTCTAGTGAGGTTCATGAACGTTATGAACCTAGGTTTTTCTGTTGCCGCTGAAAGCAAACAGATCGCTGCTGGTGCCATTACTTCCATCTGTTCTTCAGAGCTATCTATTTCGCGAATGCTACTGAGATATACATTGTATCGTATGTCGTGTGGCGTGTGCTTGCGTCGAACAGATGTGCACGTGTCAATATCATTCTACAAGGCGTCGGGTGTAAGTGTATTCCCCGCTTTAAGCGACTTGTCTCATTTTCGTAGGGTTTACGTGTCTGTTCGAAGTCAAGCGCACCCCACGGACAGTAACACATCGTGTATCTGACATCAATATCATAATAGCAATCTCTCTTTTGCTGTTAATGCATCATTGTGAGCAAAACAATAAATTGTTACTAAATTTTTATGAACACACAAATTTATAGTAACATTTTGTAAGCAAATCCATCTAATAAATTTTTAGTAAAATTTTACGTGAGCAAAACCATGTAAATTTATTCTATCAAAAATAGCCTGTTGCTGTCGGTGTTTTAAAAACTTTTTTGGCAAACCATTAATTAAATAATTTCTAGAAAAATTCATGGGTTTTTGGTCCAGTTTAATTCCGTTTACAATAACAAAAGTAAGCTGTAATTAATATAACGACAAAAATACATATAGTTCGACTGTGTTCGAAGCTTCCCGACGAAAATCTGGACAGTGGGGAAGTTGGTCGCATCGCATGCCTTCGAGTTGAGTAGCGTTGTGAGGCATCGGGAAGATACCATTTTACGGAAAATTGGATATTGGTGGTTTCGGGACACGTCGCGTTGTGTTGCGTTGCGGGTACGTGTTCTTCGTAGTTAGTATATGGCTGGGCATCTGTCCCAAAAGAGATGGATGGATGGATGGATGCCAGGGACTGGAGGAGTTCCCTCGTGAGCACTGCAGCTGTACAGCTTATTGTACTATACCCTGGCTCCATTTTTGGGGGAGGGCTCACAACACAAAGTGAACTTGAGCCCCCGTCGTACCAGTCTTCTTCCATCGAAGAGACTCATTTTTGAAAGGGTTGGGACCAGATTCAGGGTCGCTGATATCCAGTCCCGCCTCTTCCATCGATGAGTGCCGTGTCAATTTCTTTTAATTGCGGCCACCGGTCCCCTTAGGTGTCAGAAAAATTCCAGAGGCGACGGTGGGGATCGAACCCACGACCCCGGGGTCTACTAGCCGAGAGTCTGGCGCCTTAACCACTCGGCTACCGCGGCCCCTCCTAAAAGAGATACTAACGACGAAACTGCATAAGCAGGTGGGTGAACTCTCCTGAGGTAGGGGTTACCACACGGCCCCTTTGGGAGTGATGCTGAGAAAATTAATACAAATTAAGATGGGCTGTCATACGCCAAATATTTTTTGAGACAAGAATACCAAATATTGCAACATTGTAGCCACTCCTTCAAGCACCTTCAAAAATTTCTTAAACAAACGATATTTGGAAAATATCTCCTGAAAAGGAAAAAATTATAAAATTAAAATAAATATCATTAACGGTCAGTAATTACCACACATTATAATATATAGTTTAAAAACATAAAGAAATAAGAACAGTTCTTCTGCAAAAGGTAAGGGTATTTGCTTAAGTCGAGTCGAAAATCATCCATAAGATTGTAAACACCACTTATCTTTATTTCCGTTTTAACGTGTTAGTTTTTCACCGTAGTGCTGTACTGTTGTCAATGGTATAAAAGTTCTTGAATATTATTTATTGTTTATAAAGCTTGTTAATTGTGAAGGAAGAGTTTATTTTAATGACAAAATTCAGTAAGTCCTAACGGCTAACAGTTTGACTACACCGTTATTCGATTCTCTCTTCACAGCTAACACAGGTCGAGCTAAGTTAAGTAGCCGATTCTAACAGACGTGTCCGTTTTTCTGGGTATATCACGAGTTAACAGAGTAAACAACACAAAGATCGTAGCTACCAATTATTAAAAATACGGTTGGCCCTGAAAACAATCATGATTTAGTGGGGCCTGTTTTCGTCGCTTGGAGGCAGCAGTGTTGTGAGAGGTTATGTACCGTGCGCACCTACCCATATCTTCGTTTCGTTCCCCTAACCTTTAAACTATTGTCGCGACGTGAACACCAGTTGTGTAAATTTGATAACCTCGGCGAAGGCATCATCTGAACCTCGACCATCTGGATCGTTATAGACCTCGCATCTACCGCTACCTTGAGTTGAACCAGCTGAAACCAGGAAGAGTTGACATATACCGAAACCCATCAGCTGAGTAAACAAACAAAAAAAACCTTGTTTAGAATTTAAGAATATTATATTTTAATTTACTTTGTTAAATTAAGTTTAACGTTCTTCTTGGCCAACCATTTATACATAATTAAGAATTTGACTATAATTGTAATAGTACCTGAAATTAATGTATAAATATAATTACGACATTGGTTGTTTATAATTTTAATTGTCTATAGATTCTCTCTTCTAATTCATGGAAACGGATTGGGAGGTACGCTATTAAACGCAATAAAGCCCCTCCCGCCAACACGGTGTTTATGCGTATGTTCAGGCTGGTGTTCACGTAATACAGTAATAATTTTTAAAAGAGGAAGACAAAAATATTTTGAACAATTCCTGTCTATTGTGTAAGGTATACCCTCGAGGCGTTGGATTAACGAGGCGATAAAACTTATTTGGTAGAATTTAATATAACGGTTAAAATCAAAATCGTCCGTAGGCGGAGTCATAATGACTAAAGTTTCTTCATTTTAGCGCTTCCTTCCGGTCCTTCTTAATGGGGTTGGAAAATGTGTTTAATCAATCAGAGAAACAATTTGCGAGGGGTTTAGAAGAGGATGGAGAGTTTTAAACGGCAACCGATTAATGACAAATCAGCGTGATAGGGTGGCGGAAAATAAAAGAAATGCGAGGTAAGTGTGTCAACGGATGTGTTGAATAATTTGTGAGCGGTGGCGTGTGGGAATGGGGCGGAAAGGGGCGATTGGGGTTGTCTGGAGGCGTGGAGAGAATCGTTAATCTCTCTGAAGTCATTAGATCAAGGGCCGTCACTTGATTTCCGAAGCCCGAGACAACATTTATTTCGGATCCCTTCTAAAAAAGCTTTATCGAGGAAAATTGGGATGAGCTTGAAAAAATGGATAGGAACGCGAATGGGAAAAAAAAGAAGGAAAAATGGAAAGAAAAAGTCAGCGATAGATTTCAATAAGTGGTTTCTGTTGGTCTGGCATATTTCCTATATATTTTTTTTTTTTCACTTTGCTTTAAAAGCAGACACACATTTGTTTATCAGGTGCTGCAAAAGAATCATACGTTTGAACATATAAACAAGAAAACTGAACGTTCAACTTTGTTGTCTTTATGAAGTTTATAATATAAAGTTAAACGAGAAAAAATTTATTTATCTAGTCCTAACAAAACACTTCTCAAAAGGTAATTCTTACTGACAGCTTGTAGTTTCCAACGATCCGGATTCCGAGCATTAAACCCTCATCATCAGATTGAAGGAGTTTAAAATGGAAGGTAACAAGGAGTTTATAATTTAAATTTAACTTTTAACGCAATAGTGATATTCAGTATCAACAAAGGCAGGGAACTAGATTGGCTTGAAAAATTTTCAATAAAACTATAAAAATTATACTTGCATAAATAATAAGAAAGTTTTGATTATCTTTTATTCGAAACATGTACTTGAATTATATTTGATATACAAATTAATCACGAATTTAAAATTATATTCTTATAGTATTTATAAGGATAATATTGTGTTATAATTAATTTTTTCATAGTTTATTATATATATATATATATATATATATATATATATACTGTCTCTAATACACTG
>CM077101.1:7546128-7588814 GCA_039619505.1 Cimex hemipterus | reverse complement strand
ATATATATATATATATATATATATATATATGATATAAAAATGATTAGTTTTTAATTAAACTCAAACTTTCCACTTTGAAACACAAAAATGTAGGTTATTAGTGACCCGTTAGACCCGTTAATCGATAATTATTCAGATATCGTGAGATGCCGTCTGGTGTGATGTAGGCTTGTGACACTCTCAACAGGAGACGCAAGAATGGCAGAATTACACAGAAGGCAAATACTTTGGGCGCTGAAGATGATCTCAATGAAGATCGAAAAGTTGGCCCGATAAAGAAAATGTTTTTCTGAAATCTACATCACACCAGACCGCATCTCACGATATCTCAATAATAAATACTGATAATTGACAATTTGCATTACACACTCGCGATAATAAACACGAGTGTTTTTGCTTCCCTATACCTCTTGTTTACAGTGTTAGATATCTTGGTGTGGCATAGGACTCAAATTTAATTTACATATTGATTCTTTATTCTCTCGTCTGAGAAAGTTCTTTTATAAATTCAGAATTTTACATAACTTTTGGAAAATTGAACACTTTTTTTCTTGCACAATCTATAATGGCCTATGATATTGTTTCCTTTGGGGGGGGGGGTATTAATAAATGCTACACTATGACTCCGGATGTAACTATAAACTCAATTCTTAAAATTATTTTACGTAAACGTCAAAATTAACGGTAAAATTATTGAGTAAATTTAAAGTAATGAATCTATACCGAATTTTTCTTAATTTCCGGATTTTGAGACTAGTTACGTCAGTATATGTAACACAAGACATAATTCATTGGCCAACTCACATTTTGTTGATGCAGAGTGTTCAATGTTCCGAATCCGGGCCGTTGAAAACAATAAACTTTTTTTCTTCTTCTTTTTTTAATGCAAAATCGTTTGTTTGGGGGGAAGGGTATCGTAAAAAGGTAAAAAGGCCAGAGGCGATGGCGGGTATCGAACCCGCGACCGCGCGGTCTACTAGCCAAGAGTCTAACAATAACCAGTGAGCAAGAATTATCTTTTGGAACGATTATTACCCATACTCACCCTACCTTCATCGTTTCTATTAATATACACTAATCAATTTCCTAACTTATAGATTCACGAACGCTTTGGATCAAGGCTTTGAAGAAAAAAAGCAAATTCAGTTGTTCCTGCAGGTTTCGACCTATTTCAAGGGCATCATCAGGACATATATTAATTTTCCATTGCAAAAAAACATATCTGCACAATTGATTTAATAATCAATATTATTTTACAGAATTTAACAAACAATTTGAAATATGTCTACAAGTAGACATATTTAACTTTTTACATGCGATTTCAAATTGGTAGATGTATATGAAAATTGTAACATGTATTACAACTTTATCACGGAGGTTCTCCTCCCGTTATCAAAAACTTGATTTTAATATTAATGAGACCACAAATTCTACCTAACCAATAATATCGGTTTGAATGTTACAGCTTTAGTATGTAGAACTGCTTTTCTTTTTCTTCTTAGGTTTTGATAGATTGATCTCTTTGCCAATTATATCAGTAGTCATAAAGTCAAATTTATGCCTACTTGATATTGAATGTTTTGATAGTCCGGTAGCAGTACTGGATTTATTTCCACAATCAGAAACATGATCATAAATTCTTTATTTTATTCTTTGTTTTGTCGGACCTGAAATGATGATTGGAAATACACTGCACGAGAACCGACAACATACAACATTCGATAAATTCAATTTTTTTCCTTGTCATTGAGTTTAGTATGTAATGAGCTTATTTTATTCTCATATTTGTAACAAAAATTGACGTTGGGTGTGTAATTGTTGTATTAAATATTTTATCTTGAGGGAAATCACTAAACGAATATTATATTATCGAGGTGAAAGGATTGTTCTCACTTGAGTTAACATCAAACAATCTATTAACAAGTGCCTTGAGGTAGTTGGTATTTTCTAAAATCCGAAAAGCTCGTTTTTTAACTTTGCTCCAGAAGCGTGTTCTGGTTAGTGCCAAAACTCTGTTTATTCAATTAATTAAGGTTTTAAGTTGAGATTAAAAAGTCGGTATCACTAGTGGGATTCGAACCCACGACCCTCGGGTTAATACGCCGCTACTCTACCACTTGATCTATCGTGACTTCGATCCCCTCGGGCATCAACTTCCCATCTCAACTTAAATAATGACTTTTTTTAATCTCAACTTAAAACATTAATTGATGGTATGATATTAATTGGTCAAGCGGATCACGAAAAATAGTGAACTTTATTTCTTGAATTATTAGCATATTTATTATATATTAGCATCCCCACGGGCAGCTATACAGCCGGGGGTGGGCCTACAATTTCGTAATTTAAATATCTGTCAGAGCTGATTTTTTTTGTACACCACATTTTGGTCATCAATATGCCCCCTGGGCTCCTCATCATTTCCACATCTGGATATGCCAAAGAGCGATCTAAATGAAATAAAAACAATTACAATTTAACTTTAAATATAACAGTGTTACACACTTTCAGCAAAAGGAGGGAAATAAATAAGTTTATGAAATTTGAAATAAAAATTGTAAACTTAAAAACGAGGATAAATTCATAAATGATATAATAAATCTGATTTACCGCCTATTACATGACATACAAATTAATCATCTATTTAATATGATTTTGTTGCAATATTTATTAGGATAATATTGAGTGTTAAATTCGTGTTTTTTCACCCCCCCCCATAATTGAGTGGCAATACAACCAGCTTATCATTGGATTGGAAAGCCACGTTGATCGGACGGGTTCATTCTTACAATTCATGTGGAGAGATCTGCTTGTAAACCATCAATCTGATGATGAGAGTTTAATGTTCGAAATCCGGATCGTTGTAAACAACAAATCTGTAACTAAAACCATCAAAGAATTCTTTTGCCAGCTCTTCTTAGCAGATTTCACGGTGTTAAATCAAAATGAATATAATGACTAAGAGGAGAACTTTGGGGATAAGATTGCAATACTGTCACAGTCCCTGGCAACGTTAGGATAGAGTCGGTCTTCAAGGAAATTTGAGATCGCCTGGAAAAAGTTAAATATCTCAATCTGCATAGATATTTAAGTACGTTATGTAAGTTCTATAGTGTATTTATTGCTAAAACAAGTGTACAAATATGTTTTTCATAATGTGAAATTAATATAGGCCCTGACGATGATCTTAAAATAGTCGAAAGCTTGGCGGTAACGACTGAATTTGCTTAATTTGTATAACCTTACTTTGATCCACAGTTTGGTGAGCAAAAAAGCGGTCGATATTTCTAACACTGAAAACTTGTAGGATTGTATACAAGGATGTGGCCAATGTTGGGGTGGGTTGGAATGAGTGTCCAGGGTTTTATGGAAGCCTTTATCGACTTTTTGCGGTTTCGACGGTTTTGAAGGTCTTTGAGGATATTAACGTTGGAATCGAAGTGGCGATGTAGGGCAAAGTAGCAAGGAATGTTGACTAGAGTGATTGGATTATTCGGAGAATGGAACGGCACAGTTCAATTCCGTCCAAATTGGTTCTATTATTGATATGCCGATAAGTAGCTTATTATGCAATGATCTTTTGTCCAGTATTTTGTAGTTAAGTGCTAAACAGTGGAACACGTTGGTTGTGGGGGAGGAACAGAGTTATTGTAGATTGGTGAATATGTGATACGGCGAAGGATGAAGGTTGTACGCTTGGATTTCTTTTGTCTGGTACTCCATTTCTGGATCCGCTCTTTCAAACAGGACAATTCTCTGAGGTTTCTAAAGCCACTGAGTCTGGGTTTTCTGTCAAGGAGTTGTTACCGTCTACAAACATGAGGTGTAGTGCTGTAAGGCAATGTACGGGACGATATTTGTAGATCGATTTAACTGTTTTAATATTAAAATTACAAGACGTATTATAGTGATATTTCAGTGGTTTGGATGAAGCATCTGGCAAGGTGGTTAATTCTGTCATCATTTCCGTGTTTTAATAAGTGCCTGCTAAATCGTATTTTTTGTAACATATCGTGAGCATTGATCATAATAGCACTAAGTGGTTTTGCTTTGTCTTGTACGTCTTATGCTCCCCTTTCATTAGATAGGCCACTGCATTGGACACGACGCGTTTGACAACCATGATGACCATGGGATTGGCTCCACACACTTGGCCAGCATAGCCTCCATGTCCTATAGTTGCTTAAAATATCTAGGTAGAGGAAATCGCTGCTGCACCGTTGTGCATGGCTACGGTATACAATTGTTATTTACATACTATTGACAGAAACCTGGATGGAAGCAAGAAACATTGGCCCGACGAATGACAGTCACTCGTCTATCTACTGTGCGCTTTGTTCGTGCACGTTGATCTCCTTTGATGTGTTTAGTAAGACCCCTCCCAAATCCAAAGTTCCTTGGCCAGTATGGCAGTATGGGTCATTGCCGGCCATCCTCTAACCACGCAGTTGATTGACTTTTTGGGCTCTAGTGAAGAGACGCCATTAGAAGGGCAGTCCAATGTTACCAAGCTTCCATTTATTCTAATAGTGACCTGGATTTTGTATATAGATAAAACACGGATGAATTAAAAAGTTAATTAAGTTTTGGTGATCTTACGGTAATTATATCAGCTGATGATCAGCGCCGTATAATTTCACCTATTGAATTATTATACATAATTTGTGACTTAGCAATGTACGCTTTTCGAATATTTTTATCAGGTTTATTATGTTACAACAGCTCTAGAATGCTAGAAAAACCTAGTTGTTTTTATTGAATTTTATTTTACAAAAGTAGAAAAGCAACCCATTAATTACATTCTCACCCCAACAATATTTATTTTAGATTTCTTCGGATTACCGAGAAAGGTTCGGGATGTTGGACTAGGGCTTAGGGATACGGGTTTCGGGGTTTCAAGGAGGCGTTTGTATTGAGTTAACTTTTTCGAAAGCAAATGATTTGGAGGGCTGAGTAGATTATAATGCCGAATATAAAGTGTAGAGGTTAAACAATGATGAGGGTTGTAACTACTCTAGGTTTAAACCCTCAGTTCAACTCTGTACGACCAGATTGCTTCTAGTAATGATAGTTGTGGTGTGTGCTTAGTTTAGGCTGTTTGTCTAATTATGCTTTTTATTGTTCCATCTTGTCAGTTATATTCTTTCGAGTCCATTGGGCAGTTCCAACTAAGTCATTTGACTATGTAAAGTCCAAAATATTGGTCGACATGTTAGCAGGGGCAGGGACATATTTGTCGTAGATTCGAGGAGAAGTGAAACAGCGAAGTGTGAAGGTTATTTTTATGGATTTCGTTTCCTCCATTGCTTGAACCGCTCTTTTAAACAGGAGTGATGGTCCTGGAGGTTTTTGAAGGCCGTTTCTGTGGCTGGGTCTGCAAAGTGCTGTATCGGGATTTATAGGACTGTATGAAGAAGAATCGAACTGAAGATGCTGGCCGGCGGAAATCCCAATTCGGCATAGAAAATGAGGGAAAAGATTTTTCTGATTCGTTCTTGAGAGTACCGGAGGAATAAGGCGGTCTTCAGTTTCCCGAGGCTCGCCCGGGTACCAGACTATATTGACTGCTTACCTACGACGCCTACGAAAGTGCACATGATGATCTCAAAAAAGTATAAATTGCTGTATATGTGATAAAGTCATATAACATTTTGTGATTGTAATTGTTACTTTATATTCTTTCTAAAGGAATGACCGAGTTGGGCGTCCGATTGATGGCAATTTGAAGAGTATTGTAAACTGGTTTAAACTTTTCGTCCGAAACACTACTGGAGTAGTTGAACATTAAACCTACCCAATTAATTACGGTTTTTAGTTGAGATGAAAAAAAGTTAATGGCACGAGGGGGATTCGAACCCACGACCTTCGGCTAGATACGCCGCTGCTCTACCACCTGAGCTATCGTGACCTCGATCCTCTCGGACATCAACTCCCCATTTCAACCTCACCTTTAGTGAAGTGTACTTCATTTTAAATCATTAATTCACTGTTATCGTGGTCCGTTCGACCAATTAATACATCACAATTAATTACGGTTTTGAGTTGAGATGATAGCTCAGGTGGTAGAGCAGCGGCGTATTTAGCCGAAGGTCGTGGGTTCGAATCCCTCTCGTACCATTAACTTTTTTTCATCTCAACTAAAAACCGTAATTAATTGTTATATTAATTGGTCGAACGGACCACGAAACCAGTGAATTAAACCTACCTGAATGGCAGGAATTATTTTACTTACTGTATAACAAGAAAGAAATAACTATATAATAATTTTGATTAGAAACGATATAAATATAAAAATCGTATTAACAAAAAAAATTGACACAATATTTTGAAACGGCTTTCACCCCCGGATGATTGCCGCTCATGTGTACACGCAAATGGCATGCCAATATTTTATCTGTTTCGTTTATTGCATCAAGGAATGCAGATGTAATAATCAATAATAAAAAAAATTATAATTTTCAATATGTTTATGGTGTTTTATAGTTATTTTCACCAACTAGCCCATTCAGTCGTTTCGAACTGTCCCTTATGACCGAGGTCCGTATAAGTTTAATGGCCATGTTCTTAGAGGAAGTTTTATTGACGCGTTGTGAACTTTGCTCTACCAATCTAGAGTTAATGGTTTCCTTGTGAAGAGCTTTCAGGAAAGCTGGGCAGTCGGTAATTACCATTGAGTAAATATTTATTGTACTATTTTTTTCCAACAGTTACCTGTAGAGAAGTATATAGCTGGTCTCTCACTAATTAATATGAAATGTATCGAGATTTCCGTGATTGTCCGTGCTTAATTAGTTTATAATGTACTTAGTAGTGTGTGTTTCGACAAAAAAAAACCGATCCTAGAAAAACTTAAAAAGCTAAATTTCATTTTTTAAACATTTTAAGTAGTTATTGCACACTTGTCAATTAAAGTTTCATACTTAAATGCAAGCCTTGCGAAATGACTTATCGTTACTCATGGGATATCTAGCCTTGCCCTGACCGGAGGGGCACGTATAATAAAAAAAACATTGCTGCTTTTTAAACTTATTAATTTCGGAAATGGACAGTCGGAGCCACGCAAGGGTTTGGCCACACCCTCTTTTCTACACGCTATCTGGCCCAGAACTCGTTTCCCCAGTCGACAATGGACATCAGCGTTACAATCAATGGATATTAATTGTTACTTAATTTAACAGCCTTCTCTTTCCAGCCAGGTTATTGGGAAAAATTGACGGACCAAACGTTTATTTACGTTTTTAACAGCCTAACGGATGAAAGTACTGGCGTAATTAATACCTCATATAGTATTAATTGGAGATGGCGGGGCTCACTTTCCATTTTGGATTAAATATTTTTCCCGATTTCATTTAAAAACTGAGTATAATTTATTCAACCAAGTCTAAAATTTACAATGCTTTTTCTTTTCTTATTTTGTAAAAAAACCAAAACGGTGAAGAAAACAAAAAACAATTTCTTTCTTAAAGGTATTTAACATTCACATATATTTTTATGGGCATTTACAACTCAGTAATAAACGTAATGTTAAATCAATATTGATTAAGATGGATTTTCAGCATGAATGTTAGTGGTCGACTTCGATGTACGACAGCTAAAGGCGATCATTTCATTGCTCTTACCGCACACCGTTGTTTAACGGCTTCCTTTATAAGTAGTCAACTCCAAACGATCCATAATATGAGGGTCAGCATCAAAACAGACATCAAAATGCTTCGTGAGAATTCCTGGTCTCTAGACATCTCACATCAGATCCCCTATTACTGAAGAGGGTTACTGAAATGTAGACTATTCATAAATCAGCATCTCTCTTGAACTCTTCTACAACGTTGGGCTGTTCTCTTCACAAATGAGTACCGGTTTGGGATGGGGCATCAGATGTCCTGGGCCGTAAGGCAGAGAATTCATTGTTACGTGTTCCATGCTTGAGTCACAGTATTTTCAAGAAGGTCATTTATGGCATGAGATCAACGTCTATTCCGTGTTTTATGATCTTACAGAATGGATCTTCGATTGCATGAAGATACTTGAGGAAGCTTTTCTTCTGGAAGCTGTTGTCCCATTCGTTCCATTTATTGGGGACGACTTAATGTTAATCAATTTTAACACCCGACCTGTCGCCGTCGATCGAGTTGTCCCCCATTACTTGTAGTATAGGAATTATTCCCTGACATGAAACCCATATTTTATTTATGATACATGATAAAGAGACTGGTTAGACGCCAAACAAGGGCGAACAGCTTCAAGATACTCATGTTGAAGAATGGGATTCTGTTTCACAAGATGAAATCCGATCGTTTATTTACTCGAACCTTAGGAGATTTAATGCCCTCCGCGAGGCCACAGACGGTAATACGTGTCGTTATTAGAAGCAAAACTAACTAATAAATTGTTTTAAATTTTGATATTTCACTAAATGATTTTCCTGTGCTTTAGCGAATTTTCTATTAAACCATCATAATGAATTTATTTTTTATTAAATCTAAGAACTTCTGATCTCGTTTAATTTGGTTTGCATTAAATTATGTTATAATTAATATAATAATAAAAATCCATGTAGGATGAAATAAACAATAAAATAGGGGTGTCAGATTGTTTGTCGTCGAGTGTATTTTATCCACGTACAACCCTGTTTTATGTAAAATGTTTACTCTCCAGGAAAAATCCTACTTCCCCCTTTTTTCGGGCTTTATGAACATCCGTGTTTCAATTAAAATTTCCAAATTGCAGAAATACAAGTAACGTGATGCGTTCTTGTTTATTCAACCAAAATTAAAACGAGGTTTGCTCTATGACGGTCGTCGAATTACATTTGTTTGGACATGTGACGGTAAAGATCGCATTTTTTATATTTTCACCGAGTGTCTTTGTTTTGACTCAAACATTTTTATTCTATCCAAAATTTCCTTCTTACAATCAACACTCTAAAAGGATTTTTTCCTAATTTGTTTTTAAATAAATAATTCATTTGTTGATGTCTTCGTTTTACAAATACAAATACAACCTAACTCCATCTTTAAAACCAAAATTTTTAAAATTGGATTTTCATTAATAAAAATTAAAATAATATTTCAGATAATTAGTAAGAAAGAAAATAAATAATTAATAATTCAAGTGCCGTCGCGTTGAAGGCATAAGGATACGCACTTGGCACTGCCCAGGACCTTAAGAGACCTCTTTTTCACCTACTAAATGTTCCAAAAATCCTACCATCATCAGCGGCCACTCTTCGTTGTAGTATAACGAACATGTACCCCCTTTGTAAATATAACGATTAAAATTCATATAGCTTGAAATAAACGATACAATCGGAGCGACCATTGTTTTTGTCTTTGAGTGTATAATTTAAAATTTTATGGGTAGTAATTGATTTTTGTATAGAGATACTGACCCAGACAAGAACACGACGGTGTCTACGGCCTAGGAACGTGTCAGTTTTGAGGAATGTTTCCTTTGTTATATTATTCAGATAAATTAATACAAATCTAAGGCTTGAAAACGACCAAGAAAACATTTTATATGAGCGTTAGATAAAATTTGTCAACTATGTCTACTCTAACTCATATACACTCAGGCAAAAAAAGTCAACCTCTTTTTCCAGTAAATAGTTGCAATATTTACAATTTTTTATTTTTTATTGTTTACTCGGTATTTTTAAAGAAAGAAAAGATTTAACCAACTAAAATAAAAAATTAAACTGAGTAAAACCATTGTACCATAAACGTTGCCCTGTTAAATCAAAGAAAATTAGTTCTTCTAATAAATTCTTTTTATGTAAGGTCTTCATTGAAATGAAAATTTTCAGTGTCACGAGTTGGATTCGAACCCATGACCTTCGGCCCAATACACCGCTGCTCTACCACTTGAGCTATCGTGATTTCGCTCCTCTCGGACATCGACTTTCCATCTCAACCTACAATGTTCGAATTTTCCCTCTTTTTGCCATTTTCAAATGTGTAATCAGGATTCGATTCTCAACGAAGCTGTTAGTGAAGGAACGCTTCTTTTCTTATTAAGTACCAATCCATTTACGTTTTAGTGATCGACTGACCAAGTTTCAATTCAGTAACTTGGACCTCTAAAAGAAATGGCAAAATATTTAATAAGTAAAACAACTATCACTTCACAAACAGCTCTCCGCGGCAACATCATAGGTCGCTGAGAATCCAATCTTGATTCCATAATTACAAAATGTCAAAAAGAGGGAAAATTCGAACGGTTGTAGGTTGGGATGTACAGTTGATGTCCGAGAGGATCGACGTCACGATAGCTCAGGTGGTAGAGCAGCGGCTTATTTAGCACACTAGTGACACTGTCTTTTTTTATCACAACCAAGGCATTACGTAAAAAGAATAACTAATTGAAAGAAGTACCTTGGTCAATTGACCACTAAAACGTCAATGCATTCAAGAAAATATTCAATTCAGTACGGAATATGTCAACCACTTGCATTCGACGTTGCGTGGATTTTATGAGGATTTGAATATAGTGATGTGAAATATTTTCATACTTCTCGAACAGCGCAATTCTTAATTCCTGTAAATTCTCTGGTACCGCTGGGCAACTTTATATTCTCTTTGATACAAAGGTGTTCGATAGGATTTTAATCGAGACTATATGCTGGCCACACCATTCCAAGTAGTCACCAGCCTTCCATTGTCATGTATAACGATAAAACAGCAATAAAGCAACAATCGCGCAAATCCTACGGAATCCTCGATGAAGATCAAGCTTGTGCAACCTCCATCCCCTCCATACATTCTCCGGAGTGAAAGTGTTAAGGGGATGAATCGCTCTCCTCCAAACGTTCTCACGGCCGTCAGAAGACTTAAAACAAAATTTTGTGCCATACCTAAACATGTTTTAGAAAGCACAAATATTAACTGACAACGGTAATAACCGTATGACCATGACCACGCACAAAGTGACACTCACTGAAGATGGCGCAATGCTGAAACGCGTTTGTTAACTACAAAAAATATACTAATAATAAAATAAAATAATTAAAAATAAAAATTCGTGGCTGAAGACAGACACCTTGTGCTGGTTCTCTGAGATGGGACACGATGACGATCTGCTCCATGCCTCCTTGAATAACCTCCATTATCTTGGTACCGATGAAAGATCCTTCGGAAGGTTGTTCTGGGAATGTAAAGCACCCTAACCTTATACGCTTGAATTCTGCTTCAACAATGCTATGATTCTAGCCAAATCTCTATCTTTTAACACCATTACTCAAACAATTTGAAACTTAAAAATGGTACAACTTAAAAAAAATCAAACCACCGGAACGATAAAAAGAAACTTTACAGACAAACTAACAAAGAAGAGATTGACTTTAATTGATTGGATGAAAGATTAATTTCCAAAAACCAATTGTAAACACTAGTGGGAGATTTGATGTGTTTTATTTACGTGCAATCCTTTAAAACGGACCAAAAATTGCAGTAAGATAATCAATGGAGGATTATTTAAGAGTTAATTAAAAATATTAAGGAAGGTCACTTTTTTTTGCCTCTTACTGTACGTCGTAAAAGAGCGCATATGGTAAGAAAACGCCTCATTGAGCCTAGTTGGGAAACTGAATGAAAAAAGTAGCTTTCTCGGTCAGACGTGTCACTTAAACAACATTCGCCCCTTGTTAAATTAATAGCGTTATTTGATTCATGGAAACAATAAAGTTGCGGCCGGCTGAGATGAGCGGCTGCGGTTTCGGTCGGGAGGCCATACCTCATTCCTAGTGCACACAATCCCATTTCACGGATAGCGCTTTTATTACTCCTACCTTTTAATCCTTTACCGGCCCTCAGTTTAAATTGCATCTGGACAACCTGTCTTTAACGCTGCTTTTAACCTGGCCGGTATTCCACTTTAAACCCCTTACGTCCTATTACCTTCTGACTTCAGATTTACAATCCCCGGAAACTAACCGCTCAACAATTTACTACCGGGGAAAAATTCATCGTTCATCTACACACCCGTTCATCAAGTTTTAAATTAAAGCTCAGCGCATTTCGTTTTCTTTCTTTTTTTAAGTGCAAAAACTTACCGTTTGTTTGCGAAAAGTCACGAAAAGTTTTTAAACCTTTCCTCGTAATAAAAGTTGACAACATCGGCTCTTTGTTTTTTTTTCGCCATTAACGGGAAACAAACGGATATAAGACTAAAATGCAACTAATCGAAATATCGAGTATTGTACGAATAAAAAATGGTAAAATAAAAACTCTCACTTCTTACATCCTATATTCTCAATATTCTACAAAGGAGGAGTGTAAGTCGGTCCCCGTCTTAGAATAAGTAATAGTTGTTAAAATAAGAACAACACCACCACCAAAAAGGGGCGATTACCCCGACAGATACAACGTGACGTCCCTGCCAATCTGGGAAATATTCTCCAATAATTAAGCAGGTGGTGGAAGGGTGTCATAGCACAGAGAGGAGCGACATGTCGTTTCTCCCAAACTAAAAAAACCTAGCGCTGCAATTGTTACCCAGTTGGTCGGATAAATAAGAAAGTTGAATCGTGTTGTAGACCCAGACGGTAGCCGCAGGATTTTTCGCAAACCTGAAAAACATAAATGTGCATCCCTAATCATCCCTAAACAGCAATATCAAAATCATACAAACACTCCAAAATAAAATCTTACGTAACACAGTCAATACACCTTGGTACGTAAGGAACAAGGACTTACAGAAAAGATCTTAAGATCCCTGAAGTCAGAGCGGAAATACAATTTTAGCGCCAAACACCAGCCCCACATCAGCCAGGATGAGAATGTGGAAGCGACCAAACTCTTACATAACCGAAACATGATCAAAAAGAACAAAGCCTTTCTTGTGTAGTTAAAAATGAATAGTGAAATGTAAATCTTATTGCACCAATAGTTATAAGAATGTGAACATTCAGTTATTTTATTTTTTTGTCTGGGGCTTACGTCAACTAGGTCATTTCAGCCCCCAACTAAGTTTATATTCTATTTACCCTTTCAAACACTACATTCATACAAATAAATATATCCATACAGTACACTCATTCCGTTTGGTCGGGGAGTACTTGATATACCTCCACCTACCAATACTCAGACTAATCTATGGATGAAGTACTTTTATAAATATTATATATACCCCGAACACACACTCATACGCTCTCAACGCTCGAGGGGCGATGATGACGTTATACTTCACCCTCACCCCTCGCCATTTACGCTAATAAATACATGCACTCAGGAAAACATATAGACATACAACACATAAGATATACTATCTACAATTAAAAAACAAAACAATTTCCCCTAAAAAGCGGAACAAGGAACTCTGAAACTAGCTACCGTGGTCGAGAACACTTCTTAAGTCCAGCGGCATGCCTACACGCTCTCTGTAATTTATTAATTCTATAACATTATTGTAAAATTAATGGTTCGTATAATAAATTAATTTAATTTACAAAATACTTGCGCTGCATAACAAATTACTGCTTTAGACATAGTCTTTATATTTTGCATGGGCACAAAGAAACTATTCCTATCTTACAACTCTAGCATCCCATTTAAATGATGTTCAAAGGACAATAACATTTGATTTGTATAAATTATGAGGTTCTATAATGGCAATACTCGTATATTCTATCGTCCTTTGTAATGTAACTATTGCAAGTTGCAAAAACTATTATACCATCTGCATAAAGCAGGCATCTTATATTCAGATTGTCAATCCATATACCGCCTCCTATATATTCATAAAGAACATTTAAAAAATGGCAAAGAGAAGAGAAAATAATGGGCAAACCAGTTTTACACCATTTTTGTTTGCGAAGAAGGAAGTCCTTTGTGCAAACTGCAGACTTCGTGTTCAACCGTGCCAATCTGTATACCATATCATTGCGTTTCATACTCTCCTGACTTATTCCTCTTTTTTATAGTCTGTAAAGGCTTTATAGATAATCAAAAACGTTATAATATAATAATATCTAAGAGGGGGGGGCGTCGGTGGCCGCAAGGTTGAGTGTTTGACACGGCGCTCATCACTGTAAGGTAAAGGTCCCAGGTTTGATCCAGCGGCATTCGAACCCGACATACTTACAAATGGGCTTTTTTTGCAAAAACACCGGCACCCTGAGGGTTTTTATGACCTCTGCTGTTGCGAACCCTTGTAAAAAAAAATCTAAGATATTGCTGTAAAGTCTCATTTTCTAAACGGGCTTTGCCATTTGTAGTATAAACAAATGAAGATGTCCTCTTTTAAAGACAAATGTTTGTTAGTCGTACTTAATCCTCTATATATATTTTTTTAATTAATAGTTATACAAATTTTAAAAAAACTAAAAGTAACCGAGGCGACTATAAAAAGGTCAATTGTGAAAGGTGAAAACTAGGAGAAAAGGTGAGGGAGGGAGATGTTCTCGTTGTTATCAGAATCCTTGGAGGTGATAGAATTGTGGGTAACTAAGTCTCTCTGAGCGAGGGCAAACAGTCGACCCAAATTGATTCCCTATGGCAGAAGCTGAGAAAACAAACCCGACAACTCAACAATATCCCACCCCCTTCTTCCAAGGACAACGATGTTAAATATACGCTTAGACTCTTCTAAGCCTCCCCCCCCCTCCGTTCTAATTGAAATCAACCATTTATAACATCGAGGGAACAATCGACTGCGATAATTTTTGTTTTTATTGTTCATTATTCCTTTTGTGTCTACAGTTGAGAAGTAGAAGAAATATCGATAAACATGGACAATGGAGTTTTTTTTTTAAGTATGTCGCTTGACTGGGCGTTGTAGCCAATCGGCTCTAGAAGGATATTTTAAGTGATTTTTTTAGAATATTGACACTAGTTTTTAATTTCAACCAAGACCTTAGATAATATGTATAATTAATCTTTCTTAAGTTGTAATAACGTTTGATTCAGATACAATCCAAAGATGTCCATTCAAGTGGAACACTGGCTACCGTCCAGGAAAAATTTCGTGTATTTACAATAATTGAAGCATTATCTAATCACATCTAATTAATTAAAAACTAGCCACGTATTAAAAATATTCTTAAAGGTTACCCATAGACGAATCAATATTAAAGTGGAAGACCAAATAAGAAAATCAAAATTCCGAATTTCGCAACTGATTAGGAACCAGAGAAGCCTTGTATTTCATCCATTCAGATGCAGACATGTCCGGTATTATTGTGTTTTATTGATTTTGGAAAAGCGATAAAATCCAACGTTGAAAATAACAGAACTCTTAAAACCACCCAAATGTACTAAAGACATACATATTACTGTAATCCTTTACTGGCACCAAAATTTTAGGAGAGAAGGCTGCACATCGGATGACATCGAAATCAAGAGATGTGTGCGACAGGGAAGCATCCTGTCGCGACTAGTGTTCAACAAACTCTCCGGAAACTTTCGATTCAGGGAAGCTTTCGATGATGTGGAGGAGGGTGTGTGAAGATGAACGGTGCCCCAGGTTAGGTTAGGTTAGGGTGGCAAAGGTACTAGGAGGTGGGGTTTGTGTGCCCCAGGCACTGCAGCCTTCTGGCTTATTGTACCTTCCTAGTTCTTTAGTTTAGTCAATAGACTCTATCCTTTTACTCAGGATTATCAAGTCATTGACTGTTATTGCTTCAAAGTGGTTCTCTGAGTCATCTCTGTGCGTCAGATTGAATCTCCATTGAGCCGTTGCTCCGCATTCGAAGATGATATGAGTGGCTGTTTCCTCCTCCTCATTACCCCAAAAATAATATCCGATATACGGACAATACAGTTTTAATTGCAAATATCCATACGATGCCTAACGTGTCCAACAACGTGATCAACTCGTTTTAATACTAAATACTGCACATACTAAGTTTATGGTTATCAAGAAAATTTACCTTTAAAAAAAACCTATTACGGACGCAGAACTCAAAATAGATGAGGTCACCTTAGAGAAGGACCAAAAGTTATTGGGTTGTCCGGAAAATAATGCAGGATTTTGGTATTAAACAAAAAAAAAGAAACTAGTTACTTTAAAGCAATGTTCTTTAATCAAAATAATTTCCCATACTCTCAATACATTTCTCCCAACGTGTTGGTAACTTATTAATTCCGTCTGAGTAGAATTCAGAATTTTTAGAATTGATAAAGTCAATAAATGCATTTTCCAGTTCCGTTTGATTTTTGAATATTATGTGTTGTAAGTAGTGGTCCAGGTGTCTAAAAAAATGGTAGTCAGTAGGCGAGAGGTCCGGAGAGTAGGGTGGGTGAGGCAAAGTTTCATAGCCAAGCTCCAATAATTTTTGTGACGTTACACGTGACACATGTGGTCGAGCGTTGTCATGCAACAAAATGGGCCCTTTCCGATTTCACTTTTCCAATCGCCTTGAGGTGGTCAGCGACGGTCGTTTTACTGACTTTGAGTTGCTCTGCAAGTTCTCGAACAGTTGTTTTGGGGTTTTCTTCCACCACTGATCGCAGAACATCATCATTAAGAGAGGAAGGCCTTCCACGACCTTCTTCATCTTCAAGGCTGAAATCTCCCTCCCGAAATTTTTTAAACCACCTTTGCACAGTGCACTCATTAACACAACCCTCGCCCCAGACTTGGTTAATGTTTCTAGCCGTTTGGGCTCCGCTTCGGCCGAGTTTAAACTCGTAAAAGAAAATCGTACGAAATTCTCGC
The DNA here is from genome assembly GCA_039619505.1 of Cimex hemipterus. Classification (NCBI taxonomy): domain Eukaryota; kingdom Metazoa; phylum Arthropoda; class Insecta; order Hemiptera; family Cimicidae; genus Cimex; species Cimex hemipterus. The sequence goes on along the minus strand of CM077101.1, from coordinate 7,572,164 downwards.
TTTGACATTATAAGGATGACTGAATTATTTCCAAGTAGCGGAATGCTACAGAGGTAAACAAACAATATCATTTGGAAGAGGATTAATAAGTGTTGACATTCATACAAATGAGTAATCCTGTAAACGTAAACAGAATATTTTATATAGATTTTTTTTAATGAAAACTTAAAATCCTGCATTATTTTCCAGACAACCCAATAATATAATATTCAGTCATATTAAACCTTTTTTTCAACCAAATTAAACCTTTTTGAACCGCATTTAAATCATCATTGTTATCAAAAAATATTGTACGATTGTTTTCGTTAATACTTGATCGATATCGAAATTATGAATGGCAGTGATTGGATTTTTTTTCAAATAACAATGTTATAAAGTATTATGTAAATGTATATGTTGATGTTTAGATCAAAGAAGAAAAAGACGTGCATCAGCAAATGGCATCAGCTCCATAAAATAGATCAGTCCATTGTTGAAGCACTGTTAATACTGCAGCCATTGACCTCACCGAGTTCCACAGTGTTGGTCGTATTTTCCAACATATCTCTCGCAATTGCCTTGATCTGAGAAAAGGCGTGTTCTGCTTGGTTAAGAGTAGGCAGGCCGTGAAGAGGCTTCAGCTGTCTTGTATATGACAGCGTTATTCATAATGAGAAAAGATCTTTGAAGAGATATCTGATCAAGTATGGCGCATAGTTCAAGAACTGTGCGAAAAACTCGCAAATCCGAGCGCTGTTCCAAATTCCAGCTGAAATGTGGAAAGTATGGTTATTAATCGTTTTCTTTTGTCGATAGTGTTAGAAAGTTCATTCGGTTACCTCCACTAAAGCTTTTTTCGAAATTCTACTAAGCTGGATCAATCCTCTACGAATACCGAACGTACTAATATTCATATTTTGTGATGACAGTTTTGTTTAATTTGTTTTATAGGGGACCCACAATTTCCTCCAACCACCCATTCAAACGCAGCCAGATCATCTTCGTTAGGCCATTACAACTTGGCCCTCCACTTTTTACTCTACGATTAAATTTGTTTTTACAGTAAACACTTTTAACATTATTAAGGTTCAAATTTGGCAAAATAGTCGCATCCCTGACAGAATGTACCTCCTCTCGTACAATTTTTTTTTTATCCGTCGTAAATGTTAGGGACTGCAGTATAAGACAAAACCTATTAGGCGTCATGGTTGTTGGTCCGGCGCGAACGCGAACTTCATCAAAATCCTCGGTTCAACGCGTTCATTGATCCCCTTTTGACAAGAAGAAGTCAGTCAACAAGATAATGAGGAGAGCTGGATCAGTACTGATAATCAGATTAGAAATATCGTCGGATGAGCTATAGCGACTTAACCTCCCCGCAATTCCATGAAAACCGTCTTGAAATCGGCTTACCCTCACAAGGAAAGCCGTCCTCACTACTGAGTTCTTTTTTTCTCTTACGCCGCAAATATTACTAGCTATTATATTATTTTCTCTCCAAGTCAAAAATAGTATAAATAATGTTATAATTGTAATACATATATAGTTTTGTCATAGAACTGTACATCTATTGAAAATTCTATTTTTCATGATAACGTTCAATGTGTAGAGATTAGTGACCATTAACGTATAATTATTCAGATATCGTGAGATGCGGTCTGGTGTGATGTAGCTATCAGGGGCACTCTCAACACGACATGGCACAATTACACATAAGACAAACACTTTGAGCCCTGAAGATGATCTCAATAAAAGATCGGAACGTTGGCACGATAAAGAAAATGTTTTTCTGATACCTACATCACACCAGACCGCATTTCACGATATCTGAATAAATAACGTTCAATGCACAATTTTTTAAATGATATATTTACATTTTTTAAACACCCAATCCTCACAGTTTTCATGGTAAAACGCGGTTGAAACAAGGGTTTATTTGGGTGAAAAAGGTTTATACAGAAATTTTCAGTTGAATGACCTATGGGACCATGCTTACCAAATAAAAGTAAGCCAAAAAAAAGCCAAGACGGCATTTACCAAAATGAAAAGTGTAGTGTAGTCACAAACTTGTTCTGGTATTCAGGAAGCTCCACTGACTTCCGACGGTCATTTCCGCCCCAAATTCATGCAAATATAATCTAGCTTGAAACTAACTGACGTCTATAATGCAGTCCCATAAATGATCACATACTTATGGCCCCGCCTCCACTAAAGGATATAGCTTATAATCATATTCCATAGGCTTGATAATGGTAATGTTGATGAAAGGATATTAGGAAGTGTGAGTTAGTTCCCCAAGCACTGCAGCCTTTTGGCTTATTGTACTTTGTAGTTCTTTTGTTAAATCTGTTGAGTCGATCCTACTTTTAAGGAGTACTTGTGTGAGGTCGTTGCATCCTTTCCCCGGGTTTTCTTTGTAACCCAGGTTACGTCCTCATTCTTCCTTACCATGACCTACAAATGGGGTCATTAGTGAATATACCCATGATATGTAGATGTTTTCTCATATACCACTGACCGGTAAACAATCCCATCAATCTTCTGAGTTTCGTCCAATCTATCTTTAGCAGTGAGTTATGAGTTTGCCTGCATTCGCGAGGTTTGTTTGAGCAGAGGTTTATTCCGACTAGCGCCACTAGAGTTGATCCATTTCTCCTCTAGTGCTTCTCCGATTCTTTCTGCGATAATGGATTCTGCGTTTATTGTTGTATCAAAAGAATAGGTTTTGGGCTTATACATGGTCTTGCAAATCCTCTTCTGGCCAGTGGGTTCGCGTTTTCGTTTCCCTTTGCCCTGTTTCCTAGGATGCCTCAGAACTTAAATATTTTGGATGCAAGCACTGATTAGTTTTGACGTGAAATAGCGGCGTGATACTTTATATCTCTTTACATTACAAAAAATAATAAGCAACAGCGAATAAAGTAAATAAAATTTGTAAACAACAAATTGACTTATTCACTAGTCGTACATTTTAAATTTTTTTAAACAACTATTAACAATTAGTGGTTAATAAATGGTAACCAGAAAAGTGTGTGCTTTTATAAATTTGTTATTGTTTTAATGCCGTAAATCAGCGTATCTTTTTACATAGGAGAATTAGATGTTTACATATAATATGAAGGGAATAATCTATCCTAAAAAAGTCTCTTGAACAGTTCACTGTAAATTATAAAATATTTTCTTTCTTTTGGATTCATAACCAATCCGTGCGTGCTTATTGTTTGAAAATATGCTCAGTATTCGGATGACCGAGGCAACTCGTAAAATTCGCAGTGCATTCAGTGATAAAACAATAAATGAGCGCACTTCGCAATAGGGATTTCAAAAAGTTTGCTTCTGGGAATGAGAGGGCATAGGCTTTTAAGCCGGGAACAGACCCGATTCAACGCCATGCGGCGCTACCGATGCTACCCGGCGCACATCCAAAGACCAATTTTCCATAAGATTGTATTACCCCCGTGCAATCTGCCCGATGCTATGCAAAGCTACTCTACGCTCTGCCATCTAGATTTTTGTTGGGTAGCATCGAATAAAGTCGAAGACAAAAGAATCGGACGCTCATGTTTTCATTCAAACTGCATGCGTTATTGTGGTAATATTAATTGCAACATATTTATTTTAATATAAACCAAATGGTTTAATGGTTTGGTAGAAAATTGATCAAAACACCGGAATATCGTTTTTTTGATATAATGAAATTAACTAATTTATTACACGGTTTTGCTCATAAAATGTTACTAACAATTTATTTCATGATTTTGCTCATAAAATTACACCATTTTCGACGAAAACCTTCAGAACGGGAGAAGCATATTTTGTGCAGTTTATTTCAAACTAAGTGCATGTAATTTTGTGGTTAAACTAATTACAACATTACTATTTTAATGTAAGCCAAATTGAACGAGATCAAAAATTCATAAGTGTTTATAGAAAATTATTTAATTATGATGGTTAAGAAGAACATTTATCAAAACGCCGTAATAACTTTATTTAAAACAATTAAGTTTAATAGGGGGCGTCGGTGGCAGCAAGGTTCATTCTTTGACACGGCGCTCATCACTGTAAGGTTAAGGTCCCGTGTTCGAATGCCGTTGGATTGGTGGACCCTACATACTTACAAATGAGCTTTTTTTTAAAAACACCGTCACCCTGATGCGAACCCTCGTAAAAAAATACATGGCTGTGCTCATAAAATTTAACCAACCATTTATTACATGGTTGCTCAAAATCGTGTGTCAAGAACAAAAGAGACGTTGCGAATGTGATATGATTTTCTTTATAATGGCCTCATGAACTGTGCATATCTGTAGCCAGACTATTGTACATATATTTATTGGGTATTCGTTTTTTGGGGGGAAGGGTATCGTGAAAAAAGGGCCAGAGGCGACGGCGGGAATCGAACCCGCGTTTCCCAGCTTTAGGCTTCTGTCTTGAATGGCAAGAATTAAGAAAAGCTATCAAAATTGATTCGCGTTAAATATGTCAGGAGCTTGCTAGAGTGTTGAACGTGAAATCATTAAGCTCATAGCTACTTAGTAAGAAGTGGAAGAGCAGCAAATGGACTTCTCACAAATTTACCAACTGTAGATATCTTCAGGGCCTAAACATTTGCATTTAATTGTTTCAAGGTAGAAAATACATACGTTTTTTACCGGACTGTCACCTGCGATCAAAAATTAATTTTGAACACTAACACCAGAAGGTCGTACTAGTGGCTGTCACCAAATGGCTCTCTTCTAATAACGCTAAAACAGGGTAATAATTAACGGACGAAAAATAAGACACTAATGTATGCAGGCGACATAGTGTTGCTGGCCTCTACACTGGTTCTTCAAAAGGGAAAGAGTGGACTGCGTAAACTGCTACAAATACCTTGGTATCAGTTTTACTAAGTCCATGAAGATGAAGCATCTTTTCAGAAAGAAGGCCGTCAGCTCAAAGTTCGCCGTTAATAGTCTGTGGCGCAAAATATTGGCCAACAAAGAGATCCCACTAGAGAAAAAGATGGTGATATTCAACAGCGCCCTGAGGTCTGTAGTAATCTATGGTGCGCAGATCTGGGGTTACTTATGCTTGAAGGAAATAGAAAATGTACAGAAATACTTCATCAAGAAACTGCTCTGCCTGCCAACTAGTTCCCCAAACTACATCCTATATATTGAGTGCCCGGCCACACCACTCTACAGTCACACTTTGAGCCTGCATTTGAAATATATAAGTAAAGTACTGAATCACACCTGACAGACTGACGCAGATTTTGGCCGTCGTAGTAAATGAACGCATATTATGGCACAAGCAGCTGTCAGCGTTAGGTAGGCTGTACGGGGTAGTGGTGAGTAGGGAAGAACTGAAGTCCTCTAATACCACGGACCTGATAAAAAAAGTTACTTGGGAAACTGAAGATGGATGTAGAAGAAGTCATTGCAATCTTCAACGGAAGGAATAACTGGAGGAAGCTTGTGGTGTACCTCACTCACGCCGTGCGATATCGAAAATACCTGGTTGACCAATTCAGTTTTTAAAATCGAAAGTCATTCTAAAGATACGAAAATAGGGATTCATTCAAGATTCGAAAATTGATAAAGGAACTCGACAACCGGCTAAGGCCATTGTCTATTTAGCTTTTTCTTTGGAAATGTAAAGTTAATGTAAATACTTGGTTTAAATAAAGCCTTTATTCGTTCAGTCATAACGCTCAAACCGAATATTCACCAACAAAAGGTGATGATGCTTTGAGTTTGTTGGAGTAGAGCACGCATTGTACACTGTGAACTCCTGCCATTTGGCAAGACAGTCACCGCCAGAAATTAACTCAAGCCAACTGTAACGAGCTGGTGGTCTGTAGAGAGGTATATTTTTTCACCATGACAATAAAAGACCTCATACAGCCAGAAGGAAGAAGTTTAAATAAAGACTTTTATAAAAAGAACATAACTGGACTAGTGATTCGTTGCTGGAAGTACAAGTACCAAAGCATTTTGATCAGGTAAAATATAAAAACTCAATTGGCCAAAAAATTTCGCATTCTTTTCGTAGCAGTAGATGTTCGTTCAACCAAATACTGAAAGCCTTCATTACTTCCCAGAAAGGGTTAAACCGGAATCCTGGAAAATAGAACCGGGAAAGTACGCCGGAGAGAAAGGGGTCGACGCTGTAGTCAACTACCCGTGGAGATCATTGAGAAATAAATTCTCAAAACTAATATCACTTACTTAGGGTTGATTTACGGCGGTTGAGATTCTTCCCCAAGCGGAATCCCCGCGGAATAAATTAATAACCGGGGTGAGCGGGTGGATCCGCCGAGTACTTTACAGGTGTTGATCAAATATCCTCTCGATAAACTTCCCACGAGAGCCCCTTCCCGTTGAGGGCGCGACTGTCAAATATGTAGGACTTTATTGGGAAGGCGGAAGCCACAGGTTGTACCGGATCACTTTCCGTTTTTCACGTTATGTCCGTTTTACAACTTTGTGTCATAACAGCTTGCGTTAAGTCGTACTGAGTTTTAGTGCTTACACTCGTCTACTCGTGTTTTCAAATGTAATGTTATCTACTGAACCATTTGACTTCGTACATTGATCGGTTTCAAACCGATTGAGCAGGCGTTGATAAACAACGGGCAGATTATACGACTTGGCATATTTCAACCTCTGATATAAGCTTTTTACCATCGGTGGTTCCATTAATTGATAGATTACATTAATCCCATCTCCGCAACTCCGATGGATGAATATGCAAGAACACTCTGGCCAGTCATTTAAGGGAAAACAATCGATCATTTATAGAAATTGCAAAGGTATAGTGAGTATTTCATTAATCTAAACTGCTCAAAAATGAATAGAGATGTTTGTAATGTATTAAAAATAGTAAAAATGAAGATTACTCATTTTGTAAACAAACACTTTTTCTTGTCTTGTCTCCATGTTAATCTGGTTGTATTATATTTAACAATGGAAAGACATCCCCTTGGACCAGAAGTTTGCAATATTATTCTTAGAATGAGTCATCGAGCTCAGCGGCAAGTGGATATCGCAGAGGCAGTTTTGTTTCTCAGAGCGAGGTCTCCGGGGCTTTAGCCCGATCTCGAGAGTAAGGAAGTGCCAATGGAAGACATTACGACGTTAAAGGAAAATAGAAATATTGTCATTGCTGCAAGACTGAACCCTTTTCATCACGATGAAGTACAATATGTATTGGTAAGAACTTTATTAACACAATTTTCGTAATAGTATGTGGTATGTTGGCCTCACATCTATGCCCCTTTGAGACGAACCGCAGCAACAGCCCGCCACAACCAACTCAGGATGGTGCAGCGAGGGCCTAAAAGAGAACACCAATTGGAATGTTATGTTTACTGATGAGTCGCGTTTCTGTCTGCATGGTGATTGCAGGCGGCGAAGAGTCTACCCCAGTTCGAGAACAGTTTGTTGAAGGACGTGTAATAGTTTGAACTGGGATTTACACTGGAGGACAAACCGTATTGTTGAAGGCAACTCCACCGCAGTCCTTTATGTTCAAGAAATTATCGAGGAATACATCCCTCAAATCAGGGATATCATAGTGAGCGATTTTCGATTTCTAGATGACAATGCCAGACCTCATAGTCGAAGAGTTGTTCATTAGTGTTTAGAAACCCAGGGGATTTGCCATCTACCCCATTTCCCAATGCCTCCAGACGTCAATCCCATTGAGCACATATGTGATGCCTTGAAGAGAAGGCTTTTAGATCACCATCTGCAGCCCGTTGACCTGCAATAAATGAGTACAGCATTACAACATGCGCAATTCCTTATGTAATTACTGACAATCTTATTAACAGCACGCCAAACAGGTGCACAGGGGCATTAGGTAACAAAGAAATTATACACGGTACTAATTGTTTTAAAAAAAATGTGTCCAATAAAACATTCTTTTGTTATTTTCTATAATCTCTTAATTAAATTTTCCTTTTGTAAAAACATAATAATTACTAATAAATTTTAAAATAGATTGTAAAAATAAAAAAATAGTAGGGAAAGGAGACACTACAAAATTGACAATATCCCGATTCATCTTTAAGCAGTTTACTTTAAAAGATAATTACTCACGGTGTTTTGCTTTCGAGGATTTGGATTTCGAGCATTAAACACTCATCATCAGTTGAAGGAGTATAAACTCGAACATGGATTTTAAGAGTGAACCCGCCGATCTACCGCTAACGTTACGTTCCATTGGGAACTTTTTAATGCCACTCAATTTGAAAGCGCGAACTAATACTGACATGATAAATACAGTAAGAAAATAATTTTACATTGGTAATTAATTTGCACGTCTAATATTATTTACGTTCATGCTTAAAATAGGAAATATCAATTATATTATTCATGCATTTATCTTCATGTTTCATTTTTCATTGTTTTATTACAAATTTCTCAAACCAATCTAGTTCCCTGCCTTTGTTGAAACGGTGTAATACTGTTCCTACCATCTTAAATTCAGAAAATTTGTTCGATTTAGGCAAGCCCGCACTCTCGTTTTAATTTCCCTGCCGCTGTGGACTACATATTTAATATCGCAATCATTCCAATTAAGTTTGTAAACCGCGCTGTTAGACAAGTTGCTAACCTCGTCTTTAGGTTTTGAGAGGATGTTTCTAAGTGAACATGTATCTCTAAAACCTACTTTCTCGTTTTAGAATATTGCCTACTTTTTCTGACATATCATCAGTGTATGGGCAAGCGACGAAAATCTAATTATTCATTTTTGGTGGGATGGCTGTCTTTTTTGTTTTTTATTATTTTTACTAGCAACGTATCGATAAACATTTCTTCATATCACATGTCTAAGGTTTTAATTTTGTGTAATTCTTTTTTATAATTGGCCGGCCTTAATAGGAGTTTCTACATACGGTCTATGGGCCAAATGAAACGAGCAGCCTTTTGAGCCCATGGGTCAAAAGAATCTGCTGGCATCATACTGTAGTTGTGTTTACGGCGTATGCCTATTTCTATTAGGTTAGTCATTATGGACATTGTTAAGTATAAAACGTTTAATCAGTCATCATATTTATTTCTAATGACAATTAATTAAGGGAATAGTTGAGATGAAAAACCTTAATTAATTGTCATGTTTCAATTCATTCATTCATTTCGTCATGATTAATTCAATCACGAGGTATGACTAAATCATGCAATGATTAATTTACTCATGACTAATTCAATCATGATTAAACTTCAATCAAAAAATCATGATTGAATTAGTTAGATTTTGCCCAACTCTGGCTACAATGACCACTGAACAAAATCCAACAGACTCAGGATAAAAATTTTGAGATGAGAATCGTGCTTAAGGCCAACCTTCAAAAAAATGTTATCACGAACGAAAAACACCGACACCTCTATTTTATTACAATCAAGACCCAAAGATAGTGTATTTTCCAAATAACGTAGAAATCTCACCATTCGAGTAGAATATATTTTAATTCAAAGAAATTTCTTTTTCATTAGTCGATTATGTAAGCAGATTTACTTTTGAAAGCGTAGCTTGTTTTAAGATTATTTATTTTATTTCATTATTATTATCATTTTTTGGCTTTTCATAACGAGTTTTACTTATAATTGGAAGAGAGATTTTTGTTAAATAAGTTGTTGAAAAATTTTCGTTCTCATGAAATAAATTTCTGTTAGAATTTTTTTAAAAAGTGATGAAATTATGTATTTTTCATCTTTTGTGCACCCATTCGAATATGATTTATCGAAATTTAGTCATGACTAACTATATTATGACTAAATTAGTCATGCCTCGTATTTAATTACTAGTCATGACTAATTTAGCCATCAATCACATATCGTGACTAATGACTAAATTAGTCACTTACTACCAATCATGACTAACGTTCTGAGTGAGCAATCATTAATCATTAGACATGACTATTTTTTGCCCAACACTGAACCCAGCGGCTGGGGCCAGCACATCGAGCGTCAGATGTGACTACGGATGCATAGAGAGGAAGGTTCTTTTGGTGATAGCAGGTTGAGAGGTGGGGAAAAAGAGTTTAAAAAACGTTTTATTTACCATATGCCGACCTCTTCTATGCCTAAACAGATTAAAAACTAAATTTTCCTTTCTAGTAGATATTTGTACCTGGAGAGCGTTTTTTAAAATTTAGTTCTCGTTTTCTTAATATATGGTATATGGTAAACGGATGTCTTTATTAGGTTTCTTTTAACTCGCGTGGTGAGTGAACACAGGTGAGGGACTGTTTTTCTATTAATTTTAACTGTTTTGTTGTCATTTGGAAGCATAAGCCGGAGAGCACGGGTTCCGTTTCGGCTTTGTACTGGAGCGGCCAGCCAGGAGCTTCCGCTTCCGGTGGGTCCCGATAGCGTAGTGGATGCGGTAACCGGCCCAAGATACAACTCCGACCTACATGCAAATATTATTCTTTACATCTCTCTTTTCCTCAGTCATTTCAAATGGAGGTGAAAGATACGCCCGAACGCTTTATGATTCCTCAGATGGTTCGATGGTGGGTCATTGATGTTCTAGGGTACCATTTGCATGAACGATCTGTAACTTCACAAAGGTACTTATGACATAATCGAATAACCTGTGGTCGTGCTATTTGCCCCTCACGTCGTTGAGAGATTATTGCTTATAACACTTATTGTGGATGACTATGTAAATGAGGTTGGAACTGAGTGCTTAGTATACGTTTTTATTTATTTTTGACTTTTTAGGCATTTTCTTCTTTACTCAATGATTAGTTTTTATAATAAGGTAATTTCCTGTTTAAATGTCTTATTTTTAAAATGAACCTTTTTTTTGCAAAATATGTATAACCTTAAGTACATTAAAATTTAAGGGTGGCGCATTAATTTGTCCATCAGTGTATGTTGTATGAATGCCTATCTGCATATGTTAAAGAAAACTCTTTGCATAAATGCAATAAAATATTTACTTTAATAAAGTAGAAATTAAACTGCATTTGTTTCTCGTCATTGAAATCGTAGTTTGATCAAAAACTGCTCAATAAAAAGTCAAAATAAATGTCATCCGCCCAAACGATAGTATCACGAATTCCTATCATTTATTTTGTATTGAGTGTTGTTCAACAGTTTTCTTAAACAGGAGTGAGAGTAAAACTTGAAATATCTGGGCTGGAAACTATTGGAAAGGTAGCCAGCTGTATTCTACCGAAGAGTTAATAAAAACTCAATTTTCAACGTTAAACAAACATTCGCTGTGATCCCTCTGCGTCATATTTGGCTGATGGGAAACGTTGGCATTAGTATTCTGTCGATGGCTTGGGTGAATTTCTCTTGAACAAATGTCTCTATCAAGAAAAAATACGTATTAAATATTTGTTATACTAGTTGCAAACTTTTACCTTTCTTTGGACAAAAATTATAGAGCGGCAGAAGGGGCTGTCCGTAATTGGCAGCAACGAGCGTTTTCTTCGTGTTCTCGGCAGCAGCCAGCACCTCCACGTTGACTCCCTGACAAAAGTATGAAGCGATATACGATAAAGATAAATTAAACTAAACAAAATGAGTTTAATGTACATATATTGGACGATAAAATTAATTTAATTATACATACGTTGGATAATAAAGTGACCCGGCCAGGGTCGATAGAAATGAAAGTGATGACAGAATTATTTTAAGAGATTAAACAAATTTTAAAAAAACTTATGGAATTAACAAATAAAAGAGAAAAAAATCCAAAGTAATGTCTTATTGGATGATGTGAGCAGGGCCGAAAGGAAAGGTTTGAAAACAGCAGGATGATGCGCGGCAAAGCGAATGCAGGCGTCGTGAATTCGCAGCGAGGAGCGGTGGCAGAAAAAAAGACTTCTTTTTCCTGCAGTGTACACGTCACTATTCGATTACAATTGAGATAGAAAAAGAAACGAAAAAAAGTTCATCCACGCTCACTTACTCAGGCCATATGCTCTCATATGCGAGTTTGGCAAAGAATGACAGAATATAAACATTAAAGGCATTAATATTGACTTTAGTGAACAATCAAATTATTACAATTAATATCGAAACAAAAGAAATGCTTTTTTTTCTAAACTTTTTGCCATAACTAGTACAAAAAAAAGATGTGTAGGGTCGTATTTGAAATTTTGGAGTTGAACTGCGCCTGAGGTACCCTGTATAATTTTAATACAAAAACGATAAACATTTGACATTAGACTAAACTATATTTTTTGGCTAGCGTAATTGATTAAATTTAGCACAGCCTTCCCTGAATATCTCCAAATACACATTGGCAATCTTGATCACTTTTGTAGAATTACCTCCACTTCTAAACTCTGCTCCTAGAATTACTTGTTAATGAAAAGTGAGATGCGTTCTTGTGTGCCGAAGGTTAGGCAATAATTATTGTCTAAAGAGGCGCACTCAGAAAATCTGTTGACTCATGAATATATGGAAGAACAAACTGCGAGAATTCGCCATCTGTCCAGTGGGACTTTGCGGGTGATGAGCCTACAATTTGGCGTTCTGGTCATCCCAGTACGCTTATCCCACTATTGACTGATTACCAAGCGCGCAAGGCACAAGAGGAACAAAGAGGCCGAAAAATCTGCCCACGACACCTGTCGTTCCTGACCACTTTTGCAGGATACTAAACTACCAAAATGGTAGATCCGTCAACCAGTGGATCAAGATTAAGTTAGTTGTCCAATTGGATTGTGCTCCCGGATAGTGGCTTGCGAAAAATTTCAACGATGGCCCCATTTGTAAGTTAGGTAATGAGGAGGAAGAAACAGCCACCCTGATGTGAAGCAAGTACTCAACGGAGGCATAACGTGGGATACAAAGAAAGATCAGAGAAAGGAATTTTAGCAGCGACAGTCAATGAACTAACACTCCTTAGAAGAAGGATCGAATCGACAGAATGAACTAAGAAATTAGGAAAGTACATTAAGCCAGCAGGGATTGGGAACATAATCCTATCAATTTCACCATCATCATCATTATCATGAAGCCTAGGGAGCGTGGTTCTGAGTCATATCCTTTGGATCTGGTCGGGGGCGCGGTGGCTGCAACTGCTGGCACGGCACTCATCACAGTAAGCTTTCATTCGAACCCGACATACTTGCAAATGGACTTTGTTCAAAAGCACCTTTACCTCCGGATTGATATACCCTCTGCTGTTACGACCCTCCTTAAAGAACTGTTGACTACATAGTGCATACATATTTCTACACTCGGAGCAGCCGAAACAAGTATGCGTAATTATATGTGTGTATGTGCAATCCAAGAAGAACAATAAAGAATAAACATGTTCTATGTTGATGAAAAACAATTTTAGGGCAAATTTCTCTCGGCGATTATTGTGTTTTCAAGGGTCTCCAGATATGGAGTTCGTCGACATTTTTACACTTAATGTACACTGTAACTAGTGGGGTGAGCTGAAGTCCATAAATTTTGTTTGTAAATGAGTAAATTCCCATGTGCCAGGCTGGTATGGCATATCCGCTTTGTTACTATTATTGTTGTGTTCTTTTATTGTTATGAATCCGGCACCTTCAATTTCTGTTTTTATAGCATAAAAACTGGTTTTATTGTCTTAGAAGGCTGTTTGTTATGATAAACTACACCTTGAACTATACTTTTTCATTCTGTCGAGATAATTAATGTTTTGTACAATATTGTGATGATGAAGACTAGAAATGGTGGGTAGCAAAAGAACTGCAGCCCTTTGGCTTATACTTTCCTGGTTCCTTAGTTCAGTACAATTACTGGATTCTTCTTTTAAGTTGTACAAAGTCATTCACCGTCGTTTCTACGATTCATTCCCCTGGGTTTTCTTTGTATCCTAGGTTATTTCTCCATTGAGCGGTTACTTTGTTTTTGACCTTTTTAGGAGTCACTGTTTCTTCCTTTGCACTACATAACCTGTGATTAAATTGTTATTTGGGATTCATGGTGTGGAAATATTTTTCAGATGCCACTCCCCACTCTAACTGGGTATGTAGGTATGTAGCATTGAGTTTACCAGTTGTGAGGGGTGAATTAGGAAGGTTTACTGTGTCTAGCGTAGTTTATCTCTTTCGCCATTTTTTTAAATCCATTCTGTGATGGAGGATTCTGTGTAAGGTTTTGTAATCTGAAGAGTAGGTTCATGGCCCATATATGGGATTTTGGTGACTGGGAGTTTTTTGGAGGCTCTCACAAGAGCCGGTGTTGTTGGGAAGCGTAGCGTTGAGACGATGTTTCGAGGCCGGGACCGTGCGTGGGCCTGTTAGTAGAGAGAGCAGTTGGCTGAGGTCTGGGGCCGTGAATCCGCTGACTCTATATCGGTTGATGGGACTCTGGTGCAGCAGTTGGCCGAATGGACCTGTTTGCCTGTAGCTGGGACGGCCGTGTTGAGAAAGCGAGTTCGAGGCTAACCTGAGAGTACCCTTGACTTCATTGTAGGTGCTTCATTGGTGATAAGTGCTCCCGTTGTGGAGACGAGTCTTCGACGAGTATGCTGTCGTTGGCGAGCAGTAATGGGTGAGACCTGGTCGGTCTGACGAGTGTGAAATCAGCGAGCAGCGGCCGGGGTAACGTGGTAACTACGTGGCCACCACTACAGATGCTCCTCTGGCGAGTGTTTCCTTAGATTTTGGACAGTTTGGATGTTGTCACTGACTAGTTATAATTCCCTAGATGACAGTGAAACAATATTACACTTTTGATTCTTATTAATTAATTGTTTTATAAAGTGCAAAAGTTTGTCAGTAAAATAATAAGAATAGGAAACCCATTTAGATACTGACTTCTTCGGCAAATATATTTTTTAAAAATCTAATGATTTCATTGTTGAACGAGATCACTTGGTGGGTAGGGGGTTAAAACCTCGAGGGCCTTTTCCAAAAGCCTTAAATAAAAGCCGGAATAAAGGATCTTCTCTTCAGGCCGAATGTTTCCAATAGGCCTGTGTAAAATTAAAGCGTAGGAAGATAGGTCTTTCGAAAGTGAATGTCAGGTGAGGGTCCCCTTTCCTGATACTCTAAAGACGCCAAATGAAGCAATTCAATTTCACGCTGTCGTCCCAGGGCCAATGCATTCATCAGGTCCAACTATATCCAAATCGATTATCTAGTTTCCCTATTTTGAAAATCGACCCGTCGTCTCTCGATCACGATCTCCCATGCCCCAGGCAGCCTTTCCGTGCCCCCTACCATCTTATCAACCCCTGTCCACTCCGATTTATCTCCTTCTCTCCTTTTGTCTTTAACCGTTATCCAATCCTTACCAATAAACTGGAGGAGTTTAAAAGCCTTTTCCTGATTGATTCCTCCCCCTTTCATTCTTTTTTTTTCTTTCTATGCGCCATTATGGTAATACAGGTCAATAAGAACGCCCTACACGTTTGTAGGAATTAAATGAAAGATAAAAATTATTATTATGCATACTGTGTAAATAAATATTCAAACGCACTATCAGTGCTTTGTTAGGTATGAAAGTAAATATAATTGGAAAAGTAGTAGGCTTTATGCCTACCTCGCTGAAATGGAGGAAAAGCGAAACGTCCATTAAAATCACTCAAAGTTCTAATTAGTACAAACGAAAGTTATTACAATTATGCAATCATATTCGGTTAGAAATATTTCGATAATATTCTATGAGCACGATAAATGTCTATTAATATTTGCTGATACGAGAAAGACAGAAAACACTATCTTCAAAATTTTTGACTTCTTACGGTTTTAAATTGTTCTGCATCGAAAAAAAAAACATTTATCAGAAAATGACACTATCACACTTTCCATTCAGATGTTCAACTTTAGCATTCATCTGAGGTACAGTATACCAAACATTTCTAGAATATTATAACCTTACATTTAATTAATGTTTTTAGTTGCTCCAATTAACCGAACTTTATACATTAAGCAAAGAATAGTTGAGTTGATGAATTAGTGTCAACCCCCAACCTTCTACCAATTGAACTACTGTGACTTACCTCCTCGAGCCATCAACCAATCCCCGCCTACTTACAACGTTTTGTACATTTCCTTTTCTTGCCAATATACGAGTAACGTATTAGATGCCTAAAAAAATGGCGACCCGGGGTATTTACCAGGACCAAAGAGTAATTCAAAGAAGGATAATGGTATCTTAGTAAACAACCGTGCGGAACTACCGGAGATTGAAGATGCTTTGGGATCGTTTTTATACTGCGATGTTGATGGTGAAAAATACATCGATGTTGAAAACGCACAGTGCAGTTTCCCTTGCTGTGACTGAGAACCATACTAAACATTACAAAAGGGTGGAATCTTTTCAGAAAGCTTTGTGGGAGGAGAGGAAAAATCGGAAATGAATGATATCGATACGATGGCAGATGTGTTAGCAAAAGATGGGGCAAAAAAGATAATGTTAGCCATCACATATGACAAACTATCCTTCTCATATATTAGAATGCAAGAGTAAATTCTAGCACGGAGAAATGGAATGAATAATAGAATCAAAAGATGGCGGCAGCCCAATAAGAAGCTATTTTCCATCCTTGAATATTATTGAGATATCGTGAGATGCGGTCTGGTGTGATGTAGGTATCAGAAAAACATTTTCTTTAACGTGCCAAAGACATTTTTGTATAAGTCGTCGGCTTCTTTGAGGTGAAAAGAGCCGACGATTTATACAAAATTGTCTCTTCTATAACCACTTCCCTCCCCCACCACTTCAAAATCCAACATATATAAACATGAAACAGTAAAATCTCACTGGCACTCTCAACACGACATGGCACAATTACACAGAAGACAAACACTTTGAGTGAGTAGAAATACTTTGATGGAATATAAAATATAATTTTTTGCTGATGAAGATGATCTCAATAAAAGATCGAAACGTTGGCACGATAGAGAAAATGTTTTTCTCATACCTACATCACACCGGACCGCATCTCACGGTCAATAATCTCCTTGAATATGTTGGGCGGACTTTTATTAACCAACTTTTCAAAACAACAACGGTCCTTGCAGATCATGGTAAAAATAGATCGTATCTATAGCGTTTCCACATCGTTGGATGCGCAGACTGTCTGTGTGGAGGTGGAGAACAGACCTGGACACATACTATTCAAGACTGTTCGAAACCGCGTAAGTCCCTCTGATAAGGAATTTAACTATTTCTTACTTCACGAGGAATGTGACAGGCAGATAAAAATTCCCAGCCGTGGAACCGACCTTTTAGATTTTGTAAATACGCTGGATTTAACCAAACTATAATGGAATATATTTTTTGCAAATCTGTAGTTAAAATTGGGAAGAATAATAAAAAATTTAAAATATACTGATGTGGTTCCTTCGAATTTTGCTCGTTGCGCTTCCATATCCCATGATGATTGGTTTTCAATTTTTTTTATTAAATACGGTTACTTACATTTACTTGCCTGGTTACAATTCTCGGCCTAATGGAAAGACTTCAATAACCTACCATCATAATAGATAACATCGGAGGAACTTCAGGCAGGTAATACTTTTGAGAAGCTAATAAAAATTATATAAATGATTTAGAGAAGCTTGTGATAATGATCACAAAATTCAGATTTAACAGTGTAGAATGGGAGAAAATGTTTCTATTTAATTACGATTAGATTTGGTACACTGGTGGTTCCAAAGGCGAGTATGGGGTAGGAGCTGGTACTGTCTAGACATAAACTAGAATTGACTTCAGCTCTCGGAGAACCAAGCGGCACTAAAACTACCTCATCGGTAGTAAAGCCCGGAGGAGTTTGGAATTACATTAAGACTTTCAGACATTAGGGTAAACAACAAATATAACTTCGTTTCGTCACCAGGGCATATAGACTAGAGGAGCAACGAGAAAAGTTCCGCCAGAACACTTATCGCCGTTGAACCCTTTTTCGGCGTATAAAATTGCACCAAAAAACGTAGATCCATCAGACAGTAGGTTAACTGGAGATGAATGAAATCTTCATGGCAAAAGGATGTGAAAGGTTTATAAAATGAAAATATCTAAGATTACCTAAATAACTACAAAACCTATGAGATTTGGTACCAGAATGATAGTAGGACTGCTGATTAATCACTGCAGAACCCGGAATTGACTTTTTAAAAAATAAAATAAAAAGACGGAAGATAAAATTTGTTTTAATTTTTAAATTTTTAATTAACAATTCAATGTCCTCTATTTCTTCCTCGATGGCCCCTCGGCGTACTTTCTACCAGCCTCGAAATGTCTCTTTTCTGAAGGTTAGCCCGTTCTTCATGAAGAGCCCTTTCAAGATCATGGGGTGTATCAGGAAATGACAGACGTGCTATTATTTTATTCGACTTTTGAGGTTATCCCGTGAATGTTCGATGGGGTTGAAGTCTGGAGAACGGGCTGGCAAAGATAAGACTCTGATGTTATGCTGTTGAAGGTACGTTTGCACTATACAAGCGGATGGGCAAAATCGTACTTAGAGTAGGATTGTTGCTGATTTCATCGATGATAGGTAACGTATGTTTTCCAAAATTTCGTCCACATGGCGAGAGGCCGTCAAAGACCATCTACGAACAACAACCAACTCTGAGCGACTATCTATTGAAATTCCCTCCCACACCATCACTGAAATGCGTTGAAAAGGTTGGCTCTGGGAAAAAATACAAGCTTCCTACCCAGTTTCTTAAAAATGTCTAACGGCGTCTCGCAGTATTCCTGAAGGAACTTCAATCATCAAGTGCCACACCACGCGCTAAGTGGCATTTTTAAGAGAACGAAGATAAAAACTAACCAGTTCATTTCTTCAGAATACAAATGAGATTGAACAAACATTTTAAATTCGGTAAAGCGTAAACTTTGAAAAATCCTTTATCCTTGTTTAGGGAGTAAGTGTGTCTACCCCTAATTGATATCCCCAATTTAAAACATAGATTAAACAAATATTTATTGGTAAAAACAAAGACAGATTAACGGCAGAATTTTCTTTTATCGAGAGAATGAAAAAAAAAACAATTGGGTGGAACATTTTGTCTATGAGTGTACAGACTTCAACTTGCAATAACAAATCTATACAGATACTGACAGGCTAAAGTCCTAAAGACAACTACTCAGCCGGTAAGTAAAGCTTGTTTGAGACTACACTATTGCCCGGTCGGACATTGGGAATACAACAAAATCATTGTTTGGGAACCATAGCATAGAGAGCAAAGGGGCGAGGAACGTTAAATTGGGCCGAGAGAGTTCGAACACCTACCACATTTTGCGTCATACCAAATTTCCAAAACGTAGATTCAAACAACAGGTTCAAAATAAGGTGCACAACTGCTCAACATAGGCCATGGTAAGACGAGAATGCTAGTAGAACAGAAGCCTGTTTACCGAACCACGGAACTATGTCATATTCAGGCTGAGAGTCCTACTCCTGAGAACTAAAACCTAAAGAGTACACACAGGAGCGTTTAGCAGAACTCTAAGATTTGGTAAAAAGTGTTGGCATAAAGCAGAATTCTGGACATTGTTGGTTGTACAATAAACCAATATTTGTTAAACTGCGCAAAATTAACAGAGATCAACATCTATTACCTAAACGTAAAACTAATGGCTAAGTTAAGACTCATACGTTAAAATATAGTGTAGTATTCAATGTGGTAGATGCATTTCAAAGATGGTTTGATATGCCAAAGATCTCGTGCGTAAAACTCTATTATCTTTAAGGCAGATGATAAAAGTTCCAACGAGTGGAAAATTAAGCTATATACGGTCGTTCTGTGTATCAAGGATCTCATGAAAACCCGGTTTTCTGTGTACTAATTGTTAAAATATTTAATGAGCTACTTATCGTTTTGAACGATTTAAGTACTCCCATTTGTAAAGAGATCCTTGTTGTAGTAAATCGGGTTAAATAAGTAGGTTGCAATGAGGCACTTACCTTAAGGAGGAGCGGTTCGACGCCGTAAACTTCGCAAGGTTATTTAGTGAAGGTATAAAAAACATCTCTTTTGATTCGATCTGTTACGACAAAACCCAGGATTTTGTTTTTAATGATAAAGAAGAAAAAAAACCGGTCGCGGTGGCGGCCTCTCCCCCAGAGTGTGGCGAGATAAAAGTAAATATAAGTTTGAGACAATGGATGTGATAGCCGCTAATGCGTTGGGACATCAAGGGTTTATCTGTGGAGAAACCAGGCACTCCTCGCCACTCGTTTCCATCTAACAGGATAAAAGATAATTTTAATCGCACACATCACGTCGGAATGCTGAGATTCATTCAGTTTTAGCAGCCGGCCGCGAGAACCTCTCCGAAAAAAAATTTTCAATGATAAAAAGCCTGAGTCAATTCGAATGATTTCTTATAAAGTTGAATTGAATCCTTTTTACAAATAATCACGTTAAAGCGCCTGGTACCAATAAAACCAGTAAATAAAAGATAGCTAGTGCCGAAGTCATCAAATTATGAATTAACCTAATTTATTGATATATTGACAGTGAAATTGTAGAGGGTTTCAACTTATTAATGTCTTCTCATACACACAGCCATGAAATGGAGAACTACAGTTAATTTATTCATATTAGTTACTGTTAACCACCCTTAAGATGTATTGTACAAAATATCGATGTGATAACAATATAAAAAATATCAATTTAGAAAAACTGTTCAAAAATTATAGAGAGAATCAACTTACTAATACACCCACGAATCCCAGCTATCAAGTTGGGAACAACTTGGAGTTTCCCTTTAGACGTATAATGCAAAATTTCGATGTCGCAACAGATGTTCCCATCTTTACTCTTGAGCGTTGAGACCCATGAGGATCTTTTTCGTCCGGACTTATCCCCAAGGGGACTTCTCAGACGCCTCGTGCCCCCAAAGGACCATCAGGAAGATTTTACATCCATGGACTTGTCACATCCCGAGGTAGTGCAATACTAGCCAAGTTCAGAAGTGCCCTTAAAAGGGGAGATCCATACATGTGCCTTGAAAAAGGCATTTTTGTGGTTTCCAGCATGGTCTTTCGGACATGCCTTTCGCCACCCCCGGAGAGATAGAGAAGGCTCTCTATATCCGGCTCCGGTTGGCCGGTACCCTCCAGCTAAGATACAAGTTATTTGCAAACCACGACCACCACGAGTCCAACCTCATTTGGCAGAGTCGCTTGGATGCTCTACCCCCGTGGTACAGTATTATTTTTAAGGTGGGACTGATGGCCCACCCGGGAACCTTGACAGGATCCCTACTGATGCACCCGTTGCCTGAGGGGTGCGGGTTCAGTAACCCAGGAACCCCCTACCAAAGCAGGGGGGGATGGGAGGGATAAGGAAAGTTAAGTAAGGATTAGGAAGGTAAGGGATAATGCCTCCATCTTTGGTTACCCCTAGGCACCGGAGTAGATGGTAGGACTTGCCTAGGCCCATAGGGAAGATAACCCTACGGGAGTCGATGTCGCAACAATGCACAAAAATATTCAATAGAAAAAAATAGATTAAAAATATTAGAAGGTGAAAAACTAGTGACCCGCGAATTCTACTCATCCCGCTGAGACATACGTAGAGTAAAGACACGGTTAAGTCACCAATTATCGACAGTAATGTTTTAATTGTTTTCCCAATAATTGTCTTATTAATTAACCTATCCTTTATCTTTCAAAGTTTTGCATAATTTTTAATTTTCCAGGTGTAATTAACATGTCGCTTACAATTTTTGCGACAATACAAAAACACTTTCCATTTTTTGAGACGAATATCGATGAAAGTTTGAAAGTTTTGTCACCAATTGTTGGTGTACACAACTAATCGCCGATTTTTTTTTTTTTTTTCATTACGAGGGTTCGGAACAGCAGAGGTCGTATAAACCCTCAGGGTGCAGGGTGCAAGTGTTTTTGAAAAAAAGCCATTTCTAAGTATGTCCAATCGAAGAGTCTAGGCCGCTGGATTCGAACCCGGGACCTTTACCTTACAGTGCCGTGTCAAGGACGAAACCTTGCGGCCACCGACGCCCCCGACCAACCTATTATTGACATGTTTGCGACAAGAAAAAAAAGTCATTAACACAATACTCAACCGTCTCACAAGTTGATTTCTTTATATTTTTATTTAATGGCTCAAAATTATCAAGCTAGAGCTTCTGAATATTTTTAAATGTGTTAGAATTGTAACTTGTAGCTAAATATTACAAGATAGTCCGAGGAGAAAAATTGCGGAAAGAAATTTTAAATTAGCAGCTATACTTTGGTACATTTCATCGATTTTAAATGAATTAGGAACCCTTTGGTTTTTATTCCTAAACACTAGAGGTTTTGACAATGGGATAAATATGTTCTACTAGCATCACATCCGCGTCAATTTGAAAAATCTGTAACAAATGAAAAAAAAATATCTACGGTAAGCACATAAACTTTGGCTACATAACATTGGTGGGAATCAATCCAGATTAGTCCTATAAAATACAAGAAGTATCAATAATTATGGTTACGGATCATTTTAAAGATCCACTTATTTGCATCCAAAACAGTTTGTTTTAATCGAAAGAGTCGTTTAAAAATGTTATCACATCATCAGGAAAAAAAAACATTGAATATCATAATAATAGGGTAAGATAAAATATGCAAAATATTGAATCTCCTCCTTAGCGCAATCCGTAAGGAACCTCCAAATGAAATAAAGCGATGAGAAATATGCGCCATCCCCCGTTATCCATCAACGGAGACATGATTATTGGCGGGAATCAGTGCTGATTAAAAAAGCTTTAAAATTGTCCCAATTTTGAAATCTACGTGATCCCAAACGTTCATTCTATCAAATGTAAGTTACAAGTATCAATAATTGGTGATATGTCACAATAATAGGTGCCTTTTAGTGTAAATATAAATAAAATAAATCACTAATGAAATTAATTTAATCATATGGGCTCTAAGAAGACGATATAAAAATTAATACAATTAAATTTAAATTTTATATAAAATTAACTTTGAAATTTAAGGGATATTATTTTAAATTAAGATTTAGAAAACGTTACTTTTGTTCGACCATACAATAATTCGAACAAAATAGTTTTTCTGTTCTTATGTGTGTACCGTACTTTTTTTAACGAGGTTTTGTAACAGCAGAGTCCATAACAACTCTCGATGTCCCGGCCTTTGTTGAAAAAAAATTGTAAGTATGTGGAATGGATTAGAACCTAGGACCTTTTACCTTGCACTGATGAGCGCCATGTCACGCTTCTCTGTGGTATTTTTTTTGAGAGGGTTTGCAACAGCGGAGGTCGTATAAACCCTCAGGGTGCCGGTGTTTTTGAAAAAAAGCCCCCATTTGTAAGTGTGTCGGGTTCGACTGCAGGGCCGCTGGATTCGAACCAGAGACCTTAACCTCACAGTCGTGAGCGCCGTGTCAAAGACTAAACCTTGCGGCCACCGACACCCCACTCATATGGACTGTTAAACCTTTATATGTATAATTTAAATTATCGATATAAAAATGTATAAATATAATACTGAAGTGATTAGGCATACCGAGGAACCTTTTTTCCTAATTAGCCGTCATGTGGAACTGGTAACGTACACAATGTCTATCATATTTGTATCGTCGTTCTTATTAAATTCGTTATCTATTTCACTATTTAATCCGTGTGTGGTTATCGTTCGAGCAAAGGATCCGTTCGGAGGACTCCTTCAAGTTGAAAGAAAAAAAGCGTGCGCTAAGGATAGAAGGTAAAGGGAATCTATCTTTGAACTCCCGTCCAACTATTGAATACTTTCTAATGAACCCTTGTAACATTGCTTGACTTCCAGGGGTTGTTGACTAAGAGATCGAGGCAAGTCACCCAATATTTTAATTTGATTTATTTGTGGCCCTCAAATTCCATTTGGATTATTTGATTTTTTTTACAGTCCACTGCATTAACAATATATGAAGTACAATATGAAAAATTTCTTAAAAAGAATAAAGCTTGTCAACTTACTGCTATCTCAACGTATCCAAAAGTCATAAAATTGAAAACTACCGATTGATAATTTTTGTTATATATGAGTTGTTAGCCGGTTTTAAGTACTACAATATTTACATCTCTATCAGATTTAATGCTCTGTTTAGGAGGTTGATAATGTCAGGCCAGAATAAAAATGCTATTGTGGCTCGGCAACATAAACTTCCTAAACAGAGTATTAAAAATGAACTTTTTCTCTTTCATATGATAAGCAGAATATTTAAGATTCGTTCCAGTTCGTGCGAAATTATGACGTTGAAAGGTCGACATTAAATCTAGTTATTTAATGATATGAATCCGATGTTTAAGCAATGCCGAAAAGAGATGGTGTTAAAACTACCATAAGAGAAGATGAAATTAAACGTAAATAAACGTCGTTCCATTTGCAGCCCTTCCTACACCGAAAAAGCCTGACGTTAACACCTCACCGGTTTTATTGTGAAATTTTTAAGACGTGTTATGAAGAAACGAGACGTTCCACGGTTCAATAGTCACCGTAGAAAAGGGGGATGAAGTTCTGACAGTGGTTGTAAAAAAACCCCACCTCTTCCAGGGGGAAATTGGCTGAATCCGGTTCAATGAGTCAGACTTCCCTGTCGATCCTGTAAAACAAAATAATTTCCTTATGAATTATAAATTTAATATTTCAAAAACCAACGCTCTTTGTCATTGTTAATCTATGAAATAATAGCAATGATGTTAATTAAAAAAATAAAATTTATGAAAATTTTACACCCATGGGACATGAATAACCCGTCGTGTGATTTCTTGCTCTTGCTCACAACTATAGACCCTCATACTATTCTGCTAAAAAATTTAATGAACGAAATTAACATAACTAAACGTACGAACCAGAAGGAAACAGTAATTGAGCAATGATGACATGGCAAAGATGTAGTACACGAACTTTATATTCACTCAGATCCTACATTTGCACATTTTTAAAAACTGCAAATGTGCGAATTACTCTTTTAAAATACTTTTTGGTTTTCAATTAATTCCGGAAGATGGGAAAATGACTACTCATTTATATTGTCTGTCCTTACCATTGCGTTTTTCAATTATAGTTACCTTTTCGCTGTTAGCATTTACGAACTTCTTATTTCCAAAAAAAAAAGTATTTTTTGTACGAGGGTTCGCAACAGCAGAGGTCGTATAAATATTTGTAAGTATGTAGGGTCCGCCAATCCAGCGGCATTCGAACCCGGGACCTTTACCTTACAATGATGAGCGCCGTGTCAAAGAATGACCCTTGCGGCCACCGACGCCCCACTTTAGATTGTATTACATTACTAAGAGGAAAACTGATTGAAATTAGACTTTGGTATCTTTTTGAATTAGCGTATTATTTTATACTAAGAATGTAGAAACAATTTAATACTTACACTCCTATCACAACACCATCCAGTGCGAACAAACTAGCACGTGCATTGATGCTTTTGGGGTCATAGAGGATTGGCGAGAAAGGTTCGGGTCCAAGGGTTGATCTCGGGGTTGAGATGAGGATATTTTATGGAGGCATTTGTATGGACTTCTTTCGATTTCTAGGACAAATTAAATCTGAATGTATGATATGATTTTTCCAAGAATAAGAAGAAACCGCAGCAATAACTATATGTTACGGTGAGGGTTTTCCCGTCTGCATTAATGAATAACTAATAGGACCAAAGATGCTGCCTTCCGTAACACTCGGCCATTCGGCGAAGCCATCACCATAAATACTATTAAGAAATATATTGGACTAGAAAGGAAAGTGTTTGTTTATAGCCAACGTACAACAATTGCATACATAGATGGAAGTTATATGAAATGATTTGCGCGGGTAGATGCACTGTCCTTCATAGTATTTTTCTCCTGGGAGACCTAATTATTTATATTTTTAATTTAAGATTTATTTCTGATCGTATCATTGGGATACGATTTCCTCGGTTTTTATTTATTTATTTTTTAGATGGATAGACAGGTGGATGGATAGACGGATTAATAGTTTGCCAAATGTGTGATTAGAAAGATTTAAGAGAGATTTAATAATAGATGGATTGGATAAATAGAGGGATAGAGTGTGTCCGTTTCTGGGTGTGGGAGAGAAACATATAGCGCAATGAGAGAGAGAGAGAGAGAGTGAATGAGTGAGAGAGAGAGAGAGAG
>CM077101.1:7497091-7545728 GCA_039619505.1 Cimex hemipterus | reverse complement strand
GAGTGAATGAGTGAGAGAGAGAGAGAGAGAGGGTGGGAGGGAGAGAGAGAGAGAGATTGAAACGTCTTTGAGAATCGCATACGATATGGGAAAGCATAAAACAAAGAGTAAAATTGGTGGTGTCTTTTGTCGTGCGAGTGGATGAACAGATGTTGACACTGATCACTTTACCATATCATCCGCCTTACGGCAGTAAGGTACTGAGAGTTACGGTAAAAAATAAACCAGCGAGGATCGACAGAGCCAATCCAGTGTCGATCACTTCATGGTAGATAAATTATAGTTATTAGTAAAATACTGACTGCAGATGTCATAAGAGTTTTAGCGTGGTTGATCGAAAGCTAATTTTACTACCGGATCTTTCCAGACGGTAAATTATAGAAAAAAAATTGTTTTTGAAATTGGATTTCCATAAATGCGCCGAGAGAGAGGGTATTGGAATTTTATTAGAGGGAAGATTAAACTAAATAAAAAAACAAGCATTTTCCTAAAGGTTAATATTATTTTACTTGAGATTCTATCAGCCCTGTAGATTATTAGAGTTTTTAGTAAGTCCATTATCCAAGTTTCATCTTGCAATGCGACAACAAGGGTTGGGGTGTGAGTAAGAGTTGGTGGAAGGGGCAGAAAAAAAGGAAAAGTTTATTAGATTGCAACCCCCCCCCTTTCTCGGATACACCTTGGTATAATTACACTATTCCCTACACATGCCGCCCTCCCTTAATATAAAAAGCAGGGTCTTAGCGTTCTCCCGTCAAACATTTATTAAGCGATATTCCAACTCGGCTTCCTTCCGTTTTCCGATCCTTTCATTTACCACCACATACATCAACCCTTCCTGCACCTGCACTTCACGAACAACTGACGTTTCAATTAATTATCACATATGTTTTTAGTTGGTCCTACTCGACCATAGTAATGACTTAATTCACCATTTTCGTGGTCCGCTCGACCAATTAATATATCACAATTAATTACGTTGTTTAGTTGAGATGAAAAAAAGTTAATGGCACGAGAGGGATTCGAACCCACGACCTTCGGCTCGATACGCCGCTGCTCTACCACCTGAGCTATCGTGACCTCGATCCACTCGGACATCAACTCCTCATCTTAACCTCACCTTACGAGATGTCCGACTGGATCGAGGTCACGATAGCTCAGGTGGTAGAGCAGCGGCGTATCGAGCCGAAGGTCGTGGGTTCGAATCCCTCTCGTGCCATTAACTTTTTTTCATCTCAACTAAAAAACATAATTAATGGTAATAACTTAAATTAATTTATGAATTTCATGTAAATTATGGTCAAATGAAATGTCACTATCAAAATTAGATTATATAAAAAAAACTTTTCCTTCGCAAGACTTCGCTGGGCGAATTGTTGTGAAGTGTGGGGCTCAAACTCGGATTTCAATTCTCAACGTCTCCAATCTATTCTGTATAAAATTCTCCATCAAATTATAAATGCTCCTTTTTGTGTTGTACATTTTTTATTTTAAACACCTTTAATAAAGTGTTGTTTTTGTTCTCGAAAAAAGTGGCCATTACATCAAAAAAACCATATTTCGGCAACGGATCAAGATAAAAATCCCTGAGGGTGGTGTCATTCTGTTCAAAATTTAATGCTCGAATAAGTTTCTTCCGTACATATTTTGAGACATGGAGCTCATTTGAGGACCTACTTTTATAGGAACATTTTTGTTAGTATGAAATTTCCTATAAATCCTCAAACTCCTATCTTTGTTTCGTTTGGGCCCACCCGGCAAATATGTGGAGTATTTTATTTCTTTCATCCAATGGTCCACCTAAAGCAAACTCCAACGACCTGCCGGATGAAAACCCGTTTATTATTCTATATCGTACTGACTTATAATTAATCAGAGTTAATAGACAACTGCCTACTCGGGCAGAATCATAATAATACGTAGATAATATTACACATTGATCTGTAATAAAATGCGGTTATTAACATTGAAAATTCCTTAATTAATTGCTGAAAGTATTTTTTTTACACTTAATGTTTCGGTGAGGAGCCGAATAATTGTGATAAAAAATAAAATAAAATATATGAACTTAAATAACAAAAAAATATTTCAAGAAAAAACGAAAGATCGAAATTAAAATGATAAGAAAAAAATGAATGAATGCAATTAAAGGAGGAGAAAAACCGGAGAGGAAGAAAGACTGTGAGAGGAATTACCCTCCGGATCGTTCAACTCCAAGGTTGGATAAAGGAATTCGGACCGAATCCAAAACTTGCTGCCGTCGAAATGCCGAGGCTAGGAAATTGGATAATGGAGCAAATCGTGAGAGAGAAAAGCGTGAGAAAGATGATGTCGAACATTTATCTTTTTTTTATTTAAGCCTTTATGATCTAATTTTGGCTTAGATCAAAACGAAATTTAGCAATTTTGATAAATGGTTAACGGGAAATCCCTTGTGTTCTGATTGGCGCCAACTAAATCAGTGTTGCCAATACACGGGCAGTAAAAGCAGGATCAACACTGGGCCCGTCCTAAACTCACTGAATTTCCAGCTGCCATTTAACAAAATGCTAAAGTTGGCATTGCTCTGAATCAACTTTGGGCAAGAAAGGGTAAAATAACTGGTTAATTTAACGGTTAATAAACTACCCATAAAAAAGACCGAACAGCTGGTTTTTCACGAAAAAATGGCCAATTAGGCCAATCACAGACCTGCGTTAGGTTTCATTTTTTTGAAACTTTTATGCAGTATCACATGGCTTGTTTAAATGTTTTTCTAGCTTTAGTTATTTATCAGTAAATTCAATAATTCAGGAACATTGATTTTTATACTGTTTCAGACTGAGCTATTGAGCCAGGAAATCGTTCTGGAACGGCTGTCTACAGCAATCGATAGGAAATTTTAATAAGCTTTCAATTGGTCACCTTCCATTTTGCCCGATTTCTCAACGGTTTTCTAGTTATTCGTGATTTTTGGGCAAAACGTGCCCACGTGAAAATTCGTACGTGCTCATGTAAAAAAAAACCGATCACTCTCTCTCCCGATTTTACCATACATAAATCAATCGTTTGAATACTTTATTTGAAGTCAAACTGTCACAACACCTGTGAAATGGGAAGGAAAAGTTGAATTTCCGCGATGAGGTAAACAAGTGGTTATTGACAGCAGAAGCATTCCGCATCCCAGAAGGTCAAAGTAAGAAAACGTAAGCATTGTCGCTTCTCTCTTCACCTTTTTGAAAAAATCTTCGAAACAAAAGTTGTAGAGCGTACAAGTTTAGAAAACATGACGATTCAAAATATATGCATTCTTGAAAATCGTTATTAGAGTGTGATAATTAATCAATGAAGAAGTAGAATAAATCTATTTTTTATATATTTATTTGACTAAGACATAACGCTTTTAAATCTTTTTTATTGTGTGAAATGACATTTATTATTAAATATAAGTAACTGTTTACCATTTACCATAAATTTTAAGCATGGCAAAAAGCCGTATGCCAGAATTTGAATTTATTTTTATTATATCAGAATCTAATTTATTGTACAGTGATAGTACTAAAATGATTTTAATTGTTATAAAAAAATGCGTAAGTCAAAATAACAACCTAAACTAAAAATCTTATTTTTCCCACCAAGAAATACAAAGTTAATCTTAGAATAGGAAATAATATTCAAAATAAAAACTGTTATATTCAGTAATAAACCTACCTTATTAAGTAGTGTCTGCATTCCCAGGCCTTTCTCGAAAAAGCACATTAAATGTTCACAGAGCCGAGGGCTTGTTGAATCTATGACGACTGCTTGACCAGCGAGCGAGCTATTTCCCATGTAGAGCTGTCTAAATTCGCCTAGCACAGGACATTCTCAATGGAAATATGAAGTTCGTCCCTGGCTTTCAAATTGCACATAGGACGTCTATCCCTGAAAGGATCCTTCATGAACTGGGGCAAATAATTGAGAAATAGTAATTTCCCTCTCAGCTGAACAACCAACTGACAAATCAATTGACAAAGATTCCATCCAGAGTCACTGCAGCCAAAAACACTGAACTCCATGTCGTCTCCAACTGGGTTCTATACAGAAGAAAATGCTCGGACTGCAGAGTCATCCGGCCATCCTCACGGACTCATGATAGGGAATAGGTTATTCCTACCTTCTGTAAAAGAAAGGAAAGCTGAGTCGTCCACTGAGGCATGTGGTCTATGGGAAGAAACAGGTCACAAGAGTCAATGCGAACCGTAGCATGGAGAGCCTTAACACCTCCTTGGCTGCAGCAGACCTGGATGTGACAACACCCACAAAGAAAATTTAAAATGTTTGTGTAATGTATATACTAGGGGCGTATAGCGATTTGAGCTACAAATTTGAGTGCATAACAAATTACGGATCGCATCACACTATTAATTAATCAATGATTTTGGAGTGATATCCTTTGAATAGTTTCGCTCTTTCGCCTATGTAACTAATTCGCGCTGCAAGCAAATCCCAAATATAGTGTACCATCAGAATATTATAATCTTAAATAATACTGCCAGGACAATTTACGTGGTATATTCCAGGCTTTCGGCTTGTTATAGAATCTCAGGAATAACCTATAAAATCCTACCTTAACTGATACTTCCAAGCTATCAAAGACACGTAATTAGGCCTCCCCCGTGACAATATGATTGTCCCCTTGCTTTACTCCTTATCTACAGCTGATCTGCCATTGCACCAATCTCAACAAAATCCAATCTCTTTCATCCTAAATCATGCAATAGTTGATATCATCAGTTCCGTTCTAAATATACCAGGTGTCCCAAAATCGGGCTAGTCCTGCTACAGAGAAGGCCCGGTTGACTTTGTAAAGTGCTGTAATATGAATTTCGATAGATGGTAAAAGCGTAGGGCATCGAGCTATTAGCCAAATCTTCTGTTGAGAATTATTTAATACAATACAATATGCCATCTGAGCAAATCCCATTTCATTTAATTCATATATTTTAATAGAAACTTTTTTTAGGGCCTGAGTATTGGGGGAGGATCAACCCCGAATGGAGTCTTTGCAACAAAGGCAGGAGGCAATCACCGATCAACGTTGAGCCGCATAAACTCCTGTTTGATCCCTATTTAAGACATATAGATGTTGACAAATATAAAGTGAGTATAGACACATATATATTTAAGCCTTGTGTACGCTCAACTATGCAATGCAATCGTTTTGCTTTAGGTCAGTGGGACACTACTAAATACGGGCCAGTCGTTAGTGTTCAGGGTGGACAAAGATACAAAACACCATATAAACATAACCGGAGGTCCGCTAGCTTATCGCTACCAATTCGAAGAATTTTACATCCACTACGGAATTGTAAACCAGCACGGCTCTGAGCACAAGATTCACGGCTACTCTTTTCCAGGAGAGGTAAGTCTTTTTTGTACTTAATGGAAAGTCCGTTATAGTTCGTGGTCCGATTGACCAATTAACATTTTTCAATTAATTAATATTTATGAAAGTATTGGTGGGGATAAAAAAAATCAGTGGCCATTTCATTTGTCGCCGAGAATCAAATAAATTACATGGCATTTGAAAAAATGGCAAAAAGGAGGGAAAAGTCAAAAGGTGAAGTTGAGATGGGAAGTTGATGTCCGAGTGGATCGAGGTCACGATAGCTCAAGTGGTAGAGTACATCACCCGGAGGACAAACGATGCTGGCACTCTTGCGATGTTTCTTCTTGCGTTAAGGTCTCAGGGCCATCGTCGCTTGAGGCGAGTGGAAGATTCTTGGGGAAGGGAGTAGCGGAGAGTACTTGAGCAGTAGGGTTAGGATGGGTTGAAAGATCGGGGTGAAACTGAGGAAGTGGGAACGGAAAAATTCTTAGACAAAGGGAATATTAAGGTCATTGAGGGAAGTGAAGTTGCATGCATAGTAAGGAGATTGGAGAATTCTTTTTGAGTACTTATAACTAGAATTGTTGGATTTTTGGACGTTGGCTT
The DNA here is from genome assembly GCA_039619505.1 of Cimex hemipterus. Lineage (NCBI taxonomy): Eukaryota > Metazoa > Arthropoda > Insecta > Hemiptera > Cimicidae > Cimex > Cimex hemipterus. Next base: position 7,539,772 of record CM077101.1, on the reverse strand, counting down.
GGTGGGGCTCCACCGCTCCGTTCCATATGTCCAAATTGATCGAAATAATTCTAGAACGTAAAAATGAAGAAATACCGTAAAAGGTTAGGGTTTGATGCCTAGAAAGAAAGTACATATTCTCCTGAAAAGGAATTGCGTATCAAAATTAAAAACATCGAAAAGGAGCGAAGTTAAATAGAATTATGGGGAAAAAATCACTTCATAAGAAAACGGCCTCTATCCCTTAAGTTAATTCAAAAATAGATTAGAGTTGATGGTGGGTGTTGGTGTACTGGTTGTTGAACGCTTGCCCGTGGGTGAAGACGGACCACATAAATGAACCTATGCATGTTCAACAAAAATAATTATTAATACATTTAGAAAGTTAGTTTATCACTTCAATCATGGAGGGTTTAATAATCATTGACCATAAGTTTGGCCATTCTTCGCCGATAAATGTGCAATTAACAAAATAAATTTTATATAATAAATTGACCGTTTGAAATGAGCGGCAGTCGAAATTAAAAACTACTAAAATGTTACGAAACCAACAACAACGAATGCTTAAAAGTCACTTTTAGTTTGTAAAAAGATTTAAAATATATTTGAAGACACCCTAGGAAGTTTTAAACAAGTCCACTGCTGTTAAAGCACAATACACGTCGAGGTGCTCATTGTCGTTCACCTAGTACATATCCGGTTGGCACAACAAAAGAGGGTCGAAGCCGGACAATGTATTATTGCGGTATCCAGTTTGTGACGGAATTAGGGGTTGTTCGGAAGTTTGGGTTGGGCGGAGAGAGTTTATTTTTATAGGGCGGGAGAGTGGAAGTAGGGTAAGCTACGCTTCACCAGATACACCAGCACTGTAACACCCTCGACCTCACCGTAGCCCTCTACAATCTATTGCTAATCACAATCGATTGTGATCTTATTTTCCCTCTGCTATCTTGACGCCCCGAAAATCACAACTATTTCATATTTGTTTATATTAATTAACACATTCTGTTTATTATTTACTAAAATCAATTCACGTTTGATCGTAGTTAGACTGTGAACTGAGAATAGCCATCGGACAGTGATGTAAAATTCTCAAAGAGAGTTTATCTCCTTGCAAGGTGGTGTTTATGACATCTGTTGACCTTCGCACACATCCCAGTCAGGCACATAAAGTACTGTTATTGTGTTTCATTATATGTATATATTGTATATATATATACTAAAACAATACTGCCAAGAATACTGAAGTGAAAGTTCTTGTTGAATTTACAAAAGGTGTATATAAAATATCAGTACAACTATTCATGGCTTCATTAATATTGGTCATCATTTGTTTACATGAGACAAACGACATATTAAAACTACCAATTTTGGGGTAAATTATAAGAAAAAGATCTGTAACCATATTTTTTTTTTCTCCAGCCCCACACTTAGTCTATATTCTATACCTGTTCAGACACGTCATTCATACAAATAAATACGTTCATACACTTAGATGCATTCATACAGTACACTCATTCCGTTTGGTCGGTGGAGTAGTTGATATTCCTCCACCGACCTACAATTAAATTAAGCTAGATTGGGGTCGATGAGTACTTTTATAAATATTCCGCCATCGACCCCGAACACACACTCACTCGCTTTTATCGTTCGAGGGGCGATGATGACGTTCTATTCACCCTCACCCCTCGCCATTGACGGCAATAAATACATGCACACAGATAAAACACAGACACATAACACATAAGATATACTATATACAATAAAAAAACCCAATTTCCCCTAGAAAGCGGAACAGGGGATCCAGAAACTCGCTACTGTGCTCGAGGACTCTTCTTAAATCCGGCGGCATGCCTGCACGCTCTCTATAAGGAGCCAAGGCATGACACGCCTCTATTATGTGGGACACATCGAGCAACCTTTCTCTGGTATTTGCTTGCACAGTTGTATTAAGTTCGTTCCAGGATATTAGCGCAACTTTTTCACCTAATATGCAATAAATATGAGAATAATTTTATCCTAGAATTTACATTAAACATGTAGCAGTTTAGGGGGAAAATATATTTAAAAGAACTGGACTTATACAAAGCAATAAAAATATTAAACTCGCTCAATAAATAAGCCAATAAGAATATTCAAGTACGTACTATACAAAATAAATTAACCGGTTCGTTAAACCAGCTACATTGGCAGACCCAAAATTCCTTTTAACATACGGTCATTATATTTCAAGCAATGGGGGTATTCACGATGTTTTTAAGACGTTAACTCGTGTTCTTTTCTTAGCGTCTCAAACGATAATGTTTCCGTAATGCTGCGCGTGGGGGCTTGTAGAATCAAAAATATAGATCCTTGGCTTGTTGTCGTTTGTTATGGTTTTGTTTTGTGTGAAACTGTAAAATGCCAGAAAATAGTAGAAAAGGAAAATTAATCAACCCTTCCATTCAAAAAGCTATCTATGCACTTAAAAAGTAATAACAAATGACTCGCTTCGTGCCGACAAACCCAACTTGTTTCCTAGCGGCTAACAGCCTACTACATTAGAGAATTCACTAATTTATAATTATTTTTTTACGGTATTTATTAATAAAATATGTGGTGTTATTATTCACGCTTTACGCACGTTCAACATTGAGAATTTTGAGTTACCATTCACGTCGACAGAACTGGTTGTAAATTCGTTCAACCTGATGATGAGCTGATGGGATGATAGTTGTGAGTTTCTTTCCACCTTTCTAAAAGGATTAAACATTGGTACGTACTCACTCCACTATTTATCATTTATGTTACATCGCTAGGTCGAAAATAAGTTATTAGTATCTTAAAGGAGAGAGAAGGAATGCACGCAGAGGGCCGGCGATGACCTCAGCTGTTTGTCTGCCCATAAACCATCCGCTTTATATAAATGGTATGTTAAAGTCCATAGAATATTTTGTGGCGAAAGAATTTAATCTTTTTCTTTACATTTTTTGTTGCATTCATCATTGTTTAAAATATCACTCTTTTAATGTCAAACATCGTTGGAAGTTTTTCTACGAATGGCGTTTAATAACGAAGTTAATTATGGAGACAGACTAAAAATTGTTTTCCCAGCAGTGATGTGGTCTAATTAATATACGTAGGGTGCCCCACTTGTAAGGGATAAAACTGAAATTACTCCTAAACGACGCAATTTATAACCAAATATGTATACAATAAAGTCCGGATTTTCCGCCTTCTTTCGGCGTCATTGATTTTTGTACTGTGGCTGTAAAAATTTTCTCTGAGAATGGAGAACTTTCGAATATTTGCTGAAGTGATTCCCTCAAAATTGTTAATGGAATATATTAAATTTTTCAGTAATTTGTTAAATTATGCTGAACTGGCATAGGCATCACTTACTGGTTCACGCTTCACACGCGAATTTGTTGAATTACTCAAACGCACTGAACCATCTTCAGTAACGAACTAGCTGGCTGTCACTTTTTTTCGAGTAGGGCTTATATGCCATTGCGTCTGTCGGTTGTCGGTAGGGGTTTCTGTTTTAGGGCCATAGTCATTTCAATTCAAGTATAAGAGTTGTTCCCAAGGGGTCATTAGCCACAGCTGAGCAATAATCAGCACGAGTAACACAAGAATTTGGCGAAAGATAGACTAACTAGTAAATAATATCATCAATATATACCTGTACAAAAAGAAGCTCTAAATTATTTATTGGTTTTGTATTTTGCTGTTTGTTGTGTTGGTTTCCATCTTGTTCTCTTCTGAACGTTTGCATTTTTTGTTATATTTTTGGGGGGAAGAAGTGTGTGAATGGGAGTGTTTGTCAATTTTTAAGTTTTCCGTCTTTAAGTGTTATTTGTTGGTTTGAATTTTAATCAACTGATCTCCATTTTATGAACCTTTTAGTCTGGTTCATCGCTAGTAGGTCCTTGTGTATTACTTCCTCAATCCATTTTTACAGCTGGCAAATATAACATGCTAACATACATAGTTAAGGTTCAAAAGGACTTACCGTTCTATAGCTAATTGGTCAGCATGCCCGTTTCCTTCTATACCTTCATTTCCCGGATCTAACCTCAAAGTAACCTAGTTGTGTTGTCCTAAGGCCATTAAGCATTTTAGGCAGTCTCAGACGAATTTGGAGCTAAAAGTATAAGAATTTATAAAGGTCGGAATGTCCGATTGATCCTTGCAAATTTCTTCTTCGTCAACACCTGTGCACAGAATGGAATAGTCTTGATCAAACACTGTCGAACAGACCCTATTGGGGCTTCGGCGTCCGCAAGTTAGGGTCGAGGTATATCATTACCCCGCGGCTCAAATAAAGGGAAAACAAAGAGTGTGCTGGATAAGTTTCTACTTTTATTTTACAAAAAAAAAATACTTCTAGAGGAAAATGCTTCATTTCTGAGCTGACACGTCCGATGTAGTGCCGTGCTTAATTCATAATAATGCAAGGGGGGTATCCGGGAACAAAATAATGGTGTAGCCCAGAGGGCTTGGCAACCTCTCTAAAGCACAAGATGTGCTCGTGTCGGCCCAAGGTCGGCATGGGCAGCGGGTGCCTTAGCAGAGTCACTCGAGGGCCAGTGTACAAGATCCTGTCTGCATACATCTGTACCACGGGGGGGGGGGGAATTGTTTCCAAATTCAGCCCTAGTCACACTGGGAATGAATTCGTGGTGGTTCGTGGTGACGCCCCTGGCGGGAACTTAGACAGGGGCTGTTTTCTATTTGTGACCTTCGTGAAGCTTCCGTATGGCCAGCGTTACTACCCCGGCCTTACGGGAGACGTTGTGACCAGACGACAGCGTGTAGGCGTCGAGGACGAGATGATTACGCTGAATAGTCCCTCGAATGCGTGAGTAATCGAACGGGAGCGGGTAGTGAATCGGCTTCTCTGACTCGAGTATGCCTTGCATTGTTGTGCGTATCCTTGGGGAATCGAAGGATCGGATCACCTAGGCTTCCCCGACGACCTGATGCTTAATGCGGGCCCGACCATTCGGAGTGGACAAGAGGAGCTCGAGGTTGTCCTTGGCCCTCAAGGGCTGAGACGCCTCTACTCCAATGCTGCGGCGGTAACACAACCCCGTTGATGCAGAAGTGCGTCAACTCTCATCTTGAGAATCAAAACGTCCGATAAGGCCGAACAGGCTAGGTGCGGACGCTAAAGATCCTCTTGTCTTCTTGACGATGAGTACTCAGGAACGTCATACTCTCTTATCGCTTGGAGTAGTGAATATAGATTGTTCAGCCGGCGCTCCGTTTCACCGTTTACAGTGTCTTGAATAGTAAACTGTAAATTTTTATATTTTCTTTATCATGGTCTCAAAACCCATCTCTCGTGAGTGCTTATTGTATTAATTCATTTATTACCTTTGTATTCCGTGAGGTAACTTCTGGATGTCCCGTCTTTTTCGAAAGAGAACGCAACCATTGGACCACGGCAAATTTATTGGCATTGAAATTAATGAAGGAGGTCAGTATTACTTTAATCGCCTTTATGCACCTTTTATTTAAAAAGAATTCATAAAGGAAGAATTATATATTACTTTTCTTTGGGAAATTTCTGAATTTAAGGTTGCCGCAAAGATGTCTATCTTCGTTTGTTCTCTTATTCCTGCAAAATAGTAAAATAACCGCTACTCCCTTCAATTATTTTCCAAAACAAATAACATAAATATGTAAATAAATAATCAAATAATAAATAAATTAATGAATTATATGATTTATATCGTTCATTTCTTAGGAGAGAAAAAATTTTATTAGAGACTATCCATGATCGTCGGGTACACGTTTAAGGAGTATATTTGTGTAGTTGAATGAAATGACACTGCATGAAACTTCACCTGAGACCTTTCACATGAGACAATCCTTCTTGAGAGAAGAAGGAGGGGAGGAAGAAAAAATGACTTTTATTCAGGGGCATTGGGCATTTTGAATAACAGAAAAGTTCAAAATATGGCACAATTCGTGTCAAAATGAATAAATGAAGATTTTAATGTAATATGAGAAAAATAAATGAGACATACTAAATTAATTTAGAAAGGGGAAATTATTCAGGCAGGCGTTAGTGAAAATAATGAATCTTAAAGGTGGAATGGAACAAACAACGTTGTATGGAGTTTGAATATCAATTTCTCTTTTCACATTTAAACCCCGGAATCGGGCGGTTTCGGAGAAATTTCACAAAGTCCCTCTGCCATAAGTCGTGCACTTGAAAGTGAAGTATATCGGGCAATTTGGGAAGAGTAGAGCCAAGATAAATGTTGCAAGAATGGTAAAAGGGATGGGGCGAAGCGTACGCCGGAGAGGCGAACCGAGGGGAGAATCCGACTCTGGATCTTCCATCGATGGTACATAAAACGAGTGGAAAACGTATTGGTAGCAATTAATCACTGGATACCTTGAAGCTACTTCTCCACCATATGTCACTATGACGCTAATACCTACTGGAACCGCAACCGATCCCAAACCTATATTTACTATTTATATAAAGTATTATTCTTTGCGCAGAATTACAAAGGGTCAACGGTAAATTGGCACCTACTTTTTATTTGTTTATTGTACCTACAATTTTTTTTAATTATTTAACACACTTGGAAATTTATCTATTTAGCAACAGAACAAACAGAATTGTACACAACAATTGCTTGTTCTGAAATAAATGTAACAATGTAACAATGTATCCTTAATCGCACGTATTATATCATGAAAACATATAAACAATACAATAGTTAAAATGACCAATATGATGACAATAAAATGTGTAACGGGATGTTATCTGAATTGATATAATTTTTTATTATAAAATCAGGTCCACATAAATAAACATTAAACTTTTCATCAAAACTGTGAAACTACAATATTATAATAGTTTTAATAATTTGATAGTAATGATCTTAAAGATCCACCTCATAAACCTCTCAAGTGTAGATGTAGATCAGTTATTTAATCGGTCGGTCGCTTCCGACTTTGGTAACCACATGCTCAATGAGAACTTGAGAAGAACATCCAGTTGCCCCACGGTTGGGTACTTCACCTCCAGAATATATACATCCATCTATCGTCCCATCTTCGTTTTGCCTTCCACTTTCCCAGCATCAACTTCTTTACCAGGGTATCTTGTTCACATTAGGGTAGTAGGGGATGTGTATATATTCAGGTACGGGAGGAGGCTGCGTTGGTCACGTTGCAAGATTAGACAGTAGTCGTATTGGGAAGAGGAGGCGTACGTCCGGACTCTTGGCCGTAGGATGACCAGAGGATCTTTAACGTCCGTACCTGGGCTATATGGAGCCCTTACCGGACGTAGCCGATTCTCAAAATAAGAGCTGACGCATCTCCGCCTGAGAGTTGATGTAGAAGCTTCGCACCACTATGGGCTGTTACCATCTCGCTCTCATCCTGCCCGAATTAGAATGCCGCATGCAAAGGGCTAGCAAGTCGAAATACTTCGGCCTGCTCTCCCGTATACTCCTTAGATAGAGAAGGCGAACTCTATCTCTCTTAGTGTGGACGCTTCCCCAGAATAGAAACTTTCGGGAACGCCCGACAACGGTTTCGGATTTAAGTGAGATTGTTACCCACCCCCTAGATGAGCACTGCCTACGGTCCAAAGGTCTCATATCGCGCTCAGCCTACCCTGTCATGCGCATTCGAGGGACGCCATAGGCCAAGCCTAGGTGTCCGATACTTCGTTTCCCCAAGGGTACCACGCCGGTCATACGCACAACTGTGCAAAGCACACACGATCTTAGAGCACCGCCGATTCACTATCCGCACCTCACGCATTCGAGGGGCTATAGCATGATCATTACGTCCTCAACGCTTACATGCTTTCGCCCGGCCAGCGTCCCCATGAGGGCGGGGTAGTTACGCAGGTCAATTGCGAGCTAACGAAGGTCACAGAATAGAAGTCTATTCTAAGTTCCCGCCAGGGGCGTCACCACGAGCCACCACGAAACCAACCACAGTTGTGACTAGGCCGATATTGGAAACAGTTTAGTCACCCCGTGGTACAGATGGCCATACACTCTCCCCATCACACTCGTGCCGACCCTGGGCCGCCGCTTCCTCCACCACCACCACTTAGACCGCTGATATTTGGAAGTAAGAGATCGCAAACCCTAGCATATTTCCACGGCCCAAGAGTGTTTTGCATATGTTTGTAAAAATATTGTTTCACCTTTCAAGACACCCCAATTACATTATAACCCAGGAAATGGAAATTTATACAGTACCTACCTACACCTTGAGGTTGAACTTGTATTGCATCGTAAAAATCGCTAATATGGCATAGTCATGCCTTCCAGAAATAGTGACGATTTAAACCACAGAGAAGGATTCTTTGGGCAAAAGAAGTTGGCTATTAGGTCTAAAGAAGTTCTTAAACCTTTACACTTGACAAAGAGCTAGAAGTAAGTCGGAAGTTCTTAAGCCTATAAAGGGAACCTGCAGTGGATCTACACACCACAAGATGTTTAGTTCGGCTGTGTGGTCAACTTGTCATGTTAAACGCTAAGCTTTATCCCATTACTGCTTCTGAGGTATATTCTCTCTGCAATATGTACCAGCGAGCGGATCTATACCATTTCCTATGTACATGTCCCACAGTAAGCGAGTTGTACATGTATGTAAATTTGTACTTCTGGCAGACTGCTGGAAAACATGCTGTATGCTTCGTTTATTTACTTCTTTTTTTTCCATTATCTTTTGTATTTTTATTTTATTATTTGTAAAATTGCAACTACTTCAATACTATTTTTTTTTTCTTTCTTCTTCTACTTCAGTTTTGTCTTTAGTATAATTCCCGCAAGTGAGCAATATGGAGATGGTTTCTACATTCAAGACACTTTCAGATTTTCCTCCAACACCACAGTTCAAAAGTATCTGTTCTTCGCTCAGCCTTCTTTATGGTCGAGCTCTCGTCACAGGTTACTACTGGAAATACCATTGCTTTAACTTGTCAGTGTGATGACCCTCTCAACTGTTTTATCAAGAATAAGCTTTCCACTCAACACGTCTTCTGATCTCCTGGCTACAGTCAGCGCTGTAGTAATCTTTGCGCCAAGAAATTCATATTTTATCACTGCCACCACATTTTCGCCCACTATTTGCCAATGAAGCTAGGTGCTATAATCTTGGGTTTCTAAGATTTAATTACTGTTGAACTTTTTCTTTCAACTTCGTCATAAGGCTCTTCGTAGGCATTAAAGTATCTGAGATTGTTAATATTTCTTCCAACGATTAACTCCATTCATCCGCTTGAAAAATAAGTTTATGTCGCCTTACCAAAAATCCATATTATGTTATGGGATTATGGAGTTGGGAGGAACTAGTAAGAATATATTACGCGCCGTAAAAGTCACTCAACATCGTCTACGAAAAATGATTTTAAATAAACCGCAAATATATATCACAAAGTTCGTCTTCGTATGTTTGAAAATAAATTATTTTATAAATCGTTAAACTTACATTACACAACACTAAACTATTGCCAGGATTCATCAAAAATAAATGCAACTAAATTATATAATTTTTAGAATTAATATCAATAATTTCAGAGTTTGAATCAATTACAAAAAATTCATGCATTTTTTAAATATTAGTTTACGAGGGTATTTAAACTATGATGTTACTTCAACCTTTCTGAAACCAAGTCCATTTATAAGTATTAGGGTTCGAATGTACGGGCGCTGGATTCGAAACTTGGACTTTTACCTTATAAACACTGTGTCAACGCCTAAACCGTTGCGGCCACCGATGCCCCCTCATTCATTCTTGACACGAGAGATTTTTCTTTTGTTTGTTTGTTGATTGTTTCTCAAAGTCAATGTTTTTCTACATTACTATTGTTTTTTACTATTATTATTTGTTAAAAAATTAATAATTTTATTACTCTTGCCATCCTGCACAAGGATGTATATTTACGGAAAGCAGTCTGTAATGGATGAATAAAAAACTACTTTTATATAATTATACGCTTTTTTATATTATTCGAATAAAAAAGTTTATCTTTTATATTTTCTTTTTTTGATATTTTTATTTTATATTCAATCAAAATAATTCTATTCACTTTTTCGATATTATCTTTTCAAGAAAGATCGATTATTAATGTGTATTTCGTCTTCCTCAGGACAGTACAACTGGTAAACCACATTTTGTGAAAAATTGACAACAAAAATTACTCAATTCCATTATAATTTATTAAAATAAAAAATGCAAGGACGTAAGTAAACAAAAACGGCTCTTCAGTACAAAATTGAACATGAGAAATACCAACAAGTTTCTAAAAAAAATTAAATCTTAAAAAGGACCATTTTCATTGGCATGCAATCTTCAAAAAGGTGGAAACTTTGAACATATAATTTAATTTTTTTTTCATGTAGGCAGCATATTGTTATTCAATAAGAAGTAAACGATGTGTCCCACATAATAGAGGCGTGTCATGCCTTGGCTCCTTACAGAGAGCGTGCAGGCATGCCGCCGAATTTAAGAAGAATCCTCGAGCACAGTAGCGAGTTTCTGAGTCCCCTGTTCCGCTTTTTAGGGGAAATTGGTTTTTTTTTATTGTATATAGTATGTATTATGTGTTATGTGTCTTTGTGTTTTGTCTGTGTGCAAGTATTTATTGGTGTGAATGGCGAGGGGTGAGGGTGAATAGAACGTTACCATCGCCCCTCGAACGATGAAAGCGAGTGAGTGTGTGTGCGGGGTCGATGGCAGAATATTAATAAAAGTACCTCACCGACCCCAATCTAGCTTAGTTGTCGAATGTCGAAAGCCCCAGCAAAAAAGAAAAAAAAACAATTAAATCAGATACTGCACATAAAAAAGTTTTTAGATTAAAGTTTAAAAAACAATATCATACGCTTTTCCAAATATTAGGAGTAAATCTTTTGCCCTAAATTATTATAAATATACAAAATCTCAAAATGGACCATTCACGACGTCTTGTTTAATGGGTCCGTTATCTTTGAAACAAAATTTGGATCCCATTTGAAACTATAACGAATTCTGTAACGGCGCCCTAAACCAGTTACGCTCTTAACCAACGCAAAAAGCTTTCACGATCTAGATGAAACTTAAATGAATTTCTGCCAGCACAAACCGCTTTATAAGTTAAGTAAAAATACAGATTTAAGGAATATAATCAAGATTGGTTTGATTTTTCTGCTCACATTATTATAGTGACGTGTACACTCATTTCTAATTATATAAATGAAGAAAAAATAATAAATAACGTTATCTTACTTCCGGATGTGATAAAACTACACTTTTACTACTTTCGCTACCAAATAGTTCATTAATCCAACCATACAAATTTTACATAAAACTATTAGTTTATCCAAATCATAAAAGCTAATAAAACATCAATCTTCCTTTTTTACAAAGAACAATTCTACAAGAACAATTCTAAATAATCAATAATGAATAATATTCTATACCGACTTCCTTCCCCACCCCTTCAAAATCCAACAGAGATAAACATAAAACAGCATAATCTCACTCCCAACATGACACGCAAGAACGGCACAAGTACACGGAAGACAAACACTTTTCAGAGTAGAAATACTTTGATTGATTATAAAATATATTTTGCATTCTATAAACTCGCTTTTCCACATCCTAAATATATTTGTTAAATGTGTTTACATTTTTGTTTGTAAATCCCAGGCCCTGAAGATGATCTCAATAAAGATCGAAATTAATTCACTATTTTCGTGGTCCGCGCGACCAATTAATATATCACAATTAATTACGGTTTTTAGTTGAGATGAAAAAAAGTTAATGGCACGAGAGGGATTCGAACCCACGACCTTCGGCTAGGTACTCTGCTGAGCAGATAATATAGACTGCATGGCAAAAGGAGGGAAAATTCGTAAGGTGAGGTCGAGATGGGGAGTTGATGTCCGAGTGGATTGAGGTCGCGATAGCTCAGGTGGTAGAACAGCGGCGTATCTAGCCGAAGGTCGTGGGTTCGAATCCCACTCGTGCCATTAACTTTTTTTCATCTCAACTAAAAACCGTAATTAATTGTGAAAGATCGAAACGTTGGCACGATAGAGAAAAAAATTTTCTGAAACCTATATCACACCAGACCGCATCTCACGATATCTGAATAATAATCAAAAATAAGTTAACAATTAAAACGTAACATTGTATTAACAGTGAGTTGTATTTCTTCTGTAACACGACATTGGGCTCAGTACAATAAAACAATGGAGGTTGAGTTGATGAGTTGGTGTCTCAGAGCTACCGAAGTCATGTGGTTAGATAACTATTTTGAATAATTGCTGTGGTCTAGAAATAGGACGAAATTGAAACAAATGAATATTATAATAACGATTTGTTCGTAGTTGTTCTTCTTAAAAAGGAGACGATTGATGTTGTTTTATTACTGGATTATTATTGGATTAAGAAACACCCCAGCCTTGACCACAACCTCGATTTGTATAATTACATCAGTCGGTCGATTTTATCAATAATTTATTTGTAGTACAGCATACTGTTTCTTTGCATCCAACTCTTGAGTGACTTTATTTTACCTTCCCGTTACCTCTAGCCATTGATGTTGACATGACCTTCACAAAATTATTTTTAAATCAATCTACTAGGTTAGGTTTTGGGCTGTATTGTCGCACGTTGTATCCTTGGATATTTAACAAACTGACCAACGTACAGAATTTGTAACAGCGTATACCGGCTGTGAACCTTGGCTCATGTCACCTCAAGGTAAATGGCTCATACTTACAACATCTTTTCACTTCTGACAAATTGTTATATTTGAATGTATACCTTCTCCGTTCTACTTTCAATATAGGTTAGCCAGTTTAATTTTTCAATTTGTTACATCACGATGAAAATGAAAATCCGAGGTTTTTTAGTTAGGTTAATTATCTACCCAGCGTTTTTTCATTTGTGGCATAAACTCTTGAAGGCATTATTTACCTTTTGTCATTACAAACGGCATGTATAAACAGAGATTTGTTAGATTTGGCTGACCACACATTTTCTTAAGGAGAATACGCAAATTGTTGTTTCGTGTGTGTCTGAGGGTGTTGTGTATATCTTTATATACATATATATATATATATATATATATATATATATATATATTCTTTCTGGTTCTCCGTCGTTTTTGGTTATTTTTTTGGAAAAGTTTCAGTCAATTTTACAACAAATAGCTGTAGCTAGGGCCAAGCGGATGGTAACATTGCATTCGATAAGCCCAATGAATTTCTATCAAATGAATAAACATGTAAGGCAACCATCTTCCTCTTCCAGCGCTCAAAACCGTTTTCGTTTAACTATTCATCAAAAAGACTTTGAAATCAACACAGAGTGGAGTGTGCTTTGCTCCGGGAAATAAATTAAATTCTATTTTCTATACATTTCGAGTAGTTTTTGAAGAAAGCAAGGAGCGGACTACTTGGAGATTCTAGTTGAAGTAATGCCACCCTAATCTACTTTAGGATTCCGAATGTTCTTCACTCCGGGCCGGCAAGTTTCTTGCCATAGCTGTACAACTACCTTTGTTTCTCCTTCTTTGCGAAGGACAAATGTTATAAATAAATAATCCCCTAACAGTATAAAGGCGAAGCGGCGAAAGAATTCGGACACAATTTATCATTGATTCTTTGAACTGAATGTAAAGTATCTAACTAATATCTATAATGCTGACACATTTCAATAGAACCCGAAATCGGCCTTTTCTTAATTCAAAGAACGTAAAGTCAAAGATTTTAGTTAATTGTTCATCAAGAGTAAAAAATACGTATTCTGTTCTTATATGTCTGTTATTCTACATGATTTTTGCCTATAACTTTTTTCATTCAAAAGTAAACTTTTTCCTTCCAACAGCCTTTTTTTAATTTTCAATTAACCTTTTTAAACTTCAAATTAATTCTTTTAATTAAAAATTAACATATTTTTTAACTATTATAAAAACTTCAGATATGGCATGAAAATACGTAACGTAAATTCCTGTATATTTGCGAATTATTTGTATATAAAAATAATTGGGCTCTAAGAAGACGATATAAAAATTAATACAATTAAATTAAGATTTAAAAAACGTTATTTTTGTTCGACCATACAAAAATTCGAACAAAATAGTTTTTCTGTCCTTATGTGTGTACCGTACTTTTTTTTAACGAGGTTTTGTACCAGCAGAGTACATAACAACTCTCGATGTACCGGCCTTTGTTGAGAAAAAAAAATTGTAAGTATGTGGAATGGATTAGAACCTGGGACCTTTTACCTTGCACTGATGAGCGCCATGTCACGCTTCTCTTTAGTCTTATTTTTTACGAGGGTTCGCAACAGCAGAGGTGATATAAACACTCAGGGTGTGTTTTGAAAAAAAAAAAACATTTGTAAGTATGTCGGGTTTGAATGCAGGACAGCTGGATTCGAACCCGGGACCTTTACCTTACAGTGATAAGCGCCGTGTCAAAGCCTGAACCTTGCCGCCACCGACGCCCCTGTAGTCTATTTTTGGCGTATAGCTTTTTTTTCTGTCAAATTAACTTTTTTACATTTGAATTAGCATTTCTTTTATAATTAACCTTTTTAAACATCATATCAACCCTTTTTTAATTATAATTCAACTCTTAAAACACTCCGATTTTTTTTTAAATTATAAAATAGTTGGGCTGGGAAGTCAATATAATAATAATAAATGTAAACCTTATATATCATTAACTATAAAAATTATATATATATATATATATATATATATATATATAAATTAAAAAGAAAGACAAATGATTCTTCTATTAATTCGAGATTTGATTAAAATATAAAATGATTACTTTATAGTTCTGAAAATCTAGAATGAAATTTATACTCCATTTTATTCGTATTTAATTTGCAAGGGATCTTCTGAGAAATATTATATATATTAAAAAATCTAAATCATTGGAATTTTACTTTACCCGGTTCCATTTACTAACATCTCTTAAGTTTTTTTAATGCTTTGGAGAAAGGGTTAATTTGAAATGAAAAATGATAAGGTAAAAGTAAAAAAGTGTGAATTTCAAATTCAGACCATCTCCTAAGTTTTGTGATGCTTTAAAGTCTTTAATCTAAAAGGATTACTTTGAACGCTGACGGCCCCCGAGACCAGCGAGATAGGCCATCTGGACTGTCCGCTTGAATCCGGGTAGTACTGCCCTCTTTTTCATACAACAAAATCGAAATTAAAACAGGCTGATTTGGAGTTAAAGAAGGTTATTTGAAATTGAAAAAGTTAATTAGACATTAAAAGAGTCCAGTTGACGGAGAAATTTGTATCCAATCTTTTTGCGAAGTTTTCACCATTTTTCATAAATATCGAACGGGCTTTATGAATACGCAATTGAAATATATGTTGCCTTTAAAAAACAAAAAACTTAATGTTTAACTTATGAGGAATTTGAATTCATATATTTAAATTTTTATAGCTTCACATCCTTACATGTAGATACTCATATGTCCGGAGTTGACTATTCGATTCTCGTACTCCCAGGCACATATCCACCACCCACCACCACCCAGGCACATCCAGCTTTTGCTGGTCACAGTAAACTGTTGGCAGACTCGAGAATCACCCATCACGGGTGTAGGCAGTCCGAGTGCTGATCTCAAGTCTTATCCGTCCATCCACTGAGGTTGGGCTCCGAGGAGTGGGTGCTGTGAATAGCGAGGTCAATTTAGTAACTACTTCTATTTACATACTATTGAATAAATTAAAGTGATTGAGTACTCGATATTCCACCATCACCCAGTACACATTTTAAACAACTAACCTAATTGATGGTCGCCGGGGTACTCGCTATTCGGCCATCCAGTCACGATAACTTATATATTCACTTTCCACACAGCTATTATTACTACGCCAGGTGACCGTTGTAGATGGCCCGGGCGAATTTCTCTTAAACCAACGACGCTATAAGAAAATATATATTTTTTTAGCCTAGTTTCATATTTTTACCTTTTTTGAAGAAAATATATACAGGATAACCTCAGCCCAATTCAACTTCAATATTTCAAATACGACCCTATACATCTTGACACATCATGGAAAAAAATGTGGTTCCCTATTTACACATCAACTTGCTGTTGATCGGAAAAATGTGCTCTTCGGTTCATTTGGAATTGCATACTAAATGTAACTAACAGGTACAATTGCAAAATTTATTTGCTTCCTGAAATTAAGATTTGCTCTCATAATGCGAGTTTGACAAACAATGACCGAATGTAAACAATAAAGGAAATAAATTTTTACTTTAGCATAGAAGAAAATTATTCAAATTAACAAGGAAAGACACGAAATGCGTTTATTCAAACTTTTAGCCATAATTTTGTCATTTTTGACTAATTTAAAATCCAGTTACACCAATGTTTTCACAGTAAAAGATCCTCTCAAATGATGTATCAAGATGTATAGGGACGTATTTGAAATGTCGAAGTTGAATTGGGCTTGAGGTATCCTGTATAATTTTTCCATTGTGTCAGGATGTATACAGTCGTATTTGAAATTTTGAAGGTGAACTGGTGTTGAGGTACCGTGTATAATTTTTCCACAAAAAGGTAAAGCTTTGAAAGTAGACTAAAAAGATTAAACTCAATTTTTTTATAAAGCAAAAATTTATTTAATTTTATTTTTTATTCCTTCCTTTTAGACCAAAGCCAGCGTATGTGTAGAACGGTTGCTCGATGTGGCCCACACAGTTGAGTGATGCTATTGCTTGGCTCCATATAAATAGCTCGTTGGAATGCCGATATGAGAATAGTATTTGTGCATGGCCGCGGGTATCTGGATCCGGATTTCAAGCTTAAAGCTCATCATTTCTCGTATTGTATATAGCACCGACAGTTTTATGTACCTAGCGTGTGGTGAGAGGGAGTGTTTTTATTAGCGTGAAATCTGTGGATTAGTTTATAAAATGTGTAATGGGTATTCCATCACCCTGATCGAATGAATGGTATGTAAACAGGAGAGAATGAAGCGTTCAATACAACTGCAAGTTCCCTTAATAGGATCACGAACTTCACACCAAAAAGCAGTTGTATATAAAGTGAGAAGTTTACAGAAGCCACCGCTCTTGAAGCGAAAGAAGCGTTCTTTTCCTCTTTGCGCTCCGACAATATGGGTACTCACGAACCATAAATTAACTCTGTTAACTCTCTTAGGTCGTATCAGATGGAGAAAAAATGATGATGTAGTCTTGTAGCTTGTAAGAATCAGGCCAACGTTGATGGTAAGTCGAATCGAATAGCGGCTTAGTCAATTTTTTAGCCGTTAGGACGTAGGTAACAAATATGGCGTCCATGAATTGACGCCTGTATTTTGTTGACAAGTATTTTTATTTTTAAATACGCATTAATGAAATCAGACCAACAGATTTCTTTTGTTAGTTTCTGACCTGCTCCGTCGTATGCGGAGGTTTATCACCTAGAGATCCTGTTGTCTAGTTGACGATGAGTACTCGGGAACGACTGTCACTTTCTGACCTATCCTTATTCTCTCATTCATAGTGGATACCTCCTATAAAATAGTAGCCGGTAGGATACAATTTGGGTATGTCCGCATGATTTAAAGCGTGTCATTTGTTATTACTTTTTGAGTAGATAGCATTTTGAATGAAATGGTTGTTTTTTTTTAAACTAACTTTTGGTATCTTACAATTTAACACAAAAGGTTCGTATTTAAAATTACCGTTGGACGGTGAATGGACCGATGCGTCCGAATCGAAACATCCTCCTTTATCTACTATGTGAAAACGGTGTACCGCAAGGCAATATATCAGATCCCATATTCAATAATAAATATACACTACACACATTCCTATCAATCCCGATACAGGGCTCCTTATATAAGCAAACGATATCGTCTTTTTTTCAGCAAACCCAGACCTACTGAAGAAAATTGAGAAATAGAATTAATTACGGTTTTTAGTTGAGATGAAAAAAAGTTAATGGCACGGGAGGGATTCGAACCCACGACCTTCGGCTAGATACGCCGCTGCTCTACCACCTGAGCTATCGTGACCTCGATCCTCTCGGACATCAACTCCCCAATTATTGAGAAATAGACTCATGGAAATCAAGACCACACTTTCGTCGGCCAGTTTATTAACCCCTTCTTTGTTGCTCTTCTGACCTTCATGCTATGGAGAGCAAATAAAAGTGATTTCGTTATTTTTCCTAATGGATAATGAAATCTTAATGCAATCCTAGACAGCTTTGAACTTTATTGCCGATGCTATTCACCATGGACCTTTCATGAATTACGGTAGTACATTGCCCAAGGCTTATATGAATTCTACCAGCTCCTGACCAATTCTCGGTCTTGGAACGATCAGTATATCACATATAATCGTCATTTGCTGTGATCACATTCTCTCTGTTATCTCTACTGTTTATATTGACGTGAATTTCTATCTAATCTGAATTTTGGTGCCATGGCGTCGATAGGTATTTCTAGAAACTTATCCGCCTCAATTTCCGCTGGAAGCTTTAATTTATACCTTTTCTGCCGGCGAGCTATTGGAGCCAAACCTTACAATTTACAATTTAATCAATACATTTTCTAATTCTTAATCTTGTATCCAGAAAAACATTAAAATGAAATATTAAATCACTTTCAAATACAGTCAAATATCCATAAGCGGACACTACTTGTGCGAGCAAGGGCGACCCGACTCAATTGATGGTAATCCCTCACTCGCCGAAACTCTAAATTTATCTAGATTCCGCTAAAATCAGTTTTCCCAGATTGCAGTCCATCTGCATCTCACATGTAACGGACAAAATGGGAAATTCAATCTTTAAAATTTCCTTACATTTACCAGCCTACAATATTTTGTAAGTCAATTACGATGTTATTGATGAATATATTCAAATAAATGATGGTACGGCGAGGTTTGAAATAAACTCTAATTGAACAAGGAATGAATTAATTAAATTTAAATTTTATACAAAACGAGATACGTATAAAACAAAGAGAGATAATAGTATAATAGATAATAGTACAAGTATTATAACAAATATAAAACAAGTTTATAATTACAATATAAAACCAAAGAGAAAAAAGGCATAAAATTGTCAAAAACGAGATAAAACAACTCACGGGTGAGGTTTGCGAGCGGAGCGGCGAGTCACAAAACAAATGTGCGAGAAATCGACACACAAATACAAACGGTCGCGAATAAAGTGCGGACAAAGCTTTTAAAATTTTCGGGTTGCGGGACTGCCTCCAACTCGTGCGGTAGCGAAGATGAATCTGGACCTCGTCGTCAAGCGCGTCTCCAACAACAAACCCGTCAACTTCACTGCCTTTTGGGTGCTCGACGTATAAATCACAAATTTCACTTCACAACACTAATTACTAACTGTATAAACTGTAATAAATATAAACTAATACTAATTAATTTTAAAAACAAAAAATATACAATATATACAAATAATTAACATTCGTGAACACTACTTACGAGGGGAGTATTGGATTGGACTTGGTCCACACGTACATCCGGACTTAGCCGTTTTCTCTGACTAAAAATGAGAATAACCACTCTTTTTAAGGATCGCCTCAAACCCGGTCACTCCGTGAAATGAATCAGCTATTTTTCAAGACGCACCCCTCGGGATCACCCAATTTAACTTAATTTGCTTAAACTTTGGCGGGTTTTTTCGAATTTTCGTGTACCGGCGCCAGAGCCATCCGTAAATTGTCTACTATATTGACGATTGCAGTGTTATTATAAGGAATGTTGTTATGTTTTTGAAAGGTTATATGAAATGAGGAACTGTTCAACCTTTTTCTTTTACTGCTAATAATAAAATCCAATAAAAAAAGAAGGTTGAATCCTTCGTCGACTTGTCAAACGCGTTCCGGCATTGCGCCGTCTTCAGTGACGGATTCGGATGCTGATTCATTCCACTGAGTAAGCGGTTTTGATCCGATTCTTACAAAGAGCGGTTTTCCCATCTCTACTGGAGGATATCCAACGTCATGTGGAAGGTCTCTATGGATGTCCAGCAATATTGCGCGTTTTCCGACAAGCTTCACTATTTAATATGAGTCTTTAGAAAAGTCTTTTACTCGATAAAAATAAATAACAAGCTCGGATGGAAGAGTGGGACTAACTTTAAAATATTTTTATTTGTCACGAAACACTCATGATATATCACCTACCGAATTGTAAAAGTTGTTTATATTCATGCGGAGATCAGGAAACAAAGCGAGTCGATACCTTTTGTTTCCATGGTTAGCATGAATTTATATTTCTGGAATAGTCTATCATCCGATCGGATGTCGTTCATTCATGAACCGTATTGGCTTTAAATATAATGAACACCTTTATAATAGATCTGTTACCAATTTTATGCTCAAACACATTTCGATACGACAACGTTATAAACCTACTAATTACATATCGCTCGATATAATTGCTTTTATTGATTCCATTTTATCTGATTTATAACCACACATTCCACGTACATGGGAGGACGTTTTCGAACTTAGTTTGGTATTTAAAATATTAAGGTTTTCATTTTCAGTATATGTGTGGTTTTTAGTGACCGTTAGCCAATGATTATTTGGAGATCGTGAGATGCGGTCAGGTGCCATGTAGGTTTTAGTAGGGGCGCCCTCAACCCGACACACAGAAACCAAGCCCTGAAGATGATCTCAATAAAGATCGAAACGTTGGCACGATAAAGAAAATGTTTTTCTAAAACTTACGTTGTCACAGCAGACCGCATTTCACGATCTCTAAATAATCACTTTCAGTACATATGAGAAAAAAAGTTCAAAATATAAAAACAAATCAGATCAGCGTAAGATCCCAAATAGGGCATGATGTTGATTATGATTACCCAAATAACTTTTTGGACGATTTGATTTAACTCCAACCCTCTCTTTAAAATTTTCGTACTTGCCACGAGTACCAAAGAATTAATAGGACAAGAAATAGCCGGACCGCTTCCTGGACAAAATCCTGTACACCATACCGTGACAACAATGAACTCCTGAAAACGCGGACAGAAATTTGGCCATTAGAGCCAAATACATTCTTGTGAACGCATTGATGTAGAATGAGATAGATACGCTGCCACTCCTCCCGTCAGCAAGTCAACATGTCAGAACTCTATGGCACATCCGTCGCGCTAGAGATCATTTAAAGAATCATAAATAATATCCACATCCACAGACTCCCTAAGCGCTATAAAGGAACGAGAAAGAGTATCTACAGGGCAAAATTTACAAATGTCTGAAAGAAATTACACAAATGTGAAAAAGATATGGCCCCGCAGGGCAGGGGCCTAAAAAGGGCCAGGTCATATTTACCAGGTAGTAAGATGGCGTTCTAATGGGTGATGTGACCACGAGGCGTCCTTTGTGTAAAGAATGTCTCAGTGTAAAACATACAATAACAGTCTGCAAAGAAAGAATTACAAAATCTCGAATGACCTACTAATACGTTGCATTTGGTCACGAACCAATATCTCAGGGCCAAAAATATTTTTATAGTATCTATACTTTCAGTTAGGAGGTAGGTATATGTTATTTATTAGAATGAGTGTATTTATTTGAGTGAATGGAGGGGTTTTATTTCCAATTACCCCGATAATATCGAGTACTTGGGGGGCGTCGGTGGCTGAAAGGTTTCGACTTTGACACGGCGCTAATCACTGTAAGGTAAAGGTCCCGGGTTCGAATCCAGCGGCCCTGCATTCAAACCCGACATAGTTACAAATGTTTTTGTTTTTTTCAAAACACACCCTGAGTCACCTCTGCTGTTGCAAACCCTCGTAAAAAAATACTACAGAGAAGCGTGACATGGCACTCATCACTGTAAGGTAAGGCCCTGCAGTCGAGCGACCTCTGCTGTTGCGCACCCTCGTAAAAAAATCTAGTACTAGTAGTAAATTGGACCTCAAAAATATTTTTAATTTAGTCTTATCCCATTAACTTGAATTAAATTATTAAAATTAAGAATATATCGGTTAATTTAATTAAAATTAAAACAATGAGAATAAATTACAAATATTCCTATTCATTTTTGTGCAATTTCACGTATGGGATTCCACAGCCTATGAGCATTTCATATCAACAAAAGTAATCAGATGAAGATGGTTTAAAAATTGAAGATACAAATTTTTGCGTGATTAAACTGTTAAAGTGAAATTCGAGTAAAGGCGTGATTGTGCGTGTGCGCGAAAGTGTTAATGGCAACGGTATCATGTTAAAAATAGCTTCTACTGAACGCACCCGTAAATCTGTTGTATTTATATTGGAAAAGAAATGTGTCTAAAGGCGGTACACAGCTGACAAAGCTAACAAAAGAAACTACGATTGTCTCCGATAAGGGGGATGTTTCAAAGTGCTTTGCGTTGGTTAAATGCTGTCCTAAATCGAGTTACCCTAAGGTGGCTCGAACACCGGGGTTTCAATGCAACCTTGCAAATTATTATAAATTATTAAATAAAATCCCATTTCTTTGTGAAGGCTATTTTGAAAGGGCAAATTTCGTAGGAGTGTAAATGTCTTTGTTCAGATCGGGTTCTCTCTCTGTTCCTATTGTTGGTTTTATTAGCTTTGTTGTGCATTTTTGACAAAACCAATCGGATCAGATTTCAATCATCCCTGACTAATCATATATAAAAGGCGAATTAATATCGTTTCTTGTAGTCGTGCTGTTTGCAACAGAAGGATTGTCTAATGCCATGTGTTGTTAGGGCATTTCCCACATAGTAAATTTACTGGATATGCTGGTACATTTTATGTAAATAAGAATCCTAGTGTTATTGGGTTGTCCGGAAAATAATGCAGGATTTTGGTATTAAACAAAAAAAAAAGAAACTAGTTACTTTAAAGCAATGTTCTTTAATCAAAATAATTTCCCATACTCTCAATACATTTCTCCCAACGTGTTGATAACTTATTAATTCCGTCTGAGTAGAATTCGGAATTTTTAGAATTGATAAAGTCAATAATGCATTTTCCAGTTCCGTTTGATTTTGGAATATTATGTGTTGTAAGTAGTGGTCCAGGTGTCTTAAAAAATGGTAGTCAGTAGGCGAGAGGTCCGGAGAGTAGGGTGGGTGAGGCAAAGTTTCATAGCCAAGCTCCAATAATTTTTGTGACGTTACACGTGACACATTTGGTCGAGCGTTGTCATGCAACAAAATGGGCCCTTTCCGATTGACCAAAGAGGGCTTCATTACTGCCAATTTCTGATGCATGGTATTAATTTGGTTACAGTATGATTCAGCATTGATGGTTTCGCCAGGATTTAAGAAGCTGTAGTGTATTAAACCAAATGAAGCCCACCATACCGTAACCATTACCTTTTTTTGATGAGTTGGGGGCTTTGGAAAATGTATTGCAGCTTCTCCTTTGTCGACTTTGAGTTGCTTTGCAAGTTCTCGAACAGTTGTTTTGGGGTTTTCTTCCACCACTGATCGCAGAACATCATCATTAAGAGAGGAAGGCCTTCCACGACCTTCTTCATCTTCAAGGCTGAAATCTCCCTCCCGAAATTTTTTAAACCACCTTTGCACAGTGCACTCATTAACACAACCCTCGCCCCAGACTTGGTTAATGTTTCTAGCCGTTTGGGCTCCGCTTCGGCCGAGTTTAAACTCGTAAAAGAAAATCGTACGAAATTCTCGCTTTGACATTATAAGGATGACTGAATTATTTCCAAGTAGCGGAATGCTACAGAGGTAAACAAACAATATCATTTGGAAGAGGATTAATAAGTGTTGACATTCATACAAATGAGTAATCCTGTAAACGTAAACAGAATATTTTATATAGATTTTTTTTAATGAAAACTTAAAAACCTGCATTATTTTCCGGACAACCCAATAATTTGATCTTTCTACCTATGTTTCGTTTCATTAAATATGGCTGTTAGTTCATAAAAAAATTGTAACCATCTTTATTTGTAAACGTTAACTTTCCAAGCTAATATTTGTCTCTAATTGTAAATGGGTATTGTGTGATTCATCCTTTTAAACGTTAATATAAAATTGTTGGCAAAACGATTTTCATTACAATTGGGCCGATAGATGAAAACGTGAGTCTTACGAGTCACTTCGGCAAGTCCTCCCTTTACTTCGGACTTCATGCCACCCCCTTTCGATAACTTGTCCTTATCAGCTCTCTCTGCCAGTAGCAGGTCAACACAGAACAACCCTCGCCTTTTCTACTTTCTTTTTCTTTTTGTTTTTCCAGATTCCCTGGATCATCAGATTTAGTTAACTAATGATTTTAATGTAAGAGAGAGAGAGAGAGAGAGAGAGAGAGAGAGTGTGTGTGTGTGTGTGTATGTATGTGTATTGTGTCTTTTATTTATATTATTTGTATGAATAATATTGTAAATCAATGGCTAAGCGATAATTTACCCAATTTTCTCCATACAAATTTGAATTAGGATGATATCTGAAATATTTCGTACAAGTGTTGGCTGCTTTGCTGAATTGATGAGCAATTGGTATTAGATGTGCTGGATGGTTTGAAATCCCACAGTTCCAATCCTTATTTACAAAATTATCACATTAATAACTTGAGTGTCCACGGCTCAAACCGATTTCTTACAAAATGTCATCGTAATCGTCAACTTGTCAGTCGTTGTCATAGTTAGAATTCTGGCTCCATATGCTGTTTTGGTCCAAATCTAAATCATAGTTAGCGATGGTGATGTTAGAATGAATAGGAAAGTAAGCAGTATTAATGGTAAAGAGGAAGAGACCAATGATGCTTCTTTGAAGTGATCCGGCTTGTATCGTTGCCGTACATCAATCTGAATCAAGGAAGCGTTTCAGTTGTGGAGAATGCCTTGTGTTAGATTTGTTAAACCTAAGCTAAGGAAATAAATATAAAGAAAAGTAATAGAGGAAAGTGGCGCCCTTTTAAAGATGTCACCACTATTTTTGTGATTTTCGCAAAATTAATCGGAGGCATTTCGAAAGCGAAAGTTTGAGAAAAAGAATACCTTTTAATCTTCCCAAACTCAATTTTATTCAGGGGTTTTTTACCTTGAAGCTAACAAATGTCAACGTTCTTTCTGCCAAATAAATATTTTAGCCTGCTTAGAGCAAATAGGACAAAATCAATTTATTAGTGATCAACAGTCTATTGAACTTTGACATATTATTTAAATTTATTTTATTGTTTGATTTTCAATTTTTGTGGTTGCTAATTGTGACGGCTCACCCACCGACATCGAGTGCACTCGTTCTATGTATGTACCTCCCAGATATAAATCACAGGTAGTACACAAGGACAAGGTAGCAAGGGTCCCAGCACGCGAGAGATGCATAACTAAAGCTTAACGCACTCAACTAATGATGTACCACAGATGGTGAAGTGAAATGACGCGATCCAATTACATAATCTCTTCTGTTCTTATGCCTACGTTACTCTAAAGGAGGGGTCTAAAGGAGGCAACGCATCTGTTTGTATTGTGACGACAAAGCAAATAGTAATTAGGGTTGGTGGATTGTTGATTGGGAGCTGAGCGCAACCCGAATATTTAAGATTGCGAACCGCTGGCACCATCCGTTTCTCATGAAAAGGGGGAGGTTGATAGCCTCTTCTCTGAATATTCAATCTGGAAAAGGGGACTGAGGGTGTAAACAGGTCTATCCAGAGAGGGGCGGTCGAGGCACTCGGCCGTTATGGACAGGCTTCTCCTCCCTCTTTTATCCACCCAACGGGTCTATACCCAATTTCTTTTGGGGAGCACGAAAACATTGAGGCGTATATTTCTGCATTTGGGTGCATAGATCCTACAAGGTCAACGACAAGAGTTGTCTCGCATTAGAAGCGATGTTCCTCTGGACTGCCACAGTTTACTATATCCCTCCTCGATACTGAGTCACCATGATGTTATGAGATCTATCTGGAAACAAGTGGAGACCAACCAAACAACTATTCTATAGGGATGAAAGTCACACCAACACTTGCCCCGCTACAAACCTGTCGATTTACACGATTGGAATGGTTTCCCTAGTGGCCACATTAGTTCCCGTTGTTAGGATCTATTCACTGCATTCATATCTTGGGTGTCCGTGCCACTCTACTGCGTGGAGATATGGAGATATACCACGTAAACTTAAAAATTCGCAGTAGAAACGTAACTCTAAGTACTCAACGCTCTGGTCAGGATGTCTGGGATGGTGGGTGCGACTGGGCATCCCTCAAGTCTACCAATAATATGACTCTTCGAGTATCGTCCAAAATTTCCACAAAAAAAATCCAAAAATCAAACGTCTTGTGGTCTTGCAAAGCAATGACCCAGTTCTGGACAAAAGCCGACACTTTTTTTCCTACAAAGGATACCAGTTCCCTCCTGAGCACTGCAGCTGAACTGTATAGCTTTATCCCTGGTTCCATTTGTGGGGGGGGGGGCTCGCAACACAAATGTGACTTGAGCCCCCGTTGTTCCCCGGTGTACTTCCATCGAAGAAACTCATTTTTGAGGGGGGTTGGGACCAAATTCAGGGTCGTTGAGATCCGATCCCGCCCCTTTCATTCACCCTTAGGAGTCAGAAAAAAGTCCAGAGGCGACGGTGGGGATCGAACCCACGACCGAGGGATCTAATAGCCGAGAGGCTGACGCCTTAACCACTCGGCTACCGTGGCCACCTAAGTCGACTCATAGTGCAGCAAGGGTGGGTAGTATAATAGAAGACTCCAACCGCAGATTATAGTTGTACATATACGGGAAATTTGATTGTTCAGGTACGGGGTCGGAATACTAACCTCGTGAAGAGGTCGATATACTGATAAGGCCAAGAGCCAGGTGCAGTTTGTAAAACCGTAAAAGGGAATGAATGTTCCATAATGAAAAGTTTATCATAGTCTAATAAAAATAATGAGATATCATGTAAATGTATGCAATAGATTGATGTAGACACTTTTTTCAACATAATATTACAAAGTCAAATAATAATTTCATAGAAATTATATTAAAACGAATATCGAATGGTTTTTTATATCATCTTCAAATTTCATAAATGGTAATACAGCACCAGTAAAATGCAAGCACAATACATGTAGCAACTTCTCAGAAAACCTGAATGTGTTGGTATATTAAATATTTAAATATTTATGATCAGGAATGAATAATGAAAATTGAAAACGTAAGGTATAGTGGAAAAAGGCAAACAGCGGAAATGAAGTCTTTATGATGTGTTACCGGATGCTAAAACGGCGATAGCCTTGCAAAATGTCAACTGCCTTCACCTTTGAAATACGAATCTTTTATATGGTCAAAATTGCTCATGCCCGTCTCTGCTTCTCACGATCCTACCCATATTCGCTCATTTAACATACCGGGTAAATAATTAGGTGAAACATTTTGTTCGAAGTGTGAAATAGGTAGAAATTAACGTCACTTAGTCATGAACGCGCGTTGGAAATAAATCTATGTCCCTTGCATCGTGAAATACCAGAATAACCTATTGCCTATTAGAGAATGTAATTTACGACTACAGTCCTGCCATGGATTAATTGAACCGGGGATAAAAGCTATGCTTGAAATTTTGTTCGGTTTCGTCAATAAACCATACTAGCAAAGTATGGATCCAGAGCCATTTTGTAAACATAAATACCTGACAATGTTTACCCTAATTTCAATCGCACTAATTGAGTTCCTGATGAGATTAACAAAATGATATAAAACTTCAGTTTATTTTGAACTATGTGGTCAATCTTAGCGTTAACGAATTACATTCGAATTGCAATGTATATAATATATACACTGTAACACAGCATTTTAAATGATGTTTTTCTCTGAAAACAATGGTGCAATCGGATTTTGATATGATCAAAATCATCTATTTATTCATCACATTTCATGTTCGAACTTCATGCCTTGCGTAAAGATGCAAATATTTGCTATTTTCAACCACACACCAGTCTCAGGGCAGGAATTTATGGATTGACAAGCAATCCTTTGCCGCAGTTGAACCTTTGAACTGAGGTTGATGGGATATGATCGTTGTAGACACTGTTTTTTTGTTTCTTTTAATGGCCCCACAGAAAACATTCCATTGAAGGTAAACCAAATGACCGAGAAGCAGACGGGCTGTGAGGTCCTCTCCTCCAATCCCGGAAGTGACGAATCAAAGAACGTCTCACGTGCACAGAATTGTGTGTGGGGCATCCATTAACCTGAAGAACTATTCTTTGTCGGTTTTGGAGAGGAACATCCTCTAATTGTGTTTGTTAAAACCTTACTCAAAAAATTCAAGAACTGCCATCAATTAAATTATTTTCATAGAAATGAGACCCAGTTAATTTAATTGCGAGAAGGCTACACTAAACATTGATACTGGGGACACCATATGAGGACAAGAGTACAAAATCCTCGGATTTTCCTCTGCCCGCGTTCGAAAATTCCTACGATTAGTATGCCATTAGAGATGAACTTCGATTCATCAGTCCTTCTTGATGTATGGAAGAACGTTTTCTTCAGCTTCCCAAATCGATATTTGTGCAAGGAACGTCACAGGCGTCTGTCATAATCAGAGCCTGTGCAAGATGAGAGAAAGCGATACGGAACTGTAAGTCCGGAGTATATCTCTAATTTTATTTGTCGCAATACCTAAAACATTAGTAGATAATGTTTTTTTTTTCTTTTTTTACGAGGGTTCGCAACAGCAGAGGTTATATAAACCCTCAGGGTGCCGGTGTTTTTGAAAAAAAGCCCATTTATAAGTATGTCGGGTTCGAATGCAGGGCCGCTGGATTCGAACCCGGGAACTTCACCTTACAGTGATGAGCGCCGTGTCAAAGACGGAACCTTGCGGCCACCGACGCCCCTGATAATGGGGTTTGATCGGCGAGTAAGTGCCCGTGTGCCAGTTCAACATGACCTAAAACATTTCTAACATTTTGGAGAGAGGAGTTGGGATGTTCCGGACATACATTAAAATATTCAGCTTCTAGTCGAAATTATGCTGCCGTTTTCTTTTTACCATAATTTTGGCATTTTTACTTAAATCCGATCGCACCAGTAAATTGAACGGAAAGTAACGTTTAAATAATGCATCATGATGTGTAGAATCTTATTTTAAATCACAATTACGGTTTTTAGTTGAGATGAAAAAAAGTTAATGGCACGAGAGGGATTCGAACCCACGACCTTCGGCTAGGCCGCTGCTCTACCACCTGCCCTATCGTGACCTCGATCCACTCGGACATCAACTCCCCATCCCAACCTCACCTTACGAGTTTTCCTCCTTTTGCCATATTTCAAATGTCGTGTAATCGGTTTGGATTCTCGACGACAATAATTGTCGAATAATTTCAATTATTGAAATGGCGAGGGAGAGCTTTAGTGAAGTGTACTTCTTTATAAATCATTAATTCACTATTGTCTTGTGTTCGAATCCCTCTCGTGCCATTAACGTTTTTTCATCTCAACTAAAAACCGTAATTAATTGTGATGTATTAATTAGTCGAGCGGACCACGAAAATAGTGAATTACTTATTTTAAATTTTTATGTTGAACCTAGTTTGTTCAAAAAAGGGTAAGAATTTGAAACTAGACTAAATAATACTAAATACGTATCATCTATGGAGTGATGTTGCACTCAATGAATATAAATACTTATAAATTCGTATATAATTTCTTGAAAAGAAATATTAAACATAATGCATACTGTATAATTAGAAACTACAATAGCAAAAGCTGGGCATGCTTGCGTATGGCCTTGGTGCTAATGCAAATAGTATTTACAAAAAATATTGAATAAATAGCCTGGTCAGTATCGAATTGTGGATCCATTTTCATAGCCGTATGATTTTATAAATTTCCAAAGATAGGTGTTAGATTTTGCCATATGTAAATCTAAATTGGTAGAATGTAACTAAACCAGAACTAAATAATTGTCAAATTTCGTATAAATTTTGCATATGGAAGTGTAAATTCAATAAATTCAAAATGTAAAACACTGTTATTGACTTATCATGAAAAATAAGAAGAGCATTAATAAACACCGTCATTCTGAACTTTTCGATTATAATTTATGTGTTGTACGCGATCCACCGGGGAAAGAAAAGTTTATATTTTGATAAAGGACGTGTCGGCTACCAGGGATTTCTGACGGGTAACCTTTTCAAAATAAAGCAATCTAGCGTCTCATGTGCAACCAAACAATAAAAATTTAAATTGTTTCGTTTTATTGAACTCATTATTGTTACAATAATATTAAAACAAAATATACTAATTTTTCTTAGAGTATTATCGAAGTTTTAATATTTTTCAGGAGGAACAAGTGGCAATATTGGTAATTTACATACTGAGAATAGCGCAGCTTTTATAACTGGATAAGCAAAATATTTTCCTCTTTCTTTACTTAACATATTGATGTACCATCATAGTTGATAAGTATAAATTTAAAAATAACATAAGACAAAATTTAGTGTTAGGGTACGAAGAATCACTAGTGGCACTTCTAGTAGGGTCTACGTGCTACTTGTCCCTGCACAACAGGTCGCAAGGCAATTGCCGCTTTAATCTCCTAGGGGGATTAGTTCAGCATGTTAAGTTTATAACTAAGGGATTTGGCTGTAATGAAATGGAGTTGTGGAATTTTAGATATCGGAATATGATGACATCTCACAATTGGAGTTTTAACATCATTGTCGATTGTGAGATTAAAAACGTAGAAAAGCGTTTACTATTTTTCGGAGGGTTTTTGTATTGGGAAATCTTGATGCGATGATCGTTGGAATGTTTGTGTAAACCCCAAGTTTTTTATATATTTATTTTTAAATCGCTTTCCATTTAAGTGGATTAGCCTGGTTTTTAGTTTTTTGTATTAATTCGAATCAGCTTTTTGTAGATATACTGCTCGAGCGGATGAGATTAACTGTAGGAAGGGATGTAAAATGTATGTATAGTTCTGGCATTATTCCGCGTCGGAGTGTCAAAGTTATGTGACTTTTATGTACATATGTTTTTATCCGCCACTTTTTCCACCAAGGTCGTATATCAGTATCATTGGAGCAGTATTGAATATGTCGATATGGTTGGGGAGGTCAGCACCATCTAGAAACAGAAATAATTTTATTTCTTATGATTTTCATCGTGAAGGAGGAGGTGAAGGAAAGAAAATTAATAACCTTATTAAAGTCAATCTGTCACTTCAATTGGGAAGTAGGTAGGAATAAATTCGTGAAAATATTTGAGTCCCTGCTGTGCTCGTCCTTTTATGGTTACATTGTTTATTATTCAGCCCGAAAAACGCCCCTGCTCGATAGGCTTTACTAACCGGGTCTTAGAGTGGTCCGTGGCGCGTTCAGAATGCGCCGTTTGGCTAGCATTTGATGCGACCTGGGATTGCTGCCTGAATATTGGAAGAAGCAGTTTACCGTCAGTTATGTGCCGTGGTTACTTTCCAAACTGGGACATCCGCTTTGGGGTACAATCTTTATATGCCAGTAGAATGAATATATACCTTCAGACCCGGAAGCGACCTCTAGGAATTGCTTCGGCGAAGCCTTAGGTAGGGACCACGAAAGAGACCACCTAGGGCTCTCGTCCACATCCCCTACTCTCAATCCGAGCTCCTTCATTCTATCCTGTGATCCCTCCCAACCCTTGGTTGCAAGGAGGATATCGGGCACAAAATAAAGGTGCATCCCAGAGGGCGTGGCAACCACTCTAAACCACAAGCTGTACTCGTATCGGCCCAGGGTCGGCACTGGCGACGGGTGCCTTATTAGAGGCACGCGGGGGCCAGTGCGCTAGGTCCTGTCTGCATAGACGGGGAGGGTGTATGGCCACCTGTACCATAGGGTGACTAAAATTGTTTCCAAATTTCAGCGCTAGTCACACTGAGAATGGAATCGTGGTGGTTCGTGGTGACGCCCCTGGCGGGAACTTAGACAGAGGCTGTCTTCTATTTTGCGACATTTCGTGAAGCTTGCGTATGGCCAACGTAGTACCCCCTAGTCCTCGCGGGAGACGTTGCGTCCGGACGACAGCATGTAAGCGCTGAGGACGTAATGATCATGTAACGCGAAAGTAAGCGGATGGAAGAGGGTAGTGGCTTCTCTGGCTCGAGCATGCTTTGCATTGTTGTCCGTATGACCGGCGTGGTACCCTAGGGGAAGCGATACGTTGACACGATAACGAAAAGTTTTCTAAAACCTCCGTCACACCAGACCGTTTATCACAACCTCCAGATAATCATTTACTAATAAAGTTTCTTATTCATCATAAGATGATATTAAAGTTCCCAATACTCGTTTAATGTGATTTTTTTTTACTCCTGATTCCCACAAATCACCAAAGTGAAAAAATCTGAGAGGTATGAAATGCCAGTTTATATTGACTGACGTACATAATGCGAGTCGTGAAGTTGATGTGTTTTGAATTAAAAATCGTTAAAATTCTAAGATTCCATTATTTGCTCCTATTAGGCAGTTCCATTATCGCAATATACGTTTTTCATGATGCCACGTGTGGCTCTCATTCAGCCTAATACTTCAATTTTTTCCGGTCATCATGTTTGGAAAGAGTTTCACATATATTACTTTAGTTAACAGAAAAACTAAACAATGCGACGTATGCCATCATAGGCTGAGCTCTTCGTTACAGGGTGAACAAACGGTCCGAAGAAATCAATACCACAATTTTGAAATGGAAAGGGTGGCTGCACCCCACAAGTAGGCGGCTCTCCCAGACCATGTTGAGCATGTTTTAGAGCAATCCGACTGCATTTGGAGCAGTGTTTGACTACGGAACGGGTTAGTACTTTTCGTTTAACCGCCAATACATAGATCTTACAGATGCAAGAAGTGCTTGAAGGTGCAGAGTGTTTTGAATTTGTTTTATATTAATTCGAGGAGTGTCATGATTAGAATTTAATAGAATTGGGTGTTTTTTTAATATTCCTCCAACTCGCAAAATACCATCTTCATCAACAAAAGGATCTCTAAACGTTTAACAACCCCTCTGGCACCGTCGAGTTTGATGAGGGTTGTTACCAATTTTTTGATATGTGACGTCGCGTGTCCCCAATGGTTACTTTCGTCAAACACCATGGTGGAGAAAGGAAGAGAACAGTGTCGTAACAGGAAAAAAGGGGGTTTCGTCGTCCATCTTTCGTCATAACCCATGGTTCTGGTAGAAAAACACAGTGAAGTCATATCAAATTGTCCATCACACCTTACGATTTAGACAGAGAGAATGTCTGCCCAATGCCTGCCAACATTACTACTCCTAATCATGATACCAGGTGGTTGTGATTAAATAAGATTATTGCTTGAAATTTGATGTCCTCAGTGCTTCGCAACCGAGCGTCCTCTGTACCATATAATTACATGTGAGACTATGTAACATTTAGAAACCTTCCGTGCAGCAAATTTATACATTTTCTCACTAAATACGATCAAATAAATATATATTATAAAGAATAAGTTACAAATTTTCAGGCCAAACCGCTGAATTAGTGATAGTACTCCCGACCATTCATTTAATTCCATTAGCCAGCAGGGAATGTAGGTCCATGCGATATTTCAAACCCAGGTTGACCTTACGCATTTAATTAATTCCAGTTTCCGAATTGAAATACTGATATCAGTATTGTACATTGTTGGTATGGAGAGGTTAAAATAAGGATTCACTTTTGAGTCCAATACTAGGCGGCTACACGATTTCGATCCGGGAACTCATCATGATTTGTAAAGGATAAATCACACAACTAACTATAACATATATATGTTATTATGCTCATTTAGTACAAATGGAGGTACTGTGATAGACTCTCATCCTAATTGACTCTAGGTCTAATTCCACACTCCATCCGAACCATAATTAGTCTGCCCTCAACTTCACTCACGATTTGCTCTCGACGTTGACAATCCCGAGATAGATACCAAATTAAACTCACTGTTTCTTGTGTCGTCCGTTTATATAAGTATGTGTGACCGGTGTGTATGTTGCAACACATTGGAATGTTAATTAATCAGTGAATATTTTTTATTATCAATACAACGTATAGTATTTATTCAATTTCCAATTTTTTTTTTATGTACTTGATTGTGTATGTAGCTAGCACTTAACCCTTTCTTGCGCAACATTGCCTTAGGAGAACACCAAATTTAGCATATATGATACAGCTTACCTAGAGCTTTAGAAAGTTTGTAATATTTTGTTTCATCCCGCGTATTGGATGTTTAGCGTCAACCTAAAATTTCAAACTTGGAATCTTCAATCTCCAACTGGGAACTTCACCCCACCACTTCATCTTGTATCGATTGTTGCATTTTACAAGCATAAAATTTGTCATATACAATTTATCATTTGCGCAAAGTCGCTTTGGAGCAATGCCACCTATAACCATTTTTTTTTTTTTTTTTTTGCTGGGGCTTCCGACATCTTGGTCATTTCAGCCGCACACTTAGTCTATATTCTATACCCATTCATACAAATAAATACGTTCATACACTTAAATACATTTACTCATTCCGTTTGGTCGGTGGAGTACTTGATATTCCTCCACCGACCTACACTTAAACTAAACTAGATCGGGGTCGATGAGGTACTTTTATAAATATTCCGCCATCGACCCCGAACACACATTCACTCGCTTTCATAGTTCGAGGGGCGATGGTAACGTTATATTCACCCTCACCCCTCGCCATTCACCCTAATAAATACATGCACACAGACAAAACACATAAGACATACTATAAATTTTTATACAATAAAAAAATTTCCCCTAAAAAGCGGAAAAGGGGATTCAGAAACCCGCTACCGTGCTCGAGGACTCTTCTTAAATCCGGCGGCATGCCTGCACGCTCTCTGTACGGAGCCAAGGCATGACACACCTCTATATGTGTGACGCATCGAGCAACCTTTCTCTGCATAAGGGGCCATGTGTCAGCCGAGTATGGCCAACATTTTGTTTTACGTTTGAAAAAAAAATTGCAAACCTTTTGTTTTAGGTTTGCAAGAAATCCTGCAAGCTTAGGGTGGAGGTAGTATGTTGCTGCTCGTGATTGGCAACATTGATGTAAAATCTGTATCACTAAACGCACGGAATTTCCAGTGATTTACGAAAAATTGCTGAAGTTCGTCTTGCTCTAAGACACTTTTAAGCCCCCAATAAAAGGTGAATACGGGACGATCAAGATCTTAGGAAACAAAGATAGACCCCAATCATTTGAAAGCGTGTTCTTGAAATCTGTAATTGCCGTGTAAATTAATTTTAATAATCCACCCCCTTGCTGATTGCTCCAGGGGTTGGTGTTTAACCATTAAATCCTCTCCCCCTATGATCCTTTTCACCTTCACAACAATACACAATTTCCTTTTGATGTCCCAATGTTTTACGTTATCTCGTGCCAAGTAAGGTTTCCGAGAATTGAATATAAACATGTTAAAACGGATGTAATCTAATCCGGGGAAGGAAACACCCGGAGGAAAACTTACAAATTTACATATAGATTTTGGAAGTATAAAGATACCTTTTGAAGTAAAATTCAAGTGTCAAAAACAGCGTGTGACCCCGTCCTACGATCGGAATTTTTCTTCATGCCGGGATTTATTGTACTAATCCATAAAATCTAGACTCAATAAAACAAATAATATTTATAAAAGATAGTAATATAATTCAATTGACTTGATTTCTATTCTGATTTTATCAGTTTATACTTCGATTCTTTTACATAAAGTATATAGATCTGTTGAAAAATAGTATTGACAAACAATTCCAAAGGTGAGTAGACAAACAAGACAAATAAAAAAGAATGGAGTGTGGTATATAGTCTCTATGATTATCGTAGTTTGAATATTACATAATACGTTGAATTTGGTTTATTTAAACCGCTATAAAAACATTTCAATACCAAAAGCTTATTCTTGAATGTAAGCCGTTACAACATGGGGGAAAGTTCAAATCTCAGTTTATTTTTCGGCTTGAACAGCTAGCATCCTTACAAGCTGAGCTGAATAGAGGTACGGGTTTATCGCCTTACCATCAGGTGCCGAATCAAAGGGCAACTGTCTTTCTACATTCTACAAAAACACGCAACATGACCTTTGGCAAACGGTCCTCTCCATTCGCACGTAAAGATCTGATGCCTAGACATTTTTCCTTTTTCCCGTGAATGTCGGTGAAATAGATCTATCTTTCTTCGTAGCTGTTGACTCGTTCGTTTGATGTACAGAGGTGAAGTTAGCTGGGTTTTGATGATTAGTAGGATGGTAAGCAGATGGTGTTTTATTCTCTTTTCTTTGCAAAAAAAAAATGTGGCTATA
Organism: Cimex hemipterus; assembly: GCA_039619505.1. NCBI lineage: Eukaryota > Metazoa > Arthropoda > Insecta > Hemiptera > Cimicidae > Cimex > Cimex hemipterus. Next base: position 7,503,524 of record CM077101.1, on the reverse strand, counting down.
ATTTTCACCGAATCTTCCTTTATTTTTGCTTTGCCCGGTGGCATTGGTCAGTCCGAGTCTTATTGGTAATTTACATTTGGCTCCAAAAAATCATCCTCACTGCTTGCTATTGTCGGTCCTATCGATCCTCCTGGCCAGTTTGCCTGCATCATCTTTATCCACAATTTCCTTTCTCTCTGTCACCAAAAATGCAGTTAGCTTATTTTTGTCCAAGGTTTGGAGGTTTAGAATACATTTATCGACTATGTTCGATGTGACATTTTTACGCGCTAATGTTTTCTCAGATGCCAGTGTATATCAATTCCCTGAGTCTAACGACAGCAATGTGTGTGCTAATTTTGATAAGGGTTCTTTACCCATGAGTTTTGTTACGCCCGGCACCTCTAGACTTCATCGGTTTTTCTTTGTTTCTCGTTTGGACACTTCTGACATGGAGAAGTCTACGTTTGATCTTGTTACACGAGGTATACATTCCAGGCCTATAGACGGTCTTGAAAATTCTCATTTGGCCAGATTGTCTATAATGTTAGGATAGGTGTACTAAACTGTTGGAGTTTTGGACAGATTTACCAACATTTGAATGTGACATATGAAACATGCCTTAGTTCTGCCTCTTTATGTGATCCCCATCTCTCCCTATCTCTTGCGAGTTACGCCCAACAAGAAAAATCCGTGTCATTTTTACCGCTTCCCTAGTTGATTCCAAAGACCTCTCTGTGGTAGCTCTTTGTGCCGACAAGCAGAAAATGAATACACAAATTCAGAATAGACACGTCCAACACATTTTCGGCGTCTTTCTGTGGAATCTGAACTTCGGGAATACGAACTGAAAACTATGACCTACGGTCTTGCCCGATCAGCCTACATCGCGAGTCGCGTAGTCAATCAACTTTTGGCCAACCCTAGCCCCACGCATCGCCAACTAAAACTTCGAGGACCTTGAGGCCGCGTAAAAGCTTCTTCATGGCCTGCGAGTTTTGTTGGGTCTTTGGGATTTTGACCTAAGGAAATGAGCTCTTCCCGAAGCATTAAAGGACTTACCTCAGGATCATCTTCAATCTAGATTGAGTTTTTCAGAAGCTGAAGAAGCTTTGTAAATGTAGGCTCTGTCCTGGTGTCATCAGTAAAAAGACATAGGTCTTTCCTTGCAGTGACATTTTTACGGCCGCTGTTTAATCTTAATACATTTTGTTGTTAGTTTAATGTATTTTCAGATTTTCTACAAGGCAAGCTTGTATTTCAGCTTGAGGTTTGTTAACCCTAACAAGATTTATTGGTTATAATTTATTATATTATATGTATCATTATATTTATATAGAACCATCTATGTAACATATAGTTGGATTGGATTTTTTCTTTATCTTTGTAGTCTGTTAAAATTTATTAGGATATTATAGGGTATGATTCCGGAAACAAATGAACACTTCTACTAATGCTTTGGAAGTTCCAATGCAGCTCTGGTAAAAATGTGGGAAAATTCTAATTTGTTGGCCAGTTTCTTAGTTCCTTTCAAGGAGAGCAGCTATCGAGTAAATATGGGCTTACCTAACTTCCATTCCAAAATCTATATGCCCTCGGATTTTTAAACTTCTACTTATTTGTCTGAAACAATTTTAGTTATATACTCCTGGGGTCACTGTTGTGTAGACGATGTAATAATCTTCTCGTTTCTTCTGCAAGCCATGATCTTATTTTCAGGTTTATTAGTGTACCTAGGGCACCATGTTCTGTTTTACAGTTCTCACTATTTTAACTACTTCTTCTTCTTCTTCTTGAACAGTCTTGAACAACTTCTGGTTCTTGAACAGTCGTTATTCATTGCAGTTCGTTTCAAATGCCAAGAATTCAAGAATTTCGTTCTGATTATTTGAACAATCATCAGCCAATCTGCATTTTAAACTGATAAGTAACTTTTTGGAAAAATAAAAGCTGCTCATCTAAACTGTCCCTCTTTCTTGCGCCCGTCCGTAGTGAAAATGGTGAAGTCTTTCAAGATACTTAATAAAAAGATAGTTCCTACTCAAGGTAAGTTGTTTTTCAACGAATCGGATTTCGAGGCTTTTTGCTCATCATCAGGTTGAAGAACTTCCACAACCACGTCTCTCGACGTGATTGCCAACGTGAAAACGCTGATACCTCCGCCAACGCCAAGTTACAATCAACAGCTGATTTTTTTTTTAATGATGCTCAATTTGAACGTGCGAAACGCACAATTAAAATAGTTAGTTGAATTATTTGGATGTTTGATATTATTTATGTACATATTTAAAATGGGAGGTAAATCAAAATCTGTTATATTATTGATGCATTTATCACCATGTTCAATTTTATATTTTTTAATTTCAAATTTCTCAAACCAGCTTAGTTCTCTCCCTTTTTTGAAACTATGTAACACTCTTGTATTTAAATTTGAAGTGAAATTATGTTTTGTTTCATTTAGATGGTTCTTAAATTCCGAAAATTTGCTCGATTTAGGCAAGTGTTCTTTTACTCATGTTTTTATTTGTCTACCGCTTTGTCCTATATATTTAATATCAAATTGTTACAATTGAGTTGGTACACCCCACGTTTTGCCAAGATGTCTATTTTGTCTTTAGGTTTTGAGAGGATGTTTTTAAGTGAACCCGTACTTCTGAAAGGTACTCTAAACCCTTCTTGTTTAAAAATTTTACTAACCTTTTCTGATAATTCACCAATGTATGGCAAACAACGGAAACCTAATGATTCAAGTTATGGTTCCGTCTTCCAGAATCCGTCACCTTCTGAATCAACAAACTTCACTTCCATATATTTAAATAGGGCTCAGGCGCTAGGGCCGAAAGTCTTCCGAGGGTCTTCCGTTAGTCTTCTATTAGTCTTACTCTTAGTCTTATGCTAGACGGAGTGTTATGCTAGTTGTTGGCCGGTTGTATAAAATTGTATTCGTTATTATAAATAAAGTGTTTTTTTTTTTGGACTTTTATTATAACGGATTACATAACTTTCATTTGTGGTGGAGTAACTTAGACCTATTGTTGATTCGTTCAAAAGTTAATTTTTTTATTCTTTTCACTAGTGACCTATCAATAAATATTTCTTGATACCCGTTGTTTTTTGCTAAGGTTTTAATAATTTTTAATTATTTTTTATAGTTATCAGGTGTTAACGGAAGCTTTAACATTCGGTAAAATGAAATGAATGAAACCAGCAGCCTTTTGGGGCCATGGGTGGAAAGAATCCGTTGGTATCATAGTTTTTGTAGTTGTGGACTTTCTATATACGTGTATTTCTATTAGGTTGTTTATTATGGACAGTTTTAGGTTTAAAAAATTCAGACAACCATCTTTGCCAATTTCCAATGTAAAATGTATATTTCGTTGTAGAGAATTAATTAGTTGTAGGAATTCTTTGAGAGCCTCTAATGTTCCTGACCATATGCATAAAATATCACCTACGTAGCGTTTCCAGAAATGAACAGATTTAATTAATTTGTTCCTTGATTTGAAAAGATTTCTTTTTCGAAATTATCCGTGAATATTTCAGCACAAAGTGGGGGATAATGGAGACCTTCTTCTGGTTCTTCCAAGGTCTTACAAGATTTCCAGAAAATCCGCTGGATGAATTTATGTCTCTGGAGAACATTGGTTTCCCACGAAATATGACATTCCCACGTAACCAGCTTTCTCGTTTATTTCCTTTAAGCCTTTAATGATTTTGAACCTTTGAGAATATTGTTGTATTTTTTGATGGATACGTGTCAATTTGACTGGACACTGTCAAATCCGCTGGTATCCATGACGCTTCGAAGGAGAGTGATCTGTAACGTTCCATTATTCTAATCGCCGTAAAACATTAAGCGCGTTTAATTCCGGCCAGAATTGACCTGTAATCCTAAGCCGGAGCTCCATATTCTTCCACCTTTCCATAACAGTTCCAGCGCACGTGATATACGTGAAAAAAAAAGAAGAAAACCATGAAAAGGGAAATAAGTGTTCTAATTTGGTTTATTTAATGTGTATTCTATTATATATATGTTAATTTATTTATTTTATATGTAATTTCTAGAGAGAGAAAAAACGAGGTTTGTTTATTGGTTTTGATAGTATTCGGTAGTAGTTTTATAGTCAGCTCAGTAAGGTTCTACTTCAGAGGAAAAAAGATATCACCTTTAGAACTAAAAAGGCTTCGTTTCTTTAGGATTGAAACGGAATGTAAGGTAGACTACTTTCACAATCTATAGGGGAGCCTATGACTTGCCCCTTTCTGTAAAAGAAACAACGTTTCCAAACCTTCCTCTCCGAGCATTAGATTTGTATGTAGACCCAGCGGCCTTTCATGCGTGCACCTACTGCAGGATTGATAATCGTCGAGGATGTGGGCGAACGTTTGAATTTGAGTACTGTAATTTATTCGTGGAGCAAATGGGAAGGAATCCTGTTTCGTCAAAAATGTTTGCCTCGATAAACTTTGGCGAGAGCCTCTCAATTCAGGTTTTTTGCTTGAACTTCATTGGTTAATCTTATTCTAAAATGTCGTAAAACTGAAAAGGAAAGCTATTCCTTAACAATTGAAACCGACGTAATCATTCAACAAACAATTATAGTGTAATTTCTCTTATTCTCTCTTTCTAACAATTTCCAGCATCCTTGAAAGAGATTCTTGACACATACTTCTTCGAACACAATTTCTTTAAAGAAAATAAATTGAGGAAAGAACCACGAGTCCGAGACGTGAGTCAATTTGATTATAATGCATACTGAAGCAGGGTCCTGCACGTCCAGTGACGTGCAGCGTTACAGTGATTGGTTTGTTCTATTAAATGCCTAAATATTTACGAAATAACTTCTTTTTTCCTGCTTGAAAAACGCCAGTTCCAAATAGGTTGCCTAAATTTCTCACCTGAACCTTTTACTACAAAGTTACAATATTGATAAATATTTTTTGAAGCCGTGAGGAAGAGGTCAGGAATGATGTATTTTAGAAAAGCACATTTTTCTTTTTCCCCCGATTTTTCCGCCTTCATTGGGTCACCTACAGGTCATGAGTGAATTCCAAAGCAAATGTTGATTGGAAAAAACAAGCCAGATGTAAACATAAATTTTGAACCAAGTATAAATATAATTACATCTCTATTGACTTTTTTCCAGCCGGTCGCTAAAAAATACATCTCATTAAAGTTGTCAATTTTTGTGAAATAAAATGCAAATCGTATAGAAAAAAGAGTGAAATTTTTTTAGCCACATTAAAATCAGGAAAACTTATGCAACTACGTTCTTAATAACTGAACAAACACAAAAGATAATTGTGAGATAAGTGCTTAAAGTATTTGCTGGATCATGTAACTATATTTTTTTAACCGTTTTAAAAAGTATAAAATCATTCAAATCCATATAATGAGCATCCAACAATACAGAGAAATAATTTAATATTTTATTACAAATTACAATTTCTAATTACAACATGTAATTCTCAGATACATAGACATATGTGCAACTAGGGATTGTAGGGTTGGGCAAGACTATTTGGGTTATGGAAGAGTTTATTGTGGAAACTGGTAGATTTTTGAAGAATGTAGTTTTGGATAAATGCAATTTTAAAAGTAAGGAAAGTTTAGTGGTTCCGCCAAATTGGTTGTAGTAGCTTTTAGTACCGTACCTTTTTTGTAGATAGGATGCATGGTCGTCCTATTAGTTTGTACTGTGCAACGTAGCGTCCGTTTTGGTCTTGATTTATCAGTCGTGTGTATTGATTCCATGTTAACCATGAGTGTAGGTGATGCCTAGGTGATAAACACAGTCGGATTTGGAGATACGAACGTTTTTATAGTAGATTGTGAGAGGAGATTTCCTTCAGAATGTGACATCAACTCAATTGCTTTCATTTATTTCCTTTTTCTATTTCTACACCAATATTCCGAATTAACTCTGAAGACACTACGAAGCAACTCCAGGATCTGGATCAGGTGGAAGTATAACTGTGTCATCGGTAAAAAAATAGAAGGAAAGTACAAAGATTGGTCCGGATACACTGCCCTGCGGTACTCCCGGGCGATTAGTATCCGAAGCAACCAGATCCTTGATTAAACCAAAAGAATAGCTCAGTTCAAATTAAAGCAAAATATTTAAATATAATTTAGTGGTTACCGATCATTCTGGTAGCCTATTTGGTCTGTCCGATTCGTTTCGCCATTTCGCCATCGTCAGTAGTGGATTTATGTGTTAGTTTAAGGGGTCGCTACTTGTAATACTGAAAAAAGATTGTAGAGCATAGAGTGAAAGAGAAAGAAGATAGGAACGGCTTTACCTTAAGACTATCTTAAGTTTGAATACAACAATTTGTTAAATATCTACATGAACACAATATTTTTTGGCTTAAATTTATATGATTTTTCAAAATTATTAATATGAAATGAATGAAAATATTTGTTTATTAATTTATATATATATAACGAACG
>CM077101.1:7481617-7496691 GCA_039619505.1 Cimex hemipterus | reverse complement strand
TATATATATATATATATATATAATTTTTTTGTTTTTGAAACGGGTTCTCCTAAAAATAAGTTGCATTTAAACTCGGTTCATTCCATGTAGATCTACCGATTCCTACAATGCTTTTAAACCGAGACAAAACTGCACCTAAGTCTCTGGGAAAGTTTCTGACGGCTGATATTACCCTCATTAAAAGCCCGCTTCAATCCGGGACCCTCATTTCTGGAGTATTGGCTCCTACAATCGGCTAAAATTACAAAGTTAACCTTAATTAGAAATCCCATCAGGCCCCTAAATGAATAAATAAAAATACTTGGAAAACACCTTGCAACGTCATTATGGGTTAAAGTCTTTGACATAGTCAATTGTTTAAAACAACTTGTTTCATTGAGAAAAAAACCGACGAATATTCTTTTCTATTTTAAGATATTGCTTCAAATCTTTTATGATTGATGATAGGTATTTAATATTCCAAATAGAAAATAATAAAAAGGAGGTTTTTTGTTCGTTGTTACAATAAAATATACATTCGGACCAATCCCTGAAAATGATTCTTTATTCTTTGCTCCGGAAAGGTTTTGGAACCTTTAGGATCACCGTTCCCAGGATAACCGACGTGCCTCGTTTCCCTTTCAGCAACTGACCCTGACCAGATGGCCATACAACATTTCACCAAACTATTGTGTAAAATTCTATTTTTTTGCCTAAAGTTTTTATAATTGAGGAACTGATAAGAGCTAGGGAGATTTTTTAACATTATAATTAAAATGAAATAAACAAAATACTTATTTACAAAATACCTTACGACAAGCCGAAATAAATCCAAATTACCAATGGCCCCATTTCGTAAGTAGGTTCAGTCAGACGTTAAAATCGGCACGTTTAAAGAGCCTCGGTTTCTCGAGCAATTTTGAAAACATGTCCAATTAAAAGTTTGGCGGAATGAACAAAGAAAGTCCGAAAATCACTTTAATTTAACTCGCCTAACTACACAAATCTCCTGTTTCATCAAAATAAATGCAATACTACCGGGTTTTTAAATAATACGATGTATTTTCGAGTTTTCTTCCATTGAACAGAAAGGTTTTTAGCTGTGCGTCAAAGTCATCTGCTCAATATTTTCATTATTTCAAGCTGTCGTTTTAGTTAATACACTACCAAAAGGAGCAGCCTTTGCGCGTTATTAAAGGCAATTCATTCATTTTACCTCGTGTACACAACGTATGTTCTATCCTCAAACGAACCTATGCAGAGGAAACTAGCCTAACTCAGATTCCGTAAACGAAACCATAAAATGTAACAAAGTACTTTAAATCCCCGCAAAAATAAGTTTCAATAATACCCCAATTTCGAGCAAGGTACTGTACCTAGATACATCGACAAACGTTCGTAACATGTTAATTAATTAAGGTTTTTAGTTGACATAATTGACATATATCAATTGGCGGACCACGAAAACTAGTGACATGTTCGTGACATGATTAATATTTAAAATGTCAAGAAGTTAGGACCTTTATACACTCACATTATATGGCATCGGTGAGCGCAATGGTTTAGACGTTGACACGGCGCTCATCACTGTATGGTAAAGGTCCCGGGTTCGAATCCAGTGGCCCTGCATTCGAACCTGACATACTTACAAATGGGCTTTTTTTTTCAAAAACACCGGCATCTTGAGGGTTTATATGACCTCTGCTGTTGCAAAAAAATAAATAGATAGATAAAAAAAATAAAAATAAGCATACATTGGGTGATGATCCTAGTTCAATTCTTGTCACACGTTTATTATGATTTAAATGCTAGTAAAAAGTATCAGGGGTATTCTTAGACATAACGTTTTATTACATAAACTTGAAGACCTTGGAATCAGAGATCTCTGTTGAAGTTTAATCCACAGCTCGAAATCGTAGTCAAAGAGTGAAGGTAACTTGCAACTTCAGTTCCAAGAAAACCGTTGAAAAATTATTTTTAGAGATTGTTTTCCCTGAACCGTCTATCGTTACGAGCAAAGTCAAAACTTACTTGCTTCTCTACTAAAAGCCCCATAGAAAATGTAAAAATTACAATAATGATTGTACCCTCCCTAATTGCGTTGACATGGAAAGGGTAGAGAAGATAATCTGTCTCGGTGTTACCATAGTCAAATAAAACGATTAAAACGATCTTTGAAAGTAGTTTAAAAAGTGTTGTTAGAGAAAAGAGAAATTTACTTTCTTCGAAACAAAAGCTTTCAAGCACTTTTTTGTTAGTTTTGAAAACCATGTTCCACTGTCGTAAAGAAGACCCTTCCTACATTTATTTTTCACCATAAATCCTTGCCACACCTTTCTATTCACAGGTCGCTTCATGCATTTTTCAATGGATGGGGCAATTACATTGATAAATTCAAAAACGTAAATTACAAATGAGTAATTTCTAGTAAATTTGTGATTGTAGCAATTATTTATAGTATATACAGTGAACCTGTTAGCATTAACGATCTACAGCCTAAATGTACACGTATGTTAAATCCTTATACATTGACCACAACAGGCTTAATATGATTTCTCCTGTATATAGTAAAAAGTGAATTAGAAAAATAAAATTTGCAATTAAACTTAAATCACGGCAATTTAGCGCCTTTGGTGAGGCTGTTTTGACGTAAATTCATTTAATCATTCACTTGTTTAATTTACCTCCCTTTGTGTACCTATAAACTTATGCATTTTTTATCATTTTTCAATTTACATAACAATTTATTACATATTTAATGATTAAATGTACAAATTTTGATCGTAGCCCTTAAAATGATATTCCGCTATGGTACCTATACTCTCATTTTTATTTTGTACTGAGGCAAGAATTTCATTATCTTTATGTAAATATATTATGTAATTACCTAATTATCGATTACGTTGTATATCCCAAAACACTTCCTCCCGCGGGCAACTCGTCACATTTTGCTAGTAGGCGCGTTGGCGTCTCCTCTACTTCCTGGATTGTACCAATAAAAATGCAATGAGTCAATTCCACGGTCTCCTTAAACAGACATAAACAATTATATTAAAATATTAAAATAAAAGGCTGCTTTTGGTCTTACGGGCTGGAAGTAGGGATTCAGCCAAACATTCCAATATCGGCCATATATAATCAGAAGAGAAAACGTTGATGCTCTCCATTTTACGTGCCCAACCACACTACCTGTACAGGCCTAAATATTGCTTTCGTCCAAGATTTAATCCATTTATCGCCATGTTCTTACAAATCTAAAACCCCATTTCGCCGAACGTAAAGGCGATGACCGTAGAATCTCCAGTGAAACAAGATTTAATAATAAAATTGCCAATATTGTAGTATCATAAGACTGGAGAACTGATAACGGGTAGTTTATCTTATTTTATTTATCTTCCATTTATCCAGTCTTATTTTTAATTGTTTTTGTACAGAGTGTTCTGTTAGAATTTATCTTGAACAGATAACGTTAACGAAAAACTTAAAATTATTTATTTCATATTTTTCGTCTAGTTTTAAACATTTTATTGTTTTTAGTTTTTATTTTTATTTATTTTTTATATTAAGATTTGGCGTGTTATAGGAAGAAGTTTACATCCTTTTTTACCAATTTTTTTAAGGATTGTTTTACTTTGAAAAAGTTGCTGCAATTAGATTTTAAATTGGTCAAAGAATAACAAACATGATGCATTTGTTTTACTGCTTTCCAGTTTTATTAATTTTTTGGGCTGATGTTGCTGGGTCTGCTACCAATGGTTTCACGATTTTAGTTAATAAATGGTTATATTTTTAAAAAAGGTACTCTACACGTTTTAAATATCAAGAACAGCAAACAGGAACACAGAGATTTTCGAAATATGTAGAATATCCTTTTTTTAAAGCAATAATTTATTAACTTAAACCCCACCGCTAGCAACCCATCAACATCAACATCAAGATAAGTATTTCTCATAATATGGTTCTTAATTCTTTTCTTTCCTTCGTCAATGACAATTTTGATAGTGTTTGCACAACTGGTCTTATTGGATTTCCACAACATGAAAGGCATTACAGTTAAATTCATGAATTTTAACTATCCTCCAATAGGTTTTTATCGGCCCGTCAAAATGAGCGGAAAGGTGGGTCCGTCATTGAAAGTGGCGGAATTGTTCTTCCTGCAGTTGGGTTGTTCCTCAAGAAATTTCACAGTCGCTCGTGGGCGAACTACAAATCGCTTACTCGTGCTGCACACAGTATGAGGAAATGTGGATCATCCGTTGGGGGGGGATTAAGCAACCGGTCACATCATTTTGATGAATAACTAATGGTTCTATTTCATCTTCTCGAAAGTCCACACTCCTCCTTCGTAATGACTGGAAAAGGTTTTAGGTTTTCAAAGAACAAGAATGGATATGTCCTCAGGACATAAAAGTTTAAATTATATCTTTCTCATTTTGTTCAGTGGATTCGTGTCAGAGATTTCGACAGACGGTTAATCGTCAAATATTCGCCCATGCATCCTGCTGGCTAGTGAATCTAACTTCACTACAATCGTATCCTCAATCGGTCGAACTTTCGAAAGGGGGTGAAGGAAAAGAATCAGGCATTTACATCACCAAAGTTTGTTCACATTCTGTGCCATAACTTTGTTATTATTAGACCAATTTACAATCAGATCGCGGCATTGTTGCCAGGGCTAAATTTCCTTGAAAACTCTGGGTAAAAACATTCTGATTCACAATTTCCAAGTTGTACTGGTTCTGAAGCACCCTGGCAAAAAATATTTAAAAATAGAGATAAAAATTTAAAACTAAATAAAAAATACTAAATTCCAATTTTTTGGTTTTTCGATAACGTATTCTGTTCATGAGAAATTCTGCGGGGTCGTATAAAAAAGGGAACCCGGTATAAATTTCCTTTATCGGTATTACTTGTTACCTTTTTTTCACGTTCGTTTTATTTGTTTTTTACAACTACATTCTTCGATGCAACAAGTAAAACAGATAGTATTTACATGTTAACTTATTAAAGGTGGCGTGAAAGCTTGAACAATTATCATCCAGTGATGGTAGCCGTTAGTACTTCATACGATGAGTGAGATGTATTCCTTCGTCGATGTCAATCGCTAAGGTTGTCGCGGGGCCACCGACGCTTCAGTCTTCTGTTGGGATTATTAGGTAACGTGGTGCATGACAGGTTTTTGACTAAAAGGTTCGGATTATGGAGTAGTTTGGAGTGGAACGTTTTGTAGCGATGTTGGGCTAGCTCGGTAACAAAAGGGACGTATAAGTCAGTATGGATGGTGTGATTGGATACATAGAAAGGGGCTTGTACTATTGTTCGGAGGATTTTATATTGAAGGGATTGGATTCGATTGAGGTTAGAACGCTTAGCAGTACCATAAAGTTCAAGTCCGTATATCCAAATGGGGGCCAGGAGTGCAATGTAAAGTTTTCTTTTGTTTGTTCATGAAAGTTTTGATCGTCTGTCCATTAGTCGTTTAAGCATGAAAAATCGTATATTACAGTCTGTGCGTTTAAGTCGTGTATGTGGGTTCCACGTCAATCGTTTGTCTAGGTTGAGTCCGATGTATCGTACATGGTTCGCAATTGGGATGGGAATGTTGTTGAGGTATACTGGTGGGAGTGTTTTCTTGTTTAGTGTAAATATTACGTTCCTTGATGTGGTTTCGTCGATCTGGATTCTCCACCGATGGAGCCAGGATTCTAGGGCGTTTAGGTGACTTTGAAGATTACGAGAAGCAGTGACAGGATCTTTATCAGGAGAAAGGATTGCGGCATCATCGGCAAAGGTGAAGGTAATAGTGTTTGGTTGCGTAGGTAGGTCGTATGTATAAATTGAATGGGCCTGTAGGACGCCTGCAAGAAAAGGATGGATAGATGACAATGAATTTTGGTGAGATACTTGGAAGTGACGATCGTTAGGATAGGATTTTAGGATAGTAATAGGTGGCTGGTAGGATGTCCTTGAGCTCGCACAGCAGCCCTGAGTGCCATACTCGGTCAAAAGCTTGTTACCGAATTTTTTTTTAAAACAACTTTAAACAACGTTCTCCTCTTGATTATTACAGTATAGAAACAATCCATTACAAAATGTTTTAAGTTTTAATTTTCAAGTTATTAACGAACATATCGGCATGTTGCATGTCTTTGCATTATGGTTACAGTTATTGAAACTGGTTTCCACATTGTCTCTATATTTGTACCTTAAAATGAGCTAATTATAGAAGAGTTTATTATTCTGTGCAAAACTCACCATGGTTTAAAATGGCTACTTGAAAATTGCGGTTTTCAGGGGCAATGGCTAGTCCTAGTAATTGACACTGCCAGTACGCATATCAATTTTTTTTTTTGATCCAGCGGATCAGCTGCCTGAAAAGAAATTACGAACCTAAAAATCTTTTGTTTCCATAATTTCTAATGTTCTATCTTTGAAGTGAACATTTCATGTTTGTACAGTATATATATTACAGTTATTTAAACAAACGTAAATATCAAAAAGAAGTCTAGCCTTTCAGGCACTTTCTTTTTCTCGTTGTTAACTTTGTGTTTGAGGCGAGTTTTGAAAATTCAACAGTAAAGCAAATTTATGACGTTTTCCCATCGTCGGAAAAGCGTCCCTGTATTTTCTTCATAAATAAAACGTTGTTCAATAAAGGGCAGGTTAAGAATGAGATATGCAGTTGGGGCACTGACGTGACGGCTTTTATTGTCGATTTATTTCAGACATGTTGTGTATGTAGCCCTTATCCAAAGCCACTTTCGCTCTGTTTCCGATTGAGAAAAAGCCCTGACATAAAAGAGAATAAATGGTATTATGCCTTTTCCTCTGATAACATTTGACATGGAGATTTAGCTTATGAATTCTTCCTCGGGGAACAAGGTTTTGAAAGGATCATTTTGATCTCAGATTATGTTACCAACGCAATATCGACGATATTACTCTCAGATAACGATCCCCAGGGATTCTTCAACCGTTTGAATTTTCTCATCTTATCAGCTTGTTTTATATGAGTTTTTAATTAATTTTAACTTGATCTTATTCTGGAGAAAACTCTTATAGAGAAAAAAATCTACCACCTCGAGTTAAATCACGCAAAACACTTTTTCTTCAACACTTTATTGCAAAGTGCAATTTCTGATTACACATGGATATTTTTACACTTCAAATATGTACATATTTACAATGAGAGTAGCAAATAATCAGTATTATTGTTTCAATTCAATTCACCGAATATTCTTTATTTCCTAGTTCTTAGAAATGAGGTGGTCGGTCTCCTCTGGGGACGCTTATGGGATTGTAGGGATGGGTTCTATTGAACAAGGTTTATGCAGAGCTATTGGCTTGATGGGAGAATTAACAGTGGAATTGATAAATTAATTAATTTTTGGATAAATCGGATTTTAAGGAGACACAATACACAGCATTTGTAATCATCTGAGCTCTAGACTGAAAGGACTGGAGACTTTGGTCATTGGAAAGTTCAGCGTCTCCCCAGTTTTATACCCTCCAAATCAGTTGTAGTAGTGTTTTGAGGATTATTTGTACTTTGTCATCCTATTGTTTAGTAGAGTAGCGTCAATTTAGGTTTTGTCGTTTCAGTCATGTCTGCTAATTCCATGTTAAGCTTGATTCCAAGTGGAACCCAAGGTTAGGAATGCAGTCGTTTTGGAATAGGAACATTGCTGAATTGTATTGTGTAAATCTGACATGTATGCACATCCTTTCATTTATCTTCATGCTCCATTGTCTACACTAATCCGCTATAAATGTTACATGGCTCTGCAGATCTTCCGATGCAAACCCAGGATCTAGGGGCAGAGGATGGTGCAGCTGTGTCATTGGCAAGAATGCAAGGAGAGTGTAACCGTAGAGGGCATATCTGCAGTAAAAACGATTTCTACAAGATACCCTTGCGCCGTATCCAGTCAAACGCATATGTCACATCAAGAAAGGAATAAATGCCATATTCCTCGGACGCAAGGGATGAGGCGCTCCACCAACCCTTGCTAGACTGGGAATGGTAGGAGCGAAAGTTAAACTGATAATCTGGGAGAACCTTAGAGGCGTTAAATTTTTACACCTGTCCTTAACGAGAATGTTTGAAATACTTTGGACATGATGGAAAATGAACTAATCGAACGATATGACGAGGCTTCTTGAACCGGTTTGCCAGCTTCCGGATGATGTTCGCATATTTCCACAATAAGTGAAATTGGGGTTGTGCGGAACATACAATTGTAGAGGTATATGTGGATTTATAGGATTTGGTGGGGAGGGGTTGGAGAACTTGAGATGTAATTACGTCAAATGAAAGATCTATTAATATTTCATTACACATATATACATATATTTGTAATTAAATATTAGTAGACCTTTCATTTGACTTAATTATCTCTCAAATTCTACTCGGTAACAGATTGAATAGAACGATGAAACAAAGCATCTCTCTTGTTGCCGCATTAAATCATATATATTCACCTGTTTGAATGAAAATATTCAACCCCAAAAAATGAAAATGTAAAAAATATTCCCAGAACCGTACAAAATTTTTGTGCTTTGTCAGAGAAAAAGACACTTATAAACAAATGATACGTTACTATATTAAAAGGAATACATAATTATTTTAGAAGGCCGTTAAAAGCGGCTAAGGTCGTTTTACGCCCTCATGGATATACATATTAATTAACGTCCTTAAAGCTATTACATTCTGACCCATTCATAATCCTTATCCCACTGCCATCCAAAGCTTGAATCAAATTTCTGTTGTTGAATAATTGCACGGATGGTGGGGATTGCTAAATTTTTGTTAATTATGAAATTATTGCAAGATTAGATTTCAAACCGTGTTTTAAAAAATATCGTGACACATATAAATCTCGATTCTTTTACCTTTTGACCTTAACCCACTTTTTATTTATATGTATATTGATATTAACTGTTCCATAAGCGACATTAGGGATTAATCTTTACTATTAATCTTTGTTTATTTTACACGGATCAAAATTTTACTTGGATCACTTCAGTGTGTTAAAATTCGGTAGCCGCGGAAAATATAGGAATAGGAATCACTGGCATATTTTAACCAATACGATTAGTAGCATTATGAAATAGGCTCCAGGTTGTCAACGGCATAATAGACACGAAACATAAATTACATAAAACAAACATAAAAGTCTGCCCCCCCCCCTCCCCGAGAACCTGAGCAGGAAACGTGGAATCGTCCTCACCCGACACCAGCTCTTGGGCCAAAGCACGCCGGAACTTCAGCTTTTTGAACAAAAGTTTCCAATAAATAAAAATATTGACTTATTTTAGATTTTAAATCATCGAAATTAAATGATACCAAAGATATCTGCAACCTGACGACTGTTAGAAACGTGATTTTTGGAAGAAAGGATTTTATGTTCTTCCAAATCGAATCTCTAACAATATTTTTATGCAGTCTTATCCTCCTTTCTCCACATCGCAGTTATACCTTTATTTCCCTCCAGCTAAACTTCCTATCGTCCATCGCGAGCTGGCCCATTTAAACTTAGGATCTAGCGTGTCTATTTTTTTTACGTAGAACTCTTCTGCTATTAAAACAGCATCCTTCTTCTTTTCCTCATCTCAAAACAAAAATCCTTGTAAACAAAATATAGAGATCGTTTAAGTTTTATTGGACTGCTCAATATCTCTCTTACAGCCAGTTTAGAATTAAAAATTGCTGTACTTAAAATCAAGCCATATGATCCTATTTGAAGAACATCTTCATTTTTCCCAGTACATTAACGTTAAAATTTCTTCAGAAAAATTTTCTACATCTTGCGATGTATTTACAAATAATACTTATTGCATTACTTATTGAATAAATATTTATTGGTATGCGACGTGAATAGCGTAAATAAATGTAATGCTAAACGTAAATCGATTTTGTAGAGAACGCTTGAATGCTGAAAGGCTGAAATACCGTCGGTTATGTGAATCTGGTCGAGTGAATTGTTGGAGGTGGTGTTGCGGTGGTTAGCACGTAGACCTGCTAAAAGATACAACACACGAATCCCGAGGATAATTTGTGGTGAGAGTAACTTGAGATGGCCTTCATGCAAATCTCAAGGCAAAGGGAACACTTATTTATGATTCATAACCCGCTGGTTTTCCTCATTGTACGACATCTGCCTTGATTTAACATACTTTCAACCAGAGCGCTACTATCTTCGCTTCGGGAAAATCCAATAAATTCCCAATCGGTCATCATACCGTCTGCTTAGGTCAGGTTTTTCAATTTTCAAACGTTTTTACAACTTCCTTTCTCAATTAAACCCTTAAAAAAGTTTCATCTCATTGCAAAAAAAAAAACGTTTCTTTTTATCAAACGGCTCGCCGGAGATAAAAAGATAAATAAATAATCCTCAATAAAACCCGGCATTAATCCGGGTCGCTTGAAGACAACGAGATTGGAACGGTGATTTCTCGCGAAGTTGAAGAAGTAGTGGCGGGAAGTGAGAACCATTACCATTTCAAAATACTATCAACATGACCCTAAAAACTACAGGATTCTAACTACAGTTAGCAAAGTCGTTGTGAGTTCCTCTAGCATCTAAAACCTCGACGTTGACCAACTCCAATCTCCCAAATCCTCGTCATTCCCGTATTACAGTAATTACAAAATAAATTTCCTTTCAGGGTAGTAACTACAAACAAATTTTGAGTTGCTGATAATACTTAAAATTGTTTTATTAAGGTGATTATCGGCGTTAAATTTGTGCATTCCAAGTCCGTTTTATGCATTGCAAAGGGCTATTTGTGGAATTTTCATAAACAATTACTATGTCGGTATCCAACCCGATCCCTCACTATTAATGTTAACTACTTATTGTTTGACAAAATGAATAGTAAGCAATAGTAGTAAACATCTATCTTCATAACTTGAGCACGATTTTATTTTTAATTCAAAACTCAATTATCCTGATCATTGTGTTAACACTGAATTCATATCTGTATTTATAGATAATAAACTAAGCGTAAAATGCATGGATGCAAAATAACGTTTACGACAATCCTTGCATACCATTACGCGTTTTTATTTGTAACGAAACTTTACTCCAGTCAATTGGCTAAGTTGTTGAGTTCGATTCCCCTTCCCCAAACAAAAAATTTTGTTCGTAGGAACGTACTCTGGCTACACCTTAAATAATGTACACAAATTTTCTTGCATGGCCATTTCTGCGCCATCGATTTTTCCTTATAGGGGGAGCTTGGTTTGGTTTGGTTAGGTTAAGTAAGTTATGGTAAGGGTTGGGTATGGTTTGCTTAGAGTTAGATTAGGTTTAAGTTTGTATAGCTTACGTTGGGGTGGGTTAAGTTGGAAATAATAAGTTAGCTGAGGGTTGCAGTTGAGGTAGGGTTAGAAATAAGTTAGGTCAGGGTTAGGTTACTCTGGGTTCGATTAGGTTACATGCGGCTACAGTTGAGTTATGGTTAGGTAACGTTAGGTTGAGCTAAGTTAGGTTAGGAATGGTTAGGTTAAGTAGGACTAGGGTAAGTGATAGTTAGGGTTGTGTGTATACAATATATTTTGTTGTATAGATGCATGTACAAACAAAAAGTAAAGATAATTGCGAGATCTCGACCGAAACCGTTTTCTGACCGTGGAAAGTTTTAATATGTTTCTACGACACTATTTTTCTAATTAAGGTTCAACAATTTTCAGTTTTTACTCGTCCACAAAATTTTATTTACCTACGAAATTAAACAAATAATCTTTTAGGGTATGGGGTCAATTTTTGAATTGATTGATGATATTCTAATTAACGTTTTATTGATTTCTTTGGGGTTAAGGTTAGTGCCGGGTGAGGTTAGATAATATAGGGTTATAATTTCTTGGTGAGAAAAATATCCCATAGAACATACTAATAATCTTTGGGTCAGGCGTCTTTGAATACTACGAAAATTTCGAAAAAAATCCTGCAATTTTTAAGGTGGCCGAGTAGTTAGGGCGTCCATGGTTTTTGCCCAAATATTTTCGAGCCTTTTGATGAATGGAAGCCGTCCTTTCAGCAGTATTTATGTACTAGCAATGAATGGATGTGTGAAAATCGTCGCAATTTTTTTTTTTTTTTTTTTTTTTTTTTTTTTTTTTTTTTTTTTTTTTTGAGGGAATGTTTGAAGAAATCAATTGTATTCCGCCGAAGAAGGTGCGTGTGCTGATTGATGGCGAATCTAGTAAGGTGGTGAAAGGACTGACCCAGGCACGTATTGAAATTCCATTATTCATGCGGGGATCCAGTTGTCCCTAGACAGTCTATCATGTTTGTTTAGTCCCTGTCGCCGCCCACTGACAAATGTTTATTTTATTAACTATTTATGCTGCTTCTGATTGAAAAGCGTTATGCAGTTTGCAATTTACCAGCAAAGAAGTACTGCTGACCGTGTCTATGTTATTAGTCCATCTGATCAATTAACCGGTTAAATCGTAGACAATCTTGTTAGTCTTTATTTTTACGTGCTTTTTTAATAGTTTTATTTAAAAGTTTGAATTTGTGTAAATAAAAATCTTTGATTACCAAAACACGAAACCTCGGTAGCTCAAGGAAAACTGTAATTCACATCCTTCTTAGACACTATTGGGATGGAGTGATGTCAGCTGAAGTTCAGGCTTATAAGTAATTTTTAATGGATCATGCCCAACAAGTTAAAAATAAATTTCTAAACGTGTAATGCTGTTACAAAATCATCAAGCTTAGCCGAAAAGCGTATGTGATTTTTAAAGGATTTTGTTCGAAATCGTACCCGATATTACAAAATTTGAAAATTTACTGCCTCTAGCTTAATTTAAGCCAACAATACATCTAACAATTAACTCACTACCCTTGGGAGGCAGATTCCCAGAGGAGATAGTTGAAAATTGTTAACGCGTTGACAACTATTCCAAACATTTTAGTACTCTAGATAAGTTTATCACCAGGGTGGTAGGGGTTCATTAGGTCTTTCAGATAGCAATCCTATTTCCCTTCTGCCACTATCCTTCAGTTAATATGCCGTAAAACCTAGCCGCCCCAACGATAATTTAATATTCGTTCGGAAAGAAAATCACTTTCTGGGGAGATACGGTGGGGAGATTTTTTTAAAGATACTTCTAGGGGTGGAAAGTCAGTAAACCTTAAAAACACAACTTTTTTCACGAATTCCTTCATACTAACCGGTCCATTGTAGTTAATCAAAACGAATTTCAAATACAGAAAAATATATTTTTCACTGTGTTAAGGTATAATCAATTTACTTTTTTTTACCATATGTTAAAATAAATTTAGAAAATCCAAAGAAAAAGGAATATGTTATTCAGTAATTAGTTCCTATAAAACTACATGTTGGATGTCACAGACAAGTGGACAGAAATATTTTTTCACATTTTCAATTAAAAATGTATAAGTTATTCCAGGATTCAATTCCAGAATTGTAAGTTGGCTAGACCAGTTGGACGGCTAACCACTCAAACTACTTAAAAAAATACTTAATCGTTAAATGAAAGTTTCTAAATTATTTGATTTGTACCCTATACATATCAATATAGTACAAATGTGATTACAAAACACTTTTACGCTAATGCCAGCCAAAAGCTAACACTAAGACTGAGGGATGAAGGGGCAGGGAGGTCTCGAGGCCATCGTCGATTAAGGCGACGTGTCGGGTTCTCGGGATGGAAATGTGCAGAGTTTTAGCAGTTGGGTTAGCATGGATGGAGAGGAGAAACGTTTGGGATCGGGAACGTTTCGGTTCCTGGGCAAAATGAATATTGAAGAGTTATGGATATTGAGGTCATAATAAGCAGCTTTGACAATTTGTCTCAAGACTTTTGTCTGGAAGGAATGGATGGATGTTATGTGCTTGGAAGTACCCGACAGTTCCAAACCGTATTTCCAAAGTTGTCACTGTTCATTCTTGCGTAAGGTTAGTTTAGTATAAACGGTCAAGACATATTTCAGTAGTAGTGGTTGGTCAAGTGTTTTATTAAATTGTTGCCTCTTAAATCTTGCGTGTTTCTTTCAGGTATAGTCAGAAAATTTTACTTGACTGCAAATCTAGCTACCTCTTCATGTTGTTGATGTGCAGTCAATGTGAACATTTACTACATTTTTCTTCATTCAGTTTTGTCCTCCCCTTTTTGCGCCAGTATTCGATAAGCTCATGGTGTTGGATGTAGCTCAGATAGGATTCAAGTTGGAGGACAAAATGTGGTATCGCCCGCGTAGGTAGTGTTGATGATATTAGAATGTATAAATGAAAATAATTAATTTCAAGGAACATGTTGTATTCAATGCGATTAAATTAAAACAGGGCCATAATAATTCAAGCGCTTCGGCTAAACGCTTACTTTTACAAGATCTAGAAAACAATTTGTCAGTCTCTCAGCGAACAGAAAGGAAACATTTTATTCAATTCTAACTTAAATTTTTTCGGAAAATTAAATTAATTCTAACTGTGCCCGGCAGCGTGCCAAATGCTAATGACCTTATAAAAGATATTTTTTTTTAAACCTGATGAAAAGTTCCGATAGACTGTTTTCCGAACATGTTGATTGTGTGAATAACATTTAAGTAGAGTATTACGGTTATTTGTTTTGTTAACTTGATAAAATAATAGATGTATTCGATTTTTGCTAATTTTCCTGATTTTTTATTTTTGTTTTTTACGGCTTTAATATATACGATGTAGACTATTCAAATTATAATTGTCCCAGATATCCACGGCTTGGAATATTAAATAAAGGCCTTCTCCGCCCGATTTTCAAGGGACTGAAAAATAAAACTTTATTGAAAGGGCGTTGAAAACACGACAAACACGCCCCAATGAAAATTCAAAAACTCTCGTAACTTTTGGGAAAAGCGAACAATTCTCTCTACTGGCAAATATATTCTGCTCTGCACACCTTCGAGTTCCTAATTGATTTCCAGATTGCGGACAGTTCGGTCCAAAGTTAGCAAGCTTTAAGGATAACTAGCATTTTTGTAAGCATTGTTCATTTTTCATCGTATGAAATGATGAAAGTAGATTTATAAAACTATTTCTCTCTCTCTCTCTCTCTCTCTCTCTCTCTCTCTCTCTCTCTCTCT
>CM077101.1:7440013-7481607 GCA_039619505.1 Cimex hemipterus | reverse complement strand
TCTCTCTCTCTCTCTCTCTCTCTCTCTCTCTCTCTCTCTCTCTCTCTCACTTTACAAGTGGCCAAAATTACGGTAATCCTAAGAACTAGTAATAATAATAGTAATGAGGTTGACGGTATTTTATAATTCTTGTAAAAACAAACCCAATTTCACGGCGCTACCGTTAGACTAAACCCTCATGAACGGCAGGTCTTGCAAAACTGTAGATCTGTTCTTCGCCTTGATGTGATTGTATTTATTCTCTCTCTCTCTCTCTCTCTCTCTCTCTCTCTCTCTCTCTCTCGCTCTTTCACTTCTTTCAAAGCTTCTTAAAGTCGGGTGATTGATAGTAAGACTGGTCAAAGTTGGCCAAATCACTGCTGTTATAACTGAAATATTAGTCAATCGACAATTAATAAATCAATCCATCCACCCATTCATCTACAATTCATCCATCCAAACTGCTATCCAATGATAAATCAGTTCATGTTTCCAACGACTAAACAATCCATCTATTCTCCAAAAGCTTTCTATCATACTAAACACCCATCTATCCAGCCTTCCTCCATCGAATTCTGATAAATCCATCTATCCTCTTATGTGACTCGTTTATCATTTTATCGGTCCAACCATAATTATTGACCCATCTATCTATCACTCTATCTCATCTACCTGCCCATATCTTTTCTCCATATATCCACTGATCTATCTATCAAAATCTAACTATTTTCTATCTGTATGTTTACATTATCTATTAACAATTTGTATGGAATCTTATGCATAAATATTGCGCTTTATCACTGAAAATATTCCAAGTGTAGAACTGTAGCCATTGGATAAATATTATAGGAATATTTTCATTTTAAGAAAATGAACAATAAATACCATTGGAGTATTGTATGATCTTCTTTTGCTTTTTGAAAACTGGCGGCGACTGGCTAAATGTAATAAATTCAAATTAAAACAAGCTGAGGACCAAGTGCTTGCAAATGCTTAGGATTCCGTTTGAAAAGATTTTCAAAAGTTGTTCTTATTGAATGAAGAATAAAAGCATTCTTTGTCTCTCCCTGTTTAGACTCGAACCACTTTTGAGCGCAAATTCACTGAAGCCGGATTTTCAATTTCAACCTTTTATTAATCCATGATCGATCGTTTTGACTAACTTTTAAATCGATGATCGTACAATACATCAAAGTGGAACGGGTTATTTTAAAAATTGATCAATATTTTTTTTTTGCAATTAGTTAATGGACATTGATATTAAAAATCTCTTACGGTATTGTATTTTACTCTTCAATTTCTGTATATAACAATATATTCTGCTTTTATTGGCGTCCATAGTGTGCCCCCATGAAAATTTTCGGAGTGCGCAATAAACTTGTAAAATGTTAGTAATATCTCATTTCCCAATTCAGCTCTTCCATAGTACGCATTCAATTGTTCTGGACATATAAAAATGAATAGGTATAATATATTTTTGGTCGTTTTTTTAATTTAATTTCTTTAAAAGAACAAAAAACATTGTTTTTTTTTTACTTCAGGAATTTAAAAATTAAATTGAAATAATTTAACTCGGAACGGTACAAAGGGCGGTTGACAATTATTAAACGATTTATATCGTCCCTATTATGTCTTGTATACGCTGTATAACCTAGCGGTGCCAGTTAATATCCTCGGCGGGTAAACACTGTCGCCTTTTAAGAGAATTTCAATTTGTGTCAGAGGGTCTTTTACATAAATTTGCCTTATTAGCTGAATAGGGTTCATATTTCAATAGGTACAAATTTCTTCAATCGCATCATACCAAATCGGATGGAATTCTAGCCACTGAAACCCCACATCAAAAGCATTGGTTACATATATCATACCTATTATATATTCTTCATTAAAATTTCAAAGAATAACGATTTCGGAGAGAACGCAAATTCTCGCATTTAATTCATCAAAACGATCTGAACAAGACGAGTAAAGGACACCCGAAAAATGCCCGATACGTCCGACCGCTAAAATAATTGAAGAAGTCATCCAAAAATGAGGCAGTGTGTAAAGATTGGCGAACTATATTAATAGAGAGAATGATTACAACCTCCTGTCTTACAAATACTATCAAACCTATCTCCATTGAAAATTTATACAAAAGGATAAGCTACGAAAAGCTAGTACAGACTCTAAAAGTGAATAAATTTGTTCAGGAAAAACTTTCGAAAATAATAAATAAAATCACCTATTCCTGGTAAGGGTGACTAATTATAAGATCGTCTATCCGACGGCCATGTCGTTTTATCAACCTAAAAAACGATTAAAAATTTTTCTTCGTATAATACGTTCTAGAATTTATGTAAAGTGTGAACTCTTGTTGGATGAATCGCAGTTCGGATTTCAGAATGGTGTAAGCACACTTGAGGCCCTTTTCCCTTGAAAGTTTTATTGCAAAGATTTAGAGATATGAACGTCAATTTAGAAGCTTGCGATAGTGTGAACCAACGTAAAGTAATCGAAATTAAAAGAACAATTGCCGAAGCTTTCGCTAATATAGGAACTGTATTGCAGTCAGAAAAGTTCGGGAATAACATACTGTATGCGGACAACAGAGTAGTGCTAGCCGACAAGTGAAATGACCTGCAATACGATAAATTCCAATGTTAAGGACAGTACAAACTATGGCCCAATGCTGAATACTTCCAAAATCAAGGGTATCCCGTTCTTAAAACAGAATATACATAAATTTATTGGTAAATGGAGAGCGAGGGGAACAAGTGACAAAGGAGATATGGGGTCGAATAGGGATGACGGGAGCTACTTTCTTTTAAATGAAAACCTTTTTATTCATTTTCCGTTTAGTTTAGATTTGTATATGAGAATAATAAGATGCTACGTGTTTGCGCCGGGAAAAATGTACTAGTATGATGATGAAGTTAAATTTAAAAACAGAAAATGAGCATAACCGAATATAATAAAATAAATTTGAAAATAATAAAATAACAAAAATTTAAAGAATAATATAATAAATCTCATCTGTCTTCCGTCGTCTCTTTTCCTTCACTGACGAGGGTTCCAGGGGGATAGAGTATTGGAGAGAAAAGATGGTTTGGAAAAAAGGAACGGAAATCCCTTACCTCACCGTATCACGCCACAGGAACAGTTTGATCGACTAAAGTACGACTAAGACGACAAACCCCGATCTCTAGGTCGTGAACGCCACGATATCAGGGAATTCAATTTTAAACCTTTCGAGAACAAGAGGACGATTCGACAACGACTGGGGACGAATACAAAATAATGCTGACGACAGTCTAAAGTACAATGGGGCGCAAACGTTACTACACTAATTTCGGTTATGTAGATGCGAAAGCTGAACAGTCGAGCCGAGAATCTTTGAGATGTATTATACCGTGGATTCGGAGGGTTAGAAATGAAGAAGTGCGGCATGCCTAGGAAACTAATACTCACGATCGTAGAAAGGAAAATAAAGTATATGGGACATGTGATGCGTAGAGTCCGCTAAGATTTGCTCAGGTTAATAAGGGAGGGGAAATATTGGAGAAGCTTCCATTGGAAAGAGGCAGAACTCTGCGACGGTGGATTGAATGCTCGCCGGTGGACCATTTCAGGGCTGCGACCAACAAGGAAGAGCTTCGTAGATCGCCATTCTTCGAGAGGAGAAGGTGAATTAAGAAAAAAATTCCTAATATAGGGACCGAACGTATAATCCTAGAAACAACTTTTCCAATATTTCCACAGGGTTTGTTTCCATTCCAACTATATTTTTTATTGGGGCCTTTTTGTGACAAAGAAACTCGAGACATGTAAATTAATGTTTGTTGTCTTGTTTCTCATGACCCAAATAGCGTTTGCTCTGACTCTCCAGGATAACGGGGTACGGAGGAACTTAACTATCTCAAATAGTGAGATACGCTTCAACATATATTTTCTGAAAGGTTTTTCATCTTAATTTTTTTAAGTCTGTATTTTTTTACTGAAATTTGCATCAGGCCGAATCGCGCATTAATAAGCTACATACAGACGGTTCTGTTGATCAGTGTTATTTGAAGTACTGATTCCGAAATTACACTTTCTGTGCTTAATGTACAAATCGGCTTATCGTTGAATATGCCCATGTTGTGTAGACGTTTTTTCAGTTGCCAGTGACCGGTACATAGTCCTGTTTATACACTCACTGCTGATCCAAGTTTAAGTTCTCTAACTGTAATAGTGAGTTTGCCAGTCGTGGTGAAAGAGCATTATATTACTATGTATACCGCCCCTAGAAGGGCCAGCGGCTTAGAGGCTGTAGCAAGGTTAATCACACAGGGGTGGTGTTAGGGAAAGCGGTCTTAACGGGGTGTTCAGTTGCAGAGGTTATCCACTTCTCCTTTCTCTCGTTTGGATCATTCTGTGATTGAGAAATCTGTGTTGTTTTTGTTTACAAAAGACATTCTCGGCCTATATTTAGTTGGCAGTGTCTGCCTTTTCCTCACCCAAATTTCTATTGTGTCCTGGTCCCCAAGATAGGATTAGGTTGTGTTTCCCCGGTTTTGAAGATTTTAGATGTATTCACTGATTAGTTTTGATGTGATTTTTTACATGCTGCTAGAGTGAGGTGGGCACGTTAATCATATTTAGTTGTAAAAATATTGATTTTAATTGTACATAATAGAAGATATTAATACGCTGAAAAGAGCACAATTGGTAAGCGGCCACCGGAGACCTAACCCGACTTACATAAGGTTGACATACAGACACTTACTTTGGGGTCAAGACCGTGTTTGCAGAAAAAAGTTGCACCATGTGTCCCACATAATTGAAGGGTATCTTTCCTTGACTCCATATAGGACGCGAGTTGAAATGCCGCCCACTGTAAGAATTGTGCTCGAATATTCGAGACCTCTGTGATTTTTGGAGGAAACAGGGTGTTTTAATACATTTAGTACTGATAGTTTTGTGTATCTAACGTACGTTGAGAGTTAATGTGTTTATTGGCATGAGAGTATAATAGAGCTCATGGTTGAATATTCCGTAATCTCCGAACCTCAATTAGGCTAATTATATAATTGGTGTGGCGACTGATGGAGGAATATCGAGCACTCCATCATCCCAATTGTTTGATAGACAGTAGGAAAACCATCTAAATGTGAATGTAGGAACTGCATGCGTTAGGTGGTGAAATGGGCTACCCGTCGTCAGCATTCGGAGCATAACCTCGGCGGCTCGACGAACAAGGCTGTCTGACCCAGACGACCAACACCCGAGATGGGTGATTCTCGAGGCCTGTACTTACATGCAGATTCGGGCTTATGTAAATCCAAAACCCAATTAATATGTAGCTGAAGGTGCGTTATTAGAATTAGCCGGAAACATTCATTTTAATAAAGAGAAAAATGACTGGAGTACTTCAATAAAGTAACACCATTGTACATATATGAATAGGAACCAGGATAGAATAGAAGTCTAGAATTATCTAAGTTTCCTATCCATATTCCGTTGTCCTGGAGAATCAGATAAAACTTTTGGACCATCAGAAACTAGACAATAAATAAAAATGTACGTGTCTCGGGGTTTTTCACAAAAATATGCCAAAAAATGTTGGGGGAATAAAAGATAATCTTCACCTGTATAGTTTTACAAGACCACAAAGGAGAAGAAGGTAACAGGAGAAAATCAGATACGGCTTTTCTCACGGTTCCAAAAATGTCAATTTATATCCGCCTCGTACGCCTTTTTCGAACTTACTTTAGTCATGTTAAATCGTTCAATCGTTTTTATTTTTGGATAACTGTCGAACGTCCCAGGTCGGCAAGGAACCGGTTAAATCAATTGCGGTCCCTTTCAGGACTGATCGCATCAAGCATAGTAATGCAATCAAAGTGTTTTGCATGAATCAAAATACAAGAAGAAACAGAATTTGAAATGAATTATGCAAATGGTTGAATAAATAATTTGTCCCGATTCCCCTTTTGCTCCGATCATTTTAATTGACCAGAATGCTTATGTATTTGCATAACCCGTTTATCAGAACAATTCTTTCTAGAAAGTACGGTAAAGAATGGCAACATTCGTCTCCCAATTTTCCTTTCCAAGGCGAAAAGGATAAGAACACTAATATATCCTCGGATCTGATTGGAAGCCTAAGCCTCATGAAGCGAGTGATCCATTACGAAGTACCTACCAATCACCACGAGCACAAATATCTCCAGTAGCCTTTATCAACCTCCTTATACGATTTACAACTATTTGTCTTCTCTCTTATTCTTTTTTAAACATAAACGGAATTTTTTCAAAGACAAATTACTGCCATTATTATCGTAATCAGCTGTTATCATTTCTCATTGTAAATATTAACTACATACTACAAAAACGTTTTTAAAATTTTTTTCTAGGAATCCGCAAATGAAAAATCCAGGATAAATGATAAATGACTTTGCCCCCTAAGTCAAATCTAGGATATTCCCCTCTTACGAGTAGCCCAATGTAGTTTCGATCTTACCTCAACATTAGATCTAATGACACACCAGATTCAGCTTCCGTTATCTTGGTATCACAGGATGGGTATGATGATCCATAACTCCAACTTTATGTCAACTTCCTCTGGACAGCCCCAGTGCCCTGCTGTCCACGGTGACTTTGATTTGAAATCCCTCTTGGAGAGGGTAGAAGGGATTTTGTTTTCTTCTAACTGTTCCAATTTATTTTCTTCTTCTTTAAAGCAGAGCTGCTTTTACTTCCCTTTCCGCCATTTGATGGTGGTTGGAAGCTGCCGGTTTCGCAATGGCATCACTGTGACTTGGAATTGAATGGCACGCCACCGTCTATTCAAGTTTCATAAATGAGCTCACATTTCTCATTCTATTATTTATTTTGGCATTTTCACCGGCGGTTAGGGCTATAAATACTGAACTATTTTATTCTTTGGCTACCCGAATCAGTCTGCTAATTTCTCACTACAGAAATCCGCCGGGTATTGATTTGAATTCTTTTCCAATGAAATTCACTTTTCTTTTTATTCAGACCTAAAGCAAAAGCCGAGCGGGTCTTCATTGGAGTTTAGCCATTTTTTATCAACTACTACCTATGTCACTAACATCATCAGCATATCTATCTTTAATAATAATAAAAGGGGATTCATGGTGGGTATTCGAAACCAGGTGGTTCCCACACTGTTTGTAGTATGTAGTAGGCCCAAATGTCAGGCGGTTCCTGCAGGGTCTGTGGCACGTACCCGGAGACGGTCCAGCAACTTCTCTCTGGGCTTACAACAATGGCTGTTAATGAATACCTGAAGAAGTTCAACAGAGCACCAAAGATTATATATTTATAACTGGTTAAAGGTTTGGGCTTACTGCATGAGGTGTAACCTTATTACCGTAACCACCCTCGGGCGGTATTAAAGCAGAACGGTCATATATTTTACATACAGACATATCCGTTGTTTATGACAGCCTCGATATTGTGCCAATCAGCCACAATAAGAAGAAGCGCAAAGTATACGTAATATATATCGCCATCCTGATAATATAGGGTCTAAGTTCCTTGAAAAATATGAAAATACAGCAAACTATCTTTGGAGTCGGCCCAATAGAAACAAATAACCAGTGTGGAGGTTGTTCCTCTTGTCCTATCGGCCACGGACGTTACCCAACTACTTTCAGCAGAGCTGGAGTTGCATCTTGCATAATGAGCAGAAGGCTGATTTCCTCAGCACTTGCAGGATTGCAAGGTACTAGAGAAGAGGCACAGTGATATGGGCAACGTAGATGTTCCACGGGGAGATCTTGACTGAATACTCGTGACTTGTAACTGACACGTGACCAACTGTCAAATGTCAACTCATTTCAACTGCCGACTACTGACACCTTGTTGCTAGCACCGACTATTTCTAAACCTCCTCAGAGGGCTCTTCGTGGGTTTTCTTCCACTTGGCAGCTACTATCCTCTTTCCTCATCATTTTTAATTTCTTGAACCTTTCTTCGGAGGAGATTATCGACCATCCAAAGAAGACACGAAATGTGTTCCTGTGCTTCGAATTTTACATCATCATTTCAATTATTCAATTCAGTCAATATTATAATCTTTAGATAACAAATTATTAATTAATTAGACAGCTAATTACCTTTGCAAAAAGTAGTCTTCTCCAGAAGTTTTGAAATAACCAAAGAATTATTGAACCCTGAGTTAACTGAAAGTTCTGAATATAAAACAAAGTTACGATTGCAAAAAGAAATACAATTAAATGTAATTTTTCTAGTTAACAAATCTTTTCAAACAAGTTATACTACCTGAAAAAATTTTTTAACCGCCCCCAAAATTTAACGCAAGTGCTTCGCGCCTGATGTCCTCAAGGGAATATTTTGCGAAGGTCCACTAGTGTTCTTAACTATTGAATACATCGAGCATATAAAATTGTATAAGAGAAAATACGTGATTAATGATGAGTTTCAAAAATAAAATGTAGTGGTTAAAAATATCATTTTTAGAAGTGTAGACTGTAAAATATATGTAAAATATGAAGTAGGCAGGTGGTAGGCCAGATTTCAGAGTAATACATTGAACTACTTACATTATGTTGGATTTTGCTCTTGGCCGTTTTATTGAGACTGGGGAACGAGTGTAGGAAAGAAAATTGAAGAAAAGGTGCTAAAAGTGAGGTACAAAGTGAAACAATGTTAGAAACTTCATAAATGTGTAAAGTCTTGTTGGGCCAAGTCTGGCAACAACTGTCGTCTTATTTCTTCGGAGAAACGTCTTTGAGAAAGGAAGCGGTGAAAAAAGTTAACCCTCTCGGAGACAACTCGGGATTAGATATTCTAAACAACATCCACAACGTCTATAATAGAGCCTTCACAAGTAGACGTTACTGAGTTTGCAAACTTGGCTCCTCTCGCCAATGGCAATCAAACGGCTTTAGAAAGTTAGAAAAAAAAATAGAAAAAAACGCGATCTTTAATTTGACAGTTACGGTTGTTGGGGGAGGAGGAACCAAACTTCAATTTATTAACTGTTTTCCGGTATGGAAGCTACGAATTAATGTCAAAATGTCAACGTTTCATTTATCCAAAATTGTGTATCATATCTACTAAGTACTAATACCTCAACTAACAACTGACAGGATCGAAGCAATCATGTTTGACATGCACTTTTAAATCATGACAATCAATATTCAAGTGCGCTAAACTGGAGGCCGCAACGTTTTAGGCTGTGTACAGGGTGGCGCGACGTTTGGTGCGTAGAGGAAAGAGCGTGGATGTGAGGCTCATCACTGTAAGGTCCCGGGTTCGAATCCAGCGGCCTTACACTCAATCCCGACATACTGACAAATGAGTTTCTTTTTTTTCAACCCCGAGGGCTGATATAACCTCTGCTGTTTGGAACCCTCGTAAAAACATAAATATAACTGTTTCAAACGCTTATTCCAATTTTAACTAAAACACCAATATAAATCGAATATTAAAAACATAAAAAAACGCTAAAAAATTCAATATTTCTAAATTTGTAAGTGTGCAACAATATTGTGGGTAAAAATGATTGTTGAATACGTCAAATAAGAAAATTATTTAAAAAATCTACAAGAACAGGAAAAAGAAGAAAACGATTCCGATATGCACTCAAAGACAAAAAAAATTTATATACGTGAATTTATTGTATTTTCCATTAACAACCATAATACCTACGTATAAAATTAATAGTTAAGTATTGCATTGTTGCATAACTGCCCCTTTTAGACTTTATTTTGTAAAATTTGGGAACACCGCATTTTCTTGTGCATTGAAAGGATGTTGATAAAAACCATTTACAACGCATTACCTCTCTCCCACTCCCACAATCTGGGCAAAGACAAGTAGCCTTTGGGCGAAGCGAGTCGTGAGGGGTGTGCCAGCGCCAGTCCCACCGGCTGGCTGAGCTGCGGGGTTTAACACTACCCGTTGCTGAAAGAAATCATTGTTACAAACACATAATCGAGAAAGTATATCCGGAGTGCCTGATGCCGGCGAAGTCTTTGGTGAAGGCCACCACGAACTCTGTAAGTCAGCAGCCCTCCAATACGTAGACGGTGGCACCGCTGTTCGTGGTAGGAACACAGAGCGACAAATACTTAAAAAAAGCTCACGTCCTCAAAACGGAAAAGAGCGGACACTGGCTCACATAAGGGCGAGAAAGCGGTGATGTAGGAGCCGCGAGTCCCAACATCCCCTATGCACCCACCCATGAATCGGCCAACACTTATGTGACAATTCTCATGACCGAATCCTATAGAACACATATGGGAAATGTTAATGAGATGGGTTAGACATTCGATCGCTGCCTTCAGCAAGCGTTGAGCAGCTTCAAACCGCTCTTGTTGAAGAATGAGATCATGTTTCACAAAAAAAAATCTGGACTCAATACTTACGAGCTTAAGGCCGTCCGTGAGGCTAGAGGAGTTGATACACATTGATACAAGAGCAAGACTAAGGCAATTAATTGTTAGTTACAGTTGTTAATCTATAACTAAATGATTTTCCTGTGTTTTGATGAAATTTCTTTCAAACATTAAAGTTAAATAATTTTTATTGATACTCATGAATTTCTGATCTCGGTCAATGTGGTTTAAATTAAAATAAACGTGTTGTAATTAATATAAAGATAAAAATACATATCGCTTGAAATAAACAACAAAATAAGAATCTGTAGGGTTTTTTTGTGTCATTGCGCGCATATGCGTTTATTACTTTGATAATTAAACATGTGGTAAAATAAAAATATATTGCCACTTCGATTAACAAGGTGATTTACATTGGTCGGAATGGTCGCTTGCTTCAGGGGACTATAATCAAAATTAAAATGAGACCGTAAAGACGGGGTGAAATGGGCCGGTAATCCTCCCTGAAGAAATAGGAGTCCTATCTTTTTTTTCCGCCCTTTCCACTCCATCCTGTTACAAAACGAGTCGTTCCGCCTTTGGCTATATTTTGATCTTTTTTTTTAATGAGCCTTTTTCAGGCAAGATGTTGGCCAAAGAAAGAATAAACACTGCGGAACCGCATTGCCTTGTTGAAAGGTACAATGAATAATGACAGCTAGTGCAGACATTTCATTTAAACATTTTTCTGTAGAATTATAATTGTTTATATTACGAAAATAATTACTGCTTAAAGCGGAATATTTAATAACATCATGTTTTTTTTAAATATGCTACGAATAAACTACAGAAAAAATGTTGATATCCTAGAATTTTTTAGATGATTCACTTCGCTCGAGTTTATCCTTTTTTCACACGGTATATTGTCTGTCTGTCTATTTGACTCACATTGTTGCAATTCATTTCCGGTCTTCTTGGTAACCTAGGTTGTCTTTTCTATTAGTAGATAGAGGCGGAAAAAAGATAATTGCAGCTTTCCAACGGTTGTGATAACATACGCCGTACAATATGGAAAAAATTGCCCAAAATTGTTTTCGCTTGCTGTAAAAATCCCTACTCAAAGGGTAGAAAGGGTGCTTAAAACGAATACGAATTCACTTTTCAAATTTTTCGGCAGTGTCTTTTCGATTTTGCATGCCAAATACCAGCGATTGTTGTTCCAAAATTATAAGTCTAGTGATAAATTGATATTGACGAGTCACATCTAAAGAAAACTTAAGAATGGTTTAGAAATTTATGTATTCATGTAATAGCACACATTTGGTTTCCGTAAAAACTTTGAAAACACAGTACCGGAAATATGCAATGAAATGTCTATATGTGTGTTTTTTAATCCATTTATTCTAACTTGTAGGCGCATTCAGTCTGTTCATTGTTTGAAATTCAGCTTTCTGAATGCTCTTATAACTTTAATTTTGGATCAAATCTAGCGCAATTATGAATTTTTAAGTGGAACAACGGACGTCAGAAAAAAATTACACCCTGCTAATCCATTCCAAAAATGTAACTGGTAGTTTTCTATAAAAAATCGTATCATCATATTCTTGTATAACACGATTCTCAAGAGTGCTTAAAAAGAATTAGGATTGTTTTTTTTTTCCTTGTTTCCAAAATAAATCTTTTGCGCTACTTTTGCCCCTATTGGAATTGTTCGCCTTCTTTAAATCGACTCAGCAGATGGTAACAGGTAACTTAAGTGTTAACCTAAATTTAATTTTTAAATTATTTAAAGAGAAACATAACAGACTACGAAATGATAAGGGGAACGCCGGACGACATCGGAGAAAAAAATTGCGCCCTGTTTATCCAGCTCAAAAATGCATTCTTTCTAATGATAATTCGTATTTAAGGTCTTTAGAAAGTGATCAAAACGGATACTAATTGTTCCGTTTATATATATATTTTGAATTTTCGATCCTGTTTTTTTCGAAAATCACAAAAATAGTTATAAATTTAAATCGAACAGATCTACAGGAAAATTAATTATTAGGTTTTGAAGTGAACATATTGCATTTAATAGCAAAAATCAGTCCTGCGTGGAAAAATTAGAACGGGAGATATTAAATGAGTTACTTCCAATAATCTTGTCCCGGTGTGTAGCAAATACAGGCTGTTTTTGGCTGTTTGCCGCTTGATTGTGCCCTATGCTTCCCAGTCTTGGGGTTTCGCTATGAAACAGTTGAACCTCTATAAAGCTATTTTATCCGTTAAATGTATCACCTACCTTCTTTCACACCTAACTACATGATCTACCTTGAGACCTCAGTTGAACTTTTGTTTCAATTCACATTATTTACATACTTCCTATGTCTACAGGGTCCTAAACCTGCCTTACTACCGCCTTTCTAAGAATACAGCGCTGGAAATCGTAAGGTCCAAAATATCATGGTTCTCTTCCTGGAATAACTTGGCTCAACAATTTCATCTGAATGACAACTTTTCCCTGGACAATTTCAAAGAGCGGCCACGTTTACACTCAAAATTAACTAACAATATCCGCACTTCTCACGCAGTGAAATGTCTCCTCCGTGCTCAAAATTCCTCTAGGTTTTTGTACTATAAGGACATTAATATCAGTCAACCTTTCTTGAACACAGCGCAAGATTCTAAAATTCCGTCCATTCCGCTAGCTCGATGGTTTTTCAAAATTAGGTGCGAGTTACTGTACCTTAATTATAACCTCACAAGAGTCTATAGTGCCGATAGGTGCTCTCTCTGAAACAGGCATGCTCGCGAAGACTGTTTTCATTTTCTAGCAAAATGCCCAGTTTTAGCGGAGTTCCGAGCACGGCGTATAGGCTTGCCCTCGTTGACGAGAGAGCACCTAATGTTTTTATTAAATAACCCCGAGTCTTTAAATCTGGTGAAGTTTGCGATGGAAGCCTGGAACTACAGGAAAATGCTTGTTTTTTATTTCAACTATTAAATGTTTACTGTATATACCACAGACACCCTGATTATTTATATGTGCATAAATAGATATGTTGTTATATAATACATAATTATTCTGATATCGTGAGATGCGGTCTGGTGTGATGTAGGTATCAGAAAAACATTTTATTTATCGTGCCGACGTTTCGATCTTTTATTGAGATCATCTTCAGGGCCTGGGATTTACAAACATAGTTGTGTGTCCTCTGTTCGTAAATCCCGGACCCTGAAGATGACCTCAATAAAAGATCGAAACGTCCGCACGCTAAAGAAAATGTTTTTCTGATACCTACATCACACCAGACCGCATCTCACGATATCTGAATAATTATCTATTAACGGTCACTAATCTCTACACATTTATTTACATAGTTTTTTCTCTCTCTTTTGTTTATTCCTTAAGAAGAAATGTGTTCCTTGTTTACTAAAAATGCATAGTCCGACTCTGGCAGACGGTTGATAACCATTACCGAAATGTGCTTTTTTATTATGTACAATTTTTGTACTCTCTTTTGTTTATCTAATAAAGTACTTTTTCATTCATTCAAATTCAATGACATTTAATTACATATCTCCGGTTTGTTTTTGCTTTGATGGGTATTTATTTATTCCATCCTTATTTTAACTTAACTTGAATTTCAATCTATCCATTGCCTGATATGTAATAGAAAAAATATTCAGCTTTCTAAATTTTGTATTGACTTTTTAATTTGGCAAAATCAAGTTAAATGTTAAGTGGAAACGAACATCGCAGGCGAAAAGAATTGCCCCCATGCGGATCCAATCCAAAAAGGTCAATTTTTGTTTGCTATAAAAATTCGTATTTACAGGCTTATGAGATTTCTCAAATGGAATCCAAATTGCCTTTTTTTTACATTTTTTAGCAGACTTTACTGAAAACCTCTGTTGCTCTTTGTAACTTTTTATATATTTCGTCTTTTTTATAAAACATTTCTCATCAGAGGTTAAAAAAACTGACTGATATAAAAACATTAAATATAAGCAGAATATTGTATTTAACAAATAAAAGGCCTTAAGTTATTTTAAATATGTTTTTTTCTCAGCTCCTACGGTCCCATCGATCAAATTTAGTATGCTTTACTGAAAACACTTTTTTGGTTTTTGGAACTTTTTATATATAGTTCATCTTATGCAATACAATCATGTTTATTCTCTTAGGTAAACAAAACAAATCGAGCTATGTTCATCTTTTTAACGGTTGTCACAAGGATGATTTTGAACAAAACCTAGAGGTGTAAATTTTTAAGAGAAACCTTGAATATGGAAGAAACATAGTTGGCTCTAATTCACATAAAAATATCATTTTTTTAATAATATAAAAATTAATATTCGAGGGCGTTAAAGGATGATTAAAACAGATCCAATTTTTTCACAAAACAAATAGTGATAGCGCTACATAGCAATAGAACCGTTAGAAAACTATGTTGCCTCTGTTCCTACACAATAGATTATAGAAAAGCCAACCCCTACTTTTGTATGGATTTTAAATAATTAAAAAACAGTCTTTATGTCAAACGAAACCGTTATAAATCGTACATCATATGAAATATTTTATTTAAATAAAACGAGAAACCAAATATGTGTGCTTGAACATTGTAAAAGTGATTCATTTCCCTAAGGAGGAGGAATCCTTTGAACGCTGTCGCTGCTGAATCGATTGTAGGGAAGGACAGTTTAGAAATACAACTTTTCTGCATAACGTAGCATATTGCAATATTTATTTATTTTTCTTTATGCTGTGTATCACAAAATAGGGCACTAAAAGACAGATTAGAATAAGAAATATCAGAAAAAACGAAAGACGACAGGGAAATAAAAATTGGCGAGGAAAACATTTATTTTTATTAATAGGCAAATGACTCAGTGATTTCTTTAATTATGATATTTTTATTTGACCTCCGATTCCCAAAATGAATATTTTATTGATTTTGCAATACTGAATTTTCTTTATGTGATAGAAAAATGGTACTAGAATAAAAAATGAGATCATTCTCTTTGGAATTTCTACATTGGAAGTATCGGCATCAGTGCGTGCGTGCGTAGGCGACATGGAATCCTAAACGGAGAAAAGCCACGGCGACATTATATTACTCTGTGGTGGAATATTATTTCAATTGTTTCCTATTATATTTTTGATTGACACCACCGGCTTTGACGGTTGAGATGGATGATTTTTGCATAAAGAAACAAAGCCCTTCTGTAGGCACAGTTTTTAAGGTGTGAATGATGACACGAAATCCCGACAGAATATCTGTCGAGTGATCAACCAGAGGCACATATTGATCATACCTAACAATTAACGTCCGTGACAGGCTATAATATGTTACTTTAAATTCCTGTAACTGACAACAGACTTTATAATAACCGAGTTCGGACCACGTCAACCGTTTATTTTAAAATATGCCTAACCTTCCCATTGTCAACCTTTTATTGAAATAGTCTACGACGTGACTTCATTTTTATGTGTATTAAAAACGTCCCTTTTAAATATATACTGCTCTAAATCCGCAATTAGATACTTCCATGTTGTTTTTAATATTAGAATGTAAAATCGTATTTATCTGGCCAATCAAAATCTTCACACACCCTATATTTATAATTATCTCAATTTATTGGCACAATTTCCTCCCCTTTAGAGAACAAGGAGTGTTTTTGGTGCATTCCTGTATATGGCCTAGGGTTTTGGTGCGTTTACGATATTGGCCCAATATCCATCCTATACTTACATAATGTTCTTCCTTCACACCGTTTTGGTTTCCGCCCTCATCTCATCATTTCACGATTCAACAATGTTTTAGGGTTGTTGCCACTATTTCCTCGGCTTTAGAGAACAGAGAGCACTGCTCTGGTGCAGACGTGGACCAAGCTTTTGATAGGGTCTGGTGCCAGGGAGTTCTCATCCAACTAAAGCAGTTCCCATCCAGTACTTATTATCAAATTCTATGTAAATGACAGCTGCTTCAGAGTGAGGCGTGTTTTCGGAAGCTACACCGTTCTAGGCCGGAGTCCCACAAGGGAACATTTTTGAACCCATCCTATACTGCCGTCCAATTTATAAAGCTTATCTGCCGATACATCTCAATACCATCCTTATAACCTAAGCGGACTATACTTCAATTTTATCTTCGAACCTCTATCATATTTAAGCCAATAACGTTCAGGCTAAACAACACCCTTGCCCATGTCTATACGTTAAGAACAAACAACTACCGACACCTAAACGAGTAAAACACTTAGGAGTGTACTTAGAAGTTGACGTGGAATCCTTACGCAAGACCCCATCAATGTAATAGTTAAACCTTATTTTCTTTGACCTATTTTCACTTTTTGTAAAAATAACTGTTTCGAGTCCGCAACGGTTTGGACATTGACAAGACGCCAGCATTGTAAGGTAAAGGTCCCCAAACGGTTTTTTTAACACCGGCACCCTGAGGTGCCATATGACCTCTGCTGTTGGGAACCCTCGAAAGAAAAAAAAATATATATATGCTCCAAACACTTCTTTCAATTTTAATTAAAACACCAATATAAATCAAATACTATAAAAAATTTAAAAATATAAACTTCATTTAAAATTTTTATATAAACAACTACACTTCGTTTTAGCCAACAACCCTATCAATTTAGGTTAAAAACACACTCCCTGACAAAATAACACCTACGCAAATGTAATTATAGCTTTGAAATACTTGTTATAAATAACGAGAATGTCGGTAAACCTATCCTGCAAAAATATTGTTTAAATTTGCTCCAAATTTTTCAACTCAAATATTATCGGATCAAACCGTCTGATTTATCGATACGAACGCCTTTCTTTAAAAGCTTGTAGATGGGTTTTGAAAAGAGTAGACAAACTGGAAAGACGCACCCGTTTTCTGATTAAAGAAAGACCTTCCAACAATTTACCAATTGGAAGAAGTTTTATCTTGAGTTTAATGATCTTCCAACCGAAAATAACGCCGTACAGTGGTTTACAAAACAAAATTAAAGCAAATGTAAACTCGTTTTCATTGTTCCTTTTGTTTCAATCTCAAAATTGTCTCGACAATTAACCAAAGTTAATAATGTTATTCTCGCGAACGTCTCGCACTGTGTCTAAACTCTCTTTATTTTCATTGAGTATAACCTAATTAACGACTTAATTAACGTTTATTTCAATACATCGTTGGTCTCGGTTAACGCACCAGGAGATTGATTTACTGGAGCTGTTAATACTCAATAATTTATGAGCTTTTCTATTCTGTAGTTCGAGTCGCCCCCCTCAACATGAGAACAATTTTCCGACGGCGTAAATCATCGAGCCGCTAAACGCCAGCTTTCGGAACGTTCGCCGATGCGCCATACAACAAAAATGACACCGACGACTTGTAACGGGAGAAAGCAGCGAAAAAAAAAATTGCCTTTAAAAAGTGGCCGCTTGGGATGCCTTTTTCCCCTGCCAGACTGGGTGGCGGTGACATGCGGTTTTTACTCCGGTAAATCCCTATCGAAGCGGTCTGCCTCCCCTGGTTACACTCGATCCCCTTCCCACCTTATCTGCTCTCCTCTTCCAGTTCATCCAATCCGACAGAATACCTTGAAAAATAATTTACCGGCTGAAAGATGCCGGATTGACATTCCATCTCGGATGTATTAAAATAACATTGTTATCCGACTCTACACGAGGCCATTAAGAATTTTAGAAAATTATTTTCGTTTTTGTACTCTTAAATATTAATGGATTTACCTTTCATTTAAAATTTTACCTAACCAGCTCCTTGTCTGATTGTCTTTGGCTTGTCCTCCTCCAAAAAAAGGAATGCGAAAAAGTAAAAAACCACCGAGGAACATGAAGTACTGTGGGGTAGTGTGTAATGTAATTTATTTAGAGTGAATGGAAGGGCTTATCCCCAATTACCTCAAAAAATATCTCTTTGTATGGAGTGGTGTGAATGAATGTGTCAATACAATTTAATAGTGAGAATGGAGGTGCTCACCCCTAATTACTCTTAAGAAAATAACGAGTACTCTCGGGTGAAGTGACTGCTAACCAGTCCTATTATTGGGTTGTCCGGAAAATAATGGAGGATTTTAAGTTTTCATTAAAAAAAATCTATATAAAATATTCTGTTTACGTTTACAGGATTACTCATTTGTATGAATGTCAACACTTATTAATCCACTTCCAAATGATATTGTTTGTTTACCTCTGTAGCATTCCGCTACTTGGAAATAATTCAGTCATCCTTATAATGTCAAAGCGAGAATTTCGTACGATTTTCTTTTACGAGTTTAAACTCGGCCGAAGCGGAGCCCAAACGGCTAGAAACATTAACCAAGTCTGGGGCGAGGGTTGTGTTAATGAGTGCACTGTGCAAAGGTGGTTTAAAAAATTTCGGGAGGGAGATTTCAGCCTTGAAGATGAAGAAGGTCGTGGAAGGCCTTCCTCTCTTAATGATCATGTTCTGCGATCAGTGGTGGAAGAAAACCCCAAAACAACTGTTCGAGAACTTGCAGAGCAACTCAAAGTCAGTAAAACGACCGTCGCTGACCACCTCTTTGGTCAATCGGAAAGGGCCCATTTTGTTGCATGACAACGCTCGACCACATGTGTCACGTGTAACGTCACAAAAATTATTGGAGCTTGGCTATGAAACTTTGCCTCACCCACCCTACTCTCCGGACCTCTCGCCTACTGACTACCATTTTTTTAGACACCTGGACCACTACTTACAACACATAATATTCAAAAATCAAACGGAACTGGAAAATGCATTTATTGACTTTATCAATTCTAAAAATTCTGAATTCTACTCAGACGGAATTAATAAGTTACCAACACGTTGGGAGAAATGTATTGAGAGTATGGGAAATTATTTTGATTAAAGAACATTGCTTTAAAGTAACTAGTTTCTTTTTTTTTGTTTAATACCAAAATCCTGCATTATTTTCCGGACAACCCAATATATTCGTGCACGTGCTCTTTATTTGTGTTATTTTATCTACGATTGACGGAACCCTGAGAACATAAAGAAATTAGAAGGAATATAATGGGAGAAAAACTGTCCGTTGACCAAGTAGTTTGCGGCAAACGAAAAACCTCTTATGTGTTGGTGCCAGAAGAGTCTGCCGTCTAGAAACACCCATAAATGTCCAACTATCGCAGCTTTGGAGTTTTATGCATACTTCTAGTTCCGGAGAGAATGGAGAAGGAACTAGTACAAAAAAAATATGAAAGTCCATCGAGTACTACTGCAGAACCATGCCATATTTGGTCGATGTCTTTTTAACACCTTCTATCACGGGGATATTACTCGTTTGCAACTAGGTTACCTAGCGGAATAACAATTGATATTACAAAACGAACTTGATTTATTCCTTTTGAGATTTACGCGTTTATTAGCCATATAACGGGTTTAATGGATGTGATATTAGGTTACGATAGCTCTTCCTTGCCTCTGGAGGAATGTAGACACAATTTAGTGTGTGCCCAGATAATGGGTAAAGGAGGTACCGGAGGGGGAAAGGGTGAGAAAGCGAGTAGCGAAGACGGCCCCTTGATTTATTGCGAATCAATAACGCTGAATTAATGCCGCCGGAGTGAAGTGGATGCTGTACCGCTGAACACATAAGACTTGTCGACTTACGCCGAAACGGCAATTAATACCCTCGCTTCTCGCAATCTTCCCAGTTTGATAAATTCAAACGATCTTCACCCTCTGTGCAAATCCTGGGGGATAACTCATTCAGAGCTATCGGGAAGATAAAAAAGGAACTGATCAATATTCACTCGATGGCGATGTTTTTAGAATTTAGCCAGATCCATAAAGAAGCCTTCTCTTGCCATTCTAACGTTATACTTTCTTTAATTATACTTGACACCTATAAATTTTTTTCCTGTCAATTCAATAATCCTCATTGAAATGAAATATGAAAACCTCCATTAATGTGGCGGTTCCGCGCTAGTCACTATTTTAACTAAATCCCGACCTTTGAGTATTAAACTTACAGTTATATATTTTAAACCATAAATTTGATTGTTATAAACCATTTTGCTCTTTCTGTCCACCAACAGGAACGAATTCTCTTGCAAGACTTGATGATCGATAAAGTCAAAGCAGGATAGGCCGTGACCAGGGTCTATAACTTTGGATGAATCCTGCCATTTTATGCTTCACATTCATAAAGGATATGTGCCGATGTTCTTACTGACAGTTCGGAATTTACTTTCTCCCATGCATAGGTAGTAGTTAAGAATGCAGAGGCCGGTACAGAGGCCTGCTGAGTTCCTTCGCCTTCCTTTTGTAGATTTTTCTCCCTTAGCTTGTCTAATATCTGTGGCTTTTGTCCAGTGCTTGTGTTCTGCTTTCTCACGCCATTTTGTGCGTTTATGCTATAACCCCTGTGTACAGGGTTGTAGTTCATGAACCTCAGCTTGGAAAATGATTGGGGTTAGTTGTATTACTCCTAAATCAACTCACTGTTCCATCTTTGATCCATCTGTGCTCCATATTCGGGTCATTTCCTCAAACCTGGGGCTACCTTTCTTCCAAAGTTTTTTATTATATATTGTCAGACTTAGGTTTTCCCTGATTTTGTTAGGTAACATTATAGCAATCTAATTTATTTTATACATTTACAGAATTTTGTGGTTGCTACTAGAACTGGCTTTATTCCCTTGTTTCTCAGGAGTCTGTTGACATTCTCAAAAGTATCTTTTGTAAATAAATATGTAAGCCCGTTATATTGAGTTGGTCTTTGTAGACTTTGCAGCTTTTTCTGTGCCACTTGTTCAGTGTTTTTGGCCACCATACTGAAGTTCCATATAACACCAGTTGTCTGACCGATGTGATGACCAATACAAAATCCTGGGTTTTATCTCCAGTTTTTGCTTTATAATCTCAGACGAATGCTTACTAGAACCTTGGCTTTGTGCAGGTGTTTACTCCATGTGTACCTTTGGTCAAGGGTTATACCTAAGTATTTTGGTGAATGTTAAGGCTTCATCATTAATAGTCGGTTCTTTTGCATTTAGCTTCTTTGTTCCTGTAAACTGTATGTGATATATTGTTTTAAGGTTCAAGTTTAAATCCATGTCCTCAACCGTCTTTCTACAATATTTAAGTGAGGCAACTGATTTAACAGAATATCATAGAATTTCCTTTTACTATAGGCGTAAGATCGTACCCATCCCTGGGGCCATCTTTGGGTAGCTGCTATTTGAAAGTCTGATGATCAAGTTCTGAGCTTATTTTGTCTTCTTAGAATTGCTGGTAGTCAAATTTCCCCCTTCCACCAACAAATTGATATGCATGGGTTTTGCATGGTAACCAACGCAGTACGTTGGTCAACGGCCAATTTCATTGCGGTTGTAATAATTTAAGTTGGTCCAGAGAATGCATTTTTTTTCTCAATCTTTATATAAATAAAATTTATTAAGAAACCTTCATATTTATTTTTCCTTTGCGAAGGGAGGTGAGGAATGACAAAAACGTTTAGTTAGCTATTTTACAAATTAGTTATTATCGGTATTGATAAAAGAGACATTTTTTATACGTCCTACTAGTTAAAAATTTGGCT
This sequence comes from Cimex hemipterus, assembly GCA_039619505.1. Taxonomy (NCBI): domain Eukaryota; kingdom Metazoa; phylum Arthropoda; class Insecta; order Hemiptera; family Cimicidae; genus Cimex; species Cimex hemipterus. The sequence goes on along the minus strand of CM077101.1, from coordinate 7,459,723 downwards.
CCATAAGAAGGATAAATATTATAGAATCGACCAGTTAATAAATAATAGGTAGAAATGGGGTGAAAGGACCGTCTAATAGAAGGAAATCGTTTAACTGCCGAGCATTCCCTGATTATATCGCTATCGTTAGGGATAAGTATCACATTAAGCTTAGATTAAAGCAAACAAAATTATCATTTACTTAAAATTGTTGTACGTTTCTTCTGAGCCGGCCTGATTGTGGCGATACAGATATCCATACCTTTCCCCCTGTGCTTTTATCTGTAAATTTTAATTCTGACCAGCATAAAATCACCAAATGACAATTTAATTCCTGGATAATCTGATAAAGTATATTGAGATAACCGTTTGGTAATTGGTTGAATTTATTAAGGCGTTTTTCTAAACTCTATAAAAATATATTTAATAAACAATTAATTAAGCTTTTTAGTTGATTCAAAAAAAGTCAATGGTTCGAGCGGGATTCGAACCCACGATCTTCGGCTACATACGCCGCTGCTCTACCACTTGAGCAATCGTGACCTCGATCCACTCGGACACCAACTTCCCGTCTCAGCCGCACCTTTTGAATTTTCCCTCCTGTTTGCCACTTTTGAAATGTCGTGTAATCGGATTGGATTCTCAACGACAAATGAAATGGCCACGGCAAGCTTTAGTGAAGTATACTTCATTTTCAAAAGGTGGGGTACTCTTTCCAGTTCGCGAGTTGTTCTGTTGTAGGCTGTTTTATGAGGCGGAACTCGTGTATGCTCCCACAACGTCCGACATTGTTTTTTTAATAGTACACAGTTGATGTATTACCGGGGACTGTATTTGTCTAGTATTGATGACTCTACCCCCAATTTTTCCAACAGCGTTGCTTGCTAAGTTTGAGGCTATTTGTACATTTCTCGTCAGTTCAGCCACAGCCACATCAATATCACGTTTGGTTTTAAGGGATATTTTTATGTGAGTGCGTACTCCAAGTGTATATTTCCTAATTGAACAGGTATGAACGTGATTTTCCCATTGATTAGATCAACCTCAATACATACTGGAAAATGATCTGATTTCATTTCCATCGTGGCATAGGGAGTACTATAGTATGTTTGAATGTTTCTGGCAATAAAAAAGTCCAACATGTTGATGGAGTACGACCAGATTTCGTCTTTGTACAACTTCGTGTAATCCCCTTCCCCTAGGGTTAATTATGTTAGAGCCTCATATGGTGTGTTCGCTATTAAAAAATCCACCAGTGCTGTAATTTGTCCCCATATTTGTAAAGATTGCAGCAAATTCAACAGAGAGTAGATTATTCTCGGGTGCTGAGTAGAAGGCCGCTATTTGATATCCAACGCTATTTAAGTTTAAAAATATACGGAAGACCTGCATCCTACTTTCTCTTATAGGCGGCAATTCATCGTGTACAATACCATTCCTAAGCAGAAGGGCTGAGCCACCTTTCCGTGCTCCACTAGGATGGTCGGCACGGTAGATGTTGTATGTGGGAATAAAAAAGTTAATATGTTCAGCCAATTTTGTTTAACCAACAAATGGTACTTACTATTTAATCTTCTGGCATTCCAGGTGTAAATTCTTAATGGTTGACCGAGGCGGTTTATCATTTTTGGTTGGTTAATGGGGCTGGAATTATTTGAACAAGTGTAGCGACTTGATTTTGCAAGATAGAGATTAAAGAATCTCTATTGTCAACCAGTTTATCAAAGAGATCATATTCAACTTTGTCGGTCCTCGAGGTTGAAGCTGCGGCTTGAGCATATGTTACGTTTTGTTTCATATCATTTCGATTTTGCAAGAATTCTTAGGGGCAGAGTATTGCTGATTCGCTCGTATTCGTGTTTCTGTTCTTATTGGCGTTGACTGCAGTTCTACGTCTTGAATTACTTCGGTATTGCGTCATATGCATTTTTCTATAAACAGGGCACCCTTTATAATTTGCGGTGTGTTGGCCTTTAAAATTTGCACATACAGGAGTAGTTTCAGATGGTTTTGCACAATCTGATGATTTATGGCAATCGTCGCATTTCACCGACTTTGGCGCCTTGTGGCAATAATTTTTGCTACGCCCGAAACTTGACAGTTCATAAATTGTATTACGATCTTTTTGGGCTTCGGTGGTTCCACCTTTGTAACACCGTTCTGCAGTCTAGTCACTTTGAATATTTCCTCGTTCTTAGGGTTTGTTTTTAGGTCCAAAAAGAACAGTGACATTGTGGGTTTTAGTTTGGCCATGTTATTCCCTAATGCTGTATCTACTAACAAATAATATGAAGTTTTCTCAGATGACAGTGACCGGTATAATACCCCTATCACTATTCGGAGTTTCACCATGTCTAACTGTAACACTTTTTCCCGGGTTTTCTTGATACACGGATTGTGTCTCAATTGAGCGGATGCTATGCACTGGAAGATAATGTGGGGGGGCAGTTTCTTCGTACTTGTTTCATAAGTTTCTAACGAGGTAATTACTGAGCCTACCATTTTGTGTACGTGTTTTGACAGATAATGCGACCTATCACTCGCCAGAGTTTTACCTTCTTCATACGAAAGTTGTGGCGAAAATATTTTAACCATTAGACGGACTTAGTTTCATTTTTTTTTTTTTTTTGCATTGGCTCTGATCGGGGATGCGGATGTGGAGAGCGAGGAGTGTAGTAGGTTTGGTATGCCCCAAAAACTACAGACTTTTCCTTAATTCATTAATTCACATCAGCTAAATCTATCATTTTAAGGAGAAGACTGATTGTTATTGCTGCAATTTTGTGTCAGGTTTTCTTGGAACCCCGGGTCATGGGCGGTTGCTGAGCATTTGAAGAAAACGTGTGGTGTGTAACGAAGTGGGAAAAGATCCGGAAGACAGTTGTTGGGCATTAGAATAAGATTTGGGTGTAATGCGGACTTTTCTTAACGGGATTTTGCAACTTTATTCAAAACGGTAACAACATTTAGGTAGTAATACATTCTACTGGAACATAGAAAATGAATCTAAGGATTCTTGGGACGCCTACATCTATTTCGGCTGCCTCATTGAGTTGTATAAGTGTATTTTTTTTTTTTTTTTTTTTTTTTTTTTTGTCAAGGAGAATTAAGATTTGTTGTCTGGTACTCTTTTAAGTAATCGGTATCCTTCATTTAGGTCTACTAGATAGAGGAAGACGTTTTCTATGGGAAGTGGGTGAGTTTATAATATATTGGAGGCGGAGTGATGCGAGGGTGAAGGTTATGTTTGTTACTTTTCAATATTTAGTTTAATTCTCCTTTTTTTAACCGTCGTTCAGTCGAATATAAGTGTAGAAGCTCAAGTTTCGTTCAGCTATGACGGGATCGAGTAGAATGGCAGTGTCATCAGCCGGAATGAGAAATGATATCACCACTTTATGCAGAATATAGTACCCTGAGGGACTCGTCATCCACCCTGAAAAAAAGATAGTGTGAGGATCCGACCCACAGTCAAAAATACCCATCCAGGTAAGATGAGGAAGTATGCAGAAGGAAAGATGAGCCTGAGTTACAGATCAAACCCAGGTGCCAGACTAGGTTCGACATCAAAAAAAGACTCCCGAGAAGCATAAGAACGGAGGGTGAAATTGATTTTCATGGCCTTTATGTGACATTGTCTCCGATCTTCTTTATACCAAATGCCCTATTTCAAATTCTATAAATTTAAATAGTCCGATGTCGAATATCTGCCCCTGGTTAGAATGACAGTGTTAAAATTTAAAGTGCGAAGATTGTAGTTTTCCCCTTAGCACGCTTGTATAATTCAATTAAAGGGTTATCTCTCTTTTCCAATTGAGCTGTTCAAATTTTAAAACGAGGCAGAGGGCATTTGCAAGGTCAGGGAATTAGGTGAAATACGAGGTACAGATGAGTAAGAGAGGATAAGAGAAAAGCCGGTCTCGCTCCGGGGGCTCAAAAAATGCGGACGTTAGGTTCTGGTTGGTTAGCTCGTCCTAATCTCACGGAGTGCATCAATAAAATGTCGCTTCCGTGGTTATTGTGGCCCGAGGCCTTCGAGAAAAAGTGAGACCCGATATAAGGGAGGGATAGAAAAAAATATGGGAAGAAAAGAAAGGATTTTTATATATAGATATAGATATATGGAGTACACATAATAAAAGGACGGCCCGCGGAGCCCAGATTCATCGAATGTGTAATGAAATATCTCGGCCCTGCCCTTTCCTCGTCCCTTTAGACATCACCTTCTTCTCCTAATCATATCCCTTATCTTCGGCCGCCTTCACAACAAATTCGATTTCTTTTTTCACGTCTGCAAATTAAATAGACAAAAATATTTTCAACGTGAACAGCCTTAGAAGAAATTAAGGAAAGCTGAAAATTATTGAGTACTGTAAAGATCGCAGTGAGTCAAACAATACAAGCACTACTTAAATTTTTTTATAAATCTTCTAATCCGACATTAAGAAAAAAATGAGGCCTTTATTATTTATTACACTACTTAAAAATCAATGCTAAATTGTATGGAATGGAAAATGGAACATCAAAATTAAATAGTCTTAGTCTTTTTACTAAGTAATTTTTGGAAAAAAAATCTAATAATTGAGCAATTTTCTGCAAAAATATCATCTAGAGAACTAAATTTTACTTTTACAAAAAAACAATATGATTTTAATTTCTATACTGAACAGATTCAATTTTTGTACTGACTGGTTTAAGTTCAGCATATAAATGAAAATACGCGCAATTACGACCGGTTTCAGAGTGTCATCTACAAATAACAATATGTGTGTGGGAAGTTTCGGGTCCAACTTCGGGTCGGACAGCTGAGGTCATGTCCTTGTTTTTGCTTACTTCTTTCAGGTGTATTTTTCAAGCTGGAGCTATTTGAGGGGTCTCGATAGATGTTAATTACTCTACTTTTTATGAAAATTAAGTCGACATCTTAAAAAGCTATCAGGTCATTTGTACTAACTGCAGAATGAAATATACAGTCATATACAGGGTGTATCAACTTCTACAGTCCACTCATTTAATCCGGATTAACTTTAGCACAAAATGGTCTTATACAAACCCCAAGTTAATTTCGGCTAAGAATTGAGTGGTGGTAACAGATATAACATAACTTAAACATACAGATGGAAATGAAACTAACTTTGTTATATTAAACGGGAATCTTCTACCTTATTCAACAGTTCGATTTTAGAGCTTATTTTATGACAGTTCTACTGAAAATAACATTTTTATAAGACCGATCATTTCTGAGTTATGGCGGACGGAAAGTACGCGAGGGTGTAAGCTTTTGCGTTAAATTGTTTGTTTTTTAATGTTAATCACTTTCGAAATAAACGGGAAGGGGCATCTTGTTGTTACAAAAAGCATACCCCTCACACATTTGCCGTCGGGCTTAACTCAGAAATGGTCGATCCTATCGAAATTTTCCGGTAAGCAAAAGCGGCATAAAAAAAGCTCTAGAATCTCATTATAGAATAAAAATGTAGGATTCTATAGAATATAACAAAGTTAATTATCCCGAAAAATTTTAATAGAAAAGTCATGCATGCGCCACAGTTGAATATTTCTAAAACGCACGGTCGGGTTCTCGGGAAGGAAATTAGAGAGAGCTCGAGCAGTAGGGTTAGGGCGGATCGAGAGGTGGAGGTTAATCTTTTGGTATCGGGAACGGATCAGTTCGTTTACAAAACTAATTTTGCGGTCGTTGTGAATAGTGATTTTTTTTCGAGGATTCGCAACAGCAGAGGTCATATAAACCCTCAAGGTGCCGGTGGTTTTGAAAAAAAAGCCTATTTCTAAGTATGGATTCGAACCTGGGACCTTTACCTTACAGTGATGAGCGCTGTGTCAAAGACTGATCTTTGCTGCCACCGACGCCCCTTTTGACAGTTTATCTAAGGACTTTTTATTGACAGGACTGGGCAACTTTGGATGGATCGGCAGAACCCAGTATGTCCAAAGTGGTTGCTGTAAAGTCTTATGTTTGTGTTGTCCTTCAAGTCATATTTCGAACGTAGAATGTCTTCTGTTAAATTGTTGTGTCTTAAGCGTTGGGGGGGGGGGATTCGACATCGGTCTGCTGTGCTGAAAAAGGCAGGTACAATCATCTTACGTCAGTATTTGACATGAATGGAAGTAGCTATTGCTTTGTTGTTAATGTACACTGGAGGGCAAGACAGTTTTTGGTGATCTTATACAGCTGTTTTCGAACCGCGTAGTGTTTAGATTGTTAAGAACGAGGGATCGGAAGCCTTTTTTCATTTAAAATTGAACAACGGTTAAATCAAACTTCCAGTATAACCCTACGTTTGAAATCAAATCAATATATTTATCGGATTCATTTTTCCTTAGGACTCTCGTACAAGTGAACAGTTACATCGATGATTCTAACGATAAAAAGCCATCTAGGGCAACGTCGGGCCCACAAATTTTCAGAGCCGAAACAGAAAAGATGTAAAATGTCGTAGTCTCTGAAACGGGGTCGAGAAGAAATAACAACAGTTATGAATAGACGGTTCATTCTAAATTGTTCGAGTGAAAAAGAGGACGCGGTTTCCTTCAACTGGGACTCCCTCAGCTGAAAGAGACATTTTCAGGGCATTGCATCCCTTATTCTGAACGGATGATACTTCCCTTAAGCACTAAGTTGTATATGTTTGTATATATGTAGAATTTCTAGATGAGGAATTACCAATGTAGAGCGATATATAAAAAAATTAATTTGTGTATGTCTTTGTGCATTCTTATTATCGATTTTTGTTTTAAATATTTCAAAGTGTGTCTTCATTTTCAGATTCAGCTGTACGGATTCAACGCGGAGCTGTACCATAATATGACGGAGGCTCAACACAAATCACAGGGGATTGTGGGCATTTCCCTAATGGTTCAGGTAAATTAAAAATGTAATCGAGGTTTTATAAAATACATAAAGATGGTTAAAAAAAAGTGCCTGCAGACAGTTTCGGGAAGATGAGCACATCTTTCCCTGAAAAAGCTGAAAAAACAATTTAAAAAAATTAATTGAAAGTACTACACAACAATTATTTTGTTAACGAGTGTCCGCGAGGGCAGAGGTCATGTCAACCGTCGGGGTGTCGCGGGAAACTCCGCTTAGCGCATTAAATTTTAAATAACAAAAACTTGAAAAAAAAAATGTATAAACTCGTCGTCGCCACATTGAAACGGTAGTTTTACGTTAGGCCTTCCCGTATGTCAAGAATTACTTTACCATCTTAACATTAAACTTTAATTTTACGGTTCAAATAATCAAATTGACAATATTTGACAACTTTAGATTTACGTTTAGTACTTTCAACAAGCGTGAGACCGGCTTCCACAGGATTGCTTTTAACACAGGGGCCAATTGAAATTAAGGACCTGATTTTAATTAACCGCGTTGATTTAAATGCCCAATAGATTATCAGAAAGGATTGTTAACAGGATCCGGCAGGGGAAGGGAAGCAAACCTTAGCAGTTGGCTTTTCATTTCATTTTATTCAAAAAGAACGAACAAGCTATATCCATATTATTCCACACAGAAAATATTTTCCTCATTTTTAGAAAAATCGTTTCTTGTGAATTCCTCTTATCCATAAATAATACAATAAAGTCGTAGCCGTATCGGTTTTACCCCATAAAAAAGTGTTATTCATAGTGTTAACGCGACGAAATTAAAAAGTCTAGTTAATTTTCAAACTCTAATCTTCAACTTTTCAATGCCCTTCAGACCTCTAATGTTGCCTGTCGTTATTGTGTAATTTTGTGACGTAAGGCAAACAACATAACAATCCAATTTCGTCAGGCTCAAAATGCATTATTCGTATCTAGTATTTCTTTATTTGACAAGTCGGTAAACGGGGGGGGGGGGAGCCAAGAAAAAGAGCAAACTTTTAATAAATAATTATAGGTGAAATTACAATACCAATAAAATTAAAAATGTGGTCGAAAAAGGTTACCTCATAAAAGTCTAAAAAACAACGGGTACAAGTGATCACAGAAAACGTTTTTTAAGTATATATATATACATAATCAACTTAATTTAAAATTTAAATAACAATAAAATAGGACCACAGATGAACACAATAAAAATCGATAAAGTTAAACTCTGTATGACCGAGGGGAAACGGAAGATGCGGGAAACGAACTTTTTTTTTCTCTATCCCAGTTAACAATAATCGTCACCAGGGCGATGTTCTCCGTCCCCTCCTTCGTTTAGAAATCCTTAATCATTTGAGAGGCCTGCAAAGATAGATGAACTCCACATAAACTCCGGAGTGCAATTTCTGCGCGAGTTCATAGAAACAAATTGTCAAAGATTTTTTGATAGATGTCCTGGTAACGCTATTCATTGTCTTCTATACGAAGAAAGTAAGGCGTTTTGGCTATACTGATTTTGCTAAGGCTACTTCGCCTTTTATTTTCCTCCATATAAATACCTTTGGATGTGTGCTAATTCATACCTAAACAGATTAATATTTATGAGATTTCCTCTTTGACCTGCGGGGTGATAGACCTACTGTTTGATAGTTGCCTATCATCTTGGTCTGCCTATCCTCGCTGAATTTTGTCGCCTCAGACGCCTTTCTGTTTTTCTTCATTTTCAGTGTTTTGGTGATTTCTGTATAGATATGCTAAGATTAATTTTAGATCTGTCCGGATTTAATATTTGAAGTATATATGTATATAACAACCGGAAGTACATTTACTTTTTTCAAATTTTGGATAAGTATTTAAAATGCAGTAAATGCAATAACAACATCAGGTCTTGATGCATTCAATTACGTCAATCATGCAAAATTTATACAAAATATTTGACAAAAATATCAATAATAAAAACGTTCACGTGATTTGGATTTTGGTAACTCTGATAGAACATAGTGAGGCACAATTTAAGCTGTCAATATAATATAAGGATCGGTGAGTTTTGAGATGTGTTAGAAATCTAGTCGATCCCCAAAAAGGGATTCAATTTTCTTCTCAAAAATTGCTTTTCGAATGGTGTTCGAAGACCTCCACGCGGTAGTAATTCGTTTTTGCTACGATTCCTTTGGATTTATCCTCTTTTGAAACCCGCCGACTCGAATAAACCTTTAATCCTTTGTGTTGTGAGAATCGTTGAGTGGATACGATTCAAAATAAACACTCTAATTTGTTTTAATTACAGAGTTAATCTGTGCCGGTGTAAATATCGTTTTAACTCTCTACGCTGATTACATAAACTGATATACATCGTATTGTGCTCGTCACACAAGCGATTTGTTTAATTTGTTTTTCCACTTCAAAGAGCAACACAGTACATGAACTAGTATTTAATTAACAGATAATAATACAACTTGAAATAAAACACGTTAAGAAATTAAGGAAATATCGGTATACTATAAATATATAGTATTCATTATGATTAAATACTTGCTTAATACAACTAAATTCATAAAATTAATTAAATTTTTTTCAGTATTAAATTACAATATTGTTCATCGATTCACATTGCTCACTCGTTTATTATAAAAGGATTCACTTACACAGCCTGAATAACGTAGTTGTAAACCTTATACATGGGGCATCGGTGGCCGCAAGGTTCGGTCTTTGACACGGCGATCATCACTGTAAGGTCAAGGTCCCGGGTTCGAATCCAGCGTCCCTGCCTTCGAACCCGACACACTTACAAATGTAAATAATTCGTGTAAAATTCATAACTCTTCCCTCAAATGAACTAGTTTGTCGTAAATTGAGAAGCGCCACTAACACAAGCTAGAGAAAGTGAATAGGGCAATTGTATAATTTCCAAGTGCGCTTATCTCGGAAATTCGTTAAGAACCATATCGCTCAAAGATAATCCGTCTAATGAGCGATTTACCGCGTGTATGTAAGATTTGGTTCCTGAAGAGATTTTAGACGTTTTATATTTTCATTGTGAAAAATTACAGTTATTATGTAACATTTCCTTGCCAAATGATCTGCGCTTTATAGTTGAGTTTTTTAATTATTCCGCAACCATTCTACTTGCTATGGCCAGTTAAAACTGTTTTCTTTGTTAACTCCTAGTAATTCCTGGATGTTTTAATTTAACGAACGTAGAAAAAAGTTAAAACGCAAAAAATACATCATTAATCAAATTTATCCTTCAAAACTGATTTATAGAAGGTGTTACAGGGTTAAATGTTGATAATTCCATGATTTGTGCAATAAATAAAGTGTAGTTCCGAGCTACTAGAACTAAGTTTCTATCTTGATCCTTAGATATTAACATTTTTGTGATTAATTCACTGGTTTCGTGGTCCGTTCGACCAATTAATATAACACAATTAATTACGGTTTTTAGTTGAGATGAAAAAAAGTTGAAATATGGCAAAAGGAGGCAAAACTCGTAAGGTGAGGTTGAGATGGGGAGTTGATGTCCGAGAGGATCGAGGTCACGATAGCTCAGGTGGTAGAGCAGCGGCGTATCTAGCCGAAGGTCGTGGGTTCGAATCCCTCTCGTGCCATTAACTTTTTTTCATCTCAACTAAAAACCGTAATTAATTTTTGTGATTTTTATAAAAATAGCGCTTCCGGGCGTCGGTGGCCCCAAGGTTCGGTCTTTGACACGGCGCTCATCACTGTAAGGTCAAGGTCCCGGGTTCGAATCCAGCGGACCTGCATACGAACCCGACATACTTACAAATTGGCTTTTTTTTTTCAAAAACACCGGCACCCTGAGGGTTTATATGACCTCCGCTGTTGCGAACCCTCGTATAAAAAAAATTAATAAATAAATAAAAACCTTATACATATTTTTATCACTGGGTTCTCTCAATACCTCTACTGGAATTTCACGAAATGGATTAACCGTCATGAGTATCATTATCTAAGAAAGCCAATCTAACTGACTCATAAACAGGACGATTAACAAAATGTGACAAAGGACCTCCTTTGCACCCAGACTGCAGGAAGAGGAAAACGAAGTTGGATCAACCAGATATTTTCCTTTATAGACGACAAATTTTATGCCATATTTCCTGCCAGTACATGCCTGGAAAACTATCTTAATAATCTCAAATGGAACTTTAATCAAAAGATAGAGGTATGCACAAAGCGGGTCTCGAATAAGTAGGATAAAATAACTGCCATGATTAGAGCTTTAGCCAATCGTTTGCCTTTAAGGAGACTTCAAATAATTCGTTGATTTGAAATTGCGTGGCATCCTGTTTGCACCCGCCCTGTGCCAAATAGGTATCAAGAAACCCGACTTGTTCAAAAATGTTTTTTACCTGGGTCACCCAGTTGTACTACGGTGTGTTTCATCCAGAAGAGTCAAAGGTCTGGGGTTCATTGAAACAAATTGGGGGGGGGGATCTTTGTTGCACTCATAAATAACATTTTACAATATGATTGAAAACCACAGAAGACATATAGTCAATTGCTTTTAATATTTTCATTTCAGATATAGTATTGTTCTTTCGTCAGGCCGGATTTGAAGTTGTACCATTTTCGAAATATGCATACCTCCTAATGCTGTTACTCGCGGAATGTACAGATGATATCTCGGACTAATGACCAGAGCAAAAAAAAATATTTTCACGGAAAAGGTTGGATAGGTAAACGTCAACATCTGTATGACGGGGGGAGGGGTTTTCTAAAATAAGAATTATTGAAGAAAGAACGAAAATTACAATAGAAAATTGAAAAACAATTTAAAATGTTTAAAAATATCGTTGTCCTCTTTAATAGCGAGCATTTCCTCCTCAGGCACGAATCACCTCCATTAAACGCGTTTGGATTCCTTAGGAAATAACTCTGATACCATTCTGGGGAATTTGTGCAAATTCGCGAAGGCTGGAGAGTGTATAAAGGGTGTATGGACATCTACAGTCCAACCATTTAATTCGGAAACGATTAACTTTATCAAAAAATGGTCTTATACAAACACCAAATTAATTTTGGCTAGGAATCGCCTAGTAGCACATTTAATATAACGTTTTCATATAGCGGGAGACGGCAATTTGTTATTGCCTAAAAACACACCTCATTATCTGGTGAGGGTGAAAACTATTTATGGTAATCTGATGGCGTACTTTTTTAAATGCTGAAATGGCAACTAAATCTGCGACAGAGAGAATTCCCAAGATTTGCTTTCGATTCATAATGCTAACTGCGGCAGAGCAGCTGAGGATGTTGTTTGGCCCCATGTTAAAAGATTTACTATTCAAGCTTACAATAGAGGCCTAAGCAGAAAGTACAATACACTGTATCGAACAGTTTTCCTTTTTTTGATGAAATTTTTTTAAAAATAAAACCTATTTTAACAGACCCCACACCAATTACAAATAAATCTGACGTAATCTACAAGAACAACTGTTTAAACTGTCCAGCTACGTACATTGGTCTAACATCCCAATATCTGGACAGGAGAGTAAAACAACATATCTACGATTGCAAAAAACTCAAACAAAATCCTACAGCACTCGCTACCCACCACTTTGAACAACAAACAATTTTGACTTCAACAATCCAAAAATACTACATACAGAACAAAACAAATTTAAACGTAATTTTTTAGAAATGATTTACATCAACAAGGAAAAACACAGCATCAATTACAGAACAGATACATGCAAACTCAGTCGCAGCTACGCCAACATCATTAATCAAATTCAATACAGATAACATACATATATCATCACATTACATTCCAGACATCAAATAATTTTCGCATAGTCTAATTGTCCAACAATCTAATTTTCCTTTTCCCATTTATCCCTTTCTATGTAATCCTGAAAGAATAAAGTGGCTGAAACATTACCAACACATTGTTTCCCTTTGTCGGCTCTTTTCGCCTCAAAGAACCCGACGACTTATACAAAATTGTCTCTTCTATACCCACTTCCTTCCCCACCACTTCAAAATCAAACATATATAAACATGAAACAGTAAAATTTCACTGGCACTCTCAACACGACATGGCACAATTACACAGAAGACAAACACTTTGAGTGAGTAGAAATACTTTGATAGAATATAAAATATAATTTTTGCATTGTATAAATTCCATATTCTATATGTATTTTCTAAATGTAAATTATGTTTGTAAATCCCAGGCCCTGAAGATGATCTCAATAAAAGATCGAAACGTTGGCACGATAAAGAAAATGTTTTTCTGATACCTACATCACACCAGACCTCATCTCACGATATTTGAATAACTATTTTAACAAGTTGAGTTTTCTTTGTCAGTTACGTTAGCCTCGGATTATACAATAAGGTTCCATTTGTTGGGCCGATTTCATACAATAGTAACTTCTGGTTTAAATTAAATTTATTATGTACTCAGAACAAAGTTAGCCTCTGCTGGGTCCCAGGACACATGGGTGTAGATGGCAATGAGAAAGCGGACACCCTTGCAAAGAAAGGGGCAGCTACACCGCTGACAGGACCCGAACCCTTCTGTGGTATAGGAATCCACACTATCAATGAACATCTCAGGCAGAAAGACAAAAAGAAAATAAGGGAACATTGGAATTCGCTTATTGGACACAGACAATCCAAGAATCTTCTTACCAATTTCGGAAAGAAAGAAATTACAGAATGTGTCAAAGGAGGCAGGAATAGACTGCGAATCCTGACAGGAATCCTAACTGGACACTGTAGATTAAATGGACATCTAAAGAAAATTGGAATAATCCAAGATGGCACATGCATATTCTGCAAAGAAGCAGAAGAGACACCAACACATCTGCTAACAAACTACGGGGCAACGTTCAGAAGAGCTTCAACCAATAAAACCGGGCCTACTAATCAAGTTCCTTGAAATAGGACTCACCGATGTGCTCTAGGCAGAGAACTGGGGATACAATAGCTCTTAAAGGGCGCAGTATAAAACACCCTGAAATATCATAATCATCATCAACTTCTGGCTTTTAAATTGTGTAAAATTAATAGCCAAACATTTGAACGTCTGGTGTGCAAATGTCTCATAAAATCGTTTGATATCAAGCTGATGTTAATAATTTATATAACGTTTTTTTACATGTTTTTTGCAATGTTGGAGAGTTGGTTTTTCTTGATATTTTAGTCAAGTGTGGTAAATGATAATACGTATGACCGATATAATGTTTTTTACTATACAATATACAGTACTTAGAAATTGATTACAGCCGCTTAACAATAATATAAAATTATTCAGATATCGTGAGATGCGGTCTGGTGTGATGTAGGTATCAGAAAAACATTTTCTTTGTCGTGCCAACGTTTCGATCTTTTATTGAGATCATCTTCAGGGCCTGGGATTTACAAACATAATTTACATTTAGAAAATACATATAGAATTTGGAAAAGTGAATTTATACAATGCAAAAATTATATTTTATATTCTATCAAAGTATTTCTACTCACTCAAAGTGTTTGTCTTCTGTGTAATTGTGCCATGTCGTGTTGAGAGTGCCAGTGAAATTTTACTGTTTCATGTTTAAATATGTTTGATTTTGAAGTGGTGGGGAAGGAAGTGGGTATAGAAGAGACAATTTTGTATAAGTCGTCGGCTTCTTTGAGGCGAAAAGAGCCGACAAAGGGAAACAATGTGTTGGTAATGTTTCGGCCACTTTATTCTTTCAGGATTACATAGAAAGGGATAAATGGGAAAAGGAAAATTAGATTGTTGGACAATTAGACTATGCGAAAAATATTTGATGTCTGGAATGTAATGTGATGATATATGTATGTTATCTGTATTGAATTTGATTAATGATGTTGGCGTAGCTGCGACTGAGTTTGCATGTATCTGTTCTGTAATTGATGCTGTGTTTATCCTTGTAAACCATTTCTAAAAAATTACGTTTAAATTTGTTTTGTTCTGTATGTAGTATTTAATAATACAAAAAATCATCAACCCTGTACCATATTCAACTAATTATCTATACATTTCTGAAGACCCGTAGTGATAAGTATTCATAATAAAACAGGAGTAACTACAAGAGGTTAACTCATAACAGTCTATCATAATATAAGCAGCTTACACAATAATCTCTAGGAATCCTATCAACGTAAAAGCGCTTACCCAAACACGTAATTTTAAATAATTTAATAAATACATTTCAGTAATTTTCATTAAAACCCAGCTCCTTCACTATACAGTTTTTCATTCAAATGGAATTTATATTTTATGTAGTATATGTGCGTATTGTTTGTATAATTGGCCGGTTAAAAAAAAAAAAAAAAAAAAAAAAAGAAAGAACAAAAAAGAAAAAAAGGGTTCAATTAAAATAGCCGGTTCTTCAGCGGTTGGAATTTCGTAATGAAAAACCCAAGATCGTATTTATTATCAGCCCCCTTCACTGCATACTGTATGTAGCTAGTTAATTGTTCATACAGTGTAGATGTGTTAAACTATTTGTCTGCTGAGTTTACCTCTACCTATAAACATAGGTATTACTTATCAGGTAGTGTACATAAATTTAAAAAAGATACAACCTGTAAAGGCAAGAGGGAAAAGTAATTTAAACAAGAAGTCTATAAATTGCTAAACTAGTGGGAGATAGATTAGAACTGATATAAAATAGAAATTTCAACAAACTTAAATCGGTTAAACCTTTGTTTAGCGACAACGTAATTAACTGAATGCGTAAAATTGTGTTTCACTTTGTTTTTCAAAACTTTTGACCGCTTTTTCAATTTAAATTAGAGCTGCGTTGGGCGTCTGATTATTTCCCACGTTAGAGGTTCTTTGTTCGAATCTCGGTAGCAGCACATAGCGTTTTAATTCCGCTTCAGTCCTCGGACTGTATGACAGAAATTACTTTACTTACTTTTATGTTCAAAGTAGCATCATAGAGGTGATTCTGCTTACCTAGTCTCCCACAGCTTACTTACGTGACAGGTTCTCCGTCGACTCCCTCGTAGTGCTCTTGTTGGAGAAATACCATAAACTAGCGTGCCTCGGCAAAACTGTGTTGCTGTCTAGGATAATCGAACAGATACTGGAGAGTAACGATGCGAGGCGGCTAAGGAGGGACGTCTGAACCCCCGAACCTAACAAACGCTATAGCGGCCATCAGCATGCATTAAAAAACGTGATTACAAAAAAAAATGGCTGCGTCGGTGGGCCGGATCAGCATAGTAGCTCTCACGCATCTGGTTTCCCTAGGTAGGAAGCTAGAAAGGTAGGGAGTCCGAAGGGTACATCAGTATTCTAGTAAGTTTCTAGAGTACGGTCGATCGGTGGCCGACGAAGGCTCTGAATTGTAGAAGAGGAACCATTTCCGCCTGACTAAGTCGGCCTCAGGCGGACATTTACAAAGTTGTAAGATAACGAAAAATTAAAATGTTTTTACGTTTTCATTAAGTCGACTTCCTATTTTTTTGATATTTTCATTTTCTTACTTTTTACTTGTAAGTGTTGGAGTTTCTTGTTTATTATCCAAACAATTACGAATCGTGATGAGAAAATGAAGAAACGCAATGAATATGCTTTAAAAAAATTGACGGTACAGCTGCCTGGGAGAGCTGAGAAAGTTAATGAGCAGATTGCGTTGGGGACTGAAATGATGTAGCTGTCAGTAACCCCTGAGCCCAACCACCGAGGCTGAACCAATAAGACCGACGTCTGGCCTTGATGCTGCCAGCACTGGGATTTGGTGATTCTCGAGGCCTGCCAGAAATTTATTGTAAATTACAAAAGCTGGAATTGCCGGTGGACTGCGAGAAGTGATAGGCTCAAGTTTGTACGTCATTTGAGCTTATAACAGTAATCCATAAATTAGAAACATAACAATAATAAGAATATTTTCTTCAACACTATTGATACAGATTAGTTAACCCATATGAATAGGCGCAATTTCATGGGCAACAGTGTAATCTTGGCCCCGAAGCGGGGTAGGCCTACCTCTCGTTAAAGGGCATGTGTTTATCACGGTCATCCTGCGAAATAAAAGAATCTAGTGATACAGCCTTTCGGGCTTCTTTTCTACTTTAACACTCAGAGATGGAGATATTTTATGAATATTAAAACCTAGCTATTAGCACAGCTTGGTTAAACTTTTGTCTCAACTGCCATAGAAAATAAAAGTTAGACGCATAATATAGTTTTTTCTGTTCTTAATCACACGTACTCCACATTATGTGTCATAAATCATGTTGGTGACATGTTTGAGTTGTCTGTCAGAGTGTTCTATGTCTACCAAGACGCTGACTGGTTGGTGGTCTAAGCCTTTGATGGTATAAAGTAGATTTATATAGTTTCCTCTACTTTTTCCAATTTGAGGTCAATGGGCGGAGGACTTCATCTCTGATGTACCAAGGTGCATTGGCCTCCATTACTGTACTGAAATCTTTGTTTGATTTGACGGTCCGTCTTTCTAGCACATTTTAAGTCCTGGATGCCGTAAATCCATATAGTCTTGAGGACGTGTTGATAAAAAGCTTAGTTTCAACTAATTAAGGTTTTCCTTGAGATAAAAAAGTCAGTGCCACAAGCAGGATTCGAACCCACGACCTTCGGCTAAATACGCTGCTGCTCTACCACTTGAGCTATCGTGACGTCGATCCACTCGGACACTAACTTCCCATCTCCACCGCACCTTTTGAATTTTTGCTCCTTCCCGAGTCCCCAAACTGTTCCACCTGCGATCAACCAGAAACTATCAGGCATTTAATTTTAGAGTGTCCCGAATACGAGTCTACCAGAATAGACTTCCTCGAAAACCTGTACAGCATAAAAGAGATCAACAAACCGGTCAGCTGGGAGAGCTCTTAACAGGGTGGACGTATAACAGGTCATATACTCTTACAAAACAGTGGCATCAACGTGTAAACGTGAAATCGGTAAGGTAGAGGTCGGTTCAAACCCCTTGGGGTTCAGCCCGAATGCGGAGCTGTCTTCGGGTCGGGCTCCTTAAACGAGCTGGGCACTTAGTCCCCGGGGCGTGGGGGTAGACTTTTCCATTGGACAATGCGTCATATTTTGTAAATTGTTTTTATCCACATCCTCCTGAAACACCCGTTTTATGAAGAACAGTAACCTTTTAAATTGTGAAAAACTGTGGACGAGAGCCTCCCGGGGCTGGCGGTTTATGGCCGGCGGAGATCCGCTCCTCAAAGGACGGTTATTGGCTTCCTGAGTGCTAGATCTGTATTTATTATTTAGTATTTATTGTAGTTAGTTGACAGTTACTCCTTGCATTTGCTACCTGTTATTTATTTATTGCTTTATGATTGTTATGATATTTTTAGTCAAGTTGAAAAATGGAATTTGATATTTCATAAGTCCGTACTCTTGCTGAATGTTCCAAAACAAAGCAAAAAAAAAAAAAATTCGCTCCTTTTTGCCATTTTTCAAATGTCGTGAAATCTATTTGATTCTCGGCGACAAACGAAATGCCCACGGAGAAGTTTAGTGAAGTATACCCCATTATTACATTTTATTACGTTTCGTGGTCAGCTTGACCAAATAAATTCTTTTCAATTAATTAAGGTTTTGGTTCAGATAAAACTTACTTTCAACCTGGAAAGGAGACCTTCTGTCCATTAATCAGTTCATTTTAGGATAGTGAACTCATTACTCTTTGTTTTTACGTGTTTTCTATCGCAATTATGCACTTAACGTTAGGCTTTGACTTGTAGGCTGGTATGTACTGAACCTTTCCGCTGGAAAAGTCCAAAAGTACCGATTTTTCTTTATTCACCTTTATTCTCCATTTTGTCGTTTATTTATAATTTCGATAAATGGAATTGTTTAATATACGAGTCGATTGAACATTGTTTTCTCCAAAGGCCCGATGGTTGATTTTTTAAGCTTTAGATATCATAGATCATTCTCATTACTAAACTTAAAACCTTATCTTTCTCAGGCAGTGCCTTCTTCTTGTTTCAATCTTTCGTTTCGAGCAGTTCCCAAGTAGTATTCCTACCAAATAAGCCCCCATCCATGCTGTTACATGAATCACATACAAACTTAAGTTGTAAGAATTTATGATGACTTAAACTCAAGCAGCTCCTAGACATGAATTCGGTTTCATAAATTTAAACAGAAAAATACCAAATTGTATAGGCCAAACTGTTAATCTAAATAACCTGTTTTCCTAATTTTTCATTTCGTATCAATTATTTCAGTAAAGTGCTAATCATCAAAGTTATCATAGCCCGCAGTTTTAATTATTTTGTATTATAATTTTCATATATTATTTATAAAATAAACGAGTAGTCATTGTTGCATTATGATAATTAAAGGATTCCATTTGGTTAGGGCAGGTGAAACTAATGGTGTTATTAAGGCAGGTGTTTCGGGCTGGTTGAACACCCCCCTCAAATCCGCCAAATGCAGCTGGACTTTTCATTGCAAACTATAATTCGCAAAAAGAAAATCCTAACTTGTGGTAAAAAGGAAAATTCCAACCAATTTCTTTATCTACGAACAAAAATTGGAATTTAGAAACAAAAAGTGAAGCATTTCAGACAACTTTGCATTTAAACAGTTACAACGAAGACGCAAGAAATGTGCGAATCAGGGCTCCAGAAAATTTATCTTATCCCCAATTCTAGTATACTTGTCGGTTTTCCACCAAAAAAGACCCTCACAATGATGGAAGGTGGTATGATCTCTCTCTCACTCACTTGAGAAGTGCTAAAAATTACGGTAACCCTAAGAACTAGTAACAATAATAGTAATGAGGTTGACGGTATTTTATAATTCTTGTAAAAACAAACCCAATTTCACGGCGCTACCGTTAGACTAAACCCTCATGAACGGCAGGTCTTGCAAAACTGTAG
>CM077101.1:7398111-7430013 GCA_039619505.1 Cimex hemipterus | reverse complement strand
AAGAACCGCACACTCATATTTTTTATCCGTTTTATTAATTACAACATACTTATTTTCATATAAACCAAATTAACCGAGATCAAAAATTCATTAGTTTTTATTTTTTTATATTAATTTTAATGGTTTCGTAGAAAATTGATCAAACCATCGGAAGACCATTTTTTCATATAATGAATTTAATGAATTTACGAGCTAACAATTTATTCCGTGGTTTTACACATAAAATTACACCATATTCGTCGAATAGTTTGAAAGCAGGACACTCATATTTTGTGTAGTTTATTTCAAACTAACTGTATGTAATTTTGTCATTATATTAATTACAACATCCTATTTAATGTAAGCCAAATTAAACGAGATCAAAGATTCATAAGAGTTTATAAAAATTATTTAATTATGATAGTTAGGAAGAAAATTTATCAAAACACCGGAATAAATTTATTTAAAACAATTAAGTTTAACAAACAATTTATTACATGGTTGTGCTCATATAATTTAACTAACAGTTAATTACAATTTTTTCCTCAAAATAGCGCATTAAGAACAAACGAGAGGTTGCAATTGTGATACAAGCTGTGTGACGGTACGTGGTGTGCGCTTGACGTCGCATAGTTGTGCAGACCCTACCAACGTGGCAAGGCGTCGGGCCGCATCGGGTAGCGTTCCATCGGATGTGTTCCTGGCTTTAAACGATCGATTTACCGTGAAATCGCAATATATTTACATTCAACGAGAAACGATAAATTAGCTCTTTTTATACGCAATCGTGTAATAATCCATGATTGTCTGTTGTGAATGTAATGCGAATTGCGTTTAATGGCATGTGATAGACAAAGTTTTGCTTCGTTTTAGTAACTACCAACTGTAAACGATGCTCCGAAAGCGGCACAGTTCACCAAGCGCAATTATCCAGTTTCTCGTTGTTACATTTCAATTAACATTAAGAATGGAGCGCTTAATAATCAAATGGGCAATACAATATCGGTAATACAATGATTCATAATTTAACTGTACGACTTACAATTCGTTTGGGGCATCAGTTTCAAGTAACGCCTTGTCATAAAATTCGCTTCATATGAAACGATAATATAGATTTATATAAGCTCGAATCTGTTCACGCAGCACGGCTAATTTTCAATAAATTATCGGCAAAGCCTCGAGCATCACCCCACCCTGAGTGTTGGCATTCCGGGGTCAGACCTCGCTCTTATCCGTCCAGCCGCCGAGGTAGGGCTCTGGGCTACCAATAATTAGGTCATTTCAGCACCCAACGCAATAAAATCCAAAAACTTTCACACTCTCACACACTCTTAAATACATTTTTCCCTGTTCACATACCATTTACTTAGGTTTAGGACCAACCGTCAAGTTGGTGGACTACTTGACATTCCTCCATCCATCACTCCACAAACACACACACACACACACACACACACACACACACACACAAATATATATATATATATATATAGATATATATATATATATCGATTTAAGAGTCGATGGGGTACTCAATATTCTACCATTGAACCTCTCATCTTATCTATCATTCTAATACTAATTAACGCTGCACATTCACTCCCAACATATGCTATGGAAACAAAACTATCATTAGTAATACAATTTTAAAAAATTTGTTTTCTCCGAGAATTGGAACAGGGGAACCATATTAAGCACAATTTTCATATCGGGTGGCATTACTACGCGCTCTTTATATGGAGCTAAGGAATTTCACCCTGCAATTGGTGGGACACATTAACGTTCTTAACGCATGCGAGTTATGGCCCTAAAGTAAGTAATAAAATTACTAAAGCCCATACTCAATCATGTTTAAGTGTTTAACGATATTTCATTGGTTTGGCACTGCCATTTTCAGGGTACCCCGCATGCAAAAATCTAGTGGAGTCAATCAGGTCTTCTCGCCGACTATGCTACGAAAAGAATTTATCTACTTTTTGTTACCACGTATTCATTGTTTTTATTAAAAATATAAGATGTTCGATGATCAAGGGTTGCTGCTCTCCTTCAGAGCGATGTCGCGTTTTTAAACTTTGCAAACGTGATTCCACTTTAAAAAAATGTAAAATTATGTCCTTGGAATACATACAAAATAAAGCAACTTTGGTGAAATCCTCGGACATTTTTGGCGAAGTCATTGCACAAGGCACAATTGAGTATTTCCAGAATAAAACATGGGTGTTGCCATTCGTCATTCTACGAGATGCTACTGTGTATACGGAAGTGCTTTTTTTGTCTTCTTTTTTTCTCTTTTTTTTAGGTTCGCAACAGCAGGGGTTATATAAACCCCCAGGGTGCCGGTGTTTTTGAAAAAAAAACCATTTGCAAGTATGTCGGGTTCGTATGCAGGGCCGCTGGATTCGAACCCTGGACCTTTACCTTACAGTGATGAGCGCCGTGTCAAAGACCGAACCGCTATTTTTTCAAAGAAAATGTTGTTTGTAGAAAATTTAATATAGTTTGCAAAATAAAGGTCAGAGTAGTATTTTAATGACGCTAAATTTGAGAAATTTCGGTTTTATGTGAAAAATCTGATTTTATAAAAATCACAAAAATGTTAATATCTAAGAATCAAGATAGAAACTTCGTTCTAGTAGCTCGGAACTACACTTTATTTATTGCACAAATCATGGAATTATCAACATTTAACCCTGTAACACCTTCTATAAATCAGTTTTGAAGGATAAATTTGATTAATGATGTATTTTTTGCGTTTTAACTTTTTTCTACGTTCGTTAAATTAAAACACCTAGGAATTACTAGGAGTTAACAAAGAAAACAGTTTTAACTGGCCATAGCAAATAGAATGGTTGCGGAATAATTAAAAAACTCAACTATAAAGCGCAGATCATTTAGCAAGGAAATGTTACATAATAACTAATTTTTTACAATGAAAATGTAAAACGTCTAAAATCTCCTCAGGAACCAAATCTTACATACTCGCGATAAATCGCTCTTTGGACGGATTATCCTTGAGCGATATGGTTCTTAGCGAATTTCGCGAGATAAGCGCACTTGGAAATTCTCAAATTGCCCTATTCACTTTCTCTAACTTGTGTAAGTGGCGCTTCTCACTTTACGACAAACTAGTTCATTTGAGGGAAGACGAGTTACTTTTTGTTGTCTTGGAGCCCACAATAGACTCAGTTGCTCCCTTTACAGTTTTGTACCAGTGGCCATTTTTTTTCAACTAACCATTGAACATATTTATCTTGTGTCATTCTTGTCTATTCTAACGGAATTGCATACTTTAACTTCATTTTTTTAATTTATCCCCAATAATTGAGCTTTACGAATTGAAGTTTTCCTTCAACCCAGAGTTTAAATTATTTTATTTACAGTAAAGGTAATTCTCTTTCTTCCTTACAACTTCGCTGAAACTTTAGATGTGTTAAGTCTAATTTAGTTTCAATAAATTCCTTGTTCTAGCAACTCACTACCTTTAAAGTTTTTTAACTCTCAAATTTACCTGTCTTATACATTATTTTCGATTGCATATATTTTCGTCCAGTTTACTTCAATTTTCGTCACATTTATTCTTAACGAGCCCATTCACTTACGTGAAGATGATGTCAATGGATACTAGAAAGTTGGGCACTTTTGTTGGGGACAAGAAGGCTTATTGTACTTTCCTGCACACTCTGTTACAATTCTTTTTCCTGGATTTTCTTTGTATCCCCAGTTTTGTCTCCATTGAGCGGTTGTTTCGCCTTCGATGATCATATGAATTGTTGTTGATGTTCATGCCCTACAAATGGGGTATGATTTCTCAGATGCCAGTGACCGGTATAAAATCATATTCTTAGAATGCTTAACCTTCTCTGTGTGAGTTAGCCAGTTTTGATGAGGGCTGTTTTAACACGAGCGTACTGTGTTTACCCACTTCTCATTTTGTCTTTTCTGGATCCATTCTGTGATGAAGAATTCTATGTTTGATTTTGTTATCCCAAGAACAGGTTCAGAACCCAAGGTCTTGCAGAACCTCCTCTGTGTGTCTGCCTTTTTCGTTACACAAAATCCCTTTGCGTTCTGGTACCCAAGATATCATCAAATTTTGGAGATTGTTGATGCATTCACTAATTTTGATGGTACTTTTTTATATGCTAACACTTTAATAGACGCTTGGCTATCCGATCTTATGAGGATGTTTTCGTTAGTGCAACCTCTTTTGAAATTTTCTAAGACACAAGCGTTTATGGGCATGTATTTCCGTTCGAAACAACAAGGAGCAGTGCTGTAACCACTGTATATATATATATATATATATATATTGTGTGAACGCATTAAGCTGGATGGTCAATTATAACTGAACCGTGGAGGATCACAAGGCCCATTTTGGTGTACGAAGTGCCAGAGAAGTCCGATCACGTAAGTGAATGTCACGGTTTGCCGAAGTCAGAATACAGTCGACACTCGAGTACTTCAGGGCCGGAAACCGCGAATATGGTGCCTTACGAGAAAGCTTTGAGTCTGTATTGAGAACGAGTCAGACGATATAAGGAGTATTGTTGCGTAAGTTGAAAGTTTTCGTTTTCCGGCTCCGTGTCGATACCCCAGCGGTCTGACTTATTTGTGAAAAAAAATTAACTAAAAAATTAAACTAACGAGCAGAGCGATGAAAACACAATCAAAGGCTGGAACACAAAGTAATGAAATTTGCCGAGAAAGAAGGCAAGAATTTAAAATTCCTCATTTTTCCCTTATTTCTGGAGTTAAGAAGAGTTAAATGGGGCATAAAGTGAGACTTTGTCCTTGGCTTTAATAAAGGCTGGTGGTCGTGAGCCATTAATGTGCTGTGTGTTTAACATTTCATCGAGGGGTTGGGAGTGATTAGCAGAGTTCAGCCTCGCCACATTTACACCCCTTTCATTCACCCCCTCCTTACAGCCTCTCCTCACGCACTACCATCGCCACCCCGTCCTCTTCACGCGGTAATGAACTTGACAATATATACAATTTACATTGTCTTCATTTCATTTGCACACATGCGTTTCCTCGTTGCGTTTCTTTCTTCGGAAAGTATAATCGGTCCATAAATAGGAAAAAATAAAATTTTATAAACAGTCTGTAAGCCGTTGTCTAATATTCATGAGGTCACTCTAAGCAATTATACCTTCCCATTACATTAGGCATATCACTACTTGTAGCTTAAAGTGGCAAGTCATTTGATTTATAGTTCTTGTGTGTTTTTAATGAATAATGATCTTCATTTACTCTTAATGACCTTTTAAATCCATTCATCAAACTTGTGGTGAAGAAAGTACTTCAACAGTCTCTTCAATTGCGACCAAAACTTTCATCCAAACTAAAAAATTGTTATTAATCTAATCCGACGAGTCTCTAAACGATTTAAACCTTTCATTCTCGCTAATAAATTACTGTCACACCAACACATAACACACAACGCGTAAAACAGAATGCATAAACAAGTAGTATCTACATTTAGAAACTCTTATAGACCTGAGGTATTGTCATCATAAACTTGGTGACCCATCCTGCACGCAGAGTTGGGCAAAATCTAACTAATTTAATCATAATTAAGAAGTTTGATTGAAGTTTAATTATGATTGAATTAGTCATGAGTAAATTAATCATTATATGATTTAGTCATGATTAATTCAATCATGAGGTATGACTAAATCATACAATGATTAATTTACTCATGACTAATTCAATCATAATTAAACTTCAATAAAAATTCTTAGTCATGATTGAATTAGTTAAATTTTGTCCATCTCTGTAACAAAATCCAACAGACTCAGGATAAAAATTTTGAGATGAGAGTCGTGCTCAAGGCCAACCTTCAAAAAATATTATCACAAACGAAAACCAAAGTTATAAAATTATTCGAATGTCTATGTTATTACAATCAAGACCTCTAGATAGTTTATTTTCCAAAAAATGTAGAATTCTCACCTTTCAAGTGGAATAAATTTGAATGCAAAAAATTTTTTTCATTAGTCGATTATGTAAGCAGATTTCAAAGCTTAGCTTGTGTTAATATCATTTTTTTTATTTTATTTTTTTATTATTATTATCATCATTATTTTTTGGCTTTTCATAACGGCGTAGTTTTACATATAATTGTAAGATTAATATTTGTTAAATAAAGTGTTGAAAATTTTTCGTTTTGATGAAATAAATTTGTTAGATTTTTTTTAAGTGATGAAATTGTGTTTTTTTAATTTTTTTGAGCACCCATTTGAATATGAGTTATCGAAATTTAGTCATGACTAACTATATTATGACTAATGACTAAATTAGTCACTTACTAACGTCATGACTAACGTTCTGAGTGATCAATCATTAATCATTAGAAATGACTAATTTTTGCCCAATTCTGCCTGCAGGCTTATAGTTTTCTGGATTGTAAACTTTCTGAACGCTTAATTTTTCGGTACATAATGGGCACCTACGCGTCTCTTTCCCGCCATCAACCTCATACGTACGCGAAACCTACAGGCCTTTTTCCATTCTCGACCCGGCCTCGGTGGATGTACCTTCTATATTATTTATGTTGACCACAATTATTTTATCAAGTTGCAAGTAGAACGATGGACCGTGTAAGATTCTCACAAGATTATACTTCATCATTATTACAATCCAAACAAATTTCGAAAGATCAAAATTGTCGCTTTTGTGAAACCCAACACCCAAAAAAAGAAGAGATCATCCATAGGAGAAAACAGGGTTACCGGTTAACAGTACTCAAAAATATTGATTCTGCGAAGGGATAAAAGACGGCGAGAGGTGATGAATTCACGTCAAATACTACTATTACGTACTTTCCCTTATTTGTTCTGGTAAACAGGGAATGAAATTGGATTAAAATTCGGTAAGAGAAACGAGTGATCTATTAATATCCGAGTCTGGCTCGTAAATAAATAAATACTAATGGAGACATGTCTCTTTTTCTCGATTACCATAGCGGTGGCGGTTTCAATAAACAAGCAGCAACCGACTCCCCTCATTTCAATACCACGGCCATCCTGTTTACAAATCATTCCCTCCATCCGTCAGGCTGAATTTTCCCCTTCTACATCGTCAAAAAAAGGGAGAAGTTTTAACACTGACGGACGGTTTTCTTTCATTATAAATACTTTTCAACAAAACAATCCATATTTAAATCGAGTCATTTATTCCTTTTGCAAATTAAATATCTGGAGAAACAGTGAAAGGATGAGCTACCCATTCAAAAATATAAAATAAAAATTATATTTTCTAATAATAACTTTAGTCCTCCTTTTGATTTTGCTGAAGGGTTGTTTTAATTAGCGTACTCGAAGATGACGTAGAGTTTTCCTTCTCCTCATTTCATACCCTATAAATGGGGTAGTTGATTGCTCAGATGCCAGTGACCAGTACATAGTTCTATCGCTCCTCTGGGTTTAGTCCTCTATAACTCTAGCAGCGAGTTTACCTGCTCACCTCTAGATTTCATCAACTTTACTTTTGTCTTTCTTGGATTCATTCTGTGGAATCGTGATGAGATTTATGTTTGTTTTTGATAACCAAAGAGTAGGTTTAAACCATGTATATGGGTATCCTCCTCTGGCCAATGGCCTTTTCGTCACTCGGGGTTCCTTTCTGTCCTGGTGCTCATATCATCAGGTTGTTGTGTTGCCCAAGGTTTTTGAAATTTTAGATGCATTCACTGACTAATTCTGATATGATTTTTACATGATAATGCTTTAAATATATATCCGATCTTATGAGGTTTTTTTTGACAGTGTGATCTCTTTTAAGATTTTCTAAGGCTGGAGTGTTGATGAAATGTATTTCATTGTGAAAAACCAAGGTTTACTTTCCTAATGGACCGTCCTGTCCACTTTGATTGCTAATATTTTTGGCTTATACGGAAAACGCCCGATCCTGTTCCTCCGTACAATATCATTGCCACAAATCCATTCCCTGGGTTTTTCACGTGATGCAGCACGTCCCGCAAACTACTTTAAGTTCTCTTGCAGCTTTTGGATTTCTTAATAAAGAGGTAACGATTATTAATACCGCGGTTAAAAGAGAACCCTCGATATTTTAACAAGATTCTGCCAAGGCCAAATCTAGAATGCCTGATTAAGAATGAAACTCCTGAATTTATCAGCTGGGAAGAGTGCTTACTGCCAGGGCAGATCTCATTCTTTGGGCTACGACTTGTAAACTTTAGTAATATCTTCGTAGATAATCACTCAAGAACAAACTAAGTCATTCATCTACCAACCAGATTTGCACTTTTTTTAATCTAACCTTAAACAATAGATTTTTCAATGTAAATTGAACCCATTTATGATTGAGAAGGTTTCATATTGAATCTCTTGTGGAACAACTTTTCTAAATGGAGGTTGGTACGCAATGCGTAACCAATAACGCAGGGAGATTCCGAAGGAGTTCTGAAACTGTTGCAAAAATGTTATAGCCCGAAACTGTCTTGTTTAGTACTGTTTTTTCCGAACTGCGGAGGCTTGGTCTAGATACTAGTGTTGGAGGACACTCAGGCGTAGAAAATGTTCGTGTTCAAACCTGCACAAGCTAAAAGGGGTGATCTTGGAAAATTAGCTTTTTAAGGATTACGTAAGTATTCCCATCCATCCAAATATTTTTGTTCAAGACTTGCTTAATTCCTGAACTGTTGTGATAGAACTTTTTATGGTACTTCATTGGGTATTTTATTGTTTTCTATTGAATAGGATTTCCTCTTACTCACGTAAGGTTGATTTGCGAGTAGTCTCTTTGCATAATGCCTGGCATACAATCCCAACATTTGTTGTCCTCACTAGTAACCAAGATTCCTGATGCTTATAGTTAGGCCGACTCCTTCGTATCTGTCTCCTCGATAAGGCCCCTTACAAAAAGTGGTATATTCTGTTTTGGATTGTAAGATTGCACAGAAACAAATGTGTCATTTTTCGATATCGGGAAAACTCTTTTGACAGCCATAAAACCAAGAAATTTTACGAATTTTTTTTCGGTTTTTTTCTAATATCACAAAAGCGGCTAAATTTTCTGACGAATCTACTATACAGTAATGTAAAGAAAATTAAATTTCTTATAATTTTCAAACTCATTACATTTTGTAGTAAGATTAGATAACGCGCTACGGCTACTCACAAAACCTGTTTTATAGTAGTTCAGGGACTTCGACTGACGCTGTCTGTAGATTCCAATTGTTTTATTTAGATATTTAGAGAGTGAAGAAATATATTTATACTTGATCTCGCTTGAAAAATCTTTAGAACTGCATGACTTAGTATATAGCAGTATTATTATATCGAAACATTGGTATCGTAAATAAAATGTTTTTCTAACCCACTTCACACCAGACCATCTCACTATCTTTAAAAAAGTATGATTACAGTTGCACTCTTGAGATCTTACCATTTCCTACTTTTGAACAATTTGTGTACCGTAGGAGATATCAAGGTTTTTCTTCATTTCTTTTTCTTTCCATTTTGTTACCTTTTAAAACGATGTAGTGAATGGTTTTTCGAAATCTAACGTTTTCTATTAAACGTCAGAAATCTTCTATTTATAGAAAATTTTGTTGTCGCATTTGCCTATTTCCCGGTTTAAGATTCTCACTGATTATTTTTATTCACAATCCCTCTACCGAAAAAGAGTAAATTAGGTGAATAAAAGGCGTAAAAGTGAAGGGATTTATTAATGCATTGGTCGGCCAAGTGTAATGTGACATAGTCTCTTATGATCCCTAATTTCCACTTTATTGTCATAGTCATCCACTTGTTGGATTTGTTTTAATCAATTAACGAAAATAGTGCCAAAACTCTAAATAAGTCGCTTAAATAATTAAATTGTAAATAATTTAAAGGATTATGTGTTGTATGAGGCCGGTTTCAGTTGACAACTCCTATAATAATAATAATCTAATTAATGAATCACGTTCCTGCATATATTAATACATCAATTCGCTTGGATTAAATGAAATTGGTTGTACATGTAATACAGGTAACAGTCCATTAAACCCGAAGGTATGACAAGGTTCGGTTCGAGTATGGCAAGGGTTGACAGTGGGTGGTCAAGGGTCTAAGTGCACATAAGCTGCGATGATGCATTGACCAAATGGCTAAGAATTTATATCCGTCCGAACACTTAACATTATCCTTAGGATTTCTCTCAGCCTCCTCTACCCCCAGGTAATATATTTTCGACGTAAGAGACCCATTCTGGAATATTCACTAACTCTCTCATATTTCGCTGAGACGTTATTCATAATTCCAAAAAAAATCGGTGTTCTCTCCTACCATTCAAAAGAAGGGGACAGGGACGGAGAGGACTATTGTTGTATTTATGTAGAATAATATTCTCTTGGGGTCTTTTATTCCCTTAAAAGAATGTAATTGATCCGCGTTACATACTACCATTCTCTATGTGATATAAAATATTTAACATACATTTGCGTATGTCCAAAATTTTACGTCTGTGAAAACAAAATTAATTTTTGCTATATTTTTTCACTGATATCACTGAACATTAGCTTTATATTTATTTTTCCATATATATATATATTATACCAAGCAAACTTCAAAGCGCACGGGACTGCTCTGTTACCCTTATTATTTACATTTTAATGACTGCTCGGTTATTTTGTTCTCTTCTTTATCTTTCCTGATGTATGTAATGGAAGATTTCGTTTTAACACGTAGTTTGGTAATTCAAATCAACCGATCTTCGTTACTTGGTTTGTTGGATTTAGGCATTAATCCATCTTTAGTGATAATCTTTTGCTTTATTTTGTTGCTGTTAATTTGTCTATCTGGCCCGCTGGTTAATTGTTTTCATCATTTTGTTTTCTATTTATTTTGAGGAAGGTTTTAAAAGTAGTAAAGGATGTGAATGGCGAGAAAAATTATTTTGATGTGATTGATATCAGCCTTAATATTCGTAAAGCGTTTGTGGAATTTCATCAGGACTTTAACACTATCTGTAATGATTTATACCGTTAATAAATATAAACATATGCGTAAAATAATTGAAGTTATAACTTTAGCCATAAAAATGTATGAGTAAATAGAACCCACAAGATTCACCATTCTACATTACGACTTTAAAGGATGGGTTAATGTTGAACTCGGCTCAGAAAAATATCAAGCAAACTGAAGAATACGAAATGCCAATATAAGAAACGAAACCAGTTGTTACACTAATAAAAATGATCGGAAATGCCTAAACTATGAAACATTAGCTTGGTTCCCATCCTTGGAAAAGCGATTCTTTTTATCAAACTTTGAACCTTTAAACTTTATTCCTGGTCACTAGTCAGACCACTGTAAACAATATCGCTACCAACCCTGAGTTGATGCAGTCCTGTCAGGTTGTCTTCCAGGATATCTATCAACCATTTGCCGCAACTTTGGCCTTCTGTGGAACATTAAGAAAAACACTTCTACAACTGCACGCCATATTAACACCCTGAAACCTTATTCCTGACCCGTTCTGTATCCGGCATTACCAATCCATCTTACACATAAGCCCATTGTAGATACCATCTCTACAACCTGATTTAATGCAGTACTTTCCGGGTGTCTTCCCAAAGATATCTCAAACATATGGTCGGGTATTGTACATCGACCTACTGTGGAAAATTAAAAGAGAACTTATGCAGATGCAAATCTTATTCCCGACCAGTTCGGCTTTCTCCAATATCACTCGACCACGACCAAAGTATGTCGCGTTGTAGATACCATCGCTACTACGTTTAGTTGAAACTACTGTTCTGAGTAACTATGTAGCCTGACTTTCCTTATCTTTATACTTATTCGATCGTCACTTTTATGGAGCCCAAGGTTCCTCTACATCTGCTATTTGTCCTATCAAGGCTGGTTTCCCTCCAGGAAGTATAGCGGTGCAACTCCTCTACGCTGATTGTCTTCTCCTTCACCGCAATACTATAATTTTTCGTTTGCCGAAAACACGGCTAGCCTCTCCGCTCAGACAAGTCCTCTGTCATAGGTCGCTCAAACAATTCCACAGCCCAGATCGGTGGTTTCACGATTGGAAAATCAAGGTCAACGAAATCCCTCCGTATAGTTTTCACCATACACAAACGAAAATTTATTCGTCTTCTTTAACGACAATTATGTGGTATATTCCGCACCACCTTAGCACTGGAAATGCTCCAATATCATACTTTTCCCAAAACTCGGCAAACTCATCCATAAAGTCCAAAAATATTCGAGAAGATCCGGTTAAAACGATTAATACCTACACTCAATTCCCATAATCATCGCCAAGATCACCAGTTCGGCTTTCATCCAAACATTCCATAAGCCAGTAGGCGGTTGTGAACCCATATATTATCCCTTGAACGTTAACTTATAGGGAGTTGTTTCTTGACGTGCCATACGCGTTTGATCGTGTGTGGCATGATGGTCTCCTATATAAACTAAAACGTGTTCTTCCATATAACTTGATCTTAAGCATTCGCTTCAACGTAATAAAACGATTCTCTCGAGTCCACCGCCAATAATCGAACTACTCCGAATATTAAAGCAGGAATGTTACAGGGCATTGTCATATATCCCGACTACACAGGCAATTGCTTCTGAAAAACTCGTATTGAGAATAGCGAAAAGTAGCCATAAATGTATTACAGTCAATGGAAGCAAATGTAGCCATATACACAAAAATCCCATCACGCAATATTCTTCAATAATACGCTTATCGTTAAAACTGGTCTGTACGCTACCTTGCGTTCTATCTTGACTCACATATAACCTGGAACCCGACATATCACAGCTACAAGACAGGAATTAACCCTATTCCAACTACTATATAAATTATCATCATTATTATCTCCGAATAATATATAATTTATTATCAAGAAAATAACTCTATTAACAAAAAAAAAACAAGTCATTACCTAATCTTGTAACATCCGATGAATCTATCCAGTCCAAATTCCTTAGAACATTGGAAACGGTTTCTACTACGTCCTTCACCATGAGCTCTCCAAGCCCTTCGTTAGAAACCTAACTTCACCATCTACATTTCACTTTTATTGCTTCATTGCTGTCATGGCACAAATTAAACCCTTTTTTGACCAGATTGTTACACGCAACGAAAAATAGTAACCTGTACTGTAACATCAAGTTGCCATACCACTGACTGGCCAAATGACCGATTGACGCAAAAACCGAATATTCACCCGCAAAAGGTGATGTCATATGTTTAGGGGAGTACGGCACGTATTATGCACAACGGATTCCTGCCACATGGCCGGACCATGACGGCTGAAATTTACCAAAGCCAACTACGAGTATCTATTACCTACAACCTGCTCTCGTGAACGGAAGAAAAGGCATAATTTTTCCCCATGTCAACGGGAGCCCTCAAAGCAGGTGATAATGAAATTTGATTGAGAAATCCTTCCATAAATATTTTTACATTTTATAAGAAGGGCATAGTAACCCGTTAGGAAAACGTTTTAGACGCCAATGGAGACTATTTCGCCGAATGAAATATTTCTGAAGTTATTTTAATTGTAACACTTATTAAACCCGTACGGACATTATATTATCTGGAGTTATTAATAATTTGCAGTGTTAATCGTAATTCCGATACTGAATAGACTGGTACCATTCCATCCCATTTCATATTGATTAACTTGTAAATTATTACTGATAGTCCTGATGAAAGGAATATATTCTATGAATGATTGAAGAAGGAACAGTGTGTTTTATATATATTTTAATAATTTTTTAACACCATATTTAAAATAAAATCTTACTTTTTAATTAGAATAGACGGATCGATCTGTTTAAGTTTAAACGTGTTACACAACTTGCTTTTTTCTTTTTATCATTGTATAAGAAAAGTTCTATCTAAAGGGCAGTTATGGGGGGAAATGAAAGCGATTACAACGTTGATGTGACATGAGACGATAGAGAGTGGCCAATGGGATAGGGGGCGGAAGGCGAAATCGAGGATATATGATTGAGTTGTCGACTGTTTGATGTCGAGGGAAAAACACTGGTTCAAATCTCGAAGACACCCTTCGGCGAGACACGAAATATAAAAATCTATAGAAGAAGAAGAAGGAAGATGGCAAAAGGAGTGAAGGAAGAGAGAGCGTATGTGCGAAGGAGAAGGACGGAAGAGAAAGGATCAATGCTTCGGCAGATTGAATCAGGGATGAAAAGCGCCACCCTGACTTAGACCACCTTTACATAAATAGATATATGCTGTCGTTATTTCTTTTCCAGGCTTTGCCCACAGATTGGATAAGATTCGCCAATTTCACCTCCCTTGTCTTTATTTCTTAGTCTTTTTTATTAGTACTACAAACAGGATGACGTAAACTTGGGTCGTCACCTCGCCACTTTTATCTCTATTGTTAAAACGAACAATCTCCGCTGTCAAATTAGAAAACCCCTTCAAAAACATTAACTGAGCTTGATTTCTTCCTTTTATCCAGTTTCTTCTGTACAAATTTAAACCGTTCGTCGTGGCAGGACGATATGGTAAAACTTAAGCATAAACATACAACAACCATGGAATTAACTCAATTAATACCTTAAACAGTAGTAAATGTACATAGTGTCCCTTTTCATAAGGACTAGACAATGCACCAAAATTAGCCTCGCATTCCGAAGCGATGTTTAGGATCGTCAATAAAATACAAGAGATTTGCTCATTCATTGGCTTCGGTTCGAGAGGTCGATTTTCTCCTAAGCCGTCCGGTGTTACACATATTACTACTCTTTTGGAACTGCCTCACAAGTCTTATCACGGTTTGATGGCAAGGTTGGTACCGAACAGGAAACAGTCGCCCATAAAGCGCTACTTATCAGGGTCGCTTTCTGCAAACTGATGAAACGTCCAAGCCAAAATGATAAATGAAAGTTGTTAGTTCTTTGTTGATTTTTCACAATAAACAGGTTTTCGGTATTTTTACTTAGGCACTCGAGGCACGTAAACAACCAGGAAAAAGAAAATTATCAAAGCAATAAATTGTTGTTTACTAACGCCTCCTCTTTTAAACCGAACTGATTTGTGTAGCTTTTTTTTCGTCCCCATAGGTGTGCAATTATTTATTTTTTTTTTTATTTTTCTCTTAGTTTCGTTTGTCAACTCCTCTATTAACTTGACAGCAAAAAAGGAAAGTAAATGTCAAAAATATATCAATCCCCTGTATTATTGGTAAATTTATTAACTTACCTATTAATTACTTATTAAAACTTATTTAAGAAATTATATCTCGGGAAATATTTGACCGATTTCAATGAGAAAAAAATCATTTTTCATTAAAAAAAATTTATGTACTTTAAGAATATGAAGCAAAAACGTAAGGTTGAGTTTGAAAAAAAAAATAGTTTTTCGTGGCATCGTGTATATATGCAGTAGAAAATTGTTTTTTCTTTAAATAAAAAAAGACCCCTTTAAAAAATAAAGGAGGTTACCATTTTACCTTTTTTATACCTTGTTTTGTTTATAATAAAAGTGGCTTGTCCGTATGAAAAGAGACACATTATATACGA
This sequence comes from Cimex hemipterus, assembly GCA_039619505.1. Lineage (NCBI taxonomy): Eukaryota > Metazoa > Arthropoda > Insecta > Hemiptera > Cimicidae > Cimex > Cimex hemipterus. Next base: position 7,414,504 of record CM077101.1, on the reverse strand, counting down.
TTAAATAAATGAAGGACTTGCAAATGACAAGAAGCAAGGCAGGTGGTGACCCATCGCAGAAAGGAATGTGCAAGAATTGCCGAGTACATGGAGAGACGATTTATCTTGGCAACTTTTAATGAAAAAACATCAAAATACATACAGCTTACAACGACTCGAAGAAAGTTAGGCATAGCTCGTGAGAACTCGAATAAATATTCAAGTCCTGGACAGCTTATGTTACCCTGTACTCAGATCTCGTTCATGCAAATTCAAACAACATTTTGAAGGAAAGAAAATTAAAAAGAATTAATAAATTACGAACCAAAATGAACGATGTCAGACAAGCCTAACTCCTTTTTTTTAAGTAAAAAATAACACAGGCTAAAGGTCGAATAGAAATGGCCAGAAAGGGGTTTCATGACGAAGAAGGTATATCACGAAAGGATCGATAATATTTTATTTATTATTTTGTTTTCCCCCAATCGATTCATTGTTTGTCATTTAGTCTCAGTTAAAAATTAGTTTACCAGTCAAATAAACAGCGATTCGGTTATCAAATCTAATGTTTAAATAGATAAACTATTGGAGGCGAAAAAATGGGTCCATAATGTTGAGAGAGGAAAATCCTGGGGAAAACGCAGTAAACCGCCTTTAAAAACTTCTAATGAATTACATCTCAAGAAGGTAATACTGCCTTTTCGGAGGATTTGGGGGGGGGTCTGTTTAATTATGAGCTTCGTCCGCCTAAAGAAACCGTTAATTCTACAGTTCACTACAAACAATTGGAGGGATCAAACTCGGCGAAGCCAAAAACGATAACCAAAAACCAAAATATCAGATTTTCACTTTTTCCCGGCTTTGCTAATCTGTAAATATGAAAAACTTTACGTCACTTGAAGAGTTGCGAAACCCCATCGCAAGGTCATCGCACATAAACCTGAGAAATTTTTATATTTGCAAAGAGAATCAATGGTAACAAAGAGTATAGAAAAATGTTTCATATATTATTTATTAAATTTGTTCACAAGGACCTGAAAAATTCATTCAATTTACTATTAACAAGCGTAATTATTTTCAAATCTGACACCATATTTTTCAATGAAAAATCATTTCAATATCAAAAAGTCAAACTTGTACATTTCGTTGTGATATTTATTTATAGTGAAATGTTTTCTGATCGATTTCATGATGTTTACCAAAATCAGGGTTGTTCTTTCGGGGGATTGAAGCAACATTTTTACATGTCATGTTTATTGGAATATAACGATATATTTTTCAGATTCACTCAAACTTTCAACAGCGCATAACGTTTCTATCCTTTCTTCAGTATTTGCTCAGCTTTTAACCTTGTAGCATATTAAGTAATATTTCTTTTTTTCCAGGAGCGGACACTCCTATTCGACATTTATCACTTAGGAGTCTGATGCCTGATACGGAACATTACATGACCTACGAAGGTTCGACAACGCATCCTGGATGTTGGGAAACGACCGTTTGGATTATTCTCAATAAGCCCATATACATTACGAAACAAGAAGTAAGTTTGTTTTTTAAGACGGCAAAAGGAAAGTGTCTCGATTCTTATATATAATGTGAATTAAAACCCCACTCATAAAGAAATGATCCTAGAGCCTTATTGCATTCTAACGACTGGAATGGGGCTGGTGACAGTCATAACAGAGCCCCATGATAACAATAAATGTTCATGGACGAAAATCTTGCATGACACCCTTCCCCTAATGGGATAGGGTTTCCTTCAAAAAAATGATACCCATTTCCGCCCTGTCGCGCCGTTGCTTTGATTATTTTTCGTATTGCGCCTTTTATATTAGTTATAGTCGCATTGGAAAGGCAAAGTTCAAAGAACGGGTTAGACATAACCGACAATGAGGGGGAGGATATTTTTTAAGGTGCTGAAACACTTTTCTTCCATTAACAAGTAATTTTGTATTTGTATTTAAAAACTTTATTGAGTTTTATCTTTTTTATAAAGAAAAAAGTAAAGACAAAGAGTTTGGCAAAATCAGGAAAAATATATGAAAATTAGCAAAATCCTAGCTTCACACGAGACGAGATTCTTGGACTAGAGGCGCGTCTCAGGTCTTGAGATTCTTGTACCAGATTTATCAACACTCTTTCCGTGCAAACCTAATAGTTAACTACATTCGGCAACTGGTACTACTACCAGTACTGTACTACTGGTACAAACTAATACCAGCCGGGATCCTACAGGGAAACAGTCGTGGTCCAATCCTGTTCACCATAAACTAAGATCTTCATATCCACTCTTTATACCTTATCCTCGAATCTTATTCAACTGGCTGAGGCGTGTCAACGATTATTCAGTTAACCGACCAGTAAAATTAGGCATCCCACAAGGGAGCGATCTTGGTTCTTTCGACTTTACAATACATCCATTTATCACTATGAGGTATCGTTATTGTTGATACTTGTCAAAAATATCAAATCTGTACCATTCATACGACACAGTGTATCATTTAGCTTGAATTAGCAATAAATGGTAAGAAGATGTGATCCCAACCCCTTCAATTATTTATGCTGATGAATTCAAGCTTCCTCCAACATCCAAGAATAAGTTGATATGCACGAACTGATAATAAAGTGGAATAATTTGTACGACCTGGTCGTTTCTAATCATTTCGGTATGTCTATCCTTGCTGTTTTAGTATTTCAGAAGTTTTTAGTTGTGGCCTCTCGCCGTTGTATGTGGTGGATTATTGTGGCTAGTCGTGTCCGTATTATACATGAATCTGATGTGCATTTTATTGTCTGGTCTTGGAGATGGTCTGGCATCTAGGCATCCTCTGTACATTACAAATCTTCCTACCCACTCTTTATTACCTTCCAATTATGTAATTTATCCTTCATTGATGCTTCAAAGAGAGGATACAAGATATTAAGCCAGTACAAAACGTTCGCAAGGGATTAATTGTCTTAAACATTGTTTATGATGTGATCGTTTATTTATAATTAACCGATTATACTCATTTTTTTTCTAGCCTAAGGTCATGGGTTCGAATCCCTCTCGTGCCATTAACTTTTTTTCGTATCAACTAAAAACCGTAATTAATTGTCATATATTAATTGGTCGAGCGACCACGAAAATAGTGAATTAGTCATTAAAAACATTACTGAGGTAATGATGTTTGTAGATCGACCTGCAGACGATCAATGTAGAGTTCAATACCTTCTTTAAGGTCTTTACAGGGTGAAAGAAGGACAAAAGTGTTGGAATCACCAAGCTTTCGGCAACATTATGTTGCCATCATCAGGGCTTCTCCAAGAAAGAAGATAAAAATAAAATAAAATCAGAAAAAACTAATGCAATGGATTAGGTTATGAAGCACATGGCCATTATTCAGTTATATATGGTGGTAACAAGCCATCTCACTAATAATTAACATTTTTCTCATTTACAAGTCCAAATGTTTTTGTTCTTACTAGCTATTATTGTCATTAAAACCAACCGCGGTAGCCGAGTGGTTAGCGTGAGATCTCGGCTAGTGGACCCTGCGGTCGCGGGTTCGATTCCCGTCGTCGCCTCTGGCCCTTTTTTCACGATACCCTTCCCCCCAAAAACGAATACGCAATAAATAATTACAATAGTCTGGCTAGATATTAGGCTAGCCATTAAAATAAAAGAACCACCAACCACTCGGACATCAATTCTCCATGTCAACCTCACCTTACGAGTTTTCCCTCCTTTTGCCATATTTCAATTTATAAAATTACTCTGTATGGAATGAATTCAACGTATGACCTATAAGTGTAATGAATTGACAATAAAAAATAAAAATAAGAACCTGTACTTAAATTCAAGGAAATGTGGATGAAAGAGAATTCGTCGTCTTTATATATTCAAAAATAACCCATTGCATTAACGGAATTCTTTGTATTAGATTAAATTGTTGTTTGTGTAGACGGAAGCAGTCAAGTAAAAAGGGATGGTGTCACAAGGGAGAAAAACAGCAGATGTAAAAAAAATTGTTAAGGTATCACGCTATACGGCCATCATCATTACTATACTTTTAAAATTTCTTCCGTTTTTCAAACGCAAGGCATTTCCACTAATTTTGTTATATATATGTCATTCCCGTCTCAATAATTTATACTGGACTGAAACGATCGGACTGGTGGTAGGGGGAATATAAATGGCTTTAACGGCAAAGGTTCTATTTGTTTGTAGTTTCCCTTACAGCTAAAAAAAAAAATACAAATGTGACTCACTTTGACCGTTGTCCAGGCTCGTTAAACTCGGCTCTGTTTGATATGCGGCTACACCGCCTAAACAGCCAGGTTACTTTAATAAAAGGCGTGAAAATGACAGCAGACCGACTGATGTTCACGCTCAGATCCCGGCTGTCCGGTCTCTCACATAATTTACCACTCACAGAATTTACCCCTTCACAGCTCTTGTATCTTGTTGATGTCTATTGGTTTCGAAATATTAATAGTTTTAAATTAATATCTTTTTTTATATACAAACTTGATTCAATATCGCTAATATTTATAAAATATACAATCAGGCCAATAAATAATGTTTGACAAAAATTGCAATAAAACTTAATTGTTTATCTCTTGATAAATTGGTAAAAAGACAAGAGTGGGAATTGTGTTATTGCTTTGAAATTGAACGATATTTGAACGGTTATCATCCATTCCAGCTTGATGTCAGGGGCATTAAACGGATTTCAATATAACAGGGTGTCTCAATGTAAACGTTTATTTACCGGCGATAATTCCTCAATCCTTGGGGACCAGCTACGATCCGATTTCAATTAAAAGCAATTTAATTATAGTTGTAGACAAACAGTAATGAATGTATGGTGCCTTGTTTTTTTTGTTTAATCTATAACACGAATTGTTGAACATCGTTCATCATATGTATTAAAAAACAAGCTGCATATCCATTATAGTATCAAGACAAGAATATTTATATTATAATTTATCGTTTTATATGTGAGAACAATAATAATTTTTTATAATAAAAACTATATACCAATGCAAATTGACGATTATTTACATGAGCTTGGCTTGATTTTCATATATTTTTTGTAAAATGGTCACATGTTTCCAATATTAGAGAAAATTTGTGTGATTAACGAACGGAACCTTTTGTGAGTAGAGAGCGGAGCCAGATATTGCAGGGAGGACGGTGGGTCTCGAACCACGAGCCGAGAGACTGACACCCAGCTATCTCAGTGATGTAGTGCTTTTTTTTTCTTTTTTTTAATGGTTTCATGAACAGTGCATATCTAGCCAGACTATTGTAATTATTTATCGCGTATTCGTTTTTGGGGAGGAAGGGTATCGTGAAAAAAGGCCACGGCGGGAATCGAACCGGGGTCTACTAGCCGAGATCTCACGCTAACCACTCGGCTACCGCGGTTGGTTTTAATGACAATAATAGCTAGTAAGAACAAAAACATTTGGACTTGTAAATGAGAAAAATGTGAATTATTAGTGAGATGGCTTGTTATCACCATATATAACTGAATAATGGCCATGTGCTTCATAACCTAATCCATTGCATTAGTTTTTTCTGATTTTATTTTATTTTTATCTTCTTTCTTGGAGAAGCCCTGATGATGGCAACGTAATGTTGCCGAAAGCTTGGTGATTCCAACACTTTTGTCCTTCTTTCACCCTGTAAAGACCTTAAAGAAGGTATTGAACTCTACATTGATCGTCTGCAGGTCGATCTACAAACATCATTACCTCAGTAATGTTTTTAATGACTAATTCACTATTTTCGTGGTCGCTCGACCAATTAATATATGACAATTAATTACGGTTTTTAGTTGATACGAAAAAAAGTTAATGGCACGAGAGGGATTCGAACCCATGACCTTAGGCTAGATACGCCGCTGCTCTACCACCATCTCAATTGTCGTCGAGAATCCAAACCGATTACAAGACATTTGAAATATGGCAAAATGAGGCAAAACTCGTAAGGTAAGGTTGAGATGGGGAGTTGATGTCCGAGTGGTTCGAGGTCACGATAGGTCAGGTGGTAGAGCAGCGGCGTATCTAGCCGAAGGTTGTGGGTTCGAATCCCTCTCGTGCCATTAACTTTTTTTCGTCTCAACTAAAAACCGTAAATTAATTGTGATATATTAATTGGTCTATCGGACCACGAAAATAGTGAATTTATAAATTTGATTCCAATGCACAAATTGGCACAAATTAAATAGGCAAAAAACATTTCCAATCGGTGTTGCGGGTACGGTATCAATAACGCTGTCTTCTTAATTAAAAGACCTTGTATACCTTATACTACATACATTCTGTATTTGTCGTTTATTTTCAATTTTGATAGAACATCTTTTCTTTGTTGTCTATGTCGAAAATTATGTTATTATAAAAAGGTGGAGTAAAACTTTGAGGTGCGGATTCTGACTGGAACCTTGTTTGATCTAGAGATGACAGATGAATTCCCTTGTCTCGTCAGTCGCCCTGCACCCGTACAGGCCAAACCTAGCGCCCTGACGTCAGCAGACAGACTTATGCCTGAAATTTACCGGCGAAATTCCCACTTTTCGAGACTTTTCAATTTTTGTAAAATATTGGTCAAACGGTTATTCTATTTGTTCTATTCCATAGAGAATATCCCATTTTTATTGTTTTTCTTCAATTGGATATCCTAAGTAGACAAGTTCATTTGCATTGTAAGTAAGCTGAAGTAAATATGGGGACTTGCATCAAATTTTAGACTTGGCAACCGATTATTTTATGTTCAGGTGGGGAATGATGTGTCTGATAATAATGATGAGCAGGTTGATACTAGGAGGCGAGGGTTTGGTAATCCACAAGCACTGCAGCCTTTTAGTTTATCATATATTCCTAGTTCCTTAATTCGCTTTAATTGAATTGATCCTTCCTTTAAAAAGTAAAATGCTATTAACTGTTATTGCTGCAATTTTTTACAGGATTTTCTTGGTACACTGGATTATGTCTGAATCGGGCGGTTGCTTCGTATTCGAAGATATATGAGCGGCAATTTTTCTCCTTTTTGCACAATTAGTATTGAGGTTATCATTGAATATACCCGTCTCATGTGCTAGTTTTAACGAAAATTTTTTTGAAACATGAGATTATGTCTAGCACCTCAACAGTTCGTTCATTTCTGATTTTGTTTTATGCCCAGCCATTGTCAGATGGGGGATTCTATTTAATATTGTCAACCAATTTGTTGGGGTGAAGGGCGAATCTAATTGACCCACAAACTTCCGTACCCGTTTCAAGAGGTACAATTACATTTTGTTGTGTTGTTTTTCTCTTTTAAATAGGTGGCAACTATTTATTATACTTAAGAGGAATTTGGGAAAAAGAAAGGGAAGATTGGTAATACTTTGAAAATTAAAAACTGAATATTTACAATTTATGTACATTAAAAAATGGTAAAACAAATTTCCTTAATTATCCAAAATAATTCATAATCAAACCTACTGGCCAGGGTTTTACGGAAACCCCCCCCCCCAAAAAAAAAAAAACGAAAAGGTACTTGGTGAGATAACTACTCGCTTTGGTTTTACAAAAAAAAATTAAAATAAAATAAAAGACGAAATGAAAGGCACTTGCTGGGTTGACGACTCGCTTCTCCAAGCAATCGAAATAAGTGCAATCGAAGGTGCCTGTAGAGTTGGATGGCGATACAGTTGACGTAATCCGGAAGGTCGGTGATGTGACGACAAGGTGAGAATAGACGAAATCGATTATGAATATCGAAAGAAAATCGATATAAGGTATCGATACTGTAAACGGTGCGTCTTGTGCTGACAGATGCTCAAACGGCGATGCAAAAAAAAATTAGTCCCGTGCAAAGGCCGAAGACACCGGTGTTATCGCTTGCCAAAATAAAAACAATGGGGCCTCAGCGAGTTAAACAGGGTCTCCCGAAAGGCGAACCTTGGTCAGCCGAAAACAACAAAAACTTAAAGCTTCTTGGGCGTCAACACCATTTATAGGTTATTGTAGGCCCTCCTCTGGCCGGTTTGCTTGTCCATCACCAAAAATTTGGACCAAACGTTTTGATCATTTTGGATTTTACTGAACATGTTCATGGGGCCGCTTGACTGTCTTGTGAGGATTTATAAATGTAACCTCTTTATAATTGTCGGACAAAAGAAGTCTGACTGCGGGAGTGCCTCAGGGTTTAATCTCGGTCCACTCCTTTTCATTACATTTATCAAAGCCATGTTCATATGTGCCAGATTTCCTTCAAATGAGGCCCTTAACAATTGAAGAATTTTTTCTTGATTCGGTCAGTCTTTAGAAACGTCTATTTAATTTTGTAAACCTCGCCTTGGAACAAATAAATCGCCTGACGTAAACCCCGCTCAAACAGCTAACATATTTTCTTTACTAAACATTAATGTAGACAAAACACTGGCCATGTTATTCACTACCAGACAACCAATGCTGCAACAGACATAGAATGTTGAACTGAAAAAATTCTTAATAAAACAACTATACAACTAAACTCTCCCTTTACGACTTTATGCACAACCCAACATGGAAACACGGCACAGAAATGTAGAGTTCAACCGAACCTTCCCATATCCGCAAAATACGGATCTTTGAATCATACTTAGAACCATTGTCAACATCACATTCCAAGTTTCCAACCCACCTCAATATTCTGTTCTAAAATAAATCGAAAGATCTATCTACAAAAAATAATACACTAACCTCCAATCCCACTGTTAACCTCACGTACAACAAATTTCCACTCGATCTCTTCCCAAAAATCATAACTTCTCAAAAATTGATAATAAAATTATTTAATTAATGATTTATGAGTGCTACCTCTGGATAACTTCTCCATTCGATATAAACTCACTGTAATAACTAAAAACTTTTAAGTTTTGAATTTCGTATTTTACCTTCTTCTAGTTTTGTAAAACCGCTTATTTATTTTTGTTTTTTAGCTTTACGCTCTAAGGAAGTTGATGCAAGGATCGGAAAAGATACCGAAAGCTCCTCTTGGAAACAACGCCCGTCCTCTTCAGCCCCTCCATCATCGCACTGTCCGAACCAACATCGACTTCCAGAACACCCAATCTTCATCAGTAAGTAATATTCGTGCTCTTTGAAAATTTTTAATGCTGCAAATAAAACGAAAGGTGATTTGACAAGCCGAAATAATTTTTAAATTAATATCATCGAATTACATAATACACATTTGGCACGACGCTTCGGCTCGGAGGTCACACCCAGTTTAGAAATACAATGGTTGTTTACGTGACAGCCTTCCATTTTCAAATCTTTCCACGTGCAGAACACAATTATTATATTTTAGGCAAACTCATACAAACAAATTGGTGGGGATGAGAAAGCTTTTTGTCAACTTTTTAATAGGCATCCTATATTCCTCTTACTGAAGTCAGGCCTCGAATGTGAAAAGAAAACTGCAAAACAGACCTTTGTCAATAAATTGCTCATAATTCTCTCATTAAAGTAAATATGACAATCATTCGGGGACAACTGACAGTGAACTTTACGAAAAATTAAAATAAGTAATAAAGAAATAATCCATTAATCGAGACTATACATTTTATATTTTACTTTCTATTCAAACAGAGATTACAAGAAAAGCTCATAACTTTCTATTGTGAATGTTACTTTAAGGACCTCTACGAAAGCCTGTATTATAAGGCGACCCTTCTGCTGGGTCCCACGACATGTGGGAATAAAGGGCAACGAGAGAGCCGACTCCTTTATAAGGAAAGGGGTTGCTAAAGGGCAATACGTCCTGATTCGCACTATCAATGACTACATTAGACAAAAGGACGAATTGAAAACGAGGAAAATTTCTTTGGGAGGAAAGAAACAACAGAATTCTTATGTAAAAAAAAAGGAAAAGGAAAAACTCCGAATTCTGGCAGGATTATCAACAGTACACTGCAGTCTGGTTGTGTATTTGAAGAAGATAGGTAAAATTGAACACGGCACGTGCAGATTCTGCATGGAAGCAGAGGAGACACCAACACACCTACTAACAAACTGTAGGGCCACATTTGTCCGTAGGAGGAAGTATTTTGGGTTATTCAGCGTAACCATACGAAAAATCCAACCATTGACAGATATGCAGAGGCGTGCTATGAGTAAAGAATGGGGTATAATGTATTACACACCTCGAATATTACAACTACATCTACATTATAAGGTGACGAATTGAAATTGTGTAGTTGGTAATGATCAAATTGCAGCTTTTTCCTTTGAATCGTAGGGAACTTTTGCACTACAGCTTTCATCTGTAGTGTCTAACCTCTACTAATAGTTTTCTCTTGGAAGTTTTTCATTGGTTTAAAATTCAGAATTCTTCTTAGAGGTATCGAAATATTGCTCAAGAATGGTTTTTCTAAGTACCGCCTTTTGTAGTCGGACAGTTGCATATTGCTTTATCTCAGTTTTCTTTCTATCTCTGTCTCATGTGGACATAGTTACAACACTAGACGTCCTATTTTTTTAACTGATACTATGGTAGAGCATGTCAAACCTCAGTTTAGTCCTTTTCTGGAATTTCTCCATTGATTAAGATTTTTAGTTGAGATACAAAAGTCAGCTTCACGAGCGGAATTCGAACCCACGATCTTCGGCTAGATACGCCCTTCCACTTGAGCAATTGTGACTTCGATCCACACAGACACTAACTTCCCATCAAAACCCACCTTTCGAATTGTCCCTCATTTTTCAAATGTAATCTATTTGATTCTCGGCGACAAATTAAATGGCCACGGAGAGTTTTAGTGAAGGCATACATCATTTAAACATATTAAATTCACTGGTTTCGTGATCCGTAGAGTATGCCTTCACTAAAACTTGGAGAGCCCTTAGAAATGATCTCGTATTCGCATTTCGCTATAGTTTTTCTACTTAAAAATAGTGTGACCATGGTCGTTATTGTTGGGCACTTTTATGCCATGATGGCTTCCTTTTTGGAAAGGTGTCTCACTGCCTTGTTGCCTGAAATTGTCTCATTACCTGGGACGTACCTCAGCGTTAAGCTTTTTGTAGATCCTATTTTTTAGGGTTTTTAATCAGTTACAGATTTGTTCGAGGTTGATTTCGTAGAAATGAAGGCACTTTGTTTCTTATCACCTACCATCCTCCACTACGTCAGGTTTTAAAAGTGGTTGAGGTGGAGCCCAGGGCCATGTGATGCTCATAGGTAGGCCTCTTTCAACCCTGATTAATATGTTTTTAAAATGCTTTGTTGAATTTTTCCCGTTATAAGGAACAATCTAGAACAAACAGCCGGAATAAATTATAAAATAAATCTGAAAAACGACGAAAGATATTTCTATATTACGCATAACCAAGCCAAGTTGTAAACGTATAAACATTGTATGTGTTAAAATGAAATACTAGTCATTTTCTGCTTCTTCAAATCTCACAGGATATTTATCTTTATATCTAAACGCATCTTGTGTAAGGGGATACAAACATTGACCCAACGTGACATTTGAAACCACCTTGAACCTACAAATCGTCTACGCTGAGATTTTCTTGGGCATCTGTATCGATCTTACCCGCAACTTTAAACGTTAATAAACAGGAATTTAATTTTAGAGATGAATTGCTTGTAAACCTACCATTTAGATATGCAACGTTTGTTTTTATTGAAGGTTAACCGATATCACACACGCGGATTTGTCTAACAAATGAACATTAAATTCCAAAAGTCCAGTCATACTTAACAGTGGATAGGTTAACCATGGGAATGTTAATTAATCCGAAATCAATGTAATAATGTTAGCCGATTGTTTTCTTATCACTTATTGATTTCAGAGGTTTGATGTGCCACATTTTTCATTAAGGTAAACAAATTTGATAGTAGTTATTAGCATTGTTGTTGATTAAAGAAAAAAGACCCGGAGTAAAGGCTGAATGAAAAACCGTTCTTTCGTCGTCGAGTCGGCTTTTCCAAGATCAGAATCTAGTGGTTTTTGTATTCCGTTTAAGGAGAGGCTGTTGTAGAAACAACCGGTTGTAAATTGCATAAGAGGAAATGAGCATGTTGCGGTATCGCCCATTAGTTCCACCTTCTTACATTAGTTTTAAACCCGTTACAAGTAATTTACCCTAGAGGAATAAATTCACGTAGGCAGAATTATGCGTACTCACTTTGGCTTGGAAACCGATAAGGAGAAAAAATAAGCCACGACAATACGAAAGGACGGAAAGAATTGCAAAATTTTAGCTACGCCTCGTTACCGGGTTTCCATTAACCTTTTTTTCATTCCGTCTGTCCTCTATCCTCGTAAATTTGCATTTCTCTCATAGAATCGATAAACAGAGAAAGTTCATGGGTCATTACACGAAAGATTTCTAAAATCCGTTGTTCATTCTCGGAATTTGTTTATTACGCTAAAACGGCCAAAATCAAACGTATGACGTTTATTCGTTTTATATTATAAAAGTTTATAAGAATTGGAGGTGGAATCCGTTAATTGCACTCTAAATGTCTTGAAGGATTGTCGGGAAGTTTGGGATAAATTTATTCGACAAGGACGACAAGGTGATCGAGGTGAAGGGCCAAAGGTTTTATGATGTCGTCAGTACCGACGTCTGGCACTTTTGAGGACCAGTTGGATTTGAAGGTCTATATGGATAAGGTTGGATATGAAGTGGGGGCTTGGGAAAGGGATGTTAGAGTGCCAGTTTTTTCTGGGATATGGATCGCTGTGTTAAACCCACAAAGAACTAATAAACCCCATAGTTCAATTCCGCCACGATTGGTTGAAGGGGTTTGTAATGAATGTTTCGATCGTTGTGTCTTTTAATCTGTTGTGTGGGGGTTCGAAGCCTTTTGTCGATGTAAATCCCACTGGCTGGGAGAGGGCCAGGTTGGTTTCGTTAAGTCTGATCCAAGTTTTCTTGAACCATTCTTCCGACCAGGAGAGATGAATTTGCAGGTGTTACAAAAAACTGGTTGAAATGGACTGGGGTATTGAACTGAATAATGAACTAGGAGAGATGAGGGTAAAGGATATCAATGCCATTTGAAAGTCTGTGTGGATAATAAGAGAGGATGATGAGGATACTAGGAAGCGGTGTTTTTCATCACCATCACGATCAAGATAGGATGCAAAGTGGGATCTTGAGCATGGTTTGAAGGATTTTGGATTGGAGTTGACTCACAGTTTAATTCTGTACGTCCAGATTAGCACTCATTATAAGTAGATGAGGCGATTTTGTATAGTGTAAATTAATTATTCTTTGGATTAGTTTATATCGCCTGTCCAGCTTTGCGTAGTGGGATCTTCAAGAAAGCCGTTTTCAATGTAAGACCAAAATGGTGGGTGACATTAGCTGCTTAGAAAGTAACAGAGATGTAGTGATTGAAGAAAGGTAGAGGACTACGAAGGGTTATTTTCGGTGTCTGGTTTCGTTAAATCTGATCCTCCATTTCTTGGACCACTTTTCCAAACCGAAGAGAATCATGTTGGACATTCTTGAACGCCAGAGAGTCTGGTTTTGCTGAAAAAATATGTGAGGTGTGCTGTATCTATCTGATAGTGGTGGTTCCTCCTCGATTCCCGAGCTCTCGTTTTTGCGCTGCTAGTATCACCAATAGGGTTATGGGTAATGAGGACTCCCCAACCCCCCACCACCAAAAATCTATCTGATAGGAGGTCGATCTGATAGTGTATCTGATCTGAACCCCTGCTATGTAAGGGGTATTGTATCAGAAATATTAGGAATATCTGCACTCAATGGTTGATAAAGGTAAAATTAAAATCGAGAATCTATTCAGACTTAAAAATACTTTTCTCTAATGATTGTTCATTGATGTTGCAGAATAATATTTAAATGGGTCAACATCATCACTCACCAATATTGATTATTCGTTTGTCTCATTCCCTCGTGCCATATAAAATCCAGGTGTTTTGGAAGAAAACGTGTTTTTCCAATATTTATTTGCAAAACTTCCTCTCGTTCTGCTTGGGTGTGGGTAACTTTATAGACAGAAACAGGCCGGCAGACAGAATTCTTGAAGGACAAAGGAAAACAAACAATTCATTTTATTAGGGGATGGTATGCGTCACTTTTCACTCCATAAGTCAAGTGGGGCCGGCACCCTCGCAAACTTGGGAAATTCTCTGTGTGAACGATTTATATCACTTTGTCTCATTCACTTTCTATGGGGTTAAAAAGAAAAATAGACGCCTAAATGAGTTAACGGATTTACGAACTATCAGCTGATTTTACCTGTTCTGCTGAAGGTGGCGTTTTGCCTGACCTTTTAACATAATCTTATCACATTTTTAAAATGTTTAATTACAAAACGCAAATAAATAATTAATTTTGCTTTAATCGAGTCAAAGGATTAAAGGGCTCAGAGTATAACCCGGTTCTACCCTAACGAACAAATCCTTTGAACAGGGTTGGAAAAACTGTTTAATTCCACTGACCCTCACCCGGTTGATAAACGGTTGACATCCTCACATCACCCATTCACCATTTTTTGCCTTATAAGCACGGAATTACTGAGGGGTGTTTAAATTCCATTTATAAGAACAAGTACGAATTAGATTAGACAGATCTATTTATTATTATGTATAATTTATTATTAATTTTCTCAGCCGTTTTTTGCTCTAACTCTCCTTTTTAAATATTACGGCAGCTATTTATAAACACGCCTGAGATTTCTCAAGTTGAGAAGCTAATCATACATGTAAATCAACCAATCTTTTTAAAAAAAATAATAATTTGATTGATTGATTGTAAGTAAAGTAATACCTATAATCAAGGGGGGCTTTACCTACAATTACGTACTGTACAATACTTTTTTCGATTATTTTCAATTAAATTCCTTGGGCGGTGGCGGGATTCGAACCCAGAACCGCTAGCGTTGCAAATACGAGTCGACGGCAACAACCCGGCTACTGCGGGCTCCTATTTGACTATCCTGCTCAAAGCCTTGGTTTATTTCTATTATGTTAATTAACAGCTGTTTCTCCTCAAATAGTTTTTAAATGGAATATCATCATCAGCTGTGGCACGTTTAAGTCTTCATCCTGTACGATTCCGCAGGCAGGATTTGAAATATATTTTTAGGGTATTAGCATGCCAATTGAAAGTACTTTTATGCTCTCTAGAACACTATACAAATGAGTCTAATTGTTGATAATAATATAATGATTTTATGTTATAATGGCCGGCTGTGTTAGAGTTAATGAAGGGTCTTGGTCTGCAAGTCGGTGAACGCATGCTGAATCGGCGTAGGTTCACTTATTGGTGAAGGCTAACCCAATAAGAGACTCTATGCTGGTAATTTATAATCCGCGATTACGCCTTACGGCGTTACGTCCCAGGAACGCTTACCATCCGCATTTTATATATATTTTATCATTCTCTTTTGTCCACTTCCATCTGGGCTGACATAGCATCCTGTAAGAATCTATTTCAGCGATTTTAATACTTGTTTTAACATGAAATGTCCATAAAAGCGGTGTTTTTTTTTTTTTTAATAGGTGACAATGATCAAATGAAATCAAATAAATAATAGCATAAGATAATAACAATGGAACACCTTGAATGGTAGTTAAGTCAAGCTCGTAAATTCCATTCAAGGGTAAAGTTATTCGAATCTCCTGATGCGTATCGAGCCGAAGTGTTAATGGGAGAGGAAAGGAAGCCGGTTTGTAAACAAAGGCTTAGGTCATCCATACTACGCCAATATTTGATGTTTACTTGTTAATTGTTCGTTACCGGTTTTCGGGCCTTTGCTTTTCTAGAAATTATCAGGGTTCGACTGACAAGGAAAGGGGCCTAACCAGTAAATAAATCTCTTCACGAATATGGATTTCTTGTGTTCGATTTGTCTGTTACGTAAAAAGGGTTTTATCGTCTTTTTTATAAGGCCGTGAACGGCCAAATTTCATAAGGTATTTAACATAATTATTGATTTTTTTTTTCTCTTTTTACGAGGGTTCGCAACAGCAGAGGTCATATAAACCCTCAGGGTGCCGGTGTTTTTGAAAAAATGCCCATTTATAAGTAAGTCGGGTTCGAATCCAGCGGCCCTGCATTCTCTAACACCGACGCCCCCGATATTTCTTATTAAATTGATAAGAAAATTCCTGTTTAGTCATCATCACTCGATTAAGGATAGGACATGCCAATACGGGCATTGATTATTACTTTCGTAGATCTATCGTAGACCCTTGACAATAGACCGTAATATGTTGCTGGCTGGAAATAAATTTTCTTTTTCAAAAGAGGCGTTTATTTCGTCAGACGCGTTTCGGTCTAATATAGCATTATATATATATACATTTTAAAAAATTATGTAAATATAAAGTAGTTTATAACTATTGCCTTTTGGTATATTCATTATTATGAGTTTACATCCAATTTAATTATGTAATTAATTACGTAT
>CM077101.1:7378808-7397711 GCA_039619505.1 Cimex hemipterus | reverse complement strand
TATATATACACGTTAATAAAATATATAATACTTAGGACTGCTTTAAATTTACATACATTTAAAAAAAGTATGTAAATTTAAAGCAGTTTTAAGTATAAATATTGCATTTTGGTATATTCATTATTATGAGTTTGCATCCAATTTAATTATGTAATTATCTGTATACAGGTAATTTTATATATACATATACACTATACATACACTAACATATCTTCAAAGTCTAAATACTAAAAATGGTACAAATCATATAATAATTATATGCAGGTAATTAAACTTGAATGAAATAAATTAAATTTGATGTAAACTAATAATAATGAATACACTAAAATGTAGTGGTTCTAGTTACAACTGCTTTAAATTTATATTCTTTTTTTTAAGTGTAGTAAATTTAATGCAGTTCTAATTATTACTAAAATTTAATTGTGCAATCACCTGTATATAATTGATATATAATTTGTACCAGTTTTGTTATTTAGTCACTGATGATGGTGTATATTAGAACGAAACGCGTCTGACGAAATAAACGCCTGTTTTGGAAAAGATAATTTATTTCCTGCCCATCGACTTATTATGGAGTTCCACAAAATGATCTTTATGTAGAAGCTTGAAAAATATGGTATTCGTAGTTCAGTAAGAGTTCCCGGTGGCACTGTCAAATCATTTCCTGCTATTAATAGCATAGATGTTTCTCAAGGCAATATATTTGGCGCATTCTTGTTTAAGACTTGGTTAATGATCTCCCTAACATCCTTAGAGATGATGACCGCCTTTGTTGTAAGTTCGGACTCGATTGAGAATATTCTTGGTCTACATGGTTTTCATTATATCAGATGGTGGTCAATAATAATTGTCAAATTGCAAATATTCCATAACATTAGCAAAAATTCCGTCCCACACACTTATTTTTGGGCCAAAGATAGGGTATGTGTCTAGATGTGCGAATGTGCCCTTCTTAATGGAAGGATTCCACTCATTGGTTCCATATAGAGAGCGTGTCGGCATACTGCCAAAATTAACGGTGGTTCTCGGGCAAAGTGGCGACTAGCTGGATCCCTATTCCGCTTTTCTTCTTATTTGTTCCGGTTTTTCATTTTATGCGGATCTGTGTTATGTTTGGTTGAGTGCCTGTATTTGTTAGTATGAGCCGATTATTGACTTGTGTAACTGTATAAGTCGATAGAAGACTATGTAGTCGCTGATAGGACCTGAACCCTTATGTGGCATAGGAATCCACACTATCAATGAACATCTCAGACAGAAGGACAAAAAGAAAATAAGGGAACATTGGAATTCGCTTATTGGACACAGGCAATCCAAGAATCTTCTAACCAATTTTGGGAAGAAAGAAATCACAGAATGTGTCAAAGGAGGCAGGAATAAACTGCGAATCCTAACAGGATTCCTAACTGGACACTGTAGACTAAATGGACACCTAAAAAAAATGGGAATAATCCAGGATGGCACATGCAGATTCTGCAAAGAAGCAGAGGAAACACCAACACATCTGCTAACAAACTGCGGAGCGACATTAGCCCACAGGAGGAAGTGTTTTGGGATGTACAATGTGACCATAGAAGAGCTTCAACCAATATAACCGGGCCTACTAATCAATTTTCTTGATGAAATCGGACTCACCGATGTGCTTTAGGCAAAGAACGGGGGATACAATAGCTCTTAAAGGGCGCAGTATACACACCCTGACATATCATCATCAAGACTATGTAGTACTCCATCGATCAATCAAAATAAGGGCAATGTATGAATGTATTTATACGCATGAATATATTCATTTGTGCGACTGTTTTATCGAAAATAGATAATTTTAGGGTAGATTATAGTTTTCAAGCGCTTGGGAGTGAAATGATCTAGCTGTCAGGTCGAAAGTCCCAGTTGGAGCCTGTTGGTTGGAAAGCGAGGATCCTCCTGGTTATCTGACGTAAGGGAGAAACGACCCAGCTGCATAAAGGGGTAAATAAACTCTCTTTGTGATTGATCCTGGGGTCAGCAAATCAAGGAGTGACAACCCTTCGGGGTGAAAGTCCGTTCAAAGAAGTCAGGTCACATTCACTCCCCCAGGGTACTCGATATTCTTGAGCTTATAAGGCAGTAATCATTAGCCATGGAAGAGTAGAAATCTGTAAGTACAAACTCCAGCCGACTTATTTAATCGTTTAAAAGTTGAAATCCATCTAGTTTTTCCTCTATTATTCTATGTACGATATTACTCGATATAACAGATTTAGTTTTTTAAGTTTTTAATATTATAGATTTGTTTTAAAAATCCTTGATTAACTTGAAGTAATTTTCTTTTCTTCAAACAATTATTATCTGAGGTTTGTTCCTTATTGTGATATATGTACTTATCGAGCAGGAAAAAATATTTATTCAGCCTATCATTGACTAATTGGAGATATATAATAATGTAACTTTAGTATAATACATTTTTAATTAATACAATGTCATCTCTGTTTTAGGGGAAGAGTTGCTCTATTAGTATGCGCCATGAAATGTACTACAAAGGTAAAGTTTATGATCCGCCCTTTGATTTAAGTTTGTAATTAGCCGAGAAACGAGAGTGGAAAGTACTTTCGGTCGGTTATTATAAATGGAAATTGATTAATATATTGGTTATTCTGGTAGCGTTAACGATCAATCAGCTCGACCTCGCCCCCCTCATTTCTCCGGCTAAAACAAGTTTGCTTAAGGAATCTCTGTTTCATTCATATGCTATTTGTTGCGATAGCAAACACATGGAGGGAGCCCGACCCACTCTACTTGTGAATCGAACGTGACCTCGACATCGGGAATGTTAAAAGATTGCAAACCACTCTTCCCGTATTAACGTTTCATTTTATACACATATGTGTATGTATAACTTCTTTTCCTTTTCTTTAACACTAAAGTTAGCAAAATCAAAGGTTATATCGTCAATTAAATTGATAAATTCTGAATGCTGTTAACCCTTGCACAATCTTTAAATCGGAATTTCACCTGAAATATTGCATATTTTGACGAAATAAGCGATTCCTGATATTATGTACTTAGTTGATTCTTGTTACTTATTTTAAAAATCGCTTTTGATCTGAAAACATATTCTGATTTTGCAGTCCAATAAAAAAAAATTAAAGTCCATTTGGTACTTGAGAACGACCGAAACTCAGTATTAAAGCAATATACTTCTTATAAATCCCCTAATAGTAGGGTGTTAATAATCGAATTATAAAGCTTAACTGCAAATGGTAGCTAAAGCTTTTATATGTGTAAAATATGTATAAAAAAGAAATGTTACCATGTGATCATATAAGTATTAGCATGTGAATAACTTTCCAAACATGTTCGCTAAATGTATAAATGAATTCAATTTAAAAAAAAACCGCTTTTGTTAATTATGTCAATGAATTCTACGTACTTTAGAAAATTTCTGGTTATTGGTAAAAGATTATTTACAAAAAAAAGTATGTAAGGAAAAAAATACTCAAGTTGGTGTCTATGTAAAATTTAGTTGTAATAAAAGTCGTTTATAGGAATATGTGTTTTTGTTTTTAAAGCAAGGTAGGCGTGACTGGACTATCCTTTAGATGTATCGTTTAAAACATACGACCAGTATAACCTAAGCCAGTTAGTAAATTGAAATTTTTTGTGTATGCGTTGTACTTTCAGTGAGAATTACTAAAAAAATTTAAAATCATATTGGAAAAATAACAAACTATTAAAAAATATATTCAGACAAAAAAAACCAAACTGTTTCAATAGAACAATATCCAATATGATATTAATTTCACTAATTTCTTTTAACGCTGAAGAGAATCAACCCAATCATTGTTTTACAGAATGTTCTGAAATAGGAAATAGCTCGATTTGCTCAAATACTTTCCATTGTCTTTGTTTGTATATTTTAAATGACCCTATACGTATTTTAGTACAGAAAAAATATACTTAATATTTTATTTTTAAATATTGATATTTTCTCAACGACAAAATCGTACAGTCTGTAAAACAACTATTGGTTTGTTGTCTTGTGTTAATACGATTATTAACATATGTACACACAAAATACACAGACACTCAAACACACCTTCTTAGATTGATTTGTTTTCTATCGATATATTTTTATGCTATAGTACATGTCATCAGAACTGATTATAAAATAGATGTCATTGTAATACTTTCCAAGAAAAAGAGCAAAAACTACTGTCAATGGCCATAAATGTGTAACGCTAACAACTATACTTGGTTATTACCATTAGAAATTAAGTTAACCATTCGTAAGATTTGAAGGACTGGAGAAAAATTAAATATTGCAAATAGATTTTATAATTTTTACTACAACTAAGATAGTATACATATTGTTTCAGTTAGATTATATATTATTTATATATTTTATACAATATATAAATAATATATGATATTGCTAAATAAATAATGAACTATATTATTATACTTTCTTATGTTGAAAAAATATTATAATTAAATCAAATTTGTCGCCTAGGACGCAAGAAATTATATGCATGTTAATAAATAAAGTTTTGATTTTTAAATTATAGTAAAAATATTTCATTAAATTTCTCTAAGATAAAAAACATACAAATATTCTTGTTAAAACTCGCTCTTTACATTCGCATTTATTCTCCAGGTAACAGAAAAACCTGCAGTCATGGATATGTAAACTAACTTGCCTTAAACCATAGCCCTGCCTAACCTAATCTAACCTGTCCATAACCTAACCTAGATGTAATATTCAGTGGGTGTAATGTAACTGCGCCCTTTGAGTATCTAACCTAACGTCCCGACCGTAACCTAACTCCGTTCTAACCTACCTAATCCGTCCCAAACTCTAATCAAACTGGACCTGACCATCACCTAATCTAAATGTAATTTGGGGGGCTGTAATATACTGCGTCCTTTGCGATATGTTGTATACAACCTAACCTAACTCGTCCACCACGACGATAACATTAACCCTACTTCTAACCCAACATCCGGACTGCAAAGCGAAATTGATGACAGGAATATGATCACGCAAAACAAATGCGTGCAAAGCCCCAATAGATGCCCAAGTTGAGTGTGAACTGTTAAGAAAACGCACCACTTTGAGGCTTCTGGCTATGATCATTGACTGTCGTTCCAAACCTTCAAGAAAAGTTCCTGTTTTTTATCTGTAAAAACATAGTTGCGGCTCAGCGAGTATCGCAAAGTCATAAAGCGAGCTGTTTGGTTTTTCCGACGTGCTTCAAATGTCTGGAAACTGTGGTTCACTACTGTATTGTGTTGAAAGTTCTCTAAAAGTTCGATAAGGATTTTCGTCCATAAGCGTGACGCTTTCCATGGGACCGGTTTTCCGACTCTAACCAAACTTACCGATTTGTCCAATCGTTACCACTCTTTCCTTCAAACACCATAGTGTTATTTCGTTCAGTCAGAGCTGAATTGATAATAAAAGGAGATAGCAAAAAATCGCTTGTCTCGATGTTCATATTTTAAGGGTATACTAGAGATTTTAATTATTTGGGAATCTCATCAATAAACAAAACATAAATTATTAATAGCTGCTTATTATCTTTGAGTTACTGTTAGACCTCCTCTTTACTTCCAATATCATTATAGTAAGTGCGTCTACAGCTAATGTGGAATAACAGCATTTGCGCTGGCAGAAAGCCAAGCTCAACATGTTCAATGATGTCTCTAGATCTGTGTTATCCAATGCATGCCAAGTTTGGGGATATCAATAGTATGACGTAGTTGAAAAATTTCTGAAAATTTTTAAGAAAAATCTTCTTTTTCTTTTTTTTGGCCTACTCTTCTCAGCTCGTAGGTACATGTTCCATTCAGAGACATCCACGGAGCTGTAAAAATGGTATCCACACTGAGCCTTCACTTTAAGTATGTCTTGAAGTATCTCTTTGATTCCCGTCATCCAAACGTTACTGCCCTTGAGATTATAAAACACAACACGTTTTATATTCCACCCCACATAAATTAATAATAATATCTCTGAACGGAAGCCTAATTTTGATTCTCTTTTTGAAAGAGTACGTTATGGGGAGGACTCTGTGACGCAAGCTGTGACATCGACTCGCTTTTAGCTTCCTATGGTCGATCAGACAGTTTCCACCGTCATTTCTTGCCTTATACTAGTCAGCATCTGAATATGGGCGATTGTCCGTGGGTTTGAGCTTCTTTGGCTAAATTTCATCCCTGGAAAAATAGGCCTTCTGCCCTGTGCTCTCTACGTAACTTTAATATCATAGAGGTGTTCCATTTTCATTCTTAGCAATTCACAGCATTCATTCCACTTCATAGCAGAATGCACAATTTTAAAGGCAATTCTTATGCTACTCCTAGTCGATATTCCCCTGTCCAGAGATGACCTAATTATTGAGTTAAACCCTGAACCGATTTGTATTGTATTGTAAAATATTGGAGACATGCCCGGCAATTCAGTACATTTACGTTAAAGTAAAATTTGGTTTCGGTGCTCATACCATAAACGCTCTATAACCTCTATGACCTGACTATATGAATGACTATGTTTATTGAATGAATATATGTTTCACTACCAGTCCCTCACCAATCACACTAATAATTACACATAAAACAACAATATACAATATAAAATGAATGTCCTTTATAAAGAGAAAAAAAGGGACCCAGAAACTCGGAACTGTGCCCTAGAAACATTCTTAAATTCGGTGGCATGCCCACTCGCGCCCTCTAAGGGCTTGTATTACGTTGAACACATCGAGCAACCTTTCTTTGCCGGCCCAGGGGCAGGTGACCGTGTGTCGGCCGCTTTTGACTTATTCTTAATCGAGTAAGGGCGATTCCTCGTTTCCGGCTCAGATTCTCAAGGGGCCATCTACACGTCGTGCTATTGACATTCACTGTCCTCTCAGACAACCCGTAATTTATTATTATTATTAAAAAGACTATTAAACATTTTGGTATTAAATAACAGAAAATCAACAACTCTTTTACTCATTTCTAAAATTATAGAAACTGACGCTTCATGTGAACAAAAAATTAGTTTCTGACTCTTATACTATTAATTGTGTGAGCTTTAAGTTTATAAGAGCTGTTGCAACAAGTGTTAATGTATTATATATATTAAAATTATTACGTTGTGCAATACATATATTTGTTATATGTTCATATCAAAATAATCACGTTTATTTGTCTTTGCATAATGTATCATCATAATGCATCCTTCCTTGTCGTCTATGGCGTTAAAGTCTCTGCGAAATACTAAATTTTTTTAAAGAACTTGCAACTTTCCCACTGATAAGTCCAAAACGACTTTTCTTACGTCCATCAAATGTATGCGAATGGTGAACAGATTTCTTATAAAATGGAGAATAAATAAAATGGCTAGTAGGTAACAAGACAAGAGAATTCCTCATTATGGAGTGCACTTCCATTCTATTTTAGAAGTGAGCTTTATTCTTAATGGTTTATTGTTTTCACAGACTTGCCTCATAATGTAGGCTTAACGTTATATAGCTCATGCTCCCTGCTATCCATAGGATAAGTGTATCATTTAAGAGCTGAGTTATAATAAATGAAATTGTTTTGTCAATTTATACATGTGTTTTATTATACCCATTACCCATTATTCTATTAGTATGTCCAGATTTGTAAGTATGATGTGATCGTTGTTACTCTACTACAAATTTCCCTACTTTAAGTTTAAAATAAACGCTATTAATAGTAGGAAAGGAATAGTGAAATAATTGAAACCTTTATGGCCCAATGTTGTCTTAGAGAAAGACAAATATTAGCAATTTGGTTAAAAGATTATAAGGAAATCCGTTAGGGTTTAGATTTGCGCCAAATAAATCAATGTTGCCAGTACATGGGCATAAGCAGTGCAGGAATAACACTGCAACCCCTTAAACTCAAGGGATTTTCGGTTAACCGTAAACAAAATTGCTAATGTTGTCATTGTTCTAAAATAGCTTTGGGCAATAAAAACTTGAATTTGAAGCTAGATATGAAAAATTATATGCTTGGCAAATATACCAATCAATACAATATGCTGTGGTAGGGTGATGTAGATAGATTCAAAGCTGGAGATTTTAGATTGGCTACAAAAAAATCAGTGTTGCCTGTACACGAGAGGAATGAAGAAGGAAAAACACTGCGCCCGCCCTAAACTCATGGAATTAGCTACAGCTTTAGCTTATTTTCAAAATTTAGTGTTGCCAAGAACATACGATCCTTTATTAGTTGAGAACGTAGTGCTTGGATTTTACCACCGTTTAATGAAAATGTCTTTAAAGTAAGAAGTTTGATGAAAATCTGTCAACTTGTCGGCATTATGCTAGAATTATGTTTGGTCCAAGGCTATATTGATAGTAAGTAACCTGTTAAGATAAAAAGGTCCATGTGATTCTCTGAAAAGAATGTGTCGACTGTCAAACTAAGTTTGTCACAGAATGAAAGCCGCCTAATATAAAAGAACAACTGCAACATGTGTACGTGATTTTGGGAAGAAGGTAGATTTGTTGCACTGCGTCAATCAGGTAAGTAAGTACTCCTTGACATGTGAGTTATCCAAGCCCAAATAGAATTTACCAAAAAAAGTCCCTTAAAAATCCAGAAAAAAATTAATAAACTCCAACTTACAATTACTTACAATTTGAAGTACAGCAATACCTAATAAAAGTAAGACGAACCAACCTAGTTCGTTGTTCATCGTACCTGTTTGTATGTCCCATCTAAAGAGCAGATCAGTTCCGAGTAGTGATGGAACAGCGGTCCAACTCCTCAAAAATGCAATTGATTTCAACTTATTTTTTCCCAATTGAAACTAGAAAATTTCAAACAATACGGTACGATTTCATGGGGAGGTACGTTTAAAAACCAAACGAGGTTACCTTCCCACGTTGTTCCATGGGTTGTACCTGCGCAGTAGACTTTCATGAAACCCCTTAAGTCCTCTGATGTACCGTCAACGGTCTCATTCGTCACTAACCAAATCACCCATAAATAAAAGCCTGAACATCCCATTCGTGACGAACCTGACCCGAACACTGTTTCATACCCCAAGATCTCCTGCCACACGAACCCAACAGCAGTAATCCTTTCAGCAACGTTTCACCCTAATAACGCCCC
This sequence comes from Cimex hemipterus, assembly GCA_039619505.1. Lineage (NCBI taxonomy): Eukaryota > Metazoa > Arthropoda > Insecta > Hemiptera > Cimicidae > Cimex > Cimex hemipterus. The sequence goes on along the minus strand of CM077101.1, from coordinate 7,388,600 downwards.
ACATATACCATAAATGCCCCCCCCCAAAAAAAACAAAAAATCAATTAATAAATAATACTGCAGGGGCGTCAGAGGTCGCAACGGTTTGGGCCTTGGCACGGCGCTCATCACTGTAAGGTAAAGGTCCCGGTTCGAACCCAGCGACCCCCTTCAAAAACACAGGCACCTAGAGGGTGAACAGGGGGGCACAGGAAACCTCTGCTATTCCGAACCCTCGTAAAACATAAATAAATAATACTTTTGTAAAAAAAGGTAAGTTATTTTAAAAGTAAACATCTCTTGATTTGATAACTTAAAACCTAATTTTTAGATTAGCTCAATTAGTTTATTTCTCTGAAGTCAATACTTTGACAAATCTTATATAGATATTTTTTAAATAAAATAAATTGAAACATACACTGGTTACTAGTTGTCCAGTGCTTCTTAGCCACTAAAAGGTAAGTCCTAAAACATGGTTGAAAGATATTTCTGGGAGACTGGACATTCAAACTTTGTTACTAGTCCGTTTAAACACCATTGAAAGCTGTTAAATACGAATTTTCGTGGGATGAGCATGTGCGAGTTTTTTCATCCAATGTCCTGTGTCTCATATAAAAACCCATAACTACTCTGAATTTTATTCAAATCCAAATCATACGTATTAACAACTGGTAGCCGAGTGGTTAAGGCGTCAGACTCTCGGCTAGTGGACCCCGCGGTCGTGGGTTCGATCCCCGCCGTCGCCTCTGGAATTTTTCTGACGCCTAAGGGGACCGGTGACCGCAATTAAAAGAAATTGACACGGCACTCATCAATGGAATCTCAGCGACCCTGAACCCGGTCCCAACCCCCTTCAAAAAAATGAGTTTCTTCGATGGAAGAAGACTGGTACAACGGGGGTTCAAGTTCACTTTGTGTTGCGCGCCCTCCCGGAACTCCTCCAGTCCCTAGTATCCATTGTATCCATCCAACAAAATGCCTCTAACGATTTATTAAAGAAAATAAAGTTTACGCCATTATGTGTAGTTTATAATGTCCAGTTTATGTGGATCGGTGGGACCGTTTTCAAATAACCATCAGTTAGATTTTTGAAAAAAAAAATCGGAAACATAAGGAAGTCAAAATGTGTGAGGAAAAATCATTCTTTATTTATAGGTTTTTTTTATGCGAATTTATTTTAACAGACAATCATTACAAATTAGTTACATTTGAAGAAGGAGCTCCCAAGGATAACCGTTACGGAAAGGAGGCATAAAAATCATCCCAATTTGATAAAACAGAGAGTGTTAACCCTTAATAAGCCGTGAAGATATTAACCATTTATTTTACAAACTCAAATTGATCCCGGAAATATGTAAACCACAAAGATGCTTTATTTTTATTTTTTATGACTCCATCATTTTTATGTAACTGACAAATCAAAAAAACGTTTTACTTTTATCTTCCTTTCTGATTTATTTACGAAGACCCATATTTATTTTATTACGTGTGTTTTTAGAGTTCTAAATTCCTATAAAGTTCTTGTTAATAGGTTGAGCTGTTTCAAAGTTATCATAGTATATACAATGACAGGCCAAATAACTAACAATTAGTTTAAAAAATTTAAATTGCTAAGGGGAAAAAACAGAGATATAATTTGGTCTAATTTTGTTTTAGATTTTTAATTAACATTTCAATATCGCGTATTTACTTCCTCCTTTTTCCTTAATTGTGAGTGTGTCAGAAAGCGATGGACGTCCTCTTATTCGTCTTTTGAGGTTATCCTATAAATGTTCGATGGGGTTCAAGTCTGGCGAATGGGCTGGCCAGGAGAAGGCTCTGATGTTATGCTGTTGAAGGTACGTTCGTACTATGCGAGCGACATGTGGGCGGACATTATCGTGCAATAGAATAGGATTGTCGCCGAGTTCAAAGAGGATAGGCAACGCAAAATTTTATCCACATAATGACCCTCCAAAAACGACAAACAACTCTGTGCGACTCTCCATTGCAATTCCCGCTCATACCTTCACTGAGCTGCGTTGAAAAGGTTGACTCTTAAAAAATTTACAAGCTTCTTACCTTTCATTTAGGCTTCTCCACACTCTTTCACCACCATCTGGAGATCGTACAGCAAATCTACATTCATCAGTAAAAAATTACAGCAGACCAATCGTCTAAAGACCAACGGCTGTGTTTTCGAGCAAATCGGAGCCGTGCAACTCTGCGTGTTCTAGTCAATTCTTGTCCTATTATGAGGCGAAATTCCATCAGTATATGTATTGGTTTAATCTTCGTTGGGCAGTATGTTCAGAAATTTCTACACCTCGAACTTCTCGGAGATGGTGAATCGCTTGAAAAACTGTGAGGTGCCGATTTAGCGAAATTCTCAAAGTCAAAACACGTTCATCCTGTGGTTCTGTAACCCTTGGGGGTTCAGTTCCTGGCCTTCTATGGTGGGACACAGTTGCTCGAAAACGTCTAACGGCGTCTCGTTGTGTGTACAGACCTCCGATGGCAATAGCCGCATACCTGACGGAACGTCCATAAGTCAGTACGAGCCATACCACGCGCAACATCCTCAGCACCAAGTGGCTTTTTTACTTTAAACATTGAAATAATAACGAATAAAAAATTTAAATTCCATGAAAAGTAAACATTGACTATCCTTTATCCTTGTTTTGGATCTAGGATTAAGTGAGTTTACCTCTAGTTGATATTCCCAATTTAAAACGAAGTATAAACAAATATTTATTGGTAAGAGATAAAATATGAGCAGAATTTTCTGTTATCGAGAAAATGAAAAAAATCAATTGGATGGAATTTTCTGCCTGTCAGTATATATTTTATATACATTATACATATTCTATACTTATTTGAAGTTAAAGTTATTTGAAAAGAGACAAATTTGTGCAAAAATTTATTTTTTGGTTATCTCAAAATTGTATTTTTAGGGGTGTAGAAAACGCATATTAACTTTGTTTCTTACTAAACAAATAATATTTTAGCATAAAAAAATGTGTATTTATTTACAATGAAAATTCGTATTTTAAGGTTTTAAAACAAGTAGTGTGCTGTTTTTTAAAAAAGAATTTTTTGCCCTACTTTACTGGAAGCGTTTGTTACTTTTTACATGGGGCCGGAGTAGCCGAGTGGTCAGGGTGATATACTCTCGGCTTGTAGACGGGTTCGATTCCCGCCGTCGCCCCTGGCCCTTTTTATCACCCACCATTCCACCCAACTATGTATAACGAAATAATCAACGGAATCGTCGTACTCTGGCTAACATGCAAGCTCATAAGGCCATAAAAAACATTTGTAAAAAAAAAACATTAAAAACTGATCACATGCCTAATCCCATTTAATAAAACATTTTACAGTTTTTTTTTATCATATGAAAAAATCAAATTGGCTGATATATAATAACATCGAAACATTAATAAAAAAAGACAGTAAACCATATTTTAAAAAAGTAAATTACTTTCAATAATTTTTTGTCAGCTCGTAGTGCTCATTGGCAAGATCAATCAGACTTGTACAATATTCGATTTAGTATCACCTAAAATGTTTAAATCTATGACCACATTCTGTGATAACATAAATACATAAATAAGGAAATTGATTAGTGTCGTGATAGGATTATGGATCCTACATTATTGAAATATTATAATATAAATTGGGAGACGTCGGTGGCCGCAAGGTTCAATCTTTGACAAGGTGCTCATCACTCTAAGGTAAAGGTCCCGGGTTCGAATCCAGCGGCCCTGCCTTCGAACCCGACATACTTACAAATGGGCTTTTCTTTCAAAAACACCGGCACCCTGAGGGTTTATATGGCCTCTGCTGTTGAGAACCCTCGTTAATAAATAAATAAATACAAATTCATAAAGACAACAATGTTGCACCGATCTAGCATAGTAATATAATATTATTTCAAAAAAGTTTAATGAAAATTGTTTCAAATATTCGGTTTTACTTATATATGTAATTGTCACATCGTTGATAGTTCATTTATAAAGTAACCCTTAAAAGTGACCCATTTCGTTTCCTAATACAAAAATATCGTCAAATCTAAGCTGTAACATTGTCCCTTTTATTAAGGGCTCGCCAATGAAACTGGGAGGCGTTAGGTAGAACTTTTTTTTTTTTTACATTTGTCGAGGAAGAGATTGTGATTCTAAACGGTGAAAATTCCTGTCGTTAAAAAAGGGGGCTGGCCCGAGCGAGAGAGAAGAACTTTAAAATTGAGTTGGCCCAAGATCGTTTATGGGGCATTTCTCCTGGTTGCTGGATGTGAGAGGGAAGAATCACTTGTTCAATCTTTCCCAACCAACACTCACGTCTTCAAATCGAATAAACAACTTGAAGAGTTGTCCGTTCCCTTCCGAAACTTGTTCTTATTGTCTATTACGTTTCCACGGAAAAAAAAGTCATCCAGATTTGATTCTTTCTGCGGGGGGGAAGAATCGACGTTTTAATTTGTATGGGGAAAACCTCATTTGCGTTTCACCAACATGCTTTTACGCTTCATTTGTCGCTCGTCGGTAATTTGATCAAAAATCAATCGGTTTAAATCCACGAAAGCATCTTCAAGCCACCGATTAGCGAAATAGCAGGCTGTTCTTAGATCCAAATGATCACTTACGTTAATGTTTTAATTTCTCGTATAGTTCCCGTTCCTACTATACATCAAATTACTTCTTATTCTTTTTCTCGTTGTTCCCATTGGGTTCATTTCGATCACCACATCCGTCAATGCCCGGAATTCAAGAGTCCTACCATCGCCGACAACGGCTTCAAGCGCTTTTCTTGTGCTCAAACAGTCTCAGCCTGGACGACGAGATGACACACTGCTTGTTCCTTAACCGTTGTCAAAAATGCAACAAATTGCATCACACAGCGATGAAAATAGTCCCGATCTCCCACCTATATAAATTTAAGTGCAAAATATTGCTGAGCGTAATGTTATGGAATAATAATAAAGTGCTTCGTTGAAATTATTTTTTTAGAGAGCACTTTATGTATTATTTTGATAGTACAAGCAGTAGAGCAACCTTCTTTTTTATGATAAAAATATCACACAATTATGTCGTTAAATCGTGTTTGGTTGTACAAAACAAAAAATTGGAGAATTTGGAAAAAACTAAGGCCGGACACTTTTACTCATACAGTGTTTGGGATTTTGGTCGGAATGTGCGGCTATTCACGAAGAAAAGAGTTGCTTACGTTAGATATGTGATAAGACTGGTAATTCTGCTCCGATCCGACCTCCGTTCACGTTTTCGGCCTTACTTTCTCCCTCTATTTCTGCACTCCTTCGCACCACCGAAGGAGGGTTGTCGTCAAGATAAGAGAATCTAGGATTCCGCTTATCACTGCTCGATTGTGCACTACCGAATAAAAGGTTTTATCGTTAATGAAACCAAATATGACAAAAATTATACTAACATTAATATGGCAGATTAACATCCCATTGTGATGGAGTGATTATATAACAGCTCATAATTTGGGTGGGAAAACCTCTATATGTAATAATAATAATTGCGTGGAAGAGAAATTTGGGAAGGGGACGACAAACAGCTGAGGTCATCGCTGACCTTCTGCGTGATTTTACTTCTTTTTCTGATATTTCACACGTATTTTTCAGTCTGCGCCCATTTGAGAGTCTCAATCTATTACTAACTCTTTGTTTTATATGAAAACAAAGTCGATATCGTAAAATGCTCCTCTCATTTGGCCCTCAAGTTCTAACTACAGAATAAAATGTGTATGCACAATCATAAACATAGACATCTAGACACATTCACTCCCCCAGAGTATTTCCTCGCTGGAGGGTTAAGCGATCCCTTCCTTTCATCCAATAAATTAACATACACACAGCACCCTAGAGTAGCTACTTCCGGATCGCGCGTTATTCTTGTATGACCTTTGCGTAATCTTGCCAGTAAGACCTTTTCCTTATACGACCTGTTCTCCATGGACCAGGGATTGATGCCTTTCTTAACCTTGTCACGGGTTTTGTGGCGTACAACCCTAGTTATGGGTGCCGGTAGCTCGTTGGTGAAATTCGTGGGGTTGTACCAATAGATATATAGATTGGGCGCCACATTTTTTTCTCTCAGGGAATAGTGACACTTAGAAATAACAGTCTTGTAGAAAACCACAAGATAATGAAGCTTATGTGAAATTTTCAATGGCAAAATCGAAGAAAATAAGCTCCTGGACGATTTCTTCGTCTTGTTTTTTTTTTTAACTCCTTCGAGGTCCTTCCAACGGACAATCCAGCCCGGCGGAAACTATCACAAATGCCCAGAAAAGATTTTCTTTTCTTTTTGCAAACGCTCCCCTCCACCCTTCGCCGGCCGGGCCCTTGCCTCCTTTTCGCTACCCTTCCCCAACCACCCGAGAATTTTACGACCTACACCGTCATCGCCCACCTTTCTTAATGAGCCTTCGGTCTTGAGCTAGACGCATTATACCATCCCCAAAAAAGAAGCATTTTTTTACTTTTGTGACACGTACATATGTGGTACAACTTGCTACAGTTTAGAAAGAGTGTTTGTATTTTTTCGAGCCCAACGGTTTCTTCATTATTCCTTTACACCATAGACAGCATTTTTTCAAACTAATAAATTAGTTTAACCCTTAAATTCCCTGGGCGTACAAAATGGGAAGCACTGAGGTGCCTTCCGGCGCCCACTTTGGTCATCCTCCCTGCTTCTTGGTTCCCAGCTATCCCACTGTATCCAGAACGCACGCCAACAAAACCTTTTTCCATTTTTTTTCTTTACTAGGGGGTCCATAGGGGCTCTTGTACTGAGCTTTTAAGAAAGGTAAGGAAAAAGGGAGGTAAAGTTAATTTTTTTGGTTCATCACCCGCTCTCACCAAGGACATTCAGTTGGAGGATTTCAGCCTGGATAGGATCCTATCCGCCGTTAGTCTCAAGTTTAGTTCAAGTTCAAGTTAGGATAAGGTATGTATGTCATACAGGCCACTAGTCTGGGTATCTTGGCGATCCAGAGTCCTTAAAGTACCTAGTCAAAGCAATCTTATGTTCTTTATTCGTAAAAGCATGCAAGGGTTCCAGATTTAAGAGAAAGAATGGAAAAGTAAAAACAAAACGAAAATCTATGAGTTGACACTCGAAATATTGGGAATGGAAAATATTTAGAAAGGACGAATGAAAATGGGCCGGTAAGGAAACCTCACAAGCTAAGACGTCCAAAAGTCGAGTGAGAAACTTCGCTATATGCTCTCCCTTTGGGGTTTTGTTGTTGAATAAAGCGCGGCACAATGAACCTCAGAGTAAGTTTTCTGAATGCTTCTTCTAAAAGAAGATATTGTCTTCCAGTCAGAGGATTCTTTGCATTCCTGAAAATTTAAACCGCCCTCATTATATATCCTTCTACCCCCTGAACAAATAACGAAATTCTTTTACACCCCCTTTTTTCCCCTCCCTTTAAACCACTTTTTATGAACGGAAAGTTTCCCTGTTTATTTAGTCTACCGCTTACGAATAGAACTAGGTGAAACAAAACAAGAAATTTTTTAATAATTAATTCAAGATACATTGAAAGCTATTTTTTCATCAAAAATGTATAAAAAATTACAGATCGATTTGTTAAAAAAAAAAAAAAAAAGGTGAGCAATATTGTATATGCAGGGTGTCCTTTGTAGATGGCCCGGCCGAATTTCTCTTGAATATATAACGTTATCTAATATATTACAGTCTAGTTTTAAAATTTTCCTAGTTTGTTATTAGGGTACTTCCGAGTTAGTTCAACTTTGAAATTTTCAACGAGGTGTATGTAATTTTCACGTTTTTTAAAGGAATGTTTACGCCAAAAATGATGGCGTAATCAGATTTTTATTTAAACAAAAAATAACGAAGTTAAGGTTCAATATATGAACCACTTTGTGATGAGATCTTTGGATTCTTCAGGTCCACAGAATATGTGGGAATGTATTGAAGCATTTACCATGTATAAAAATCAGTGTCCCGAAGGCCTGGATATGATGATAACGATATGGTTTAAAATTTTATATTCTGAGGACATCTCTAATCTGGTTCTTTGAAAAACCCAAAACCCTGGCAGCCCTTCAAAGAGAAGAGTGTGGTTTTTTGAGAACATAAGACAAAATGTTTAGTTCTTCAACCGATCCGCGATCCATTAGATCCACGTTAAGTAATCGCTCGAAGAAGACTTTCTACAAAAAAAGGAAACTTCATTGTCAAAACTGTACAGTGTTTAAGGATAAACCGACAGAGTGACGGGGAAAAGGCTGTCGCACGATTAAGGCAAGGATGTTTGGAGATTAGGGTTTTTATTCTATTTTATAGAAATGCTGATTAAGATTATCGGACCCGCCAGACTTTGCTGACGCGTTGGTCTGAGGGGCATTTCGTTACTCTATAACTTCCATACATCCTCATTTGTGGTTCACCCGGGAGAGACTTCAATTTTTGGCGCTACAACATGACTGCCAGGCGATCTATTCTGCCACTTTCAATGAAAGTATCGTACATAACCCGATCTTGATGCTGAAAGACGCACTCTTCCGTTTATTTTAGCTCGCTGATAAAAACTATAGAAGAACAATTATGTTCATGAATTTAGCTCTAATAATGTTCACGTTTCAGTAAGACCAGTTGTGTAAACAATATAAAAATTTAAAAATTACGGAAAATACTTATGAATTTCTTGGGATGAATTTGATGGGTATGCTAGCATTGGGAACGCAACTTTTCAGTCGGTTACAATTTAAAAAACAGGTATATTACATGTTTCGGACATCAAGAACAACAAACGGGACCACGAGAAGATCGGATGTAGTCGTCTTTCGTTCATATCTCCAAATGCTGTGCACTAAAACATCAAAGGATTCTACCAAGTATTTCTCTTGAGGAAAACAATTTGTTCCTTATAAAAATTTTCTCCGATAATTGTTGATTTAATTGTTAACGTTTATTTAACTTACTAACTCTATAACCCGGGTTGCCCATGGGGATAATAACAAGTGTATTTAAACACATCATTTTGAGTGCCCATAGTGCTATTTCTGGATATAATCATTGTATATATTAGTTATGCATATCAATATTATTTTTGTTTTGGATTGCATTGTGTCAAATTTTAATCTATAGGTCATAAATGGGGTCTTCGTCAATGGCGGATTACCTTAAAACGTTAAGACACTGTCGCAGAACAGAAATTCTGCTGTTGATGTAACTGCCTGGTGCCTCCCGAACTGGCCCTTCAGGCAGATCGGTCAGTTTATCACAATCCCATGGGTTCGGTTCATTACCCCGTTTTTCGATTTGCTGAATAACCTTCCGATAAAACGCACATTCTGCAGACCTAGATTATGGAAAGCTTATTGGGAATTACAAAATTTTCTTATACTTAAAAATGTAGTAGACCCTTACAGAACCGATTTTAAAGATTAAACTGACTTGGAATATTATTTATTGCGAGCACGTGAAATTAGCATTTCTAAACATAAATATACAGTATACCTTTTAAAAGTCTTGTGCTCAAAAAACATTTCGTGCACCAAACAAAGGGAATCCTGAAAATCCCTCAATAGAGTAGCCCCTATAAAACAAATTTGGAAAAACCGGAAACTCTCAAAAATACAAATTCAGCTCTTTCTCCGCCATTACGTGATGGTCCTTGGATGGAGAATTTTATGCACGACTACCGCCCTCCATCTTTTGCTACGTGGCCCATTAGAATTAAAAGGAGCGGAAGATCTAGCCTTTTTTTCGCCAGTTCACAGCCATTGACACACATGATTCAGGCCGCGACAACCCCCGCTCGCGCTGGAGGCGT
>CM077101.1:7308381-7378798 GCA_039619505.1 Cimex hemipterus | reverse complement strand
ATAAATCTAGTCTTTTTTCATCGGTCCACAGCCATAAACACACATGAATCAGGCCGCCACAACCCCCGCCCGCGCCGGAGGCGTCTAGTCTAGCGTTAACTGAGAACAAGTGTACTATGGGTATGCTCCTAGCTAGACAGAGGCAAACGACAATGTAAGCCTAAGAGTACTGTATAAAAAGTTGTAACGCATTGGCCTTCCAAACCTTTTGCACTTATCATCAATAGAATATTTCAAACATAATTGGAAGTTCCCAGGGAGGAATCTTAAGCTCATCATTATTTGCTATTTACGCATGTGACTTAAGAGAACGCTTTTGGGGCTTCCATGTCAAGTTGATGCTGATGATGCATATAATGTCACTGCTGGCACTATATCGTAATCTAAGAGCCAACTAAACAGAGCAAGTGACGGTAATAAAATGGATGTTTCTTGATTTCCAAATCCAAATCTCGTCTATTTACTTTCTCTAGGAAAAGACGCAAGAAGCAGAAACGTTAGATGGTCTGGACTTCCCTGTCGTTACACGAAGCAAATTTTTAAGACTTCACTTTCATACCAAAATAGACGAGGAATGTACATATCGTTCATGCTTTAGAGGAGGGAGGATTTGGCTAACGCTTTGCAGTTTATGACTAATTGCAAATCGAGAGCGGACCCCGAAAACAAATCCTATATTAGATCTGTTCTGAACTTGGAGTCAGTTTTTTATGCTGCTTCAAACAATACTCTGAAACGACTTGATACACATCTCAAAAAATAGTTGAGAAGAATTACAGCATTTCTCCCAATCACTCCTATTCCTGAACGTTCGGCGGAGCTCTGCGAGCCACCTCTAGACATTGGGAGAGAACGATTAACGAATAACGCGTTGACCAGATTATATAGTTCTGTAGTCTTTTAATTAAAACCAATTGCCTGCTGTCCTATGAGGTTCGTACCGAAATATGATAAACCGCAGATCTTCCCAAAATGTAATCAATCATTGGGAAGAGGGAGACGATCTTGGCCACATCTTTCGTGTTGCGAAATATTTAGGGTCCAGCGACAATTAATGATCAGGGCTCTGTCAAGCTCCTCGACAGAACGCCCATATAACCTCGAAACACTGCCGATGTCAGCAGATTATGTCATATACAGCCAAATTGACTAATATTTGTGTGCGTGCAAAGTTTTTACATAACTAAACATCTTTCTGTCCCACTACTAACCTGTAATAAATAAATAATCACCGTCAACCACCATTTTTCATATTTCGAAACTCTCACTAACATGCATTATCTAGGGACAAAAAACACGTAAAGTACCTTATGAAAAGTAAGCATACTCGCTGGTAGCAGACCATCAACACTATCCCATAAAACCGACTAACCAAAACAGCCAATGAAAATATTTAATAATAAAAATGAAAATAAGATCTTTCTTTCATAATATATGTATCGTTCTTTTCATATTATGTGTCATAACTTTGCTATTATTTGACAATTTAAAATCTTATTGATTCATCTTTTTCGGCATTAAGAGGGTAAAATGTAAACATTTTCATTTAAAATTACACTGGCTCTGAAGAAGCCTGACAACAAATATTTAAAAGCTATGTAAATATAATATACTTATATGTTTACAAATTTAAAACTAGACTAAAAAATATTAAATACGTAGTTCTTGGTTTTTCGTTCGTTTCAAAAGATATTCAGCTGGGCCATTTAAAAAGGAGGCACTCTTGGGCCCCTAATTGTTGAAAACATTTTATAAAATATCACGTTGATGTGCCAACTGAAAAAACAAATGGTCAAACAGGTAACAAAAGGGTAATATTATGAAATTACTAGCAAGTTTATATTATAAAGGAAAAACTAATTTTGTTGCCAATTAAAGTTGTAAATTACCCAAATGAAAAGGTACATTACAATGTTTTTGTTTTTTTACACTTCACATCCGAGTGAACTTGAGTTCACGATTGTAGTTGAAATATTTCCCCTAGAGTGTTTCAGCTTGTAAAGAATACTGTTTCCCTGTCTTGTCACAGGTAGATATTGGACTTGGGTACAAATTAAAAAAATGTTCTCGCCTAAAACGATGGGAAAACTGGAGAAAAAAAGAATTGCGAGGATTCGCCCCCGAGGGGCAATTCCTGGAGCTATCCTCGTCCCGCAAGGTTAATCGTCCATTGCCTGGACCCCTTTATTCGACTTAATTAAACATCTGTATAGCAACAATGCCTCTCGATGTAGCTGGACGATCTCTAGATTAGTTTCGATTATTTCATTGTTCTTTTACCCGTTGGCGTCACCTTTTTACATTTTGGCCAAAAGGATTTCGTCATAATTTCTCCCAATAAAAAAGTACGCCGTTTGTTACAATGTTCCCTTCAGATAAACATTTTATTGGGTTGTCCGGAAAATAATTCAGGTTCATGGTTATAAAAAAAAACAATTAAATAAATGATTTTAAACATTTTTTACTAATTAAAATACTCTCCATCTCTCTCGATTCTCTTCTACCAGGCAACTTCTCTATACCCTCTGAATAAAATTTTGAATTTTTATTATTATGAAATTCTGTCAGCGCAAGTTCTAACGGCTTTTTACCGATAAATTGACCGGTACCAGGTGACTGAAAAAAATGGGTAGTCAACAGGAAGGAGGGCTGGAGAACAGGGAACTATCAACTTTTTTTGATGTGTAGGGGACGTTGTAAAATATGGGGCTGCTTCTCCTTTGTCGGGCCACTGTCCAGAACCTCCGCTTTTATCCTAGAGTATCCACTTTTCATCACAAGTAGCAATTCTGTGCAGAAAAGGTTCGAATCTGTTTCAACAAAGAAGCATTGCGCAAACTGTATAACGATGATTTTTCAGGCAGTCGTTATTTGAATGAGGAACCCAACGTTCGACCGACCTTTTTCACCTTTCCGATTGCCGTAAGGTGGTCAGCGACCGTCGATTTGCAAAATGAAAGAATATCTGCAAAGTTCTTGAACAGTTTTTCAGGGATTTTCTTCGACCAAAGTTCGCAGAACACCATCTGGTCTGATCTTATGAGGACATTTTTTTCCGTACTAGACATCTGTGAGTCCTTCAAATATAGTCATTTTATATCCAATGAGGAAAAAACTAGCGCAGGCGGCGAAAAGTACATTAAAAGTATTCCGACAATGAATACAATTTTTTCTTGGCCTTACCTTGCTGCCAAGCCATAAAAAGTCGACGTATACCTCCGACTAATTGGATGCCATTGTCCACTCTATAGTCCTGAGATATACCCTGTTTAACGGTAGCAATGTGTTTAAGAGTTCTTTAACCATATGAGTTTGTTTTTTTTTTTTTTTTTTTTTTGGCTCCTCTAAAGCTCGTTCACTTATCCTTTTTTGTCTTGACATACTTCTGAGATGAAATAATCTATACTCTTGTTCTCCCAATTATAAGTGCTGGACTTATTGCTGTCTTGTAGATCAGGATAATATAGTAACGATTGGATAGGAAACTAATTAGATTTAGATAGATTTATATATAAAACTGAATGATAGACCCTCTCAAAGTGAAAATCAAAAACAACAATGATATACATGTTTACGTATAAAAGAGATCAGTCTAGACACACCAATCCGCCACTGATGACGCAAAGAAGCCGTAACGCCTCTGATAGACCAAAACAGCCAAGGCCATGACTGAACTGTGCAAACCTGTTTTCTTCCTACTTCCGTGTTCTTGTAACATAAAGTAGAAATATTTTTCGTTAGTTCACTGTGTACATTTTCCCCATTCACTCTTCTCAATAATTGTTTTATAAGGTCAAGGTGTACTTGGATTCTGGAAGTCGTTTGAATAGTATTCGGTTCAGAAGACAAAGTGCGAGAAAATTGCGAAGGGGGTGTAAGGATGTATAGGCATATCATCACTATAAATGGTAAGTAAGATGGGACCATGAATGCTCCCTTGGCGACGCCGACCATTATTGGTCTGATATCTGAGTACATTTTGCTGCACTTCACTATGAACCAGCGGTCAGTTCAATAGGATTCAAGGATAAGGCAATAAGGAGTGGATAACGAGAGTTTAGCTTAAAGAGGATGCCTGGGTGCCAGGCCCTCAGAGGCGCGATAAAAAAAGACATCACGGACATACCTGTTTCACGTATAAAATAAACTCGACTCAACACACCAATTCACCATTGACAATGGCGAGAAGCAAAATCAGAGAGGATAAGCAGACCAAAATGACAGCACAATTTATGCCGACCTATTTTCTTCTTTCTGGGTCAATACAGTGGGAATAATGGTATTAAGTAATTGGACGTCACTTCAGTTGAAGAATTGCCGTTTAACTGGTTTGCTTCGCAGTACAAAGATGAATGCAAAAACATTTAATATTTCGATTCTTTCTGTTAAAAAAAAATTGCACAAATAAATCATGCCAACTCTAGTTAACAGTACGAAGTGTGACAATTATTTATAATTTTAGTAGAAAGAGAAGCAAAGATGACAATATTAATGCTCGCGTCCAATATTTTCGTTTTGGGTTTGTATTCTGGAAGGGTAGTTGAAGGCATTTATCTGGGAAATTCGCCATTTGTCAGAAACAGGTTTCTCTTGTTATGTGTATTGAAACAGGAATATAATATTTCACTTTTATTGAACTACCCGTGCGATCTATACAACTCAGGTATTCGTCAGTGGGACATTTGTCAATCTTGACGTAGAAATCGATGATCATACGTTTTTCCTTATAAAAAGGTATTTCGTAATGCGTCCGCACTTTTGACTCGCGGTGACTCTCAAAGGGGGCATTCCAAACCCAAATCCACCCTGGGTGTGTTTAATCTTGAAAGGAGTTGCAATAAAACCTTTAAAGCGTTTTAAACCACTTGGTTTATTCCTTTTTACTTTAAAACATTTTTAAAAGTTTACTGTTATACTGGAAAGAATTCTTTCTGAGACACTTCTCTTTATTAACTTTCCAAATCCAGTGATAATAAAAGCTTTAAGTCTTTTTTTCTCTTTCTCCTGACGTTTAACGGATTACTTTTGAATCAATTTTTGGTTAAAATATTTATAAGTGTGAGGGCTTCGTGTGATCAGATCGGGCTTCGAAGTTTGTAGGAGCTGGAGTGAGCTGTTATGCAAACAGCATTGTATCGTTATAGAAAAGAGCTCTCACTTTGATGGATTCATCGCCTTCCTTCGAGATAGGGGCGGCTACTGTATGAGAATAGGACTTAATGCCGCATTAGCATTTCAAATATATACTTCGTTACTGAAGAGAACAGTGATTCGTTTAGCCGTATACGAATTTTCGTAATGCAGAATTTGTAAATTTCCCAGGGGAAAACGGACAAAACGACAGCTTTTTATTCATTACCAGCATAATCGTTAGGAACAAATTGTTTGTAGGGTGATGTGATTTTTATTTAAATCTAATGAAACAATTTTTACGGAAACATATGAAATGACCAGAAACACGTTATTATTCATGTTTGTTAAAGCAAGCCGAATGTTGGGAACTTTTGAAACTCATGATTTGTTTAATTGCGAACTTAAAGTACAATGTTCATTAATGAAGATCAAAGTTTACGTACACATGTACAGTGACCGAACAATTTTGCAAAATGCATTAATAATTTCGGTTCCGCGGTAGGGCAGGTAGACATTTAATTATTTAATAAGAATAAAAAATGCAGGATTCAACATTTATTATGTCTTTACAAAATGTAGTAATAGATGCCGGCACTTCAATCTAATTTAACAATTTCCTATATAACTAAATCTGGTTTACATGTGAATTTGATATCATATAATTGATCAAAAGGTTAAGGTCCCAAAATATTTAAGTTGACTTCTTGACGGAGAACTTAATTATCAAATCGGTAGGTGCGGCAGGCGGGCAACGTTAATAATGAGAAGAGCAATCTCGATCGCAACGTATCAGCTTGAGATTGTTGTCTGATGTCTAGGCGACCTCAGCGGATAGGATATGTGGCCCCTCTTCAGATTCCTGCTTCGGATAGATAAAGTGCCTTCACGATGGAGGATTTCGTCTAAGGCAAACGGGTTGGGTAATTTTTCAATACTTACTAGTAGTAATTTGGTTAGCCAAACTGAACATCGGGTTGACCCAAGTACGGCAAGGGGTTTTCGTTCACGCAAGCGTACAAGAAAGCGGTCTTGACAATTTAAAATTTCTTCAGAGTCTGTTACGTGCATTTGATCATAAACCACCCTCATTAGGAAAACACACCTCCGTCCTTCATGCTGAAATAAATGCTATCAATGACAGTACCATAGAAAATCTTAAAAGAGGTTACACTGACAAAAGGTTCTTGAGCAAAGCAGCCTTAAAAACATAAACTACCACGTCAAAATGTCACCTTCAAAATCTTCAAAACTTGGCAACATCTTGGGTGGCGGGGCACAACGGAATTTTGGGTAATCATCAAGCAGGACAAATTAGCCACTAAAGTTGTGGACTAAAATCCTAGAACCTATAGTTGGGATAATAAGATCAAACATGGGATGGTTAGTGATCGGATTCGCACATAACAAAAGCAGAAATGGACCAATTATAGAGGTGCCAGACATAGTAAACTCATGCTTAAAGAATCTTGGTCAAAACTAGCACATCGACTTTCGTGAACATCCCAACACCGCCTATTCGGATTATACTGAATAATATCCAAGCGAGGCTTCAATATCCTAGAACACCTTGACCATGTCGAAGACAGATACGAAAAGTGTGGATAAGATTGAATGCAGAAACATACACTCAGTGTACCTTTACACCATGCCCTCCATTTTATAAAAAACAACAAGTAGCTACCGACTTCTGCTCAAGTCAGATAATGCGAACTTTACCTAATGTGGAATCCCCACCCAAGCCTTAACAGACATCAACTTCACAGAAGACTTGTACAACGTCGACAATGCTCCTTACTACGTCACTGACCTCACTAACTAAAACGATCTCGACATTTCTTTTAGAAGCTATTTCCTAAAGTTTCTCACCAACTTCTCCATCCACCTTAACCGTTCTGCCAAGCCGTCTCTACATTTTCCCATAGCAAGAAGCTACTACGATGCTTTAAAACGACTATTGCCTGGAGACCTCTTCCCTCAATGAAGGATTAAAGTTTGACTGGTTTCTCATAATATACATATGTCCTCCGTACAGAGCTGGCGCCATAGTGTCAGTGTTGTGAACGAGAAAAATATACGCACTTTTTTTTTTGTTCACTCCATTCAGTCGATTATTGCAAAACATCATTATACACATACGCTGACCCGTCGATATCAACAAAAACATAGATATTTCCTTACATAAAAACTAAAAATTATGGTCATCATTTAATAATTCCCTTACGGTTGATTAAAGATTTTACTTCCCACGATACTGTCCTTCATCGTGTATTCGATATGGTCTTCACGATATTCTCAACTTTGTCATTACACTTTCGAATGTTTTGAAGGCCTTCATACCACAGCTTTGTTTTTGTATCTTATAAAAGAGTTTGATCTCCGTTTGATTCCGTCTCACATCTCGTTCTAATAATGACGCTCGGGAAAGTATGAATTGTCCAATCTATCACTCTCTTTGTTCTTATCTAAATAATAGACAACATATGGTAAAAACAGATGTGGAATCTGCAGTATATCACCATGTGAAAAGTGTACCTCTCAGTTCTTTACAGGAACCAATCCTATACCTCATTTATACAAATCTTTATTGACTACTCCCATAAAGGACAAGATATAAAAAATTGATAGGATTTGCTCAGATGTAACATACGCTTTAAAATGGGAAAATATTCGTTCGAGAAATAGTTTAATGCGGACGAGCCACACTGAAATCTAAATGAAGGTAAACCTAAAATCTGTAAATTTCTTCTGAATACGAACTGATTCAAAATTACATTGAGTTTCCTATTACCAAAATTTAGCCAAAAACACATAAGCTCATAGCACTCGTAGAACTTTGTTAAAAGAATTTTATACTGTCGTTTAATCGATAATAACATATGGTTTATTGATGTGGGCAAAAAGTGTCTTTGTTGCGTAAAAACAGCACAGGGGTAAATGATAATTTCAAGTAATCCAGCTTCGGTTATTTGATATGGTTGAACATTAAACTTTATAAAGTGGTGCGTTAATTTTGCCAAATCAGGTACAATCCAATTTTGAATACTTGTGGTCTTTCTATGAAAAACATAATAAGCAACAACGGCGCAATCGAAGAAGAATTGTGAAGGAGCAGCTTTATTTTTTTTATTTTATTTTTTTAACGGGATCGTCACTTTGGGATGTCGGATGAAATCAAGCGGCCCGATATTCCCCATGTTTAACGGCACAATAGACGAGAGGGAGACGGCTCTTGGTCTGGGGAAATGCGAGGAGTAGGTGGAGATGGCTGTACCGCCGCAGTTTGATAGGTCGACATCCAAGCTACTTTAGTCGCTCCTCATATTGGTTTTCCTATCGGAGCCTTGTATCTGGCTTATAGAAATAGGAGTCATGTCAAACAGGGCCTAAGTGCACCATCCCCCTTAAATTAAACCCTGTCAAAAGAGCCCGAGGGTACCGATGACAGGTGACCCGTTTTTGCCTGAAAATTCCAAAGAGATGATGCATCGCACCTATAACGTTAAAATTTATTGACTGAGTCTGCGGAAGGCACTTTTTTAGTGATTTACACGTGGGATTATTTATTTATAACGCTTTTAAATTTTACATTTTATATTGACGTTTCAAATACTTAACATTTCATCTATACAATATTTGATTGACCAATAGCAATTTTTCACGTTTATTATTATCGCCTGACTCGTTTTACTTTAAAATATTTATTTTTTTAATAATTTGGCCTTAACAATGAATTGTACAACATAATTGATTCATATATTATATGGATGCGACGACAGTCATCATCATCACAATGAACAATTCAATAATTTCGTGGCCCGCTTGACCAATTAATTTATTACAATTAATTAAGTTAATTCAGTTGAGATAGAAAGTCAATGGCACGAGCGGGATTCGAACCCAGGATCTTCGGCTAGATACGCCGCTGCTCTACCACTTGAGCTATCGTGACCTCGATCCACCCGGATCTTCTCATTTCTAACTTCTCATTTCAACCGCACCTTTTGAATTTTCCCTTCTCTTTGCTATCTTTCAAATGTCGTTAATCGGATTGGATTCTCGACGACAAATGAAATGGCCACGGAGAGCTTTAGCGTAGTATATTTCATTTTAATTCATTAAATTCACTAATTTCATGGTCCGCTTGACCAATTAATTTATTACAATTAATTAAGGTTTTGAATCGAGCACAATTGGTAGAGCAGCGGCGTATCTAGTCGAATACTGTTGGTTCAAATCCCGCTCATGCCATCGACTTTTTGATCTCAACTAAAAACCTAAATTAATTGTAAGCATGAAAAATCTTTATTATATGCATCAAAATATCAAATCTGTACCCAGACCTCAGCTTTCCAACAGCAGAGTGTATAATTTACCATGAATTAGGAATAAATGGTAAAATGACATCTAACACTATCAGGGGGCGTCGGTGGCCGCAACGGTTTAGGCGACACGGCGCTTATCACCGTAAGGTCCCGGGTTCGAATCTAGCGGCCCTGCATTTGCTGCATTCGAATCCGACATACTTACAAATGGGGTTTTTTTCAAAACCACCGGCACCCTGAGGGTTTATATGACCTCTGCTGTTGCAACCCTCGCCTTCCTGGCGACTTCGCGCTGGCTGTTTCCTTACTATAATATTGCTGTAACCCTGACAATCTCATAGTCACTGCCTACCTGGAGCCATTGAAAAAGTTTTCAGAATAAGAATAATATCAAATAAAATCAACTATGGAAAAAGATGAACGGAATGCGATCTCTGCCACGTTTTGTGTAAATGGGATTAATCAGTACAAAAGTAAACAAAGAACGTAAGCAAAGAATTATTTACTGCTTACTTTGGCTTCGATAACTCCTATTTACCTGTAGCTAATGTAGAAAGATAATGCATGTAATTTTAATATAAACAAATTGGGTGGTGAGTTAAATTGGTCATCAGTGTATCTGATTCGAATGGAAGCAGGTAGCTCCTTGTTACTGATGTAAGTGGAGGGTTTTTTTCAATGTAAATGTATACTGTGTACATTTTGGTTCATTCAGTCTTGTACTCCACTTTTGGTACAATTCTTTGATAAGATAAAAGTGTTATTCGGTGTTGCACTTGGTTTTTTGGGTTAGAAGAAAATTGCAGTGTCCTGCACCAAATCCTCGGTGGGTTGTAATGTACCTCACGATCTCTAAATAATCATTACTCAACTGTCATTGAATATTACACATATAACAAAAACAACGTTAGGGCCCGGTACCGAGTTAGTTAGTTCAGATGGGGAGTTGATGTCCGAGTGGATCGAGGTCACGATAGCTCAGATGGTAGAGCAGCGGCGTATCTAGCCGAACGTCGTGGGATCGAATCCCTCTCGTGCCATTAACTTTTTTTCATCTCAACTAAAAACCGTAATTATCTGCGATATATTAATTGGTCGAGCGGACCACGAAAATAGTGAATTAACTCTTGCTAATGTAGGACAACGTCAGGTCCAATAGAGCACGTATTATGGATGGCAACCTGAATGAGGATGGAATGAGTACTTGGTATAGTCAGCTCGAAGACAAGATTTAAAACAATCGAACAGATTTGGGACCAACTTAATCGACAAGTACGACGTCGAAACCCAGGTCTAACTCCCTATAGAGTCGAAAACAGCTGTCCATGGTGAAAGAATTCCTGGGGATTTTACCAGAAATTTTGTCGAAGGAATGTAAAGGGGTTTAACGGACGTGATTCGAACCAGAGATGGAATGACTCGACGTTAAAGAGTAACCTTCTGTGGGCGTTAAATGTCGTTTAATAAATTAGGGCTTTTCGCCACGTACGAGGTACAGGAAAGGCACATGTCGGATGTATCCCGTGTTTTAAGAAGGCAGTAGAAAATTCTTATAATGTAAATTCGGTGCGTAAAATCGAGTCAATCTTTATCAAATTGGAAAACGTATTACGTCTTGTTCTTCCATAAATATTCAAAGCGATGGTAAACATTAAAACACATTTCAAAACTGAATGATGAATTCATTATGCCGTTTAAATATGCAAAGGAGCTTTGCAGGACGTTCAAAGTTGCGGTTGATAAGGTCTTTTGGAATTATTCTAAGATCTTGCAAATTTTTTTCCCCTTGCCGTTCTCCGTTCGAAACACATAATATTGAATAGATATTTATAAAAACGTTGCGAAGAAAATATGAGAAGCACACAATTATTGAAGGAAGCGCTACTCGTTAGAATTGTAAATGCAATTTGTCTCCAGACATTTTCAACTTGCCTAATGTCGCTTTTTGACTGCTTTTTCCTCCATCTTTTCTTTGGCTTCTTTTTCTTTCTTTTTTTATTGGTTTATAGGAATATTTGCCTATCAATTTTGTTGTAAAATGTACGGAACATTTTCCCCTCACAGATGGAATGAAGTTTGTCATAAAAACAATTCCACCCGGTGACACAAAATCGAATTGATTTTAAAACGGATTATTTTCTTTAGAAAGCTCAGGATGTTCTCAAGTGACGAGCGTTTCTCAGCATTCTAATTGTCAATGACGAACGTTCAGCTATAATAACTACAGTAGTGTAACTAAATAACCCAGAGGCTCCTCATTAGAGGACCACACGCATCTCATCTTCAATGATTCATTAAATGTTACTAAATTACTTCTAAACACGATAAACTGTCACCAACAATGTATCTCCTTCGTTAAATATACTTGCCCTACTCATAGTTTAACTGCTTCATTTAACTACATTTAAGGACAGTTGAAGCAGTTTTAAGTTCTTAACTTAGTCTTAACTATGGATTTCAAATATGTGCAACTTGGGTCTTTTCTTTTATATTAGAAGGTTTCCGCTGCATTCGATTTTATTAGCTTGTTTTTAATTTATTTCTGTGTATATCCTGATGTACGTATTATGTTGATGAGAATGATGATTTCCGTATTTTTTCTAGTTCAGTTTAACCGACCCCCCGGATCTTCTGCCTTGGTTATGTTTCTATTTAGTAATATAATTTCTTACTACATTACCTACAAAAATCTGGTCATTGTTGGATATCATGGTGGTGTTTTCTCAGATTCAAGTGACTGGTCTATCACTCTGAATTTCTCCCTGTCTAAATGTTCCAATTGGCCAGTTTTGGTAAGGGTTTTTAACTATATAAATTTATACCACTAAAGTTCGTTCATTTTTTTCTTTTCTCAGATATGGAGGAGTTTATTCTTGATATTGTTATCAAAATTATGGGTTCTGAGATCAGGAGATGCGGTCTGGAGTGACGTAGGTTTTAGAAAAGTATTTTTTATCGTGCCAACGTTTCGATCTTTATTGAGATCATCTTCAGGGCTCATTGTTTGTTTTCTGCGTAATTGTACCATTCTTGTGTGTCGCGTTGAGTGTCTCTCATCTCACGGTCACTTATCACCACACATTTGGCTTCTGATTGAAGCGTATCTTGGAAACGAGGGTTAGGTATAACCAAAGCACTGCAGCCTTTTTGCTTACTGTACTTTTCCTTGTGCCATAGTTCTGTTAGATCGATTTTTCTTTTGGTAGAGATGCAATTCCTTTTCCAGGGTTTTCTTGGCATAGGTTTTGACTCGCTTCGCTTTCTAAGATAATAGGGATCACAGATTCTTCCTTCATATTGCATATCCTACAAATGGAGCCATCATTTAATTTAGCCATGTTGTGTCAGTATGAGATAAGCATTGATAATAATTTATTTCTAACAAATTAAGGGCGGAATTTTCCTTTCATCGAGAAAATGAAATAAAAATCAGTTGGGTGAAATTTTTTGCCTGTTAGTGTGCCAGTGTCGTTAATGGAGTAAAAATGACTTAAGCCTCAAATTGGCTGATCTCATCAATGGATTTTGTTTTTCACAATAGTGAATTTTCATTTTTTTTTTACATTTTCAACGGTTTAAAGGTTTACTCAATCAAACCAGGATGTAAACGTGTTAGAATAATCATTAGCCTATCGAAAATATTCATAGAAGTTGATACGAACAATACCCTTTTTCCCACTAACCGTACCTCTGGGAAATAAAAAGAGTTCTCTGACCGTCGACTCATTTGCAATTCGCACAGTGTTGTTATTATTTTTTTTGATAAAATTTTATTGTTTAAAACTCCTGTACGTTTATTTCTAATGCTATAAAATGTATGCCTGTTTAATATGTGTTTTCATTAATTGTATAGTTTGACTTTAGGATTTAGTTATGTGGGTTGATGTACATCATCTGGACTATTTTCGTTCGTTTTTTGGAGCTTGAAAACCTTCTTCAAATAGACTCGTCGATGTCCGACAAGATCTCTTCACTAACGAAGAAAGCCTACAAAAGCAACAGGGTCCTTTCAACAGCTTGTACTCATTACACTGATCGCTCACTCGATATAGTTAATTTTAATTCAGTTCTACAGCTTCTCCCGATGAATTATTGCAAACTATTTTAGCCTTAATTTTTTAACATTTCGTTCCTTTATTCCCTCTGGATCGAGCGTACATCTGTACATTGTACATTTTAGGTTTTTACAAATGACATTTATAGCGAAACACCTTTTTTTTGAAATGATAAAGACTATCTTTTAATTCTGAAGAATACAATTTTGAAAAACAACGAGAAGAAAAATCAAGATATACAAATAACATTG
Organism: Cimex hemipterus; assembly: GCA_039619505.1. Taxonomy (NCBI): domain Eukaryota; kingdom Metazoa; phylum Arthropoda; class Insecta; order Hemiptera; family Cimicidae; genus Cimex; species Cimex hemipterus. Next base: position 7,365,037 of record CM077101.1, on the reverse strand, counting down.
TTTGGCGTATAAAATGGACAAAACTACAAACGTGGTCGGTTTTTGGAAATATTCCGAGACATACAATATAATATAAAATATATACAACAATAAAAACCACTTTTAGTTCGATTCCTTGTATTTTACTTTAAAACTTGGAGGCTTTAAAACTTCATTAGATGAAATGTAAAAGGTCGTTCGTCAGTTTCAATATTGGGAAGAAATGTTTTCGCCGATATATCGTTCCGTTATATCTTACCATGGAGAATCAAGAAATAAAAATCCAGCACTCTGCCGATTGCCCGGATTTATTGCGGAATGATAACGTAATAATATTAATTATATTTACTGTCTCCAAGAAGATTTTGGTGGGGGGGCGATACTCAGGGCTCGTCACTGTAAGGTAAAGGTCCGGGTTCGAAGAATCCAGCGGCCCTGCATTCGAACCCGGCTTACTTACAAATGGGCTTTTTTTTTCCAAAACACCGGCACCCTGAGGGTTCATAATATGACCTCTGCTGTTGAGAACCCTCGTTTAAAAAAATGGGTAAGGTTGATTTTAGTACAAAACATTGCAAAAAAAACGGAAGAGAAAATAGTATTCCAAGGGATAGATAAGAAAGCAGCAGGGGCGTTATCCCGTGTCAAGATGAATACGAACTAGATATACCAGGTGACTCAAAAGTAGATAATTGGAGAGATAAATGCAATATAGAAAAATCTAGAAAGTAGAGAGGTAAAATGACTATGAGAAAACTCAACGTGGAACAAATACTGAAAAGTTAGAAAAGTAACCAAAAGACAGCAGATGCAAAGGTAAATATAAAACTTAAACATTTATTTAACGATTTTTCAATTTCACGGGTATACAATGTGTAAGTGTCCGGAACGGTAAAGGTCCAAAACACCAGCACCCGGAGGGGTTTATCCATTTTTACCTCTGTTAATAAAATTACAATTAAATAAAAGAGCTAAAATAAAAAGAAATTTTCATGAAATTCCATGGCTCCATACTGAGTTAATATTGCTTGTATAAAAGGTTTGGTGATAAATGTATGTTAACTGATTCTGGAGAACGTATTTATAAGCTTGAGAGTATAGTAGAAGGACGTCAATGGTGGACGTCAAGTACCCCATCGACCCTCAATTGTATTAATTATTTGTATAGTTGTTTATATGTTCAAATGGTTATGGAGGAATGCTGAGTACTCATCACCCTACTTGAGCTGATGATGAGTACGATGATACAAGAGAGTTTTGGGTAACCAAAAGGCAGACACACTAGCCAGAGGGAGATTCGCAAGACCAAATCAGATAAAATGATATGGTATGGATGGCACCAAAAAGAATGAAGAATCTGGATCAATTGTTTTCTGTACAAGACCAAAATATAAGCGACCAAACTTTTTATGATATTATGCCTCAGTCTTTCAAGCTGACATCAACATCTTGTGTGTTAAAAAATTTTAAAAGTGCTTACTGACATAAAATCCTCGTAAGAACGGATAGCAGCTATTAAATCATTTCTGTGTGTGAAATCACATCAAATTAGCCAGTGAATGGATCCAAAATTTCCAAAAAGCTGGGAAAACACAACGTGATGACATCTTGAGTACCAAGACTCAAGGGAAATAGGGGGGGGGGGGTAATGAAAAAGCAGTCATACTGGCAATTATAGGCCCTGAACCAATACTTGGGATAACAAAAATGTACAGAATTCTCCATCAAAGAATGGATCTAAAAAAGGCGAAATGAGAAGTTGATAATTTTAGAGATGCTTAGCACAGTACGGTAAGCTAAATAATTGTCATCAAGCTAAAACAACCCTCACCAAGACTGGCAAATTCACTGCTTCATTTAGAGAGGGCTAAACTCAGGAAATTAATAGGACTAAATACTGGTCACTGACCAACCTAGAGATTCCAGACATAGTAAACTCATGCTTAAAGGATCGTTGTCAAAACCAGCACATAGATAAGCAGAGGAAAATTTAAAGGGAGTAATAGGTCACTGGCATCTCAACAAGCATCTACACAATGTGGGTGTATTCAACATTGACCCTATTTACAGGTTAAGCAATGAAGAAGAAATCCAGCCGTCTATATCGTCATCGAGTGTAAAGCAACTTAGGGGACTTAACCTGGGATACCGAGAAAACCATGACCTAGTACTTCTTTTTGTATTTCAGAATGAGCACAAAAAGCCTATGTTTACATTGTGTCTTTTGAATGATGGAACACAAAGTTAATTTGGTTAAAAAATGCATTAATTTATATAAAAATAAACAATTGAAAAATTTCTGTCTGCAAAGAGGTCACCTTGTCAGCTACCTAATAAGTCATTAACTATGAGTAAGCTCTCTGTACTCTTTGATTATTCTGTTTTCAGGGTTTTTTTCTTTTATTTTACAGCCTGCTCCCTTTAAGATTATATGCTTTTATAATTATAAATATTGCAATATGATTTTTAAATTACAACACTACAATTTTCACTTCACTTCACTTTGCTCACTTAGGTGACAATTATTATTACAATTAATCTTTGTTTTTATTTTATTATTATTACATTTTTCCTAACTTATTCAATTTGTTTTTTCAAAGTCTATATTATCGATAAATTTACAAAAAAATTTATTGTGCTCTTTAAACAATTCTAGTATTATTGTAGTCCATGTTTTTCCTTAAGTTATAATTGATTTTATGAGTTGTGTTCTCGAAGAGTCATGCAGTTTGCAGTGCAATATGACGTCCTCCCAAGTTTGAGGTTCTCTTGTCTTGCACTTGCATAATTCATTGCCCTCCAGTTTAAACATGTAGATCTATTTCTTGTCTTCACCGTTGTCGCTCAGTACTTAGGTCAGCTTATAGAAATACAGAATGTCTAGCGCTTTCCTCAATACAACCATCAGATTTTTTTTTTTTTTCATTTGACATCTCCTGCTTTTTATACTTATGAATAAAGTGCGTGAATTTATGGTTGTTGGCAATAAAAACTGTCATGATTCAATATGGTCTTTTGTTTGTCCAAGACTTAAGGGAAAATACAAACCTTTTAAAATCCAGCTGTACTATTCCTAAAAAACTACCCCTTTTTGAGTTGTTGCATACCCCTTTTCTTGCATGCATTAGCTCTCAGTAATTTAAGTTAGTTTCTTTGCTCTAACGATAATGGTGGTCAACAAATGATGGATATTAATTTCTTTGTGATAGTAACAAACAACATACAGTAAGAAACAATCATAAATACCCTTGTAGTAAGTGACCCGAACTAATGTGCTTTCCTCCTTGAGTGAAGGCTAATTAGTTATTTAAAATACAAAATTAATTATTGAAATAAAGGTTTTAGTGATTATTAAACAAATATAATTAAAATATTCAAAAAATTCAATCTATAAAACCATGTAGTTAAAAAGACAACATAGTTAAAAAAATATGATAGGCCAATATTATAATTTAAAATGTTATTAAAACAAAAGAAATGCAACTAAAACAATTCACGATCACTCTGGATCAAGGTATGGTCTTTAAGAAAAAAAGTGAATTCATTTCTTACTGTCAAGCTTTCAACCTATATTTTAAGGTCGTCATCATTATATTAATTTCACATTACAAAAAACTTATTTATACAATTGATTTCAACTGGACCTGATGATGACCTTAAAATAGGTTGAAAGCTCCTCCTCATCCTCAAGCTTAAAAATCATTCCTGAACTTTTTGTTATGTCTCATGCCTGGCATAGGTTACCGGTATCGGTCGTGTTTTGTCCTGGGATCCACTTAGGCCATTTGTAGCTCCTGGAGTTGAGGGATGCCAGTCTCATAATTAGGCCTCTATATATGCTCCCCATCTCTGAGCCATATATCATTGAAGAACGCCAGCTTTTTCTCCATTTTGTTTTATCTTTCACTAATTATGGTGATGGTTTTTCAGTCTAGTATTTAGTATTTTTTCTGCCACACCACCTTAAAAGCAATCATTGAATGCATCCAAACCCTCCAGAACCTGAGAAAACAACATGAGGCCAGAGGAGGATCTAAGATCTAAACAATTTGGGTGTATTCAAGGATTCACTCTGTTGTTAATTTAATTAGGAAAAAGTAACGCTTACCTATATTACCTCCGAAGCAAGAAAAAAAATTGCTTTTGCTGTAATAACTTCAATTGAATTGAACTAAGGAACTAGCTATAGGACTGCAATGCTTGGGGAAAGCTTCATAGTATCACCATCATCCACAGCAGTAGACTTTAAAAACTTCATTAATCAGTACCTAAAGTAACATCTTAATATAGCTCTGAGACTGAAACTTGCCAAAATAAATAAATAAAACAGAGACATCGCAACATCCTACTTGGATGGATGTGGACGGATGGATACCAGGGACTGGAGGCGTTCCCTCCTGAGCACTGCAGCTGTACAGCTTATTGTACTATACCCTGGCTCCATATTTTGGGGGAGAGCTTGCAACACAAATGTGAACTTAAGCTTCCGTTGTACCAGCGTTCTTCCATCGGAGAAACTCATTTTTGAAGGTGGTTGGGACCAGGTTCAGGGTCGCTGAGATCCGGTCCCGCCCCTTCCATTGATGTGTGCCATGTCAATTTCTTTTAATTGCGACCACCGGTCCCCTTAGGCGTCAGAAAAATTCCAGAGGCGATGGTGGGGATCGAACCCACGACCGCGAGGTCTACTAGCCAAGAGTCTGACGCCTTAATCACTCGGCTACCGCAGCCCCTCACATCCTACTTGACTGAGAAACATAATTCTGTAGCTACTGCCACTTCACCAAACAATTCTTTAAAAAAAATAAAAAGAACTCAAATTCATAAACGAGAAGAACCTTTTGAAGAAATGAATAGAAATTTGGGTCAATCCATGTAAGATATAAATATATTAATTGAGACGTGTATATACTGTGCTCTTTAAGGGCTATTGTGTCCTCGTTCTGTTCTTATAGCATATGGTGATTCCTAGTTCATCAAAGAATTGATTAGTAGGTCAAGTCTCAGTGGTTAAATTTCTTTTCCCGTTACATTTCATATCCCAAAACACTTCATCCTGTGTTGGATTATACCAATCTTCTCCAAATGCCCATTTAATCTGCAGTGTCATGTTAAGAATCCTGTTAGGATCACAGTTTTTTCTGCTTCATTTGATGCATTATATTACTTCTTTCCTTCCAAAACCTGCTAGATGATTTTTGCATAGTTTATGTCCTATGAGTGAATTCCACTGTTTCCTCATTTTCGTTTTGTTATTTTGATTAAGGTAGGGGTAGGGATAGGGATAAAAGAGGCATCCACAAGGCCTTCTGCACCTCGACCTGGATAGATCTATTATGCTCCTCCTATTTTTTATAACTCACTGGCCAGCTTCAGGTTGTTAATCAGTATTCATCATTTTGCACACTGCTGCTCCTTAGTCTTGGCCCGTGCTTGCAGTTTTTCCTGTCCTAGTTGCAAGAACCTGCCCCTACATAGACCTTCACAGAAACAAAAAATGTGTTCTGCTGTCTCCTCCTCTTCCTGGCAGTATCTGCACAGTGTTTCTTCTGCCTATACTCCTATCCTTTGTGCTTTCTTAAGTGGCAGTGTCCTTCAAGAGTCCAACCAGAATCCTGGTACGGTTGCAGTTGCTTTGTAGCAATCCCTTTGTATTTTTTGCAGATGGCCCTTTCTGCTAAGCCACAATAGTGTTCATGACCTAGAAAGTCCGTGTTAGCCCCCTCTTTGGCCAACATGTCAATCTTTTCATTGCTTATATCCCCCGAATGCCCAGGGACCCATGACACAGTCAGGTCATTAGTGTCACTGACTTCCATCAGGAACTCCAGGCAGTTCCAAACACGCTTTGTCTTCATCACTCATGAGGTCTTAGTGCTGCCTGGCTGTCAGAGAAGAAGAAGGCTATCTTTCAGAAATGTATTTCTAGCCTTTTTATTTCCATGGTGCAGTGTTCAATCATTACAATTTCAGCCAGGAAAACAGTAGCATATTTACCTAAGTTTACCATAAATTTGGTTTTTGGAATCATCCTGAAGATGCCAGCTACGTTGCCCTGGTTAGTTTTGGAGCCAACAGGGTACCAGTAGGAATTTGCCTTTAGCAGTGTTCCTCTGAACCATTCTTCCTGTTCTGGTATCAGTACATTGTAATTTTTAGTCAAATTGAATTTTGGCATCAATTGGCATGCCCAATATGGCGTCTGCCTGTATCTCTTCCCTTAGTTTCCATTGTTTCTTACTTGACCCATCCTTGCAGACAGTTGTCTATTCATCATCCTGTGAGCTGCTGCTCTAGCTAATTCTTATTAAAATATGAAGTGGTGGGAGGTTTAACAACACTTCCAGGGCTGCAGTTGATGTTGTGCTCATGGCTCCAGTGACACTGAGACAGGCTTGTTTTTGGGTGTCACTTAATAGCCTGATTGCTTTGGCCTGAGAGCCTTTAGGTGTGGTCCACCACACCACCGACCCATGTATCAACATTGGTCTTAAAATGCAGGTGTATAGCCATAGGGTTATTTAAACCCTCTTAAATCCCAGTTTTTGGTGCAGAGCCTTCTGAATCCCCCCCAAGCAATTTTGAGTCTCTGGATGGTTTTCATTTGTGGATTCCATGTGGAGCCGTTGGTCCAGTATATTCCCTAGATATTTGGCCTTCTTAGAAAATGTGATCAGAGACGCAGTTTTTGGGCTTCCTATTTTGTTCTCTTTGTTGTGAATGGAATCATTATGGTTTTGTGGGTATTAATAGATAGCTCCTCCCTTTTGCACCACCTTTCAACCAGACAGGCCAACCAGGCTTATTGCATCTGATCCATCACGATGTCTGCAGGGCAGCCCTTTATTACTACGGCAAAGTCATCTGTACAGCCTTGACAGTAGAATCCTTTTTGTATATGAAGCATTTAGCAGTAGGAGTTTTTCTACCAGCGTCATCCACAGTAGAGGTGAGAGAGGTATATGGAGCTCTAGTATGGTGGTGAAAACTCTGAAAAAGGAGACAGAGGATAAGCAACTAAGTGGAACACAAGTGGTCTTAATATAACAGGGGCAATACCCCATTGTAGCAATGGAACACATTTATGTACAAAATGTACCAATAGACTCCTGAGATACAAAAAAATAAAGCCAGATCTAATTAGGAACTACCATAAAATTTTGGGGTGAATTAAAATAAATGAGACAATGATAACAGTACTTTGACTCTGCGGTGGTTGAAGGAAGTCTGGTGCAGTAGGGAGCCGAGTGCAGCAGTTGGCCAGTATAGCCAAGTCTGCTGTGTTGAGATGGCGAGATCCAGGCTAATGCTGCGAGTACCCTTGCTATTGTCAATGTTGGTGCTCTATTATTGATTGAGGAAAGGTCATCGGGTAGACAAGTCTGAAGTCAGTGGGCAGTGCCCCTGTTTGTATATGAAAGGCCCCCTACTCTGATTGGCTGCAAGGTGGAGGGCGAGACCATCCCATAACCGGTAGTAGCACCTAATGGGTTCCGTGGTAACTACAGGTGGCCACCACATCACATTGATAATAGAGACCTTTGAAAGAAAGGTAGCCTCAAATTTCAAGAAGGGGCCCTAATATGATACAGATAGATTAAAAATAGAACAGGGAGTAGTTGAATGGATAAAAGGGCTGAACTAAGCCCTTGCAAAACCTCCTGGATTAATCCTAACGATTTTCTCAGCTGAGGATCATGCGGTACAACTCAGTCCACAGGAGTTAATAAACAACAATAAGATTTACATACTCTCAGACAATCAGGCAGCTTTAAAGGCAATAAATGCATATATTTTCACTTCCAAACTTTTCTGGGAGTGCATTAATTGCCTAGCAAAATTACATTAAAAAGGTTCCAGAACTTGAAGGTACGGAAGGTAATGAACAGTTTGACCAACTATCCTTAAAAGGGGCAGCCCTCTCATCCACGGGACCAGTATTACAACTACATATTGTACTTAAGTTAAAACTGGAAAAATGTGTTGAAAAGAAAAACTCAAGGGCTGGGCAAAAAAAAGTACCAGGTGTTGTATCTTGGACTGTCCAAAAAGGAAAATAGGTCTCCCATTATTCAAAAGAGAGCACGTAATTCAATTTAATTTCAATCCATGAGAGAACATGCAAAACCTCTATTTGTAGAAATTAAAGTAATATTTATGTTATTAATTATAATAATATAAAATTTTTTGTGGTTAATGTGCTTAATATGAAAATATATTTGAATGATTATGAATCAATGGAACAAAACATTGGCCTAATTCTTAGAAACAATGATTGCACCTATGTTATCTGCTCTTTGTATTTATGGCTCAAGAAAGTTCCTAAAAATTATATCATTCACTGACTAAAAAGTCAAAGTTAAAAAAATATATTAAGGAGAATCATTTGTAGATTTTAAGAAACATTCTGGCGCATTAGCTGCAGTAAATAAATAAATATTTAAAAAAACCTTACATTTAGTTTTCACTTTATAAAAATAACAAATAACTTAATATCATAAGATTAAGTTATAAGCATTTGGAAGTATTGGAATTGTAAATAAATTAAAACAAATTCAATCTTGATGAGATTTTATAAGATCATACAAACATATTTTGAAGAGCTTGATAAACACCTTAAATGGCGAAGTGCGTTTTTAATATTCTAAAAAAATATTCTGCCATGATGACTTATGTTAGGGATTGAAAAATTTGGCAGATCATCTGCTTCATTACAAAGTGATATCAACATGTGGTCATGGAACTCTTCTGAAGTTGACCCAGCTTAAATAACTTCTAAATATGAATGCATTTAGTCCCTAGTTGAAAAAATGTTATTATAATTTTATAGATTATATCTGTATTTAATATGATGTCAATAGATGGTTTAATTTTAAAATGTTTTTTTTTTAATTTATTAATTTTGTTGTACAAAGTCCAGACAATATACATTCCCAAAATAGAACAGTAATTACAGTTTAGAAAATTAAAGTACAATTTAAAAACTTGACATTTAATGATAGACAGTGTGTTCTAATGGCTAACTTGGCCTACTGAATGAGTTAACCATCTAATTAATCATTTATATACTTTGTTACCTATATGACCTGATGAGTCATTGTGGAGACAACCTAGGTGAGAAATACAAGCAGAAAACCCATAACTTGTTTTATGAAAAGGCACATGAAAGAGGTTAAAGTTTTTTATTTTCCAATTTGGAACCTTCAAATGAAGTAAGGAGACTACCTTAGAATCATCAATTAAACAATCATGCAAAAGGTGAGTAAACCATAAATTCTACTCAGGCATGTTCCATCTTCGATCCATCATCAACATTTCTATGTTCCTAAAACTTGGGGTTGCCTTTTTCCCAAATATTTCTATTATTTATGACCATTTCTGTCAAAGTGAGTTTTCCACTCATTTTAACAGGAGCCTTTACAGCTATCTATTTATTCCCTATAGAATTTTATGATTGCTTCTTACTACCTACCTACACCTCCTTGTATCTCAAGAGTCTGTTGGCACTCTCAAAAGCAACCTTCAGTACATATATGACTAAGGGGTGGGAGATTGCAGTTTACATATTATTCTTTAAATAATTTTGTGATAGCTTCTTAGATCTGACTTTACTTCCTTGTATCTCGGGTGACTCTCGAAAGCCTCCTTTTGTACTTGAATGTTGAAGGTTGGGAAATTGAGTACTGTTTCCATACATGTTATGGGAAAAGTAGTAGGTTATTGGTTGTCATTGCTTCAATGCCATTCCCTGGGTTTTCTTTGTATCTCAAGTTATGTCTCAGTTGTTTCGCAAGATAATAAGGGTGGATGTTTATTCTTTCTCATTGCACGACTTACAAATGGGGTCATCGTTGAGTTTCTATGTAGCATAGGTGTTGTCTGAGATGCCAGTAACCCCTTCCCAGAGATTAACTATGTGCTAGTTTCGACAAAGATTCTTTACGCATGAGTTTACTATGTTTGGAACCTCTAGAATTGGTCCAGACACATTCATTGAGGATCCTATGTCTGATCTTGTTATCCCAATTATAGGTTCTGAGCCTGTAGTAACCCTCCTTGGAGCCATCTCATCTATTTTATTCTCTACAGAATTTTGTTGTGTTTTCTTCTTATATCTAGCTTTATTTCCTTGTATCTCAGGTGATTATTGGTACTCTCAAAAGTCACTTTTTGTACGTAAGTAAGGCGAGACGAAAATAAAACGTCGGTATTAATAAAAATACGTTTTAATTAAGAACAGAAAGTGACCAGCAGTACTGTTGTAGACTGGGTTTTAACGGAACGACCCCCAGCCGAGCAAAATCGCGGAGGGGGCGACAACGATTATTTCAAGACGGCAAAATTGGTCAAATTGTACAAAATCGGCTTTCCTCCCAAAAAGTAAATAGTGGATTTCAATTCGCCTCGGATTTTTCATACCAAGCGAAGTCGTACGTTCCCCCCGGCGTCAGAGAATATTGAACTTAAAAATCCAACGGACCACTTTTATTGATCTCCGGTCGTCCAAATTGACAGAATCGAGTTTTTTTTACCATTAAGATCGACTTTAAAATCAGAACGAGCCTAATCCAAAGAAATTAATTTTGTTCAGTTTAATAACCCCCCCCCCCCGGTAGGGACGTCTCGTCATCACTGGTAACCTCCGATTTGATTGCATATGGCGAATCGTCAGAGCCTTTCGCTTGCGACAATTATTTGTTGATTAAACCGGGAAACGATAATAGTTAATTATAAGTAAAGAACCGTCTCGGCTAACTGTAAATTATTATTCACGTAAGTCGATTTTCTCTCGACGTTTTTCCCTTTCCCGGCGCAACGGCTGTTTTGTTGGTTTTTCCAGTGGGAGTGCCTTCTTCGGTTCGGCTAATAAACGATTTAAATTAGTTTATTCGGTATCAATTTAATTCTTTTATCCTCCCTCTTTTCACTGTTGTCGTTATCGCCTTCTTTTCCTGTTCTTCTCTTCTATGAGCAGAAGCCCTTATCGCATCGTAGGCCGCAATCCCCCCTTGCTTTTTTCCCCCGTATCGCCTTTTATTGGGCGTTTTGATAACGCTTCTGATAATAATTTCCAATAAAATCGCCTTTGCGCCGTCTCTTCTTCTGAGACGAATTAACTCATCGGCTCGCTGCAACGCATTTTGCAAGCGGTTTGACTTTCGTTGTTTTTTGCCTTTCTGTTTTTGTTTTTCTCGTCGAGACAGATCGCATCGAGTGTGACCGACTGTCGCCCCGACTTGATGCGCCTCCCGTTTCGTCCTCGTTTTCCGGCCGATCCTTAGAAAACTGCTGTTTTTTTTTTTTTTGTCTGTAAAGGGTCGCAATCGGCGAAGGTGTGGGGTCTGAAAGGAAAGAACTTTCGAAACAAACAAACCGAAAGACATGCCGGCTGTACGTGGAGATGGAATGCGAGGTCTGGCTGTTTTCATCTCGGACATCAGAAACTGTGAGTAACACCGTATTTTCAATATTTGAACGTTCGTACATACCTGTAATTTGTTTCCTTTTGCCGATCGCTCCGGTCACGTTCTCTTGGTGGGCGTTTCTCTTTTTAATTTCGTTTACCGATACGACGATCCTAGGTCTTCTAAAGATCCGTAAAGTTGTACCGCTTTCAAAGAAAATTGAACTTACTGCCATTTCCCTTTCACCCGTCACTCATAAACATCTATTAACTCCCGTTCCCATTCAATAAAACCCCTATCAATTCATTTACATTAAATAAAACACATACACAATAGTCTGCCTAAAATACACTATACCGCTACAAAATAAAACCAACACAACTCAAAACGCAAGAACTAAACAGAAGACTTATTAAAGGATTGTTGGACAAGCGACCAAAACGGTCTCTACAAAAACGACCCGCATACACACAACTCAAAAAACAAGAACAGACGCTTTTTCTATACAAGCCCAAAACATGAACAGTAAAACTCATTAGTGAAGTAAACCTCGGCCACCTTAGAAAATCTTAATAGAAGTTACACAGACAAAAAAATCCCCATGTCGTGTAGCCAAGCATTAGCATGTAAAAAAAATCACACAACTAGTGAATGCATACAAAATCTACAAAACCTGGAGAAACACAACAACTTGATAATACCTTGGGTGCTACAAAGGAATTTTGGGTAATGAGAAAGAAGCCACACTGGCCAGAGTAGGCAGATCTGCAAGACCATACACAGGCCCCAAGCCTATACTTGGGATAACAAAAACAAATACAGAACCTCCATCATAGAATGGATCCAAATCAAACAAAAGTAGTGGAAAAACTAGCGGCACTAGGCATGATAAATATGCTAAAACAATCACCTAGTAATTTTTAAGAAAAGATGAAGTCGATTGCACTAAACTAAGGAACTAAGAGAGTACAATAATACAACAAACGACCACAACAAACCACCAATGCATCCAATTCCTACAAATCAAAATCTTCCACATTGTCTTCAAAGCTCATTTCTATATATTCAATCTTTCTATTCACATTGAGCTTAATAATGAATCCTTGAAATAGCGAAAAACCACTATAAGAAATCACAAACTAATCTCTACACAAACCCCTGTGTAAGAAACTTAACCATCGTGCACCCTTCCAAGAAATCATCCCTGATTGTTGAAGCGTCACTGTACTCAAGACCATGTACCACTGTGCACTATTTAGCAGTTGTAATGATAACATTAATATATAGAAGCGACTACTAATATAGTAGTTACTCTTTTTCTTATTTATGCGTATTTTTTATATTTTATATGTTCAATTTGTGTCCTAAGATCTTACCAAAATTACTTAAGTGCCACTATTGGCGTAGGTGTGAATAAATAAATGTTAAAAAAATTTAAATCTGGCAAATGACGTTGGAAAAATAAACAAAATTTAAACTTATAATGCAAACAAGATAAAAGGGGAAAATACTTTAAAACGAAAGAACAGAAAAAGTAAGTCTACCATGGCACTCAACGTTAACTGATGTGAGTTAAAATAACTTAAATTGGCCACAGACAAATGCCTAGTGTTGTTATTGAAATGAGAATACCCCCATGACCAAAATTGAAAACAGGCATATCAAGCCAACTCGTAAAGTATGTGAGTTGTGATTGGCAATAGGCTAAGCCCACTCTTCCACTTAATTAAAGTTGGAGAATCAACACATTTCACTTTTGCTAAACTGGGAAGAAATGTTAAATGTGTGGGTTTTAGTCCAAAGGCATTTTCCACATTATACAAGAACATTTATATTCCTATAGCTACGTTCAGACGCCTCGTGAGTCCAAAATTGCAAGTGAAGTCAAGGCACACTCTGGCTAAGTTTGAATTCGCTTGCGTTCAAAGCCACAGGATGTGTAGCTGTTTTATAAATTTGAAGCTTATGACTAGGTGAAATGGGCTTGGATTTCATAAAAAGGTTCAATGCAAAGAGGCATCTTTCACTTCACTTTTTAGTTTTCACTACTTTGTGAATATGGCATTCCTGTGCGTCTTAAATTCTAATCTATCTAACAATCTTTGATGACAAAGTTGATATCATTTAAATAGTGTTTATTTTCATAATTTAAAATGAAAATCCCTGTTTTATCTAATAGTTTTGTTTCTTTAATATCCCAATGAATAGGTTTGTTTGTTTAATAAGCTTTAAATCAGTGCTGCCAGAGCTCTACCCTATTGCAATGATTTGATGCAATATTTAGATTAAAAGTTTTGTATACATTCGTTGATTTATTATTTAACACGTTCAGGGCTGGCTGGAATTTCAGTTTTCACCCACCCTCTTGGGATTGTTTTTTTTTATTTTTTTAAATTTAATTTAATTTTTATATGCATTATGATCTGCCTGCAAGGTTAGTCTCCTATGAAGATCTGGATTGAATATGTGAACAATTTTTTTTTTTTTTTTAAATTAAATAATGGCCAATTTATTTAATTTAATTTTCTGTAAACCCATTTCTGGTCTGGTAGTAATTTTTTTTTTATGACATATTGAACAAAATAATGGTGGAGTGAGTGTTTTTTTTTTATACTGAGGGTTCACAACAGCAGAGCTTTATTGGATTTATATCAACCCTCCAGGTGCCGGTGTACGGTGAGGAAGCCCATTTGTAAGTATGTCGGGTTCAAATGCAGGTACACTGGATTCGAACCCAGTTCATTTACCTTACAGGGATTAGCACTGTGTCAAAGCCTAAATTGTTGCGGCCACCGACGCTCCCCATTTATTTTCTATTGTGTACCCTACATGTTGCTATACAAATTGTTTCTGTTACTGCTGGAAATAGGTGCTATTATATCAGTTACAGTACCAAGATCTCGTAGAAGTATACATATTTATATAATGTATGTTTGTATTTATTTTTTTAACAAATATGCAAGTAAAAAAAAGTATGTAAAATAAAAAACAGAGTGGTTCATTTTTTTTTAAATAATAATTTTATAATTTACTCATATTAGTTGAATGTGTTAAAAGGATGAATAATAACGCGTTATTAAAGTAGAAAAATAAACCTTTAATTTTCAAATTTATTTGAAATAATGTACATTTTTAAATTTTCATAAATAATTGAAAAGAAATAAGTAAAATAAATAAAAACTCATTTTTTAACGGTTAAGTTACAAGTGTAAGTATATTATGTATTTGAAGAATAAGAAAAAGTGAAAAAAAATAAATATCGTCAAAATTATTTAAAATAATGTCAATTTAATTTTTGAAAGCAAAATTACTTAGATATGATGCTCAAATATTTTTATACGGACTAGAAGAACGTTCCATGTCTACAGAGGTAAAATTAAATTGAAGGCTGTAATTTAATTTGGAATGAGATTTGCTATTTTCCCAAATGTAAATAAAAAGTTGAATGTAATAAAAGCTAAATTTTGCTCAAATGCATGTACTCCATAATTTAGGAGGGCTCAGTGCTTTCTTTGGGTTTTGCAATGATGCAATCATGATTTTTAGAAAATTTTCACTGCAATATACGACTGCTTCCATCCAAGACCTCCATCGTTAAAACCCTTACTCTACTCAGGTGCTTTAAGGAAAATTAGTTTTATGTTGGCCATGAAAGAATCTTGTCAAATCCTACAAATATGTAAAATAAAATAAGGTTTATTTGCTTCTAAGTATTATGAAACCTGAAATAAAAATTTCAAAACAATATGCAAGTCTTTAAAAAAAAAAATGTGAATACATAAATCCTGTCATTCATTATAAAAAATTACTTTGGGTTTAGGTAAGACCATTTGTAATCGGCAGTGTGGGGAATTCTACTCTAATTGTAGCACCCTTACCAAACACTTTTGTATTATTTAATATGGAAAATACTCAAAATGTATTATTATATTTATGAAATGTTTTTTCTCTAAAATTTGGTTTTGTTTTTTATTTAAGGTAAGAGTAAAGAAGCGGAAGTTAAAAGAATCAACAAGGAATTAGCAAACATAAGAAGCAAATTTAAGGGTGACAAAACACTAGATGGGTATCAGAAAAAGAAATATGTATGCAAGCTCTTATTTATTTTTCTTCTGGGTCATGATATTGATTTTGGACATATGGAAGCTGTGAACCTTCTTTCATCTAATAAATATTCTGAGAAGCAAATAGTAAGTTCAGTTTTGTGTGTATGTGTGCGCGTGCGCACGTAATTGTTGCAAAATTTTTGTTTAAACTTATAATTTGTTTAAAACGTTAGTCACTATAAGCCATTGAAGGTTAATTATTTACGTTTCACATGAGAATCTCTATAGTCTTGTTGACTGGGTTTAGACCTCAGTCTTATCCATCCTGCCTGCCAAATTAGGCTCCTGGGCTGTCAACATCTAGGTCATTTCGGCTCCCAAATCATGCATGTTATTCAGCTAAACTTAATTGCAATATATTAATTGGTCAAGCGAACCACAAAATTAGTGAATTTAATAAATTAAGCTAAACATTTAAGCACAATTCTCATTTAGTAGCATACTTTCTCTCCATGTGTAGCTAAAGTAATGACATCTTTCAATTTCCTTGTATGCATTGAACTTTCTGCATGGTAGACATGCAGGCTCCTTGGTTGTTCTTAGGTCAACAAATAATTTATTCACATCTGCTTTTAGGGTTACCTATTTATATCTGTATTAGTTAATACAAATAGTGATCTCATCAAATTAATTATCCAAAGCATAAAGAATGATCTCGCATCTAGGTAATCATTTTAACATTATGATCTGGATTGTGATACTACTTGATAAATAAATTTATTTAACACGTATGATTGTTTCAGAAATCCAATTCACGTCAACTTGGCTATGCAGTGTATTGCCAACATTGGAAGCAAAGAAATGGCAGAAGCTTTTGGTTACGATATTCCAAAGTTATTGGTTTCAGGGTATATTCTTTTAAAGTGTAAAGATTAACATTTAAAGCCTGTATAATATATTCTATTCTAATTCTGTAGCGATACAATGGATGTTGTAAAACAATCAGCTGCTTTATGCTTGTTGAGGTTATTCAGAACTTCTCAGGAAATAATACCAGGAGGTGAGTGGACTTCTAGAATCGTCCATTTGTTAAATGACCAGCATTTGGGAGTTGTAACCGCTGCTGCTTCATTAATTGACGCATTGGTGAAACGGAATCCTGATGAATACAAAGGTTGCATAAGTCTAGCAGTCTCAAGACTGAGTCGTGTAAGCATTTCTTGTTGCTAACATTTTTAAAAAATATTTGTTAATTTATAGCAATAGAATTTTTTGATAAATCTATTTTACAGATTGTTACATCCAGTTATACTGATCTTCAAGATTACACTTACTACTTTGTTCCGGCCCCATGGCTTTCTGTAAAATTGCTTAGATTATTGCAGAATTACACACCTCCAGGTTTGATTCAAAGTTCTTTTTTTATCAGTATATATTTCTATTTTAATTGATATTAAAACTATATTATGCTATTGTTCTATTGTTGCAGAGGACCCGGGTGTAAGAGGTAGATTGAACGAGTGTCTAGAAACAATTTTAAATAAAGCCCAGGAACCACCCAAATCCAAAAAGGTTCAACATTCTAATGCTAAAAATGCTGTTTTGTTTGAGGCAATTAGTTTAATTATTCACAATGATAGGTAAATACTGGTAGGTTTCTAATATGGGAAAACACGTTGTTCAACGCTTTAATTTTGTTTAACAGTGAGCCAAATTTGTTAGTTCGTGCTTGCAACCAATTAGGGCAGTTTCTTTCTAATAGGGAAACAAACTTGCGATACTTAGCTTTAGAATCTATGTGCCTTTTGGCAACCTCTGAATTCAGCCATGAGGCTGTAAAGAAACACCAAGAAGTAGTTATTTTATCAATGAAGGTAAGACAATATTTTTTTTTACTATTATCTGAAGTTATTATATTAAAAAAAAATTATTTATATCAGTGTTTTGTTTTTTATTAGATGGAGAAAGACGTTTCTGTCCGACAGCAAGCAGTGGATCTTCTGTATGCTATGTGTGATAGGAGTAATGCTGAAGAAATTGTACAAGAAATGTTAAATTACTTAGAGACTGCTGACTACTCAATAAGAGAAGAAATGGTAAGTATTATTAAATTTATTGACACTCATATTTTTTGTGTATGCATGAGTTTTTTCCAGAAAAAAAACTTTCAAAATATAATTTTTTTTTTTTTTTAATTCTAAACATAATACCTTCATTTTTGATAAGTCAAATAATAATTGCCAACATTCTGATAGCAGAAATATCTCCTTTTTGTAAAAGTCTGATGACTTAAGACTAAAAGAAATCTCTCATGTGCAGAGAGTTTTCACTCAAAAATTCCCTTCCTTTTAAGAGGTTTGTTAAGTAGTGTTAATTAAGGGACCGGAACATGTAAAAATGAAAAGGGGTAAGGTCTGGAAAGTATGGAAGGTGGGTTAACAAACTATGTGATTTTAGTGAGGCTTGATGTCATGGTGGAACACGATTTTTCATATATTGGATGGTATTTTTCCTTAAACCCTAACCTAAGACACTCTAGCTGGCCATAGTAACAGGTGTATCTGTGGTTTGATTGTGTGGTGTCAGTTCTCAACAAATTATACCTCAAATTCCCCACCAAACAGACCTCTTGACAAACAGGACTCTTGAAGTCAACGGTGTCGTTTCATTTTTCTTGTAAATTATCCTTCAGGATTTAACATTTTTGTAAAGTACCCACTTCTCATCCTCTGTGACCAAATAGGACATAAACTCTTCCGATTTATTCCTATTCAGGAGTGAAACTCAAGCCATGCTATCTTTCTTGTTTCTAAGTTTCACAACATAACCCGAGATCATATTCTTCTTCTTAGTGTGCAGCATGCCTGAAAGCTTTGATAGCTCTGATAAAATTAACATTCATCATTTTTAAGCTTGTTGGGTGTACTAAACAAGGCTAGTCTTTATTATGAAAACAGTGGAACCATTGTTGATTCATACGTCTAGTTACTAATTTATCACAAATTGCTCATAAATTTCAACAGGCATACGCTGCTTTATGTCTGATATTGAAATCTTATAGCAAGGAATGCCTCAAATGAATTTTATTTGCTTCCATGTCATTTGCATCGCAGATTATTTTAGGCTGATTGTTGGGATCAGATCACTACCTCTTTCTTAGCAATCTCTTTCATAAGTGCTTTTCCCACTCTAGAGCTAACAGAACTAGAAAGTAATAAGATCGCCTTTATAAGAGTGAAAGTCTAAATTTGAAAAACAAGTATGCACACCTCCAAATACAATAATACACCAAATTCATTTTACTAATCTTATTTTAAGGTTTTGAAAGTAGCAATTCTTGCGGAAAAATATGCTACTGATTATACATGGTATGTTGATGTGATATTAAACCTTATTCGTATTGCTGGTGACTACGTCTCTGAAGAAGTTTGGTATAGAGTAATACAAATTGTTATCAACAGAGATGATGTTCAAGGCTATGCAGCAAAAACAGTATTTGAGGTACATGATTCACTTTTTGTGCGATTTGTAAGGCATATAAAAAAAAGTTGTACCTCGAAATTTATATGTTTACAATTTTAGGCCCTGCAAGCCCCAGCTTGCCATGAAAATATGGTGAAGGTTGGTGGTTATATACTAGGAGAGTTTGGAAATTTGATAGCTGGAGATCAACGTTCAGCACCTATAGTTCAGTTCCATTTGTTACATTCCAAGGTATATCAATTATTTTAAAATTACAATTTTGATCCTTTCTATTGGGGCTTATCCCAAATGTGTTTGCCAGATCTAGTCATGACATTTTGCCACTCAATTTAGAGATGGTAACAATGAGACCAAATAAACTAAATGTTAAAATTAAAATTCGCTTTAAATCTAGGCATAAACACTTTCTGTTACACTCACCTTTATTTTAGTATCATCTTTGTTCGCCAATGACCAGAGCTTTACTTCTTTCCTCATATGTAAAATTTGTAAACCTTTTCCCGGAAGTTAAATCAGTCGTCCAAGAAGTTTTCAAACAGCATAGCAATTTAAGAAGTGCAGATGCTGAATTGCAGCAGAGAGCATCTGAATACCTACAATTAAGTATAATTGCTTCTACTGATGTATTGGTAAGTATATAAAATGTAATTTTATCTTTGACCTGGACATAAACTAATAAGGAAGATTTACCTCAGGCCACTGTCTTGGAAGAGATGCCATCTTTCCCAGAAAGAGAATCGTCTATTCTTGCAGTCTTAAAAAAGAAAAAACCAGGACGAGTACCGGAAAATGAAATTCGACCTGCACTTGCACATAGTAGTGTGACTTCTTCAGAAACCACCAACAATCACGCAGCCAATTTACAAGTAAATGTTTAATTCAGTCAGATATCTTTATTAACAGCCTATATTATATTATACAAATAGTAAGGCCTTGTGTCCACTGGGAGTAGAAAGGCAAGCATTTCTCATCCACTACTGCAGCATTTGTCTGAATTTTGTACTGGCAACTTAGAGGTGTGCTTATTGCAGACAACTGTTCCAAAATTGAATTGAATTGATCACTTAGTATCAATTTATTTTATCACTTTAGTAGACCTTTTCACGCCAGATAACAGGAAAGATCCAAACTGATTTGAATCTGTTTATTTCTTGTAGCTTTCCATAATATTTTGCGTGTACAAGAAGGATGAGGGCTGACTTTGGATCATTCACCTGTTTTCATAACTATTTAGACAAACATGAATTTGGACCTTTCTAGGGTTTCTGAGGGTTTCTGCACTCAGTGGATGTGAGGCCTCAAAAGGGAGGAGATGATTACAGTTGATCAGCATTAATAGTAGTTAATAGCATATTTGACCTATTTTTTATTTAAATATAGTTTTATTTCTTTAAAATAATCAACCTGCTGATTAATGAACAGTAATAATTTGTTTTTCTCTTCAATTTAGGCTCAGTCGACTAACAATATTGCTACAGACCTCTTAGGGCTATCAACTCCACCAGCACCAACCAGTATTGGTATATTGCTCGATGTGCTTGGTGATATTGGATCAAATACAACTAATGGGGGGACACAACAGTCGAATGTTTCTCAACCACAAAATACATACAACCCCAAAAAGTTAGTGTACATGGTATACCGTATAATACTTATTGAATTAATTTTTGCCTTTATAGGTTTGTGTGTAGGAATAATGGAGTTCTCTTTGAAAATGATTTGATACAGATTGGTGTCAAATGTGAATTCAGACAAAACCTGGGTCGTTTAGGACTATTTTATGGAAATAAAACTACTTTTCCTTTACAGGTACTGAAAATCAATCAATTTTTGACTATTTCATTAAAGTTAGTAGTAAAACAATTTTTTTTCCAGAACTTTAGTGCATCCCTTCTTAACCCAAATGAGTGGGTTTCTAAATTGAGCCTTCAGATTAAACCGGTTGAACCATTATTAGAAGCCGGTGCACAGATTCAGCAAATGGTTAATGTGGAATGTGTTGAAGATTACACTGGTAGGTAGATAAGTTTATCAATTAATAAAACCAAGTAGTAGTAGAAAACTTCACCAAACAGACACTTCTAATAACCTCCAAAAAAAACCTGACTATTTTGACTATATACAACATTTCTGACAAACAAGGCACAATAGACAAGGGAAAGAACGTGTGTTTGAATTGTCAGCCCGTTTTTAGACAAATTGACACTCCTCACAGATTCCTGGTCCTATAAGATGCCTTAGTACACTTTTTGATATGAGGTTGTTAGGATTTTTAATGAGTAGCCATAGGCACAAAGAAAGTAATTATTTTAATTGAAGAAATTTCTTTTGAAATATCTAAAGAAACCTAAAAATAAAATGAAATTTTTGACCCTTAGAATAAGCGGGCAAAATTTCAATTCTGAGTTGTGTCTGCTTATTGGAAACATGACTTTATCTGCTCATATCTATTGTAATTGTAATTCCTGTTATATTTTTGTTATAGATGCTCCTCAAATGACAATAATGTTTATTTACAACAATGTTCCTCAAAAGTTAATAGTAAAACTTCCAATATTTATTAATAAGTTTTTCGAGCCGACAGAAATGAATGGCGAATCATTCTTTGCGAGATGGAAAAATCTTGGAGGGTACAAAAAAAAAAAAGTTTAAAATACCACAGTCGTGTTTGATTCTAATTATTTATTGTAATCAAATAAAATTACAGGAATGCCCAAAAATCTCAGAGAATATTCAGAGCAACCCAAGGAATGGATTTGACTGCAACTAGGACAAAATTGATGGGATTCGGAATGCAGCTTTTAGACGGAATTGATCCTAATCCTGATAATTTTGTTTGCGCGGGTATAGTACACACGAGGACACAACAGATAGGATGCCTTTTACGTTTAGAACCTAACAAGCAGGCACAGGTAATTATACAACTATTTGACATATTGTAAGTACTCTCAAAATATTTAGTTACTTACGCGGAATTCTGGATAGAAAATAACTATTTTAAGCTCAGTAATTGTCATTTAACATGAAACATAATCTAAAGGTACATATGAGGCGTTGCGGATACGAAGGGCGAACTCAACAAATGGAGGTGTTGAGAAAAACGCATTTGAAAATAATTTTTCCGTTGACATGCGAAGGGCGAACTCAACAAAAAAGATTAAACCTGTTTTCGTTGAAGGATGCCTAATTTTTTGTTTTTTCATGGTTACCCCATCTAGAGATTTGTCATGAATTTGGTTGAACTTCAATTAATCAAAAAACACACATTTTATTTTATAAAGTCTGTATTCTGTAAACGTACGTACATAAAATAATATTAAAATGAGTTTGAAAAGGAATTGTAATTTCTAATTTTTTAATCGTCATAATCGGGTTGGTCATCTTCCGTTTCCTCGTTGAGCTTGGGCATGGAATATTGATTATTTTCAATAATATTATTAAAGTATGTTGACCACGGTAACGGAACGTATGGCAGGAGATCTCTGATGTCATTAAGTTTAGCTGGAGGCACAGGCAAAGGAGAATCGTAAAGCTGCGTTGGCGTAATATTATGGCGTAATCCAGTAAACGCACTATTATTGTTAACATCCATTACTGCACATAATAAGATCACGATAACAGTAGCAACAAAATAAACACTGCACGAATCATACAGCAGTACGCGAAGAGAAGGGCAAGGAGGTGTTGAGTTCGCCCTTACTATCCGCCCGCCTATGGCAGTTTCCAACTACAATCCAACCAGCAACGTATCATTCTCTTCATATTTCAGACGGATATGAAGGGCGAACTCAACATGAAAGCTATAACTGTACATTTTCTGAAGCGGCTAGATTCGGTTGGTGACCAAAAAAAAAATTAACCTGATGTCGAGTTCGCCCTTCGTATCCGCAACGCCTCATATGTCTTCTATACTAATTAGCATTAATGTCCAAATAACCTTCGTGTCATGGAACAATTAATTTAATTGATAAACTCGATTCATCCACTTGGCAGTCGTGGGTCAGACCTGGGTCTTGCCTATCCTGCCACTGAAATTCGGCTCCAGGGGCTGTCAACAGCTAGGTCATTTAGGCCTCCATACAGTTTTAACCTAAGCACATTCATTCTTCATTGTGCAAAATGAGAATAGTGTTAAGTCTTGGTTTCATTGCAATGTGAAGAGAGCAACAAAAAAATGCAATTGCACGGGAATCCGGTCTGTACACCCCCATCCTTCGCAGGGCTGGTGTGTCAGACGTGATTCAGAATTTCTTTTATATAAGTACGAGATTTCGTCATGTGGTATGTAGGGTGATGCACTTGTAATTTGGTCACTAACGATCAGCCTAGCCTTGCAGCATTTGTATGCCAGAAAAAATGGTTAATCCTTGGGTCACCTACAATTTCTGGAGGGAACTAGGGTAATTCTGTGTATATAATATTTTGCTTATTTTCCTTCTTTGTTTCATTTGCTCATTTCAACATGTAATGCTTAAATTATGAAAAAAATGAACGTTTATCGTCTACGTTCTTTTGATTTTATTTATTGATTTTATTCTTTTTTTTTTTTTTACAGATGTATCGCTTGACAGTTAGATCAAGTAAAGAGGCGGTGAGTCAAGAGGTGTATGATTTATTATGTGACCAATTTTAATAGAAAAGATCCTTTCTACATCTCTGGTAAGGCAGCTACTTGTTATACAGTCCAACCCCCCTTCCTCTGTAATACTGAAATTATAAATTGTAATAGTGACCCATTATTAAGAATAAATAAAAATTTATCTCAAGGTAGAATTTCCTTTTTATAATTAGAATCATATTTTGTATTCTTAATTTTATCAAAAAACCTGTGAAATTGTGATTGTTGAATGGGGTTATTAATGTTATTATTTATTAATCAATCAATTAATCGTCATTGCCTCTTATCAATATTGTAACATATATATACATAAATATATCTTATAATAACATACATATGCATATTACCATAATATTAAAATGTCCTCGGTTTTATATTTTTGTTTTTACATTAAATTTTAATGTATTGCGTACAGATAATATAAATGGAATGAGCATTGAAAAAAATTATAATTTGTATAATTTAAAAGTTATTATTTATATAAGAAAACTGAAAAAGAAATAAAGACATTTTATTATACAGTACTATGTTTGTGTATATAAAGTATTAATTGTTTGAATAATGTAGAGATGGTTTAGGCCTATGTATACACTGTAAATTACCAAACTGAGTTGTAACTACTATATATATACATCTTACAGTTAACTGTACTGTATATACATAGTTTATAACTTTAAAAAAATTTAATCTGTTGTAAATTTTTTTATGTTATAGATAATAATTAGTTAATTGATAATATATTGTAAGAACTTAAAAATGTTGTGCCATTACTGAAAGGCATATATCACATTTGGTGAGAACGTTTTATTTAGCATGCATGTTTTTGCCTGTATGTATGTATGTATGTATGTATAAAAGGATAAATGTGAGCAAAATGCAATGTATTGCAGGTGAAACTTTCTTGTAATTATAGTAGCAATTTAAAATTATGGACAAAGATGTACCTATTTATGCCAGTCTTTTTGCCAGGATAGTCAAATTAAATATTTTAGTTATATGAATATTATCGTTTGTATACTTTTTATATTGTTTAAATCTTTACATTTGAATCTATTTGTACTAAGTGATTTACACCAAAGGTATTAAAGTTTATTATTTATCCATGTCATTATAAAGAGACTATGTTGGTTTGTACCCTTAATTTTACACTTTCATTTACAAATTCAGTCAACAATAGGTTGCCCTTTTCATGAAAGTAGAAGACCTTAAACCAATGAGCATAGAGACTAAATGTGATCACAATGTTTTTTTATTCGTGTTCATGAACAATGATATTAAACCATTGTTGTAAAAGAAGAATAGATCTTATATATCCCTTAAGAAATTCACAGCATATGTTTTCTAAAAAAAAAAAAAAAATAAAGCATAAAATATACAAATATTATATTTATGTAAACAAAAACAATTAGCTTGAGATGTAAACACATCTAGACGGCTTGAACTGTGTATAATTCAAATAGTTATGAAATTAATATATATATATATATATATATGTATAGGTAATAAGATAAAAATATATCTCAGTTTTAAGAAAAATGAGCAGTGTACAAATGGGTGCATGCTAAATATAGCATAAAAACAATACTGATATTATTTTTATGTTATTAATATAAAAGTTTATTATATTTCCCAGTTATTTATTTGCCAATTACTTATATAAATTCCTATTCTCATTCCAATCATTTAAGCTTTTATAATCTCATTCTTTCTTCTGTGATTCAGATATTATTTTATGAATGACAATAAGAAAATAAAAGAACTAAGACTATTATTATTTATCCACTCTATTAATTTATTTGTTCTATAGATTTTTTTCTATTATCCCTTTAAACCTTAAGCTAATATATAGTTATGCAGCAATTTTGGAATAATTAGATGCCAGTACAGCATAATATGGATACCAATGGAAACATTCAGTGCTCAAGCTGGGCAACTGTCTGTACCCAACAGGGACGACCTCGCTGTGTTAGCCCAGTCGTTTACTCCTTTACCAAGCTTTTTTCTTGTTGGAAAGATACTATATGCTGAACTATGTCAGGTTGTCATCTGGTTAACTTGATAGCCCTGTTCCGATTTTTTAGGACAGGACTATTTTACTGTATATAGTACTTGGTAAATATCTCTTTTGTATTCTCATTTGTTTATTGACATGGATGTATTTATTAGTGAGTTAGTTTTTAGTGTGAGGGTAGATAGTGGAATATGGAGTACGATATTAACACTCAATTAGTTTTGTGCAGTCCATGCTTTCACATGGTTCTGGTCATCTGATTGCCATAAACAGCCCCATCGCCTTTCCACGTTACGTTTCCCCATTAGTAACAATCCTGATGCTGGACATCTAGATACTAGCCTATTCTCACAAAGCCATTGTGGATGTCTGTTTTAAAGCTCATCCTTCCATGATGGACCATTTGGAGTTGACTACATATAAGGAAGGTGTTAAATGTTGTGTAGCACAGTAAGAGCAATAAAACGATCATCTGTCAACCACTATTTTTTCTTAGATCAAGACTTTCAATGGCCTTAAACTGTGCATTTCATTGCGGATGGTACACCCAGGACGGGTTATGTCTGTCATTGACTAAAGCATCTGCTCAGGCTAGATCTTTTCAACTTAAAACCACGCCTTTAGAAAAAAGTGATTTTTTAGTTAAATTTATTGTTTCATAAAAGAAAATAATATTTAAAAAAAATTAACTCATAAGGTGGCCTCTGGGAAGGATGAAATTGAACTGATTTTCTTTATTTTTAACCTAAAAGTGTAAAAGGATAGAATAGTAATATTCAATAAAGGTAAACACAAGTGTGTAGAGATTAGTGACCGTTAACGGATAATTATTCAAATATCGTGAGATGCGGTCTGATACCTACATCACACCAGACCGCATCTCACGATATTTGAATAAGTAAACACAAGTATTGTGTTGTTTTGTCAATTATTGATCTTACATAAGTTATGGAAAATAAATACAAGTGTAATAAACAAGAATTTGATTAAAGAGTACAATTGCATATTGTGTTAGTGTCTAGTTATGCAAGTATTACTACATGTTCCAGTGTAAAAACAATTACATATCTACACTGCATAGAAGGGTATTTCAACTAAGAGGTCATATGAACTCTCAGGGGAGCAGGTGTTTTGAAAAACAAAATGCCCAGCACGGCTGCTGGATTCGAACCCAGGGTATTTGTTTTACATCGATGAGAACCAGAAGAAATTAAACACACTCCAATTAAGGCTTGGTTGGAGATAATTTAAAAATTTAAAGGCTTACGAAGCCTCTATTATTTACTTTATTCCATATTCGTGTTTTAATTACATTTGTAGCAATTGGCAAGATAATACAGTATAAGTGAGAAAAAAATAGTTCAATTTGTTGGTGATATGTTCTGTGCTGGTTCTGTCTTCATTTTTGAAGAAAGGTTTTTAAAAAAATTTCTAATTTATAAAACCTCTTATAACTTCGGTGGATAATAATCAAAAGTTAAAATTTGTTAGCAATCCAGTTTGACAAGAAAAAAAAATAAGTTTAAACCCATTTATAAACACTAGTGTAAAATGCTGCCCTGTTGATCTTTTTTTACACAAGAAATTCATAAAAAAAATCATCAGTTAAAAATAACAAAACAATACATTTTACTAAAAATGTATATATGCATATAAAAACTCTTTATTTCATTGCATTAATAATTAACAATGATTATGTAATTTAAACATGGCAATTTTTGTATATGTAAAATGCTTCCCTTAAACTAAAAGTAATATTTACAAGAAATAATTTATATATAAATACTTTAAAGAAATTTTAGAATGTTACACGTATACATGTTTTGTTGACGAGTACTGATATAACAACTGAATGTATAAACATATAGAAAAAAAAGCTATAACATGTTAATTACTTTAGTATATATTTTATTTCTTGTTGGTTACATCCCCATTACATTTGGACATTCCAATTAATTGCACATTTACTTATAGAACTGTCTTTAAAATTTACAACTTCCCTACATCATAATTGGTACATATTTTCGATGAAATACGCAAAATATAAGAATAGATGGACGCCAGGTGTCTGAACAGACACTGAAGAAATTATTTATGACTATAATAGAGGCCAATTTTTTGAGAGAAAAAAAAATGAACACACATACATTAGGATTCAGGTATTGCATTATTTTTTCAAGCAAACTTCAAAATTTATCTAAATATAATAAGTGATATATTTTTTGATGTGTCATATAAATTAATGTCAAAACTTAATTATTTAACAATGGGCTTTTCAGAAAAATATATTATTCTGTGTTGTTAATCATATGCTTTTTGACAGTGCTTCGCATTACGCCAGTTAAGGGAACCAAATTTTCCCTTCCATACACCAAAATTAAATACAATTTCAGTATGTTTATAAATTCTGATAATATTTGATAAAATATTGTTCCCCAGTAATGTTATAGCATAAACTGACAATAACAAATCTATGAACCTGTGCATTTATAAATTAGTAAGAATAATCTTGAAATTTGCTTTTTTAATATAATCACAAATCCCTAGCACTAACAATATTTATGCACATTTTGTTTAAATATGTTTATATTAATAATTCAGAACAATATTTTTACCTATAGTATCACTATCTATCTAGATACAAAAACATAAAAATATACCCTCAAATACAGCTGGACAGCGATTTATAAATTGAACTTGGTTAGTATAGAAAAATAAAATTAGATTTTACAAATAAGACTAGTTTATTTTAAAGTAGCGGGTGTATAAAAATACAATATTGTACCTATGAAACGTTTTGGCAGTTAAAAAACTTATGATAAACATTGTAGTTATTACTTACTGTAAAAAATTAAATTATGCATTATAAAAGACTAGTAAAACATTTTTCAAAAGAATACACAAGCAGTAAACTTCATAAATTTAACATTTTGTTATCAATATATGTGATAATTAATATTTCCTTACAAAACAACTTAGAGCCAATAAACAAGGAACACTGATGATATTCAAAACATTTGGTCCCCCAGAATCACCAATATTGTAAACAAGTTTAATAAAATATTTATTAAAAAAAAAAAAAAAAAACATGTTTTACAGTCACGATTGACCGTATTAATTATTCTTTTTATCTAAGGATTGGG
Organism: Cimex hemipterus; assembly: GCA_039619505.1. Taxonomy (NCBI): domain Eukaryota; kingdom Metazoa; phylum Arthropoda; class Insecta; order Hemiptera; family Cimicidae; genus Cimex; species Cimex hemipterus. The sequence continues at coordinate 7,336,352 of CM077101.1, read as the reverse complement.
TCGAGATGAAAAAGTTGGTGTCACAAGCAGGATTCAAACCCACGACCTTCAGTTCAATACGCTGCTGCTCTATCAACTTGACTTAAGTCAGGATAGCTCAAGTGGTTAGAGCAGTGGAGTATTGTGGGTTCGAATTCCGCTCGTGGCACTAACTCTTTTCATCGCGACCAAGTCCTTAGATAAAATGAATAATAAATAAAAACTTTCTACAGTGCCTATTAGCTCACCAATGCTTGTTGAAGTAAAATGTAAAGTGTATTATAAATAAAAATATAAAATTGTGATGTAGAGAATTTAGGCCAAACTGCACTAGACGTTGTACAATATTAACCATAAAATGTTAAAAATATAATTTATATCCTTGGAAGTAAGCTATAATAAAAAAGATCAAAATTGTGATGTTAGGCCAAACTTCACTAAATGTTATACAATATTAGCCATAACATGTTAAAAAATATATATTTACTGAATCGCTCTTAAAAAATAAAATTAAAAAATTACCAATTTTAAATACTCAAGTCACTTTTAGTATAAATTTATTTAAATTTATCACATTAACTAAACAGGGGCCTGTGAAAGCTAATCACAATGTAAAAACTGAATTTTTTTAAACCTGTATTACACTTTACACTAATTATATTTATAATATGAGCCGATAGTTTTTAAATTTATTTTTGCCCAGCAAATAATTGCATGAAATACATTTATATTTTTGCCCGACTGCAGACTGAAATTACAATCCGAATTGTGAAACAATATAAAGAAAACAAATTTTTATTTTAGTACAGTAGAATCCAGCTGACCTGAACAGATTGGGACTGAGCATTGTTCAGATTTCCAAAATTTCGAATTAGCCGAAACAATCATCTTGTGGACACATCATATTAGGTGGTATACACACGCGTACATTGAAAAATAAACTGAGAGTTTTGAAAAGCATGACACGGGTCATAATTTAGTGCCTATTCTAACAGTTTGCTTAGCAGATGCATTTCAGCTTCTCGCTCATCTTCAGCTTTTAATTATGGTTGAAACATGGTACTGAAGATGCGAAAAATCTGAAAGCACCTGACAGACCAAAAGAATAATCATAGGCAGACGTTCAGAAAGGACCACGCTCATCACCATGCAAACATCACAAATTCAGGATTAAAATAAGAAAAAGTGTTTCGAGGTGAAAAAGTTTTACTCATTACGAATGATTCAAGCTCAGTGGCCATCTTCAGCCTTAGGTATTTATTTTTTTTTTTTGTTGAATTGTCAGGGCTGTTAAGATAACATATAGATGTGTTTTAGATAGAACACTGTTTTCCTATCTCTACCAACCATTTTGATAACGGCAAGAAAATTACAATTGATTATAATTAATTACATTAAAAATAGATCTGTACCTTTATAAGGTACTCACGAATTTTAGAAAGTAAAGATATGCAGATCATCATGCAATTCAGATCAAAATAAGAACCATTAATATTGCACTAGTTGGCTCTTAGCATGCAACAAATTGCTGTAACAAACAATTATTATTGTATCATTTAAATAAAATGTGAAAATCTTAGGTAAAATATCTCCCACGATTCACCGTTTTTATTGCCATTTAAACCGAAAGGATTAAAAAGAATGGATACAGAGATTGGAGCTCAAAGAAGAAACACTTGGTGAGTCAATTCTTTTCTATCCGGTTCTTTTCCCTTGGAGTGCGCCTGCTCCTTTTTTTTTTTTTTTTTTTTTTTTTTTTTTTTTTTTTTTAATATAAAAGGAGTTTTATTTTAACGCCTTCTAAAAACGCCACAGCCAGAGAAAAGTAAAATCGAAAATAGTCTGTATTTTCTGAATGTTATAGTGGGTTAATAAAAAATGAAAAATAGAAATAAACCTAACCATATAATCATCAGAATGACAGCACTTTAAATATTGGCTTTACTTGGCAAAGATGGTTTCCATCTCACAAACCTTGGTGAATCTATCTTCTTGGACACAAAATAACTTTACCAATAACAATTACTGGTCCTACACACTAATCAATCTCCAAAATGCCTATGTTTGAATGTATACTGATTGAAAAAAAAATGTCTTAAGCTCATGATCTTATTATAATTCTTCAATTTTTATCAAGGTTAACCTCCCATTTTATTGCTCTTGCATTTTGAATAACTAGAAAAAGTATGTATTGTAAGAAAATAGACGTAACATTAAAAAAGAAAAAAGAAGAAGAAAAAAAGTATATCCCCTTTTCTAACACAAACTACATTAAAACTAAAAATAACTCTAAACAAGATAAAAAATTTTCCTCTTATACAAAATTAAAGCAATCACTATGGACTAAAAATTATCCTATTAAAAAAACAGGCATACTCCTGGGGAAAAGGACCAAAAAGAAAGAAATGGACTCACTCACCAGGTGATATCAACAATTATATTGGAGAAGGAATGTTTGTGCAAAATGCAAAATACTTTTTTTACACTTTTTTGTACGGAATGGATGGTTTGCAGATTTCAAAAATCATCAACCACAACCTTTGTTTACAAAATGCGAATCAACATACCCGCCCCCACCCCTATTATTTATATAAATGCAAAATATGTACAAAATATGTACTCAAGACAATTCAGTATTATATAAATACTATACCAATTAGTCAAAAAATTTCTTTTAAAAATATTAGTATGTGGCCAAAATATAATTGCAAATTTGTCCAAAAAATGCACAACTTAATGAAAGCAAACATTTACTTGAAAGAGAATTAGAAACACACCTAAATAACAAGTTTTCAAAAAAAAAAAAAAAAAAGTATGCCCCTCTGGATAATAAAATAATTAATTTACAGAGTTTTAAATTTCTGATATTCTAATAGAAATCTATGAACTGAAACAAGCAAATTGTTTAAAATATTAATAAAAAAATAATAACTAATAAACAGAGACATTAGCTTTACAACAATTTTTCAAGCAATTCCAAAGACCATGATTCTAATTTTTAATCCAAGCCAAAATTTAAATGATAATCTAGTGACTCAGAAATTATAAACATGTTATCAATTATTAGCAAGTGTTACAATTTATAAATAAAAAATATATCGCTAAAAATATTGCTCCAAATTATTAACTATCACAATTTTAATAAATAAAATGTTCCAAATATAGGCTGTAATCAGGGAACAACAAATGTATTGCATAACATATTATATCAATCAAAATGAGATCTTATTTGAAATGGTAAAAAAAGAAAGAAAACAGCAGTTCATGAATATAAACAGCAGCTGAGTATAAACTTCTTTTATTTTGTTTTTTATATATTTTGTAAAGAAATTTTAAAATCTAAATACTAAAACTCTTTGAGTTGTATAATTTTGTTAATTAAAAAAAGGCAATGCACATTTCACATTATTTATTTTGTGATCAAAATATAGTTCAGCAATAAATAACAAAAAATAAATGAGTTTGTATCAATAAAAAAAAGCAGATTATTCACTTATTTGCAATTTTTGTGTATTTTAGAAAATAAATAATAAATATTAGCATGAATACTGGGCAAGAGATTATATTAATACTAAAATATCTTGGGATATATCAAAATTATCCTATATATATATATATATATATATATATATATATATATACACACATATATATACACATACATACATATATATATATATATATATATATAAAGCGTTGAGATTTTATTCTCACTCACATAAGAATTATAATAAATAAATCTAAAATAGTACAATTGTACAATTTAGACTTTTATGTTTTTAATATTTTATATTACATATCAATATGAACAATAATTAAACTATAAACTGATCTATTATACACTATACAAATTTTATTTCCTGCCCAACAGGGGTTTAGAAGGCACAATTACATTACTTACATATTTCTAAAGGTTCTTTTCTTACATGCAAACATTTCCAGTCTCAAAATTAAGATTGTAGAACAGAACACTAACTATGTTGTGAACTTGTGTGTCCTGTGTCTACTACCCAGCATTTTTTGAAAGATTCAGTGGTACATCTAAAAACAAATACAGAAAACTAATTAGTAACAAGTTAAAATTTCAATGATATTGAATATGTCGATTTTTTGAAATAACGATGAAGGTCGAAAAATGGGAAAAAGGAGAGAAAATTCAAAAGGTGCGTTTGAGATGGATAGTTGGTGTCCAAGTGGATCGAGGTCACGATAGCTCAAGTGGTAGAACAGCGGCGTATCAAGCCAAAGATCATGGGTTCGATTCCCCCCCATTAACTTTTTTTCATCGCAACTCAAAATCTTAATTAATAGTAATGGAAAGAACTTTGTTTTGACAATTACTCTTATTCAGCAGGTTTTGACGATAAGAATTTGCATGGTTGTGCATTTGTGGTTATTGGGGTTAATGCGCAGAATTCCATTTGGGATTACTAGATGAAATTTGTACGGTTTACTGCACAAAATTTAATTTTTGCCAATTTTTTTATATCTTATAAATAATTGTGAATGCTCAAAATTCTGATAAAAATTTATCCTCAAAGGATTTTCGTGCTTAATGACATACAAGGCGTAAAAAATGGGTAACTTCGACTATCAATCTTCACAAAGCTTATGCAGATGTACTCTGTTAATCAAATAGATGGAAAGAGTGGTACAAAGGAACAGAAGCTGGTGTTACACTGGCAAAGAGAAAAAATCTACATAACATGGGCATATGTAGTATAACGGTGATCCCATTTGCAGATTATGTAATGAGGATGAAGAAACAGCTACCCATATCATATTTGAATATGAAGCAATGGCTAAATGGAGATATAACCTAGCGTACAGAAAAAACCTAGGGAATGAAACTGTAGAAGTAACAGACAACAACCTAGGACAAAGGATTGAGTCGATTGTACTGATAATCCATGTCTGTGTTAATGTGCAAGTTTAGAATGTGGATGTGAGGTGTTAAGGTCAACAGCCATAAGAAATTCTTTGCATAATTTGCAACAAGGCGATGTTCGACCTTAATGTCAAACCCCATGAGCGTAGATTTAAATAAACTTACCAGGTCATCAGCAAACCTATGTATCACAGGGGCAATGAAAACAACCCCTACAAATGCACTAGATACCCTGCTAAACCTACCTCCAATAGAAATATTCATACAGGGAGAGGCTAGGAAAAGCTCATTCAGGCTCCAAAAACAATTAAATTGGAAAGGAACCAAACAATTCGGGCACACAACCATAATTAACAAAATCAGACACCCATTATTAGTGATGGGGACTGACTATATGGTCCCGGAAACAATCTTCACGACCTCCTACAAAATCTCAACAGACTACACAGGAGAGGAAGAACACAATGATATGGTATACGGATGGCTCCAAAACAACTGAAGGAACTGGATCAGGAGTTTTCTGTACAAGCCCAAAATATGAGCAATCAAACTCACTAGGGAAGTACACCTCGGTCTTTCAAGCAGAAATACATGCTATCAATGCTTGTGCTCTGGAAAATCTTAAAAGAGGTTACACTGACAAAAAAAATCCTCATAAGATCAGACAGCCAAGCAGCTATCAAAGCACTGACATGTACAAGAATCACATCAAAATTAGTCAATGAATGCATCCAAAATCTCCAAAACCTGGGAAAACACAACAAGGTAACGGTATCCTGGGTGCCAGGGCACAGGGGAATTTTGGGTAATGAAGAAGCAGACAGACTGGCCAGAGGAGGATCCGCAAGACCATACATAGGCCCCGAGCCTATCCTTGGGATATCCAAAACAAACGTAAAATCCTCCATCGCAGAATGGATCCAAATAAAACAAAGAGAAAAATGGATAAACTCTAGCAGTGCTAGACACAGTAAACTCATGATAAAACAACCCTCACCAAAACTAGCAAAAACACTGCTACAACTGGAGAGGCAAATCTCAGAGGAGTGGTAGGACTACTAACCGGCCACTGGCACCTGAGAAAACATCTACAAAACATGGGCATATATAATAGTAATCCAATTTGCAGAGTATGTAATGAGGAGGAAGAATCAGCCACTCATATCATCTTCGAATGCGGAGCAACGGCTCAATGGAGATTCAATCTGACGCACAAAAATGACTCAGAGAACCACATTGAAGCAATAACAGTCAATGACTTGATAATCCTGAGAAAAAGGATCGAGTCTATTGACTAAACTAAAGAACTAGGAAGGTACAATAAGCCAGAAGTGCCTGGGGCACACAAACCCCACCTCCTAGTACCTTTGCCACCTAACCTAACCTACCAGGTCATCAATATATCATCAAAGCAATCCAGAGTTAATGAGCCCCTATTTTGATACAATGTACCTATCCTGGTAGTGAGCCAGGAGGAGTGGGACTCCTAAATTACCAATAACGGCATAAGAAAACAAAACTGTCATGAACAACTAACAACGTCACAGTTTGCATGCTATCAACTTGCTATTTGCAATGCAATCCTTTTTTCCCATGTTCATAAATTATATTGTTCCATGATTCCAACTATAGATTGAATGGGGGGGGGGGCTATTACCATTATTACATTAAATTTGTATGCATGAAAATAACGTGAAAATGTATATTATGTCTTTTAACAGTATTGTATAGATGAATTTAGGGTGAAATCTTTTTGTGTAATGTGCTTTGCCAAGGTTTTCAACTTATGATATCTAGAATTTTCCAACTATTTGTTTTATGCTCGACATCCGCTGATCTGCTCTGTTCCATCACTTGTGTCTTCTCACTTTTCATATCTTTCTTCAGTTTTGGAGCAAAGGAGAATCATGTAAAAAAATAATAATGCCCAAGTTCATAATACCTAAATTTAAAGTGTGGGTTCTACAAGACTACCCGGTACTGAAGAACAGTGACAAAATTGTTCTTGAAGAAAAAAACAGATCTTTTCTCCTTTGAAGCACATCCTGGATGACAAGATATAACTTGAGAAAGAATGTGGTACTTTATTGATTTTAATTTTTTACTATTTGGAAAGATTGTAACACAAGCATATGAGCACAGTGTATTTCCTGGTGCAATATTATTTCCCTTATGTATTTATATTCATACATATTTATTTTGACTGCTTAATTAAAATAAATTTATAAATAATTATATATTACCTGGTGATGTTTCTTGAGGCATCGTCCGATGGAGATGTGGCCATGTAGATGAGTACGGAGGTACAGGATATAAGGGAAGATGTAAAGGGGGACTAGAAACAGGGTAATGGACAGGCCATACATGTGTAGCCGTGTACTGGTTTGTTACAGTTGGATAATAAGTAGTAGATGAAGCAGGATACAGTGAAGGATGAACTATGTGAGATGCTGGAGGAATGTATGACGAGGTTGGAACTCTTGAGCGTATTGCAGCATCTGGTGAAGGTGAGCGTAGTAATGTCCGTAACACTGACTCATCTTCTTTGGCTAATATTGAAGATATCGAATGACTACTGATGTTACGAGTTGGCGCCCGAGCTCTTTGTCTTTTTGTAGCTTCTTCTAATGTGACTCTTTCCAACTCTCTTAATATCCGTTTTCGGGGCGACACAATTCCCGGTTCGGGTTTACATGTAGTTACAACTCGTTCCCATAATGATTGCACAATATTTCTCAAAGGAGATCGTTTGCGAGGCTTGTATGAAACTCTTTCCTGCTTATAGAAAAATTATTATCATTATTACTAGAGGTCAGGAAAATAACTATTTTGAACATGAGCAGACAGGACATACCAAAAGTGTTTCATCAACTTTACTCGTGTCAAATGGTCTCCTCCTTTTTGATCTTAAAGCTTGAGAGGTATAAAGGAATTTCATAAACCTTTTAGGACGAATTAATTGAAACTCTAATTCTCTACTTAGATTTGGGCGAGGCGTCGTTTGCTTCCAACAATGGTCTCTTTGCCAAGGGGAAGATTGAACAGAAGAATTATCGTCTGAAACTATTTGAAAAAACTAAATTAATAAAGTAATATTTAACATATTGGCTAATAAAGTCCATGGCATTTTACAGACATTCAATTTTATACCTATTGTGTGTTGAAGCAATGTTTATTTATACATTACTGTTTAAACACTCTAAAAAGGGATTAGTTGATGTGCTTTTTATCCACAAGTTTTGTATGAGATCTCATTTTTTTACAAGGTGTTTTGTTAATTGAAAATGGACTAAAAGCAGTAAATTTTCAACATCTGGTCTCACATGGTTCAGATGCAGTGTTTTCTATTGGCTATTATTTGCCCCCATTTTCATGGATTGAATAACATTGAAGCAGTTTTGGTAATTTTTTTTTTAAGGTAAGATGGATTACTGTTAAATGCTACAGTAATTTGAGATTTATAGGGTTTTATGCAGAAAAATCCCTTAAAGTTCAACAATTTATTGTTCTCTTCATTTAATTTTTAAATAAATTTTGTTGTCATAATAAGTAATGGTAAATGATGAAAATGTGTTACTATTTTCCTGGGTTTTTAAAATTAAGTTTTCCCTCATTTTTGAAAATGGAGTCTTACTGGGAAGTAAAATGAAGAGAAAGGGAAAAATCGAACATGAAGTTCACCTTTCACATCTTCCTGATGCTACTAATGAATAGCTTATTCTTATTCATTAGTTATTATAAATTGGACAAGAAGAAGCTAAACTACTCTTGTGACTGGATGTAATAATCTCGTGTTTAGTTAATATCTAATCACCCCGTCCTAGTGTCCTTCATCCCCTTCCAGGCCATTTTTTATTCCTATACCTTGTATGTAAAGCTGACAAAAAGGGCAATTTCTTTGCTTAGCAGCGAAAGAGCTGATGGACGAGGAGGAATGTGAGAAAATGATTCTACTGCTCAGGTACACTGGTGACAGAAAAATTAGAATATGTACCCAGTACTATGAAGAACTCTAGCATACATTAATTAATTTTTGTTAATAACCATAGTTAAACAATAATGTTTTATGTAAATAGTCTGAATTTATTGCATTTAATAGATTTTTAAGAAAATATAATTTTTGTAAATTATTTGTTTTTATACTTTTTTTTACAAAATTTCCAACTTACTCCTTCAAATGACAAAACTACTAATTATCTGAGTTGCTTAGAAAATTAGAAAGTAATGATTATAAAACAAAATGGGTTTTTAAAAAAATTGGAAACTAGGCACAGTGTGGGTTGCATAACTTGGATATTGTCATATCCACCCAGAAATACTAATAGACAAAAGATAAAATTAAAAATTACTTTTAACATGTTTTATAAGTATTATTAAGGTTATTTATGAGGGAGGAAATAAAATTTGCTGCCCCGGAGAGCCGACATTTCAGGCTCTACATTCCACATGTTAATGATTTGTATTGTTTGTTATTAGGACAAAGGGAAAACAGTACACCACTACGCTAGACAAATTTGTGAAGTGTATGGTAATGACCCTGTAGTGTTCAGTGGTTTTGCTCAGTTCAGAAGAGGAATTTTGAATTTTCAATTGACATTTTCATCAAATTTATATCAAAAACGCTAAAAACTTAATTAGGATCTAATACAAATTTTATGAGGAAAAATGACTAAAACCATAATTTTGCTTAAATAACATATCCACTTAATGCTGGCTATCATGAGTGCACTGAAAATACCCAAATACTTCAATGGCAAACCAAAATGATCAGTAACGACCATAATTCAGGATCTTCGCCCTGCAGACAACACGGAGAAATTTTCAAATATGTATTGCTATATATTTTAAAAAGTAAATCTGCAGTATTTAAAGAGAGCATTATATTTTTGCTTATAAAATGTATGTACACACACAAAAATTAAAAACTCAGTTAACTGTTAATACACTCTTTATTCTTCTTACAGTACCTTGAACTGTCATTACTGCAAGAATAGTAAATAATTAATATAATTATTATATCAGTAATTATATTTTATGCATGTTATAAATTTACCAAGAATAAATCTTTACAAATATACATGTTACAAATATATAAAATATACATGTAATATTATCACATGAAACTAATGCAAACATATAACCAAAGAAAAACCAATTCTTTACCATATTGTACAACAAATAGCATTTAATGGTAAAATAAAAATGCTTTTTTTTTTAATCTCTTAAAAAATATTGGAAAAAAATGTATTTAATGTACATGGGTTTTGGACTTGACACAACACATCTCTGTAAAGTCCCGAGTTCGAATCCAACAGCCCTGCATTTAAACCAGACATACTAACAAAAAAAAATTTTTTTTGTTTTCCAAAACAACAGCACCCTGAGTGTTCACATAATCTCACAGCTGTCTGAAATGCCAAAAACGAAAACAAAAAACTCACCACTAAGAGACGTAGAGCTCTCTTGTCTTGGGGTTCCAATTACAGGCCAATAAGTCTTTTTAGGAACTGGGATCCAACAAGTTTTTTCTCCATCCTTTCTATGTGATAATTCCAAAATAAATTTTCCATCTGAAATTAGTCATTTATAATACAAAACCATTTAAAAAAAAGATTAAGTACTAACTTAAATATACAGGAAGTGTACCTTTAAAAAACTTCAATCTCCCACCGCCTCCAGAACTATATTCCTCGTTACAAACATTCGGACTATCCGGGTTTGTTACATCTTCTTTTTCAGTTTCTTTTAAGCTATGATTGGTTCCTACCGGTGTTCCTGTAAAAATATCAACAAAACCAATTAAAATTAACAATTACCACCCAGCACTAAAAACTCTGAATTGTAAACTTGTGGAAGAAAGCACAAACAATACTAAAAGTTAAATAACTTTATTTTTAAGTTTTATTCATGACTATTCACAAAATAACCCAACTACAGAAGACTTTTGTTATCACCTGTTTCACCCGTCAGCAGTGCCCCCCTTTAACTGAGTTCGAGAGGAAAGTGGGAATGAGGAGAGAGTGGGAACAGGAAAACAACTGAGTGTAATTGAATTCTTATTGAAAAAAACTTAAAATATGTATACGTAAGTTCATATAAACATTTACAACAAGCACACATGAATACAGAATATATCTGATTGGTAACCAGATGGAAGAAAATGCTTCAATTTGAAGGACTTTACTATTATCCATGGTTCTAGGTATCTGTGGTAATGCTTGGTACATATCGCCGAAGATAACAAGAGTCTAATTTATTAAAATTGCACATGAGCACTCAGTTTTGAGTTCAGAGTTTGAGCGTAATGGAATCGATGGAAAGGAACAAACTTCCTAAACAGTATTACATCTATGTAAGATAGTTCCACAACTTGCATAAGACAATTAGCAAATAGACTTTTTCAATGAATTATATGTCCTTACATAGCAACCCAGTAAGACAAGAAATTTTATTTTTTTTAAAAACTTATCGCAGTAGAAGTTTTTTATAGATACCAGAGCACAGTGACATATACGGAAACAAACAAGCCAATCATGCGCCAGAATGGCTGGCAGGACTTCAATAAGAGATGAACCCCATGGAAATATACTGTGAGTAACATGACTGGTTATTTTATCAAGCAAATCAAAACTCCACCCCAAACACGGTATACAAATCCCATAGAACATTTGTTGTACTGCATTTAAAGTTACAAAATATCAGCTTACAAACTTGTATTACATGAATGGGATCTAATTGGACTTGAAATTATCCACAACCTTAAAGTGTAAATAAACTTTTGTTTCATAAAAAATTTCTTCGGGGAAAATACTTTTTTGGCCATCGAAATTCACACTCTTATTAATTATTTTTAATTTGCTTAATTTATTGCCACCAAAAATTAATAGCTGGATGATAGTTTTTAAATCAATTTAGTACCAACCAATTAACTTTTATATTTTTGAGATTTAAGAAAAAAATGAGAGCGTGTCAATAATTTTTTGACCAGTGCACAGTGAGTGCACATATAAAAAAAGGTAGTAAGAAATAATTGGCAAACTGTCTGGCCCAATACAACAGAAAGCAAACTGAGAGAAATCAAATATATGTAGTTGCAAAGTTGCATATTGGTCACTGTAATGCCAAATGGCTAGGGAACCAGTACCTTGAATTCTTTAAATATCTGTGAATTAAACATAATCTTCCAGATAATTTTCACGAAATTCTAGTTGACTTGAGAAAATTCAGATATGAATAATCTGGATCTCTGCATGATCAAGTGGATGAAAAAAAAGTCAATTGCTTTCTGCCATAAATCACTGGATTTGCCAAAAACATTTTTGTCCCATTGAAATCCCATTCACTGGCACTGTATCCATCCCAAGAAAAGGATGTGAAAAAGTTCATCAGACCATAGCAGAAATTAATGGCAGAAATACTAACCTAGCATTATAGTAGGACTGCTGACTGGACACTAGACTTGGAGGAGGAAAAACAACATCACCCAAAATTTAAAACAGGAAAAACTCTTCGAATAAGACATTCTTTGCATTAGGTTGAGCAGATGAAAAGCAGGCACCTAACTATGATGAAGATCAGGCTTTAAAAGATGTTAACAAGTCCTGTATTTTCCTATGGGTCTGAGGATTTGAACAATTTCTAAACTATGTGAGAGAAAACTACTGTTTTAAGAAAAATTCTTTGTCATATGTTTCAATCAATGATGGCAGAGGCATAATCATTAGTTCTACTCCCCATTTAATGATAATGGTTCAGGTTATCAAGGTCAGATGGACAGACTGTTTAGCAAGAATGAGCATTGATATCTACAAAAGTCTTCTAAATGAAAATTTACATGATACTTGTCCAAAGTTAAACTAGTAGGATAGCATAACATATCAAGAAATTGCTTGCTCCTTGGGAAAGGTTAGCCCTATCCGAATGTCATGCTGTTGATGAATATGACACAAAGTTAATTGTTTACCAATCATTTCAGTTTAACCTCACCTTGGTGAGTCAGACATATTTCAGAATTTGACCATCTTCAATGTTTCAAGTGAGGTTAGGTAGACCAAAATAATCAGTAACGGCCAACTTTCAAATTTGGAATGTATTGCCAGTTTGTTACATGTATTTTGGGGATTAAAATCAAAAACTATGCTCAATTCAGTTATTGTCTGTTTACAACAATAATAACATTGAGCATATAAGGGTGCATGTTGTTATTAAATAATTGTCAAAATGAAAACATGAAATTAATCTGAACTGATCTTACTGCAATTGGTACCTCATTTTACTGGACTTGAAACTTTATCATCTACAGGACCTGTGGAGAGTTGTAGAATTCAGAGGTGACCAAATACAAGTACAAATCACCTCACAAGCCTCACTCGATATAATAATTCATTTGATATTCCATTAGTATAGCTGAGGTTGGTCGTCTGGCTTGTATTTTCTACCCTAGCGGTCCTGTGTTTTAACCCCAGTATAGCACATGATTTTTTAATTGAAACCAATATGACAAATGTAATTTAAAGTAATTTGACCCCCTCGTCCACAACACCCAACAGGCAGTTGGATGTTAAGCCCTCCTGAAAGACAGGAATAACTTTAATTTTAGCGATTATTTGGAAATTGTGAATGCGGTCTAATGTGACATAGGTTTAGAAAAACATTTTCTTTATCATGCCAACATTTTGATCTTTACATCTCTATATGTACTCAATCATCGAATCAAAATGTTGCCATGATAAAGAAAATGTTTTTCTAAACTTACGTCACACCGGACCGTATCTCATTATCTCCAAATTAACATCATTAATTAACGGTAACTAAACACCACACATTAATTTCAACAGTAGCTTTGAACAAGTACGGGTGGATAGCGTTAAAAAATAAATGTAAAAATGAAAACATGGAACTAATGCAAAGAAATCTTACTGCACTTGGTACCTCATACTGCAGGATGGTAATGGATTTGTTTAGGGAAGTCAGAGGTGGCCAAACAACAAAATAACAAATGGAACTAATCATCACCTACACGCTAATTATCAACTAATCACCCATATCAGCTAATATTTACTATTTGTATGTTGGTTTTAACGTTACCACCATCATTAAAACATTGAGTCGTTTGATGTATAAACCCAAAAGTAAAACTTTTTAAAAACTATATGAAAAAAAGGGTATTCTTAAATTGAATTATAAATTTTTAAAAGTTAATTCATAAGTGAAAAAGCATCTACCTTTATTAGCTTTTAGTTTTGTCCCACATAGTGGTGTTTGATCAAAATCCAATCGGTTCGGGCTTGACGAATTGTTCTGTTGAAAATTTGACTGTTGATTTTGTTGCTGCTGTGGTTGTGGTGGTTGTTGTTGTTGCTGCTGTGGTTGCTGCCGATTTGTAGTCTTGCTTTCTCCATTCATGATCTCATCTGTCATTTTGGCACATGTTGATGTCTCTTGACTCGATTTTTCTTTAATTCTCATTTCTTGTTAAATAAGGAATTAGGTCATGACGACCGAATTTTCAATAGGACAAAACAGCCTGGAGCTGTCCGGCAGTTTTCCCCCATTATAAAACAAACAAGTACCGACAGATATCACTGACCGAGATTTCCCATTAAAATACCTTTTCTCCTCGCACTGTCGGATCTCTTGAACAAGAAAGGGCGAGACAATTTTACAGACATATCAGTCAAAGCACGATAGCACACTCGGCCGCCGTCATTTCGTCAAATCTCGTTCGCACTCAACCTATTCGAAGAAGGGAAACCGATTTGGCCGATAAATAGAATAACGTGCTGTGTATTCCTTTTTCCTCTTCTTCCGTTTTTTTATTTTTGTGTTTTTTTATATTTTTTTTTACCTACCGAGATAACATTGGGCTGAGGACGACATTCCAGGCGGAGGCTGATTATTTAAAAAAGTTACACTCGTTACGATCCTCCAACCCGATTTTTTTTTAATACGAGTCGAAAGTTTCCGCCCCGAAAAACAAACACCTTTCAAATTAACAACGATAAAGTAAAAAATCCGAGCTAAGGCAATGTAAATGTATTTTGGCTAACAAGTCCATAATGTCATGTAGATTAAGACAGTGTCGACTCGATTACGGTTAACGTCTTGTCTTGAAGATTACTTATATTTTATTCATTTCATAATTTCAAGCTTTTCCTTTATTATTATTTATATTCTTTTTATTATAAGAAATGTCTAATTAAAATATCTTAATGGTAAAATACTTTCGAAGAGAGAAATCGAACCCCCCTCCGTGTAAGTAGATTTCAAAAGATACTCGTAGGTACAAACGGAGTATGTTCAACTTGAAATTTTTCGCAAGATCCACGTAGCTAGATGTGAGGACACAAGCCAAAAAAAATCGCAACGGTTAATTTTCATATTTGTAAATAAAAAGAAAAAACAACGTTTATGTTAAATTAATTACAATTCTAAGATCTACTCAGAAACGATTACCTTCATAATTCAAACTTAAGTAACACGCCTTTGTTTGGATTTGAATTTATATAAGCTCATATACGCACATGTATGTAATATGCACAGTTGAGTCTATCACTTCTTGCAGTCCACCGGGAATTCTAGATTTTGTCATTTACAATAAATTACCGGCAGGCTTTGAGAATCACCCACCCCCAGTGGAGGCATGGTCAATGTCCATCCGTCTACCGCGGTTGCTCGTCAATAGCCAGGTCATTTCTGCCCTAACGTAATAATCTCGAATTCACACCCTCACTCACTCTTAAATACAGCCTTTTCTATTTGTATGTCATTCACCCAATCGAGATGATGGATTACTTGATATTTACCATTTACGGATATGGCTAAAAGAGTGGCACAAGACTTTCTGCACCTAGACCTGAGTAGATCTATTGTGCTCTTCTATTTTTTATAACTCACTGGCCAGCTTCAGGTTGTTAATCAACATTCATAGCCTTGCCAGCGACTCCTTAGTGTAGGATCTTGCTTGCAGCTTTTCCTCTCTTAGTTGTAAGAATCTACACTTACAAAGACCTTCACAAAAACATAAAATGTGTTCTGCAGCCTCCTCCTCTTCCTGGCAATATGTGCACAGTGTTTCTTCAATACTTTCTAAAAACATAGTTCCTACTCACAGTAAGTACTGTTCTAGATTTTGTCATTTACAATAAATTACCAGCAGATTTTGAAAATCACCCACTCTGAGTGCTGGCATTCCAATGTCCATCCATCTACCGCGGTTGGTCATCAACAGCTAGGTTAAGGTCCTACTCACTGTGCTTACTGTGATTAGGAACAATCTTTTTAGAAAGTGATGAACACCACACTCACTCCATCAATTATCATTCCTACAGTGTTTCTTCTGTCTTTACTTCTATGCAGTGCATGTGCCTTCTTAGGTGGCAGTGCTCAGTAAAGTAGTAAGGTGTCCAACACGAATCCTCGTTCAATTGTGGTTGCTTTCCAGTAATTCTTTTGTAAGTTTTGCGGACAGTCCTATGAATCCCTTCACATGCCTCATGCCTGGGGCAAATCTTCTGACAGTGTATCAGTCATATAGGAGTTTAGTCACTTCCATTTTCTAATGTAGGTTGAGGTGAGACTGGTGTTTGGCAGTAAATCTTTGTATTTCAATCTTAGTAACAATACCTTAAAATCCCTATGTAAGAGTCCTTATTCCTTATGTACCAAGGTTGACCATACTATGTAAGATTTTATTTTGAAGTGGTGGTATAATTTTGGTAATTACAGTGTATGGTACAACCCCATAGTGTAACATATGTTCATACGCTTTAGGACATTTCGATCTTTTATTAAGATCATCTTTATTATTAAATTAAATTCACTTTTCAAAATTCTATATGTATTTTCAAAATGTAAACTATGTTTGTAAATCCCAGGCCCTGAAGATGATTTCAATAAAAGATCAAAACGTCGGCACGATAAAGAAAATGTTTTTCTGATAACTACATCACACCAGACCGCATCTCATGATATACGAATAATTATCCATTAACGGTCACTAATCTCTACACATTCCCTAATGGGTTTGCTAAGTTTTTAGGCTTATACAGGTGATGGATTCACCAAAGTACAGGTTCATCACCTCGCAGACTTTAACAAAATATCTCTTCACCACCATTTATTTTTTCGTCATCTCTGATCTATTCAGGTCTGTAAATTTTCTGAGATGGCATAAAAGTCACGGCTAATGGTCTTTGAAAACAGAACCCTAAATATTTTAAATTTCTGCTGTGTATACAAAAATATACTGTATTGTTATTTGCAACAATATATTTGGTATAAACCATCTCTTTACAACCCCTCCCCGCAGATATGGGTGAGAGAAAATAAGAAATATATTTTTTATTTAAAGGTCATCAAATCTTGTTTAGCATAATTCATTTTCATATTCAGTTGTATTCAATTTTAGTTTGCTTGTTCAATTGTAATGTTTGTTTCTGCTGGTCCTGATTTTAAAGCCGCAGGAATACCAGTCTGGATGATTGGCACCACCCTCTCAGCATTTGAATCCTTTGACACCTTAAATCATAAGATCATGTTTAGTAAGATACTTTATGGTCAGTACGCTTTTCACAAAATCAATCTACCTTTTTAGGTGCAGTTATTGTAAGTATGCCATCAGATGAGAGTGCAGAAGTGACATCTGCCACAATAACATCTTTGGGTAAAAGATATTTACGCACAAAATGCCTTGAAATGTAACCGTGTTCATCCATTTTTTCATCATGTTTTCCCTCGACAACTACTGTATTATCGACAGTCCGTACAGTGATTTCACTCGGTGTAAATTGTTGTACATCCAATACGACCTGGAACAAATTTCATAATTTACTGAATATTTTTAATCATTTAAAGAAAATGAAATAAGTATTTGTTATGCAAATAAATACCTGAACTTTATCTAAGTCAGTTGTAATGTTCGATGCTCCACTGTTCTGACGGTGGAGTGGCTGCCTCCATGGTCTAAAGTAACCAGCAGGCCTTATTAACGAGGAAGGGAGAAAAGATGAAAGGTCTTCCTTGCTGAGGACATTACCAAAATGCTGATCAAGGAGACGAGAAGGTCTTTCCCTATCAAAGTCATCCCACCAATCACGGAAAAGAAGAGGTACAAGTGACATTCCTAAAATAAAATTAAAATTACATTATTAATATAATGTAATCTCAGCAATATGACCAAGTAATCCGGTTTATATTTTTTATTTTTTTATTTTTATTTATTTTTGTGAGACAGCTAATAGGTGATATAAATAAATCAAAACCTGTCTGTTAGAAAGAAAACCCTGCATCTCCAGTATGGCTTGTATTATTTATCAAGTTTGGGGGTTCAAAGTTAGTCTTTTATTGATATAAGGTCCCAAATAGTGGAATGGCATTGTTTGCTTGGAGAGGAACTGAGTTGTAGCAGATTGGAGAAGCGATATGGCAAAAGGTGAAGGTTGTTTGCAAGAATTTGTTTTTAGGATAAAGAATGCAACCAAGAACGTTGCCTTGTGGAACACCCATTTTGGATAGGGGACTTGAAGGATGAGCTAATGAATGAATGGACGGATGCACTTGAGTTTCCAAAGCAAGCACAGATGTCACAATCAATTTAGAGCACAGTACATGTTAATTAATGCCGGGGGTTGGTTGGTCTGTGAGTGAACACGAACTCAAGAAGTGACGCAGTGCTGGTTCAGCATTATACAACTACTACTTTCTTTTACTATTAAATATTAAATTTACTATAAATAAAGTGCAAAGAAATAACATTTTACCTAACTCAGTAGTAATTTATCAAATTTATGAGACATGTGCCAACTATTCCATCAGTGCTTAATTTAGAGTATATTTTTGCATATGTATTAATTGTATATTATATTTAACTATCCAGGAAAGGGCTTTTGCCTGTTAATTTTTCCTTGTATGGCACGAAGTTTGAAAGTAGTCTCATTGTTGATAAAGATTCATGTTTACTGGGTAAGTCAACATATTAGTGTATCTGTAGGATTTTTTTTTAGTTCTGATCAAAAACATCCAATCTTGTTACTCATATTAGTTATGTGCTGCATCGTTCATTTGAAGGATTTACTATGAAGCTGGTAAATAAAGATTTTTATTTGCATAATGTCCAAACTCATTAAAATTTATTTATGTCTATTTCAGGATATAAAATGTTTAAATATAAGTATTTAAGGGGGAATATAAATGAGGAGAGCTGTAGCGTCATGTAAATCTATTTTTGTTTTAACTTTGGCCTTCTATCCATGAATTATTTTGTGTTTTCTCATTCTTCTTCTTGTTTTCTCTGATAGGTACAAGCTATCAATAATAGCACAAAAAAAGTGTATTTAAAAAGTGTATTACTAATTCTAAAAAAATGGAATAAATTTAATTGGGAATGTTCTAAAAAGTGGCATAAATGTAGTAATCAAATTATGGCCATTTGAATAGAATTTCCACTGGTAGGTAATAAATTTTAAAAAAATATCATAGTTGGCCACGATCCAGCAGTTTTTATTCAGCCAAAACTGTATGCCCTTGTTCTTTATTATGTTTCTCATAAACAAATTGAGTATCATTAACTTTATTTCCAGAAAGTTGTTTAGTGTTTACTGACAAGAGTCTGCCTGTAAAGAATTTCAAGCAAACATTCCAATAATACTACAGAAAAAAACCAACCTGCTTAAACCAAACATTTTTTTTTCAAATTTGTATACAGAACTTTTATGACAATATACCTGTTTTCAATGTTGTTATGAATACTTCGTATGGTCTGGATAGTGTAAATTCAATTGTTATCTGTCAAACCTTTGTATTATTTTTAGCCATCATCAGGAAAAATAATTTTAAAGGTGTGTACAAATTGAAAAAATTAATTTTTATAATTATTTCACATTTCTTTGAAGGTAGACTCACAATCAATCTCAACACTGCCAAGAACTGTAATTGTTACCTGGCATCATATTTTCACAGTTGTTCAGAATAAAAAATAAAAAGCTAAAATTATTACTTTTTTCATGTTACTCCATTCTCCATTATCTCTCTATTATCATTTTCATTCATTTTCTTAAAATCTTTTAAAAGGTAAGCCAATAAGAAATTACATCTTGGGTGGATATTTAAACAAAAATTTTAAAAAATATTTTAAACTGAAACAAATTATAGTCTTTTATCATTCTTATTTTCTTCCTGTTTGTTTAAATTTTTCTTCAAAAATGTTACATTAAACTGCTAGGTCATATGGCCTATGTGACCTCATATGTTCATTTTTCACAGGAGTCACCTCACATGAGTATAGTTTCCCTTTCTAACGCAGTGACTTATTGTGGACCCTTCTTTATTTCCTTACCCTTTAAAGTTCTTAATTTCCTTTAAATAATTTTGTTAATTTCTCTAGCCGTTAGTGTTGCATTTCCAAAGTAGCTGTAATGTTTCAGTGCTAATCCTTTCCAGTCACACAGGACTTGTTCTGATGTATGTTATTTTAAGGCTTGGCGGGTTTCTGTCTGTTTTTCTAATTTTTTTAATGTGGTAATTAAACAGACAATGGATAATACAAAGGCCTATTATTTTTATTCATTCAACCCTGCTGAGATGAGGTTTTTGTTTTATTGTTTTACAGTTGGTGAATTCATTGTTTGGTCATTTCTATATCCATCCATTTGTTTAGTTCTGCTTTTAGCATGACATTTTCCAAAGGGTGTGAATACTACCGCTGGTTTGTCAGATTGTTTGTTGCCTTCAGTCAACTTCCTTCCTATTTGAAATATTTATTGCACGAATCCCAGCTTGGAAAATCAATGACATGGTGCCTCGAGGTTTTGCTAAGTCAAAATTTGGCCTTTGACTACAGCCCATGTTTCACTTTAAATCCATTTGTATACATACCATAATAAAACACCCTTATTTAGTTTTAGTGTTTTTATTCTTCTAAATATCCTTTCCTATTTTGTTTTAAAATTTTAAACTTTTAGCTTTTCAAATAGAGGAAATTTTGCGGATTGCGTAAATTGTTTCATTGAATAGAGTGGCGGGTATTAGGCGTTCTTTCGCAATTAGCCTGTGATTCATAGAGCTATATTAGCTGCTCGGGTTGCTTATATCCACACCCATACCGTCTAATCCGATCAATAGTATATGAGGGAATTTCCGTCCCGCTGGTCCGACCAGCGATGGATTTTGCAAATAAAATTTCTGCTTTGACTTCTGCCTGATAACCCCTTTCAACTTACCGTTCTTTTATGTAGAGTAAAAAAACGGATAAATAGGAATAAAATCTATTATTATTATTAATCTATAATTCGCCCACCCTGCGTAATATATAATCTATTATTCTGTTTTCCTGATAAAATAGTGGAAATATTTAAAAAGCTCGTCGGCAGAGAACATTGTACTATCGCAACGAGCCCAAGAAATCCTTACAAGGAAGAAAGTTGCATGAATATCCTTATTAAGGTTTCATTCCAGAAGAACTCAACTACGTGGAACAACATAGTCATAGGTTAACAGAACTTAAAAGCAACCTAAAACGTTCAGCATTATCGGATCCTTCATTCAACAGATTTGTGCTGATTTCAAACGTTAAAATAAAATGCCAACATTAAATAATTCACAATGTTACATACAAATATTTGCATGTGTTATTCCCATTGAATCATACGAGTTTGATATGAAAGTCGAATATGTTAAAAGTAAGAGCAGCCATAGTCTTAAGCGATCGCTAAACAATAATTCATCTGTCATTCGTTCCAAAGTAAAACAATAAGAGAAATAAATACACAAAGCAGACAAACGACAAGTTTTATGCATTAGTGAAGGGGTTATTGGGTTTAGTTTGGATTTATTCTTACTCGGACTTGGTTATGTGCCGCTCTTCGAGAGAGATTCTGACTGAAAATGAAATTTTGTGTGCGGTACTTTATAAATAGTTCTATTCGACGCATGAGCCGAAGCCCAAGCTTAGTCATATACTTTTTTTATCCATTGAATCAAATATATAAAAATATATTCGTTGAATTAACTTACGACAGACTTCCGGGAAGGAGGTAAACAACATAATTGTAAACCGGGAGGTCGCCTTAAATTTTATTTAGCCTTTTAGCAAGGCCTGTTTCTCGTCTAAGCAACCCTAAGTAATTTATTGTATTTATTTTTAACAAATGGAGAAGATTCATAATTCGGAGAGTTTTAAGAATTTCAAATAGAAAATCAAATGACCAAGAAAATTCACCAAGAACAATTTGAACTCAGAATCACTGTAATTTGATCTGCCTGATTCCATCCTCGGTGAGTAATAAAAATTACACGTATGCATTGGGTGGTAATTTCCGCGTACTGAACAGCAAGAATAAGAGAAGGATGATCAGACAAACAAACCTCGGAAGACGACGAAGTGCCTGTTAGACCAAAGTGATCATAACCAATTACATGTTCATCACCCCGCAGAAAACATTCGTTCTGATTCTCGCCGGTTTGCCCCACGTGAATAGTGTGCAAGACAAGTTAGTTGTTCGAATGAAAATCAATTTTAATCGAATTCCTCCTCTGATGATGATGACGAGGAGAATACTACGTTCAGTATTCTCCAAACACTACCGTCCTCTGGCTTATTGTACTTTTCCCAGTTCCTTAGTTCCGTTCAATTGATTCAATCCATCTTTCAAACGTGTGTAGTACCTCTAGAATTCGGCCACTTCTATTGTCTTTTTTGGATATATTTTAAGACCTATTTCCGGGTTAGGGCTGGCCTATGACACTCGGTTTTAAAAAGCTTATATCCTGGAATGGTTTTATAGTATTGTATCATGTTCATCGATCTCTTTCTCAACCTTCATATGCCGGACCCCACCATAAAGTAAATTTGTGCTTTTGTAGAACCAGAGACAATTAAAACATTCCCAGATTAGTTTGGAGTTAAAAGCATACAGCATGAGTTTTTCTTTCATTATGCGACTAGTCGTTCCAAGAGAGGACTGACCATTGTTTGACTAGTTAATCAATTTTGTGATGGCTTCTATTTAGATCTGGTTTTATTCCTTTCTTACTCTATATTTTGCGCTTTCGAAAGCCACGTTTGCACACGTATGTACAAGGGTGGGAAATTGAGTTCGGTTTTCATCTTGGCATATTAGTTTGTATGTGGTACGCCATTGAGGTGACCAACTGTGTATACCAATATATCCATTAGGTGTCACCACTGCTTCAACAATGGTATTGTCTTTCATGTTGCAGCCAATTAACTTGCAGCAGCTCGGTATATAAGCAGGCAGGGACAACTTGTTTATTTCAGACTCGTCGAAGAGGTCTCAACTCTCACTAATGGAGCTAAATAAATTAATAAAAATACAATATATAATATAATACAAAAATTAAAATATTTCATGAATAATATATTAGTAAATTAATTATAAAATTAAATTATAAATACAATTTAATTAATTAATTTCTTGCTATGACCAATATTATTTAGGTACATATTTAAATTCATATATATCAAAATCTATTGTTATTAATGCATTTATCTTGGTGTTTGATTTTACATTTTTCAATTTCTAATTTCTCACATTAATCTTGTTCCCTTTCTTTGTTAAAACTGCATAATACTGTTGTAATTTTTTCAAAATGAATATTTCGGCATTAAGGAGAGACCCGTGGGGGCGTCGATGACCACAACGGTTTAGGCGTTGACTTTTATCACTTTTTGTTGAATGTCCCAGGTTCGAATCCAGTGGCCCTGCATTCAAACCGGCATTGTTAAAAATGGGCTTTTTTTCAAAAACATCTCCTTATCACCTCGTTAACAAATAAATAACTGTAGACCCTATTGGTAACCATTTCATTTCATAAAATTTATTATTGAATTTACAATAATTAGGCAGTATGCACGTGTTTATGAGGTCTATTTGATCATTTTTCCAAATTTGTTAATAGAATTCTCCTTAAATTTGTTTAATAAGTTTTGTTCATTGATATTGTGAATAAATTGGTAACATCAAATGACACTAAAACTCAGTTGTTAGGTATATTTATGTTCTTTAATTGTTATATCAATTTTAAAGAATTATTAATACTACTGGTCATATTGGTTTGTTTTCCTTCTGAATTTAAACCATACCATATAACATTGTTGGTTTCTTAGGTTCATTGATGTTTGTCTTAGCCACAGATTGGTCAATTGAAAATAAAAAGTCATTATTTTTTGATAAAGTTTGAACTTTAGTTTTTATTTTCAAGTGAGATTTTTTTTTAAATTCCTTTAGAATCGTTATTGATTAAAAATTTTTCAACATTAGAAACCTATTTTTGATGTTCAATGATAACTGTACTTTTTCCTTTATCGGCTTTTAAAATAGTGTTGTTACTTTTTAACTTTTTATCAGCATACCTAATTGTCCCTGGGGTATTTAATTTTTTGACGTTTAGATTTACCAAGTTTTGTTTAATTACTTCAGTACATTTATATTTTATATTTGTATTTATTTTACAACAGCCTACCGATGAACCAAGGGTTAGTAGTTTTTCTGGATCTAATTCTGTTTTTGGGACAAATTTTAAGCCTTTATCCAATAAATTGTTTTCTTCTTTAATTAGTATTATGTTTGTAACCCTTGGGTAAAATTCAATTGGAGTTGTCTTTGTGAGTATTTTTATTTTTAAGTGTGCCATACTTCATGTTTATAATTAAAAAAAAAAAAAATCCAAGATGCTTTATTATAATCGAATTTATCGCATTCTACTGGAAACTACAATGAGAAGAGAGCCTAAGAGAGAAAGTCTATTTGAGAAATTAAGAATTAAAAAATGTAAAATCGAACATGGAGATAAATACATTAGTAGTATAATAGATTTTGATTTACCTCCTGTTTTAAATATGTACCTAAATAATATCAGGCGTTCAAATTATAAAAAAAAATAATTTAATTTTATCATTAATTTACTAATCTATTATTAATGTATCATTTTAATTTGTAATAATTAACAAATAAAATAAAACAAATTAGTTACTAATTTTAATTATTTTTATACAGTATTAGTTGTATTATGATTCCAGCTTTTCGCACTTTCAAAATTGAGCGCCATTAAGACGTCGCGTTTGACGGGGGTATCGGCGGGTGCACATAGTTCATGTCGAGAGACGTGGTTGTAAATTCCTTCAAGCTGATGATAAGATAAAAGCTTGAAATCTAGATCGCAACTAACTGTGAGTAGGACTATCTTTTCGTAAAGAGTGAACAACATACTCACTACACCATTTTTACCATATCTTCTCCCAGGCTAGTTTGGGGCTTAAATCTATACTTTTATAATCGTCGTAAATTGGCCCTCTCTTTGTCGTCGTCTATTGGTCAGCAGTGTCAAGTTTTTAAATCTATATTTGTAAATGTTATGATGTAGAATAGCTTCACGTTGTTAAAGCCTCGGAGGGAAATTTTTGAAGAAAATAAATCGATGCCTAGTTGAGAACAAGACAACAATCGATGATAGTCACAGTATCAGAAGTTAGAACAAGTGACGATTGCGATTATGATAAGTGAACGCTTCCTATCGAGAAACCTACTCGGGCTGGAATTCAAATCGTCAACCTAGGCTTACAAGTAAAATTCGTGAATCCTTTCGAAACCGAATCTATTTAATTACCTGGGCTCATCACCATCGCCCGTTTATTCACTTTTCGTCACAAAAATAGCTTTGAACATGTCTGCTACGAAGAGCGAGGACAACTTCCATGACTGCAAGTCCCTGGAGCCGTCTTTAAAGAACATCCTGGACCAGACGACGTTGAGGTGGGTCTTCGTCGGCGGTAAAGGTGGCGTTGGAAAAACGACCTGCAGGTACGGCAAAAAAATTATGTGTGTCTGTAAATATTTAATTTTATGTCAATCTAGTTTTTCCTGTCATATCTTACTGAATTAGTATTTCTTAGCCTTTACAAAACCTAGGACTAATCAACCACAAAGACAGCACTCACTATTCATTTAAGCCTATTAAATGGCTCTGAACATATTATAAAAATTATTTTATTAATATGCTCTATGTGCTTATCGCTTCAGCCTACACGCTTAACTAGGAGGGAAGGTGAGGTTCAAAAATATCACAAAATCTAAGGATGAGGCTATTTAAAAGAGGATTGCAATTCTTTCCACAGTTCGAATCTATTCTATATCTACCAATTTTAAGTATTAGATGTATCGACAACTTTTCTATTCATGAATACTCTGGATCATGTTATGGTCTTGATGAAAAAGCAAATAAAATTGTTAGTGCCAAGCTTTCAAACTATTTTATGTTCATCGTAAAAGCGAAACGATGTTAAATATAAAAATAAAAATGTATTTATCAAAAATAGGGCTTGGGTTACAGTGAATAGAAAAATAAAAAATAATTCAGTAACAAAAAGGTTACAGAATATAACGTAAATATGAACATTTTACGAGGGTATTTCAAATACGAGGCTATATGAATCCTTGGGATGCAGTTGTTTTTGAAAAAAGCCCATTGATAAATATGTAGGGTTTGAATGCAGAACCGTTGGATTTGAACTCGGGACCTTCACCTCACCTTACAGTGATGTGCGCCATGTCAACGCCTAAACCGTTGTGGCCACCGACACCCTCATAGGTCTCCATTATCTTAGTGCCGAAATATGGAGAATTTTGAAAAAAATTACAACAATATTACACAGTTTTAACAAAGGGAGGGTACTAGATTAGCTTAAAAGAATGTTCAGAAGAATCTGAAAAAGACCACATTTATCTTTTGATTTTAAATTATCATTGTAAAATAATATAACATATGTGTTGTGTTTAGTGACGGTTAGCCAATGATTATTTGGAGATTGCGAGATGTGGATTTACTGAATAGGAGACAATTGATAAACCACAACTGACTTATGGATTCAATTCTGCTTGCAGGCCCAGAAGACCAATGTTGAGGATTCGTTTCGGTTTGGATTATTAGCAGGATTGAATTAACTGGAGTGGACTGTATTTTAAAAAATGTTATTATTAAACAACAGAGAGAACAAAATTAGGTTTCATTAAAAAAAAAAAAATTGCCACAGCCTGACAGAAGCAATTTGAAGTAAAAATTTTGTCTTCTTCAGCGTCACCACTACTGTTAAAGCTCAATTTCTCCTCAACAAATATTGTATATTTAAAAATTATATTTGTTTTGTAGTGTTCAGTAGCCCATAAACATAAACTTACATTGTAATTTAGCTTATCTACACATGATAGTTATATAATGAATATTTTAAAAATATTATTCATTGTAAATAATACAGAAAAATAATTTTCAAAAACAACGGAATCCCAGGGGGTGATATGATCTCTGCTGTTACAACCTAGCATATTTTATCTACTAAAATTTAAAAAATGAATTGAAGTTAATTAACAACACAAACATGACCCCAAGGAGAAAATATTTTAAAAGTAAAAATGACCAAAAATTACTTTCACAAAGCTGCCAGTGCTTACAACTCTCTCAATCGATTGGAATGAAATTTTAAGAGACGTTACTGTAGTTAGTATCTTAGTATATGGCAGTAGAAACATGGAAAAATATTAGGGATATCTATAGGGGTTTGGCCAAATAACCACTGTAAGCCTGTATTAAACTGATAAATATTGTGGTATAATTGTATGCATATGGCTCTGCGGAAGAGTAAAAATCAATTTAAAATATGGATTGCACTTACAAATGATATAATTAATTATGTGATTTGGCGAAGTAACGAAGAGCGGTGGCAGGAATGAAGTATTTTAAAAAACCGTTTTTTTCTCCCCCCCCCCAACAATTTTTCCTTTATTCATGTCATCTTCAGGGCCTGGGTGAATTACAAAATTTATACTTGATTATTGATTATTATTATTAAGTATTTATAACTTACAAAACTTACTTGTTTGTAAAAATTAATTATAAAATAGAGATGCAAATAATATAAATTTTGCACCAAATATTTGAACAACAAGTCACTAAATAACACATATCATGTGATGTTTTTAAGTTTTAATTTTTTAATATGTGTGTGTGTGTGCGTGTGTGTGTGCGCGCGTGTGTGCGCGCGTGCGTGCGTGTGTGTGTGTGTGTGTGTGTGTGTGTGTGTGTGTGTGTGTGTGTG
>CM077101.1:7131114-7308371 GCA_039619505.1 Cimex hemipterus | reverse complement strand
GTGTGTGTGTGTGTGTGTGTGTGTGTGTGTGTGTGTGTGTGTGTGTGTGTGTGTAAATTTAGCCTTTTGCTTAGCCAGAATAATAGAGCACAGTATTTAATATGCTATTACTTCATATGGCTAATTTGCCAAATCCCTATACACGCCCTTAATATTTTTCAATCTACAACATCCCTTAAAATTTTATTCTCATTGATGTAGAGAGCTGTGAGCAATTTTTTTTACACTTAAATTTTTTTTATTGGCTTCTGGAGCGAATTGGACAGAAACTTCAAATACATGTTTAATATTTTTCGACTTAATATGTTTTTTTAATTTTTTTTATTTTTTTAATGAGGGTTGGCAATAGCAGAGGTCGTATCAACCCTCAGGGTGCCAGAGCTGAGTCAATGCCTAAACCATTGCTGCCACTGATGCTCCCTAATTGTAATTATTCAGAAATCGTGAGATGCGGTCTGGTGTGATGTAGGTTTCAGAAAAAAATTTTTTTTATTGTGCCATTTCGATCTTTAGGGCCTGGGATTTACAAACATTGTTTAAATTTAACAAATACATGTAGGATGTGGAAAAAAGTGAATTTACACACTACTACTCACTCGAAGTGTTTGTCTTCTGTGTAATTGTGCCATCCTTGCATGTCATGTTTAGAGTACCGGTGTGATATTACTGTTTTATGTTTATATATGTTGGATTTTGAAGGGATGGGGAAGGAAGACGGTATAGAAAGGACATTTTTGTATAAGGTGTTGGCTTCTTTGAGGTGAAAAGGCAAAGGGAAAAACGTTGGGAATGGTTTGGCAAGATTATTCTTTTAGGATTATATAGAAAGGGTTAAATAGGACAAGGAAAGCTAAATTGTTGCAAAATTAGACTATGTGAAAAATATTTGATATATGATATGATGTTATATGTATGTTATCTATATGGAATTTGATTAATTATATTGGTGTAGCAACAGCTGAGTTTACGTGTATCTGTTCTGTAATTGATGCTGTGTTTATCTCTGTTGATATAAACCATTTCTAAATAATTACACTTATGATTGTTTTGTTCTGTGTGTACTACTTTTGGATTTTTGAAGTCGAAATTGTGTTGGTGTTCAAAATGGTGGGTAGCGAGTGCTGTAGGATTTTGCTTGGGTTTTTTTGCAATCATAGATATGTTGCTTTACCCTCTTGCCAGATATTGGGATGTAAGACCGATGTAAGCTGCTGGACAGTTTAAACAGTTGATCTTGTAGATTACATCAGATTTATTTGTTATTGGTGTGGGATCTTTAATTTTGGCAAAAAAGCGTTTGAATTGTTTTATAATTTTTGAAAGCTATTTTGATGCTATCGGATGAGAGAAAATTGTTTAATTTATGTGATAAGCCTTGAATAAATGGCATGGAAATGTATGTTGGTTTGTCTGCATCTGATAGATTTGATGAAGTATTATCAGTAATAGTGGATGGTGTCAGTAGAGTTGCAGTTGTTGATTATTTCGTTGATTATGTGTTTAGGGTAGAGATTGTTACGGAGGATCTGTTTATATATCTTTATGTTCTTGTGGTGAAATGATTCATGGCTTAGGGTGATCATTCTGTGAAGTAGCCCTTTGGCTGTGTTTATTATTAAATGAAGGTGATGGTGAGATGTAAAGTGGAGGTAGCGATCTGTGTTTCTTGGTTTTTGATACCACTCTGTGATTAATGTGCCATCTGGTTGTTTTATTCCGAGTGTATCTAAAAATTGTACTTTTTTGTTGTTTTCGATTCCATGTGTAAATTGTAGGCATGGGTGAAAGCTATTAAATGTATCTAATGTAGTTTGAATTTGATCTGTGGGAACTGCTGTCAATATATTATCATTTAGTGAGGAAGGGTAATGTGAAGGAAGTTGTGGTATTTAGTAGTGTCATGATTATGTCTGCCAGTATCCGGGCCTAGGTTGCTACCCATGGCTGTACCAAATAGTTGTTTGGAAAATTGATTGTCATATGTCAAATTTCCGTTAGCACAGCAGTGTCGGATCATTGTTACGAGCGTGTTCTTTGACAGAGTTGTGTGTGGTGTTATGTTGGGCCGTTTATCTTTAATAATGCTCATTGTTGTGTCTATTGGAATGATGTCTAATCTCCACACACGCCTAATTGTAATGTGTAATCATATGTTTATTTGTAAAAGCGTTTTATTTTTATTATTTTTTTCAGTTGTAGCCTAGCGATAAAACTAGCTGAAGTGAGACCCTCTGTCCTTATCATTTCCACGGACCCAGCGCATAACATTTCAGATGCGTTTGATCAAAAATTCACTAAAACACCTACCCTGGTCAGAGGGTTCACCAATCTCTATGCTATGGTGAGTATTATATCAATATATTAATTAATTTATAATTATTAAGAATATTAATATATTAGAAGAATATTAATTTATAATTAACTAAAACATGTGTTGTTATTTTTTATTATGATTACTTTTACATAATAATTATGCAAAGTTATTATATTATAGTTAGTTATTATATTTTGCATGTAAATTGTGCTTCTAATTGAAACTGTCTTAGTGAGTTTTGACACATTCATAAATGCTTTGTTTTCATGCATTTCATACCTTTGCAGATGTTTTTTTACATCTATCTTTTTATTAAAAATTGTGATAATGGTTTCATAAAAAGTTACTAGTAGCATAAGTCAAACAGCCTCTTGTTCCTGAAGTATTCTTATGACTTTGTGGGCATTCCTTTATTTGTTCTAATTGCATAAAGGATCCATGTGTTCAAATATAAATAAAGAGTTATTAAACTTGACCTTCGAGCGGTCGCACTTGATACAAAATGACCTTAAGACTATTATTTAAATTCCTGTAGGTTTATTGTTAGTAAAATATATAATGAAATGAATGGTACTCATAAAAATGTTTTTATATACTAAAATACTGTAATTTTAGTAAATGAAGGCATTTTTATGAGTACCATTCATTTTGTTAACAATGAACTTACATTTTTATATTGTTCTATAATATACGATAGAAAAATAAAATATAATAACATAAACAATAGTTTTTGTGGTTGTGTACCAATTGTCTGTTGTAAGAATTTTCAATCAAAGTCGCATTTGAAGCATGATATGGACTAGCAAATGGTTTTGTATCTATTTATGTATTCAATTTGGTAGTGGAGAAGGAGAAACTTCTTTTGTCTCATAATTAAAAATTTCTGTACCTCAAAGCCAGACTTTGGTCCCTACCTTCTTTAAGTGTAGGTATGAAGAGGGCTCTTGCCAATATACAGGGTACGAGCCTGAATTCCATATGTTGTTGAACAAGTTCAACAAGTGATGCTTTGCACCCTGGGGAAGGTGTGATTCTATCTCTTATAGAATACCGTCACATATGGAGCTTGAGGTACGCTCCAACCCAGACTCGAACTCTCCCATCAACATCGGCATGTTGTATCTTCACTAGTACTGCCATCAAAATACGCCTCTCCCTAGCCCTTTTTACTTTATGATTTACAAGGTTTTCCTCCATCTGCTGTCTTCTGAAGAGCCGGAAGGCCCGCTTCTTCTCCACATGTACACAGCCGCAGGCAGCACTCCTCCAAGTAACCCGGGGTCTACAAGTAGACTGGTAACACCATAACTGGGGGTAGATTTGCCTGCAGCATGGCTTATCTCCCACTCAAAGAGGAGAGATTGGTGTCAACATTCTCTGTTAACTCAGGTACCGACTCCATCATGGAGAAAAGCTCCCAAACACTTCACCCTCCACTTCATGGGAGTGTTATACAGCCCTCTCCAGACAGAATTCTTCAGTGCTAAGGAAGTGGTCACTCAAGTGGGGACCCCAATGGAGCCCATGCTCCATTCTACCCAGGTGGCCAGGTATTGTAAAACTAACGACAGGTCAATCACGCTAAAACTGCCTTTACTAAAATTAAAGATATGTGTAGCAGTGCTGGTGTTTAGGAGGACCAGTTTGGACTTGCTGATTAGGTCCGATTAGCTCCCCCATTTCTCTGCCCCTAGTGTATGTGCCAATGACCCTCACCATTTGTGCGAATTGAAATCACCCAACACCATAACCGGCAGGGAAGCTCTCGAGCAGGGCAGAGACCTCACTGCTGTTCCACGATCCATCCAGGGAGGTAGATGGAATACAGAGTGAGGTTCACCAGTGCCAGTATCCTTGTTGTGATCGCACAAGTAATCATATTAATCCTCACCTCTTGTGCCAGTACATTGTCCCTGCTACTCCTTTATGTGTCCTACCTACTGGAACTGGTTGCACCTCTCTAGAAAAGGTGCACCCAAGGGCGGATTTGAGTCTCTTGGAATGTTCCCTAGCCATTAACTGCAGAATATGTCTCTTGTTATTTCTACTTCTGCAATTCCATCACATAATGGACTTGATTATTCATTCTCATTTGGTTTCTGCTTTCTCAAGTTAGGTCCGGGCGACCTTCCTGTAAGGCTTTGGTGATTACCTTTTGGGTTTGCTTTGGGGCCCTTGGACACACAATGACCCTTCTTTCCACCACTTGCCCTGGCCTCTCAAAAGCTCATTCTATCTACTATTTTTAAATTTTGTAAATCTTGTTCTTTTAAGTGAACAGGGCAACACGGATTGAGCTGTATGGCATCCTCTGAAGTTCACACAATTGGGAGGGTTGTGAATCCCGTTTCTTTCGGGTGTGCTTCCCTCCCCCACCCACACACTACCTGCAGGGAAATGTGGCCAAACATTTGACAACAGTAATACCTTTGGGGGAATGCTATGTAAAGGCAGAATTTCAATTTGTAGAAAGCTGCGTTGGTTTCTTTTTAAAAGATAGTTCCTACCCGTAGTAAGTTTTGCTACTATCTGGATTTCGAGCCTTTAGCTCATCATCAGGTTGAACGAGTTGTGGTTAGTTGTGTTTATTACTTCAGGGCATTTAGGAATGTCAAAGGTAAGAGTGAGGCTAGCCCAAGGGACAAGTTGTCTTTTTAATTGTTTCTAAGCGGGTTTTTTTATCATGAGTTTTTTTAATATGGTGGAAAAATTTTTGCAAATTTTGGGATATTTTTTTTACTGGAAAATATAGGTAGAATAAATAATACATAATATCATAAAAAATATTAGTACATTCTTTTATGTTAAGGTACTGAAAAGGGTATCCCAGTTATCTGTGTTGCTGTAAGGCTTATCATATTATGGAAATCAGTATCAAGGAAATCCTAATAATTGTACCAAACAAATGGAAAATTAAACAACCAGGCAGTCAGTGACAACTCTAATTCTGGGAATTAACAAGAGGACTTACCCCAAATGATGGTCGCCCGCACGAACTTCCACATCCTTTAACTTCCACATCCTTTAACATCTTCCAGGATGTTCTTCCTGCTGCTTCCTTGCTCGTTGACTGGTTGCAATAGCTAGATGCTTGCTGCCTGGTCCCCAACTGAGTGTGACTGCTTGAATGAGCCACCAACTTGATTGGCTTTGCTTTTTAGATCATCCCCTCTTATACTGGTTTTACAACCAGTGTAGGGGCAGAAAGGAAAAACAAAAAATGTTGGGTCAGATGGTCAACTTCCTTCTTGCAAGGGTTGGCTGTGCAAAACTCGTAATTCTGAGGAGTTTCTATTATGCAGCCTCCTGGTCCCATGTCGATGGAATTATAGATGGAAGAGTATACAACGCCCATCCAGCTGAAATGCCCCAAAATTCATAGGCAATGAACTGTGTCTGCGACCTTCCCACACCAAATAACTTATCCAGTTTTGTTATTTAGAGGGGCTATTCATCTGTCACATTTCTATGACTTCCAGGTTTGTGGGAAACATCTCTTTGCTCCATATTGGGCAGGTGACCCATCAGATTTATTGTCTTATTTATTGTTTGAAATTCCTTACAACTATTTTTAACTTATTTAACAAACGTTTTAAACTTAAGCTGTGACGGGCACTGGTTTGCATGTCTTTTATCAAAATTAATCCTATTACTAAATAATATAAAACAAATACATGCAAAAATTTTTACTTAAGAATGGTTTTTTCTTTTTGAAGGATGATTTTGTACTAACACCCCTGTCACTCTGCCATCCATTCTTTGAAGGTTTTTTTTAAAGCTCTGTGGTACAAAACTACCCCTGTGCGACTGCTCAAAGGTTATTTATATTATTAAACATCAATTTACTGTTTTATTTGGCTGAAAAAGCTAGTAAGTTATCATTGTTTAATTTACTTATAAATAATTTTGTATGTCTTATTAACCTTCTGTAAAGAATAACTTTTTCCCCATAGGAAGTGGACCCAAATATTGGAGTGAATGAGTTACCAGAAGAATTTTTTGATCCTGAAAATGATTCTGTGAACATAAACAAAGGAATATTTCAGGAAATAGTTGGAGTTCTTCCTGGCATAGATGAAACTATGAGCTATGCAGAAGTTATGAAGTATATCACTGAATATATGATTATTTTTTTCAATTTTAATTATTGCTGTTATGAATATTTTTTCTTTTTCTAATGCACTTACAACATTTACTTTGTGATTAACCTCATTCATTTGATTCTTACATTTCGCATTGTCTCCTTTAATTTAATTTTGATTGGAATATTTTCTAATTTCTTTCCAGATTGGTAAAAAGCATGGACTTTTCGGTTGTAGTGTTTGATACTGCACCTACAGGGCATACATTACGTTTATTATCTTTCCCTAAAGTCGTGGAAAAAGGATTAACAAAATTATTGAGATTCAAAACAAGGATTTCACCATTCATTACACAGGTTTAATTATGCAGTTTTAGTACAGTTTTAGAAAGATTGAAATTGAATATACTTTTTTAAAATTTGGTTTATTTTTTAAATTGAATTTTCAGATGAGTTCACTGTTCGGTGTTCAGGACATGCCTATAGAATCTATCAGTAGGAAATTGGAAGAAATGCTATCAATAATAAAACAAGCGAATGAACAATTTCGAGATCCGGTACTTATTTTTAAAAAAATATTTTTCAGTTGTGATAGTTCTGTAGGTCTTTAGTGCCTACACACTCATTTTCCTGGCCATACATTACCAAAATCCTAGTATATCATTTCTCTAAAATTGTCTCAAGGTGTCAAAAATGTCAAATTGTTAATTTTAACATTATTGATAATTTAAAATGGCCATACATTAAAATATTTTATTTTATTTTAGGAACAAACAACATTTGTTTGTGTTTGTATTGCTGAGTTTTTATCAATATATGAGACAGAAAGACTTGTCCAGGAGCTTTCAAAGTGTGAAATAGATACACACAACATAATTGTAAACCAGTTGTTATATCCGGTCAAAGAAACAGGTTGTGCTATGTGCAAATCACGCTTTGATTTACAAGCAAAATACCTTGACCAAGTAAGTTTTCTCATTTCCAACTATTTAAACTTTATATTTTCAAATTGTCGTTGAGGTTTGTACTGTTTGTATCTTAACATTAGTATTTAAATATTTGCGCATTTTTTTGAAACATTAAGGTTATTTTTGATAGTTTAGTGACAATTAGTCAATGATTATTCGGAGATCACAGTGTGGTGTGATGTAGGTTTTAGAAAAACATTTTCTTTATCGTGCCAACGTTTCAATCTTTATTGAGATCATCTTCAGGATTCAAGGCCTGGGATTTATAAACATAATTTAAATTTTACAAATCCATGTAGGATAAGAACAAAAAAAACTTAATTTATACAATGCTAGAAAATTGTAGATTAAAACAATATAACAATCAATTTTATAAACAACTATTTCGCATAGCTATGGGTAGCAACCTAGGCCCGATACTTAGATAGATAATAGATTAGACATAATTATGACACATCTGTTAAAGAGTAATCTTCATCTGGTTAAGAATAGGATATACGTGGTTGACACACAGACACTTTTGACCCACTTTCAGTTGCTCGATGTGTTCCATCTAATTGTAGAAATATATAATGTTAATGTTGTTTTGATATATCAATCAATTTGATATATCAAATATCAAAAAATACGAATTAAAGGTGTTATTTCATTCAATTTGTGTAATTATTTTTCAGATATCAGATCTGTACGAAGATTTTCATATTATAAAGTTACCACTTTTAGAAAAAGAAGTGAGAGGAATTGAAAAGATGGTGCAATTTGGGAGAAATCTCGTTCATCCTTATGAACCCACCGACTAAAAAATAAAATTTCTGTGTCTATTAACCTCACCAAAAAAATGTAAGGAAGAAGTTATTTGCATGTTTCTTTAAAAATTTAAAATTTTAAATATTGGATGGAAATAAATTCTTTGGCCTATATCATAGTGTTTGAAAGATTCTGTAAAGCTTTGTGATGATTTAAATATATAAAATATATTTACAACATGCTTTCACATCAGTGAAAGTGTAAAAGCACTATGATTTGGTAATAAATTTCATTCCCCTTTTGTATTGTAATTTCTCATTTCAAATAAATGTTCAGATGGAAAAAAAATATATATTTTTTTATGATAGATCATAGATAAATGTTTGTAAACGAGAAACAGTTCATTCAGGAATATTACAAACAATATTTGTCTTTTCCTGATGAAAATGTAAATCATATCATATTTTCTTTGAAGACTAGATAGTACCTTTTTGCTCGGCTGCTCAATAAATATTGCTTTAAAAGTTATCAGCCATAAATGAAATGCATACACAAAATAAAAACCTGAGAACTGATGTTGAATGCAATTTTTCCTTGTGTTGAAATGCAACAAAAAAGACTATGTGGGAACTACATTTGTTACCTTATCCTTCTATCAAATGGTAGCTTAAATATTTGTGTGTGTTCATACAGTGTTCTTATTGTTCTTTTATTTCATTTAAAACAAAGTGCACTGACCTTTTGTGAACTACTTTTTATTTAATTTTAATACAATGTTTTTTAGTATCTATGTAAATTTTCAAGAATTTTATTGCTAAAAAGAATCATTAAATTAACTGTATTTTAATGGTTCTAATTATGAAAGCGGTCTATCTTTATCAACAAAACTAACATGAACTTTTTTTGTCATAACATATTTTTGTTTTACTTGACTGGATCATATTATGTAAATTGATTAATGTGTGATATTGATGGGATTGTTAAATTTGTTATGCCAACATTAAGGAAAACATAATATGCACAAGAATTCTGGTAAGGGTTACAAAATATTTAATTTTAAATGTTAATTGTTCTTTGAATCGTATAAATTATAAATTATTTATTCAAAATTAGAACGTGGTATTAAATCATGTTAAAGAGTTTAACAAAACAATTAAAAGAGGTGAATGAGGTGTGTTTTCATTGTTTTGCTCAAAAGCTAAATATTTTTTTATAGCAAAGTATTTTTATTGTTTTATTTATTAAGTGCAAACATTTCCTCTGTTAATAATTGTATTTCTTTCTTTTTTTTTAATTACAAGAACTAAAGATTGCTTACATTCAAATGTTGCTTAATTACTTTTAAAAACCTACATCATATCACTGTTCTATTTTCTAAAAATTGTATTACCATACTTGTTTTTCATTTTCCCACCACCTGCAGTAAGGACTCTCGTTAAGAGGACGTGCTGTCTCTTTCTTGTTCTGGCCATATCTGCTTTGGCTTGTTTCTGCTGCCCTACTATCTTCTAGTTCTGACAGAACTAATGAACTACAGATACTAATAATTAAGATCTTCTTGTGAGATATAATTGCACAAAAAACTAACCTTCTGTTGATTAGTAGCACTAATTAAATTGAGTGGTAATGTTGTAGCTTTATTTGGAGGTAACTGTTTCCATTTTGCCATATCGGATTTACGTTTTGGTGGATCACTAGGAGGGGTGTGAATGATAGGAGGCGATAATTCTTCAGGAGACGAATCTCCAACAATTGTAGGACTCATCATTATTCCCTGATTGCTAAGGCTACTTGCACACACACCGATTTTGGACGGCCGGTTTTTTATCGGTCTTCCAAATTTCAATAGTGAACCACAGGGGGGAATGGTACCTGGCACACACGCCGACCTCTGATCGGCGCCGGCAAAATGCCGGTCAGCTACCGGCCGCTGTCACTGTACCACCGGCATTAACGGGAAGCAGTGGCGTACATGACTAAATACACGCTTGCACACTCACCGATTTTATTCCGGCCGACCATTCCAGTAGACTTTAATAGGACTACTTTAATAGGATACTCGATTAGGATTCATTATTGCGTATTGAATATACCGACTGGAATGGAACTGACTGTTTGACCGGTAAAAATCCGGGGAGTGTGCCAGCACCTGCTACCGGTAAAATATCGGCCGATTTTTTACCGACTGTCCGAAATCGGTGTGTGTGTGCAAGTAGCCTAAGTGTTTCAAGTTTTCTGTACAATTGTTCTCGTTGTTGTGTGATGTCAGCTTGTTCAATTCTTATTTGCTCCTGAACAAGAAAATGAAATGAAATCTCACATTAAATGAAAATCAAT
This sequence comes from Cimex hemipterus, assembly GCA_039619505.1. NCBI lineage: Eukaryota > Metazoa > Arthropoda > Insecta > Hemiptera > Cimicidae > Cimex > Cimex hemipterus. The sequence goes on along the minus strand of CM077101.1, from coordinate 7,297,924 downwards.
GAAAGAAAAAAATAATAAACTGACCTGCAACCGTGACAGTTTTTCTTTCTTCTGTTCTAACTCTTTCAATTCAGCATCTTTTTCCCTTTGCCAGATTTCTTTTTCACTTTGCAGTTTGTCCTGCAAATTCCTCAGCTCTTCAAGTTGCTGATTGTGTCGGTAAATAGGTCTTCCAGAGTCACCGACATTAGATTTTAATGTAGCTAATTCAGCCTCAAGGCTACAAATAACTCATTTTCAACATGGCTCAATAATTTAAATGCATAAGATAACTGTGAACTTGTTAATTTAACATAAAAAGATCTGTCTACCTGTCTATTGTAGTCATTTGATGTGAAATGATACAAGAAAGTGTATACACATGGTGCGATAACTGAGTAGCAGCAAGCTGATGGTCTTGGCCAGTTAATAAATGTGGAACTTCTAAATCATCATCTTCCATTAAATTTTTAAGTTGAGTTTTTTCCTAAACAAAAGAGATTTTATTTTATATATTTATAAAAAGAAGAAAAAATACAAAGTAAAGTGATTCTTGTTCTACAAGAAGGCTTAGTGCCCTACATAGAGCTGTATAACTAATAATACTAATACTACGTTCAGCAATTAGATCAGCATTATTAACAGTTTCAAAGTCTTCATAATGCGGAAATATTCCTGGATAGCTGATGGAAGTAAGAACTCTTATGTTTGCCTTATCTCAGATGTTTTGTATATTATTACAATATTAAGGCTGATGTCAATCACATTGTATAAGGTTAGGTTAAAGTTAAGGGTAAGGTAAGAAAGAGGTTAGGTTTAGGACTAATATTTGGTTAGAGATTGAAAAAAAAAAAATAGGGATGATTGGAATCTCATCATCAGTCACATGATATCCAGACAAACATAAATCAATGCTGAGGAAATATAAACATCGACGTAAGCAATCTACAAGGTCTAAAGCCCAGTTTCAAAGTCTTCATTATGCTGATATATTCCTGAATAGCTGATGTAGGAACTATGTGTTTTACTTTAGATTTGCCTTATCTCAGATGATCCTTTTATATATAATTACAATATCAATACCATTAAGATAACCATTATAAATTTTGATCAAACTTAAGGGTATAAGAAAGAGGTTAGGTAGGGTTAGGACGAATGTTTCATTACCTTAAGGTTAATATTGAAGTATATAATCATTATAAGGGTAGGTACGGGGTACAGTTAAGATAAGAGTAAGGATAGATAGAATTAGCATTAGGACCAGTGTTTGGTTAGCGGTGATTTAAGTGGTAAAGTTATGTGATATGACGACAAGCATAAATTTCTGCTAAGGAAATGTGAACATCGAAATAAGCAACCCACAGGGTCTAAAGCATCTGGTGAGACTGCTGTATATAAATTGTGAGATGACAATTACGCTAAGGTGCGTTTACATAAGCATTATTAACAATTTCAAAGTATACATAATTCTGATATATTCCTGAATAGTTTGTGCAGGAATTATGTGTTTTACTTCTTAATTTCCATATCACAGATTGATTTCTTTTATATATAATTACAATATTAAGTCTGATGTCAATCATATTAAGATGATTAGTATAAGGTTAGGTTAACGTTAAGGGTAAGATAAGAGAGAGGTTAGGTACGATTAGGACCAGTGTTTGGTTAGCTTTGGGTTGATTGAAAACTAAAAGAATAAAATCATTGGGACCAGGGAAACTGGGCAAATTTAAAGCCATGTGACTCCCCACAAGAACAAATCTTGGCTGAGGTAATGTACACATCAAAGTAAGCAAAAGCGTCCTCAGCAGCCGGTGAGAATACTTTACATGAATGAAGGGACGAATTTGAAGCTTAGGTTTTAGTGTTTAGATGAGCATTATTAATGGTTTCAAGACATTAATTATGTAAATATATTCCTGTAAAGCTGATGCAGGAGCTGAGTGTATTACTCTATATTTGTCTTGTCCCCAGATCTCTTATATAAAATTAAAATATTAAGGCTGATAACAATCATATTTAGGATCTTCAGTTGGGTTAGGGTTATGGTTCAAATTAGAAATGAAAAATAAAGAAATTTATTGGTACAAGTAGAAACGACATTTTTAAGTTCTTGTGATATGCCCACAAGCATATCTCTTTTCAGAAAATGAAAACATTGAAGGTGGCAAGCTACAGGGTCAAAAGCTCCTGGTGAGAATACTGCATGTGAAGTATGGGATGACGACGATTAAGGTTGGTTAGGATCAGCATCATTAACAGTTTCGAAGTCTTCATAATGCGGATATATTCCTGAATAGCTGATGTAAGAAATATGTTTTACTCCACATTTGCTTTATCCCAGATGTTTTCTTTTGTATATTATTACGACAATATTAAGGCTGATGTCAATCATAGTAAGATGATCAGTGTAAGACTAAGTAAGTGTACGGTTAAGAAAACAGTGAGGTTGGGTTAGCGAAATTCATTGGGAACCTTGGGAAACTGGTTATCTAAAAGGACATCAACAGCGCCCAGTGAGAAGATTGTATAAATACAGTTGGGATCAAGATTAGTAAGCTTACGTTTGGTGGAAGTATCAGCATTGTTAACAGTTTGAAAGTCTTCATGGAGGGGATATATGTATGTTCCTGTAAAGCTGATGAAGGAACAGAGTTTTATTTGAAATTTTTGTTAGACAAATCTTAAGTTTTGTCATATTAAGATGATCAGTATTAGGTTACGGTTAGTGGTAAGTTAAGAGTGAAGAATAACGGATTTCGTCTGGACCTGAGGGTTCTGTCACGTTATGTCCCCACAAGCTCAAATCTCTGTCCCATACACATTTAACTACCAAAGCACCCTGTGATGAGAGTATAAGTTAGCATCAGTATAAAGCGTGGGTTTGGTGTTAGGATCAACATTAGTAAGTTTCCACGTCTTGATGTAGGATTTATTATTCCTCGACAGCTTGACAAGGAACTGAGTATTTTCATTCAAATTTTCCTCATCCCTGATCCTTTTCTATACATAATTACAATAATATGGCTGATACCGAGTTTATTACGATAATCAGTATTAAGTTACAGATGCCATTACGGGTTAAGATAAAAGTGAGGTTAGGCTGGTAGTGTTAGCATGCAGGAAGTTGCATCATTTCTGCTCACCCCTGTCCATCTGTTCTTTATAAATTGAAATTTAACCACTGTTGACAGGTAATAGTAAAAAAAATTGTATTATACTATTAACATTTATTAAATAGTTTTGGATGTAGGTTACAACTAATATCTGTTTGCACCCAACATATTTATGCTTATAGTGCTTCTACAAATACCTTATAGCCACTATAATTATAAATGTTTGTCGGCAACCTTAGTGGTAGAAATACAACACATTATATAAGAAATATTACAAAAATACTATAATTTATAATTATACATAACAATTGGAAAGACATACTTGGTAGGCCTTTAAGATTAGACAGCAGTTAATGCTTAATTACAGGATATATATATATATATAATTTTAAACATAAGAAGAAGTGGAATAAATAAATTTAAAAAAATTAAAGATTCCTTCAAGAAAAACCTTTTGATCCTTGAAAATCGTAACTGTTGGAACAAGCAGCTTGCTCGAACTGATTATTAGTTTTCATATCCCGATGATTATAATACAAATTTAACATCTTGCACGATGGTAAGATGTTCAATTAAAAGTAATAAATAGGAAGAAAAGTTGATCTTATAAGTAGGTTTAATTAAAAAAAAAAAAAAATCATTCAAAGCTGTACATTTTAAAACAGATGTCAAATAACAATAGTCATAAAAATCAATTTTTTGTTGAATTCATGAGGAGCGGTCAAGAATGACATTCTTGACGGGTTCTCACAAATCCAACAAATTATTATACAACCAGATACTTAAAAAAACAAAAATGAATAAGTGCCATCGAAGTTTTCTTTGGCCTCATTTACAAATGCCAATTGATTCAACAATAAAACATTTACATTATTCACAATAAACTAAATTTTACAAGAAAAATAAATATAGTTTCAAAAAACTTTTTATACAATATCTATAACAGTCCAGCAAGTCAATTACTCAAAACACTGCCAGTTTAATTTATGAATTTACTTCATTCATAATTTTCATCCAGTAAGAACAGTATAATTATTTATTACAAATGTCTGTAAAAATGACAAGGTTTTTTTTTTTTTTAATATAAGTCGAACAAAACAAAATCATCTTTAGTTCATTAGTCAATACATTCCGTTGCAAGATAGTAAATAAAAATATATCTGCAAAATTTCTATTTCCTGAAACTATTAGTTACACCTGTCTTGTTGTTTATTTATTTCATACAAGTGAACCTTTTACAGACTATTCTAAACTACAACAGTCACAAAAATCTATCTTATTTGCATGTCTTCTATTTATTAAACATAGGACACATTTCGCAAGAATGCATTCTTGAAAATACTTTTCTATAGATTAGTTTAAATATTAAATTTTTGATTTGATACTAGGCTCAAAGTAAAAAAAAAAAAAAAAAAAAAAAAAATGGGAAAAAACAAAAAAGGTAGACTAAAAATGGAATTACTAAAAAAATAATGTAGAAGACATACAAAAGATGGCAAGTTACCTTATGAGGTACAGGCACATTGAGATCGTTTACTCAATATTTGTTTTAGGCATTTAATAATATAATAAATACATAAATAAATAAATAAATAGAAAATAAAATATATATTCAATTGGGAATACTTTGTAGAATTGTAATACTTAAAACTGTGAATGCACAAAAAAATGATATGGAATGTGCAATTAAGTACAATTATATTTACACTAAAAATGTAATTTTAAGGACAAACACATTTTAAAAATAAATAGCATTTTTTTTACTAAATTTAATTAAACTGTATAAAATTTAAAATAATTGAACTTTTTTAACATATTGACCACAGTTTTATTCTATCGGTGCCAGCGTGTCGACTTGGCCATTGCACTTTTAAACAATTTACGTCGATATAGGCTCACAGTCAACATGTTTACATTTATTTAACAAAGAAACAATGTGAAACATGAAAGGTTCTCAAAATAAACTGTGATTTGTGATAGTATTTTTTTCTCCAAAGGACAGAGCCTTTTTTAATACACCAATTTATCATCTTCCTATACAACCTTTTGATATAGTTTATACATACTATGTTTTCATATATGTACTTATATATACAGCTACTCAGTAGCTTGCACTCAATAGACAAAAATATACTGATTGCAGTTTAAAATAATAAATGCAAAAATATTTTGCTTATTGTAACAAAATGCATACTTTGTTAACCAATTTATTTTTATGTCTTACAATCACAAATCTATATCGAAACAATGTTTTTCTTCTTTAGACCAACCTTTTAACATTTAATAGATAAATTTCTATTAATGGGTGCGATCATCAATACAAAATTCTTGAGAAAAAATTTAATCCCTCACCTGACAATTTTTAAGATAACATAAAAAATATCAGTCAATAGTAATTTATTCCAATATAAACAATCATAAGCTTTTCACATTCTTTTCTACCACTCATTAAAAACATTCTTACAGCGATGTAACAATGTAATTTTTAAAATCCACTCCCAAGTAAAAATAATACAAAAACGTTTGCAAACTTATCAGCATTGTCGTATTGCACAGGTGATTGATTCTCTCTCTCACTCACACACACACACACACAAACACAAAGTTAACAATTTCTTTAATTTGAAAATGTGTTTCACCTAAAGCTTTCAAAATGTAATCCCCAAATTAAATTTAAAAAAATATGGTTCAAACAATTGCCGACAGATAAATTTTTAAGGAAGGATGATTTACATACAAAATATATATATTTTTTTTTTTTTCAGTGAGTTTGCAAGCCATTCAACATCTCAAGAAATAGTACGAAAGTTAAAGCTTTTAAGAAAGATGGATGAATGGCAGTTTAAAAAACTCGATACTCACTTTTGTGTCTTACATGTTTGGTGAGAGGAGGGTGCATACATTCAGGATTTTTTAAAAGTTTATAAATAGAAATACAATATTAAAATTAACAAACGATTTTGCTTAAATTTGAAAAGAGCCAAAAATTATTGTTAGACAAATACATTATGTTTTTATACAATTTTAATTATTATTGTCAAAAAATCATAGCAGAAGAACATATTAATTTTTTTAATAAAAAATTTAGATTATAATTATATTTGACCATTATTCAATATACACAGCTTATTGTGATTAGGTTTTATTGCATTATAAGTACTTCATCACAACTTCTATTGCAAAGATTCAGTTTAACTTTAAACCAGTTTCAGTACTTTAAAAGTGTTTTTTTTTTATTAAAAACAAAAAAAATACAGACAAAAAAAAAACATCTAGTTACATATATTAAGTCTGTGCAAAAATGAAATGTGTTTTTCTAAATGTATTGGGGGGAAAAAATCAAAAGTGATTTGTGTCACATGTAAGTAACGAAAGGTAAAATACCAAAAGGATAATAAAATTATTCATCTATAAAAGCCATAGAATTTGTCATAAAATATTACAATTTCCAAAATAGCAACTAATATAGAGGGAAGAAATAATTTATTTTAACTTTTGCAAATTGTAACCACTTCCTAATTATAGCTAACATTCCTCTGGAAAATTACAATTCTTTTAATAAACTGTGAATCTGATGTGCATCCCTAGCACAGATTTCAAAATAACTAATAAATTTGTTTTAAACAGATTGAAGAGTAAAAATTTACATAGTACAATATTGCCAAATTATATGCTTCAATCCCTTTTTATTATTTAAGCAATAACAATTTTCAATAGCAGTGGTATATTTTAAAATTAGAAATAATTTTTAATCCAGATTTGTAAGATAAGGTTTTTTGACCCACAGTCATACGATTTCATATTTAGGCTTACATAAATATTAAACTGTTTTATCATGAAGATTTCTATATTATTATATGAATACATTAGAATATGTGTATGAATATATGCTATAAACACATATAAATACACAGATAATGATTCTTCATAGAAAAATTAATTTAATATAATAGAATATAAACAGCAATAACAACCTACATAGAATTTTATGCTAAGAACACAAAAGACCCGCTCGATTATTACAGTAACCAATGTTTACTGTTCTATAAAAATATCTTCATCAAATTTCAAGTTTTCCGAATTCACAGATAATTTTAGTACATAATTATTACATAAATAAGTATCTCATAGATTAATCATCATCTTGCAGAACACAATTGTAACCTTTCGAAAAATTCATCAATTGTCAATAAAAGTTTTATTTAAAATCAATTATACATAAAATAATTAAGCTGAAAGATTTTTAACAAATCAATTTGTGAGCTATGGTAATTTCAGTTTTCATTGTTTACAATACCTTACATTATCAAGAAATACTGTCCGTTATTAAAAAAAAATGACTTCTTCCTCTGAATTTTGGGTAGGAACTGTTTCCTGTTTTGATTCAGGAGACCGTACTCGAAATTTGTCTGGGAGTTTTGGATAGGTGTTCGTCCGTCCTGCTTTTGCTCCTGATTTAGATTCTCCCTGTAAAGTATGATATATGAAATTCATACAAATGAATAAATGAAAGAATAAAATGAAAAAAGGAAAAATATGATTAACTGACATTTTAGAAATGTTGAAAATGTGGAGTCAAGGAACATTTCTTTGTTCAGCAATATTTAATAGCAATAGTTTGTTAAATTTTTTATTCTTAGAATATTGTTTGCCAATAATTTGATTTTTTCTCTCTTTTTGAAGCAATATTTAGTCATTATGATTTACAGACACTGAAAAGCGCTTTGCTCACTTACAATGGAGAGAAAATAGTGAGTTTTTGTTATTTAATGGATCTTTTTTATTACTCCAAAGGGAAAATTGTAATTGACTACTAGGAAAATTTCTGATGTGTATCCGCTGCCCTGCTAAGAAGAAATATTATATCTCCAAATTTTTTGAGTTTCATTTTTGTTTTTACCATTGCAGGTATGTTTCTTACTGAAAAACCTGATAAAATCGATGTAAAATGGTCCAGATTAAATTTTAAAAAATTATTTTTGTGTGTATGAGCATAAAACATTATAAAACAAATTTACAATATCTTGCTCTTATTACACTCTAAACTTCTCAGCGTGCTCACAGATGAGCTTTTAACCACTTCTAGAGGAATTTCATTCAAAACCAGAACTAACATAACTTTCAGCTCACCTATAGTAAGTAGCTTATAATTGTGCTATTTTCTAATTTTTAAATTCTCATCACCTATTGCTGAGATCATTCTTTTTTTATATTCACATATTATTATTTGTTATTATTAATGTTAAAATTGCGCTTTTTTTAAAATTACAATTATAATACACAAGAGCATCAGCCTGACCACCTTATACAAGAAAAGTTTATTGGCTGGTGTCAGACTCTGGGCTGGAGGAGAGCAGAGGAAAATTAATACGGATAGTTGTTTTGCTCTTGTTCACTTTATCAGTATCATGGGAAGTTAAACTAAGTTCATGGTCCAATATCACCGCAAGTATTTGACTGAATGTTGTTCATTTAGTGAATTGGAATATTTAGTGTGTATCATTAGTTTTCATCTATGCAGGGTAGGTAACCACAACCTGACGGGTTAAATGCCTCGGTAGACTCGTACCCCCATCCCTAAAAGGCCTGGGACTTGGTCGGCTCACATAGCCTACATAAATCTCTTGGACCTGTTCACGAACCCCAAGATTTTGGACTATTTAATGTCAGGGAGTGATTTGGTGATCCTCTCCTTCAAAGATTTCAGATTTAGACCTAGCGTACCTATCACCCTCTGCGAGGTAGTGCCTTGCTGTTTCTTCTTTTATTTTGCAAAAACGGCATAGGGATCTGGTAGGATACCCATAACGGAGAGGTGTCTTCTCAGTGAGCAGTGGCCCATCAGAATATCAGCCTTCCTTGAGATAGAGAATAGCCATTTCGATTCTGCTGGTTTGATCGCCTTAACACTCTTTTGATTGCCTGTGTCCGGGGGATAAATTCTACTCCCTAAGGAATTGTTTCATGCTGAAATTATTAAGATACTCTTTCGCTGAGTGCTCCTAGTGAGGTAATACCGGTTGTGGTCCGACAAATTCAGTGCTAGAACCTTTGGCTAAGACATCTGCCTTTTCATCGCCATGGTGTCCTTGTGCTGGTATCCAAATAAGTGTTACCTTGTTCTCAAATCTGAAAGAGATCCTATTGAGAAGATCTATAGTTTCCTCCACCACCAAATCAGACACCCATTATTAGAGATGGGGACTGACTATATGGTCCCGGAAACAATCTTCACGACCTCCTACAAAATCTCAACAGACTACACAGGAGAGGAAGAACACAGGAGAACATCGGACACAATGATATGGTATACGGATGGCTCCAAAACAACTGAAGGAACCGGATCAGGAGTTTTCTGTACAAGCCCAAAATATGAGCATACAAACTCACTAGGGAAGTACACCTCGGTCTTTCAAGCAGAAATACATGCTATCAATGCTTGTGCTCTGGGAAATCTTAAAAGAGGTTACACTGACAAAAAAATCCTCATAAGATCAGACAGCCAAGCAGCGTTCAAAGCACTGACATGTACAAGAATCACATCAAAATTAGTCAGTGAATGCATCCAAAATCTCCAAAACCTGGGAAAACACAACAAGGTAACGGTATCCTGGGTGCCAGGGCACAGGGGAATTTTGGGTAATGAAGAAGCAGACAGACTGGCCAGAGGAGGATCCACAAGACCATACATAGGCCCCGAGCCTATCCTTGGGATATCCAAAACAAACGTAGAATCCTCCATCGCAGAATGGATCCAAATAAAACAAAGAGAAAAATGGATAAACTCTAGCAGTGCTAGACACAGCAAACTCATGATAAAACAACCCTCACCAAAACTGGCAAAAACACTGCTACAACTGGAGAGGGCAAATCTCAGAGGAGTGGTAGGGCTACTAACCGGCCACTGGCACCTGAGAAAACATCTACAAAACATAGGCATATATAATAGTGATCCAATTTGCAGACTATGTAATGAGGAGGAGGAAACAGCCACTCATATCATCTTCGAATGCGGAGCAACGGCTCAATGGAGATTCAATCTGACGCACAGAAATGACTCAGAGAACCACATTGATGCAATAACAGTCAATGACTTGATAATCCTAAGTAAAAGGATCGAGTCTATTGACTAAACTAAAGAACTAGGAAGGTACAATAAGCCAGAAGGCTGCAGTGCCTGGGGCACACAAACCCCACCTCCTAGTACCTTTGCCACCTAACCTAACCTAACCTAACCAGTTGTGAGGTTGATAAATCTTTTTGTAATGCCCTAAGACTAGCCTGACTGCCTGAAAATTCTAATATCTTTTCCCATAATTTTATTTTCATACGTGTTCTACAAGACACATTGATGGCCCAGATTTCCGCCCGTACAACAGAGGTGTTATTGCCAAGAGGGGAAGAGTTGCCGATTCCTAATTTTGGTATGTAAATTCCTGCACCACTCCCTCTACCTTTGATATGGGATCCATCTGTGTAGCAGTCTATGTTGCAATGGTCAATCACAAGGGGTGATTACCTGAAAGTGCTTTTTCCCCGAAAGAGTTTTAATCTTTTTATCACTAACTCTTAATAATTGGCCGTTAACCTTACTCAATAGTTATGAGATTTGCGAGTGACCTTCTGTTATTGCACTTATGATTCCAGCTGCCCTCGCTAATTAATCTGTATCAGCTGGTTAGTGCTCTGACCTTAACCTCAATGTGGAGAGGTGTAGTTGAAAATGCTCCTGTCAACCTTGTCTTTGAAATGACCTTAATTTATTACTATTCCCTTTGTTTTCTAGACCTTTCCACCACACTAATGCTGCGAAAAAGAATGTAAGTAGAATAATTGCAGTATATAACCATTTGGCCCACGGTTTACCGACAATTCTCCTACATCCTTTCCTGTATATGTAATTAATACGACCTTTCCAATCAAGTTTCCTGTCAAGTGTCACATCAAAGAATTTGATGGAATCCACTAACTTTAATTCTATGCCCTGAAATTTAGGGTTTTTAAAATTGCCTAATGTTCTTCTCCTGCTAAACATTATCAATTCTAGTTTAGCAGGATTAATTGATTAAACCTTTGTCGCAACACCACCCATAAAACAATACCATGGCGTTTTCCAGTGAAAGCACCTGTGAGCATTATGATACCATCATTTGAAAATAATTGACTGTAGAAACCTGAATTATTAAGAAGTTCTATTAAGCTGTTTATTGTAATTAACCATAAAAGAGGTGACAAACAGCCTCCCTGTGGCTCAGCTTCCTTTGACATTAATTCCACGAGTGCTACCACCTAAGTAGATATTGTCCATCCTTCCTTCGAAGTAGGTCTTCACCCATCTACTAAAGTGATGGTCGACATTGTAATTATCTAATGCTGATATAATGCAAGAAGTATCAGCATTATCAAGCGACACTTGGATATCGAAGAAGCAACCTAGTGTATATTCATTATTAAATAATGATTTCTCAATCCTGCCTATCAGTGAATGTAAAGCAGTTTCAATGATTTTCCTGGTAAATAGGAATGCTGATTGGGATGTATCATTGTATTAATTCCACAATCATGCCTAATGTATAAATTTAAAATTTTCATCTAAGGAAACATTTTATTGTAGTGAATACAGTTCATCACAAGTTGATTGTTTTCCTCTGAGAGTTGGACCCGTTTCTTTGCAGATGTGTCAGATTGTTGAAGCTGGCTTGGGATGTGGTACCCAACAAATTGTTTTCACCTGATATCTCGCCCCTTCAGATTTCACTTATTCCAAGCTCTGAGAAACTTTACTTCACTTGAGGATTGAAGAAAATCAAGGGGTTCATCACTCAAAAACTTGAATTCGCTGAGGACAGAATTACAAATTACGAAGAGGATGGCAACAGGTAGTGGGGGCAAAATGGTTCATTGCTGTTGATTAAATCTATTTACAAATATCTGAAATTTTCATTGACTTTACCATCAAAAATCACTACGGACTTATTGTACAATAAAATTTGCACACCATGTTCTATAAAACTAAGCTTTTACACAGAAGAACATTTTTTTCGTATGTAACACTTCTTGACATATTGATATTTTCTTTTTGTATACTCAGAAATTACCCTCAAACTTTCCTATAATGCTTAAGTTAAAAATTAATTAAGTCATAAATAATGTGGTAATAATCAGTCAATGTTTTTAATATGTGCTAATGAAAATTAAAGTCTTAAAATACCAACAAGAACCAGTCTATACATCACATTGATCTACATTTCTCACCCCCTCCCACACACACACACGCGCGTGCGTGCACGTGCACTGGTTACAATTTATTTAGATTTTTTTTTTAATTGTTGAACAAAGATGTGTATCTAACTAAAGCCGAAAATTGTTTTACTGCTTTTCCTACTGCTACTGTTTGCAGAACAAAATATGATGTAATCCACTAAAAATCCAGTAAATAATCATCATGTTAACTATACAATTTTCCAAAGTATATCCATTTTACAGGCTAGAACTTTTTTTTGTTAATAATTTAGAAGTAAAACAATTACCGGTATATTTTGCATCATAGCTGGGCTTGAGCCTGTGCGAGAATGTGTTGGTAATTGTGGTGGGCTACATGAACTCAATCTCTGATATCCAGTTGTTTTCTTACCCTCTCCGGCAGCTTCTCTTAACTTTAAGGGAAGCATTTGTTGGGGGGCGTTAGCTGTGCTTGGTGCAGAATTACCACTAAGTTTAGTAGCAAGCTTCAGAGGTAACTGTTGTTTAATTTGAACATTCGATGCAACCTAGAATTTTGCGTTAATATGTTATTTAATTTTTATGTGAATTAATACGACATAATAGCTAAGTTTAGGTGCTACATAATTAAAAATATAATGATAAAGGAATAAATGATTTTAATTACATTTTTTTAATTTCTACTATGGGTGAGTAATCAATTAAGTTTTGCCAGAGTAGGATTCTGATAGGTATTCTTAGTTATACATAATATAAGTTTAACACAAAAAATTATATACATAATTTAATTTAATTGATTAATTTTTTGGGGGAGGGGGGTTGTAAAAAACATTGATATATGTTAATTTTATTTTTTTGCGAAGTTTTTCACGAGCCAAATAGTTTTTACCTAACTATCCAGGATGAATTATTTTGACATTTCTTTCTCCTCCATTGTGTCCTAAGCAGTAAGTTCCTTCACCTCTTCCATTTAGTGAGATAGCTCATAGGTTGCTTCATACGTGATGCATTTGTCTGGTGTTTGGAGATTTTTCTTTCTCAATCCGTTTTTAGTTACACTGCAGTCCATTTAGTTGTGGTTCTGGTGGGTGAAAAGGCTACCCCCTTTGTTGTTGGCTAGTTGGTTAGCCTGTTCATTTCCTTCTATGCCTTCTTGCCCAGGAACCCACTTTATGATAATCTTTTTGTGTTTTCCTAGAGCCGTTAGGTAATTAGGCCAAGAAGAGTTTGGAGTTGAAAACATACGTAATTAGTGCCTTTACAGCTGCCAGTATGTTTATATGTGAACCTTTCATACTTTTTTTTATTAACTCCTGACACAGAATTGAATTGCATGGACTTCAGCATGGAAAATTGCTGAGGTTAGCCAAAGGGGCTTTGCTAAGTAGTTTGGCCCTTCTACTTCTACACCCAACCAGTTTCATCTTTGTACCATATTAGGGTCCCTTCTTGAAACTTATCAGTTATAATGATAAATAAATTTTTGATTAATTAAATAGCTTTAGAACCATTGCTCCAAACTAAAAACCGTTTGCACTGTTGAATTCAGCATCAAAATGCTTTTCAAAAAATGTACATTGATGATTATCTAACCATTGAAATAATTGTTTCTATCCTCTTATCCTAGCGTTAGATCGAAACTATTTGGCTCATGAGAAATTAAACAAAAAATAAAAAAATTACGTGTATCGGGTTTTTTCACAAAACCAAAAAAATATATAGGGGGCAGAAGTTAAACTCACTCTGTATAAAAATAACAGAGAACAAAAGAAACATTTAATTAATATTTATTTAGTAAAACTCACTAATGCAAATGAACTGACTCATGAAAACTTTATATTGAGTCTTAAACTAATGAATTACAGACACTAATAATTAAGATTTTCTTCTCGTGAGATATAATTGCACAAAAAACTAACCTTCTGTTGATTAGTAGCGCTAATTAAATTGAGTGGTAATGTTGTAGCTTTATTTGGAGGTAACTGTTTCCATTTTGCCATATCGGATTTACGTTTTGGTGGATCACTAGGAGGGGTGTGAATGATAGGAGGCGATAATTCTTCAGGAGACGAAGCTCCAACAATTGTAGGACTCATCATTATTCCCTGATTGCTAAGTGTTTCAAGTTTTCTGTACAATTGTTCTCGTTGTTGTGTGATGTCAGCTTGTTCAATTCTTATTTGCTCCTGAACAAGAAAATGAAATGAAATCTCACATTAAATGAAAATCAACGAAAGAAAAAAATAATAAACTGACCTGCAACCGTGACAGTTCTTCTTTCTTCTGTTCTAACTCTTTCAATTCAGCATCTTTTTCCCTTTGCCAGATTTCTTTTTCACTTTGCAGTTTGTCCTGCAAATTCCTCAGCTCTTCAAGTTGCTGATTGTGTCGGTAAATAGGTCTTCCAGAGTCACCGACATTAGATTTTAATGTAGCTAATTCAGCCTCAAGGCTACAAATAACTCATTTTCAACATGGCTCAATAATTTAAATGCATAAGATAACTGTGAACTTGTTAATTTAACATAAAAAGATCTGTCTACCTGTCTATTGTAGTCATTTGATGTGAAATGATACAAGAAAGTGTATACACATGGTGCGATAACTGAGTAGCAGCAAGTTGATGGTCTTGGCCAGTTAATAAATGTGGAACTTCTAAATCATCATCTTCCATTAAATTTTTAAGTTGAGTTTTTTCCTACACAAAAGAGATTTTATTTTATATATTTATAAAAAGAAGAAAAAATACAAAGTAAAGTGATTCTTGTTCTATAAGAGGCAAGCCCAGCTAACCATTGGGTATTGTGGATGACGGCCCAAAACCACTTTACAATAGTTTTTTTAATAATATTCCCAATTAAAAAAACATGGGCTATGCCAGGTTATGAACCTAGAGTCACTAGCCACCACAGTTCCAAAAAGTTCCAATGATAAAAAATCCATTAAAAAAACATTTCGATCTTTATTGAGATCATCTTCAGGGCCTAAGATTTATAAACATTGTTTAAATTTTCCAAATGCATGTGGGATGTGAAAAAAAACCATTCTCAACCCAACACACAAGAATGACGCATCTACACAGAAAACAAACACTTTTAGTGAGTACGAATACTTCGATCGAATC
The DNA here is from genome assembly GCA_039619505.1 of Cimex hemipterus. NCBI lineage: Eukaryota > Metazoa > Arthropoda > Insecta > Hemiptera > Cimicidae > Cimex > Cimex hemipterus. The sequence goes on along the minus strand of CM077101.1, from coordinate 7,282,483 downwards.
CAAAATTTCTAGCGTAGTACAGACTCATTTTTTCACATCCTACATGCATTTGGAAAATTTAAACAATGTTTATAAATCTTAGGCCCTGATGATGATCTCAATAAAGACTGAATGTTGGCACGATAAATTAAATGTTTTTTAAAACCTACGCCACGTCACACCAGTCTGCATTTCATGATCTCCAAATAATCATTAATTAATGGTCACTAAACACCACAAATTTCAATTAATATTGAAAATATTTAGAATTATTACAAACATTCAAAAGTAATGTTTTGAATGCTCAAGGCAAATAATTTGTATATTTTTGCGATAATACGGAGAGTACCTATTTGTTGATCGTCTACACAAGGTTGGGTACACGTCTTTTGTTGCCCGTCAATGGACCCACAGTGGCTGCTGCACAAGTGGTTGCTTCAGGTTAATCACCCAAGTGTTTAATTATATTTTATATTGGAGTTACTGGTTTTGATCTTGATTTCTATTGTTGTTCTATTCTATTGTTCAGTTTAGCGCTACCCTTGAGAAACTGACAGCAGTTCATTTGAACCCCACTATTGCATAGATATATGAAATGTGGGTTTGTTGCATGGCGTAGAACACAACCATTGGCCACATCTATTTGTTTTTCTGGCTCTGTTATAAGTACTGCAGAGTTGACACACATCTCCTCCTGATTTTGAGGCATTATACAATTTAATTATTTCTAGCTTGTTCTTATTTTCAGCACTTACAGTGGCATCAGGATGCATCATTGACATGGCCAGAAGAATTTTATTCTTTCTTGATACAATGAAATGATTGTGGTTCTTTTTGATATATCCAACTAGTCTTCTAGAAGTCGAAATAAATTTTGGTGGAATAAAACTTTTGTTTTTTCATGCGGTACCCACTATCATGTTCATAGTATATAAGGATACTGCTAGCTCCTTGGAAATAAACCAGTTATCTATAATGAGATTTCTTCCTTTAGTTCAAATATTCTGTGAAAGCCATTTTACTACATATACAGCTTAATTACTTCTATTTTCATTGGCCAGTAATCTCCATTGTTGATGTGTAGTACATCCTCAAGTTAACCAAAGTTAATATTTTTATTCTGTATTTCCTCGGCTTTTTTGGAATATAACGTTGAAAATGACACCTGCCTCAAAGGCTTCCACTCTTCATTTATGGTGTAATGTTCACGGAAGGAATAGACATTTTAGCAGCTGTTTCACAATCCGATAAAAATGACTCACCAGAGCTAAATGATCAATTTTCTTTCATTCTTGCAGTTTTCTTCTATCATCAAATAATAAAATCAGAACTGCTTTTCCAACGTAGTGATTCGATGAAGTTCATTGCCAGTCTTGACACCAGCCCAAATGTAGTTGTGCATATGAGAAGCACATAAATACAAAATTTCAAAGGGCCTTGAGTTCTTCTGAGATTGGGTCATTTGAATCTCTAGCTCTGGAATAATGGGGACATACTCATTTTCAAATTTGTGGTTGGGGGAATTTCATTATTTCTCTTAAAATTGCTTGATTGAAAAATACCTCCCAAGCTCAAATATATGTTTTTGTGCACCTTGGCCTTCTTTTCATACTGGATAAATGTGTTACTATTCTACTTTCTGATAAAAACATTTTAGGGTGGATGCACAGCCGGTCATTTCGTGTTTTTCCCTTGCCCTTAAAATAATTTCTCGATTCATTATCGGCTTCACTTTCATTTGTAGATCCTCAGAATCAGTTTCTGTGTCACTATCTTCATTTGTCTTTAAATGCGTTCTATTTGTCTACATCTCTGTGCAGTCTGGAAGTAAATACTTTAAGTGCAAATCCAGGTAAATCATCATCTAGCACTTCGATTCTCTGTCTCTTTCGGTGAGATTTCTAATAATGGCCATGAATGGTACAAGGTTAATAGGGTGTATTGCCTCCTCTTGCTCTTATTACATATCTGCTCTACTTGTCATATTCATACCTAAGCCTTCAACCACGTCTTGAGGAATTTCATTAATGTAACTTTCACCTCCAAGATTGTAGGAGAGTCATTTCTTCGCTTCACCCAACATTCAAGTTTAACCAATGGCCATCTTAGAGGGTGAATATGGACTTAAGGTCCCACATGTGTCTGACATTATCTTGCTTAAACAAGAATTGCTTACCAATAACAGGAGCAAATTGCATCACATATTCCTCAAGAATGTTTGTCCCATAGATTTCTGCATTAAGCGACAGCCTATTAAAATGTGTAACTCCATTTTTGCTTCCACAGAAATTCCACTCTAGGCCATAACTAAACCACCTCTGAACGACCTTCTTCTAGCTATGGGCTATTGGCTGTAGTGCTATACAGGTGCTTAATAAACTGTAAGTACGTTTAGCGAATGGAGAGAAACAGGCTTGTCTCAAAACATTACATTCCTTCATTAAGTTTCTGTCGAATGTCCCATAGCCTTACAAATTCTCTTACAAACAAAGCCCGATGATATGCTCTGGTAAGCGCTGAACGTATGCCTTCTGGGATGCAGATTCATTTCTGCAAGCCTTTCTACCTGGTATCACAGAAAGCCCGACAACTTTAGGTAAATCTAAAACTCTTACAGCATAACGCTGATTTCTTCCAACCTCAAAGAATGCAATGGCACAGGCAACTTACTCGCTGAATATGAGCATTTTTAAAGGATTAAAAATGGGCACCGGTGACCATAACTGTTTATTAAGCGTTGACATGGTGCTCATTACTGTAAGGTAAATATCGCCGGGTTTGAATCCAGTGGCCCTGCATTTAAACCCCGACATACTTACATTTTATTTTATTTTTTAAACACTGCATCCCAAGGGTTCATACAACCTTGTAGTAGAAATACCATTTAAGATTAAACGCAGTTGTTGATAATTTACATTGGGGCATATTAAATCAAATGTCAGTGGATTTACCTGACAATCAGCGATAAAATTTTCCATCTAACTGTAATTATTAAATCATTTTTAAAGCAGTAAAATAAAAAATTTGTCCAAAACATTGCCAAATAACAAAAGAAATCAAAATGTCAGTGTGACCATAATTTGCAGATTGACTGACAAACTTACGACTGTGATGGTAGTTGGATTGCAGTTTCCTTTATGAACTGTATCAGGGGATCCCATAGGACTACTTGAGTTGGGTAGTTTCTTTTGGAGAGTAACTAAAAAAAAAATAATAATAAAAATAAAATAAAAAGAAGCAAATATTTCAAATATCTACCGATTCCAATACAATTATGTAGCAATTGTAACTGTACCTCGTGAATTAGGAGCTTGGTTGTCAAATCCTCCGAATGTTTCGGCACGTTTAGGCAATGTCGGTGATATGTAAGCATCACTTTGATGTTCGCCAACTGAGCTTGCACTTCTAGATAAATTTGTTGCAGATGCATACAGTGATTTTGCAATCTGATTTACTTTCTGTCAAAACAATATTGTAAATAGAAAAAAAATTATAAATATATAGCGTGGTATATATAAAAATAAATATCGTCAGACCTTAACTGCTGTTAGAACATCTCTTCTGATTTTGTTATTGTCTAAAGGTTCAGTTACAAGAGCCATATAATTAGGCCTATCTGGCATGTTATCAACTCCAGCTGAAGCCAGCAGCTTCAGTTGTAAAGCCATTTTTTCCTCAAGGACTTGAGCTTGTTCTCGATCTTTTTGTTTAAGCAATTCTGAAAATATACGTAATTATATTATGAATCACAAAATTATTAAATTGTATCAAAAGTACACGTAATTCACAACTTTCAAAGTGAATATATAAAATTGATTACTGAAATTAATTAAAATCTATCTATGAATGTTTGACATTCACTTGTTGGCTTACAGTTTACAAAATGTTCATGCAGAAACCATCATAAATTAAAAATTAATTTACATAATCAGACATGCAGACACCAAAAAAACCCACACAATTACCTTTTATTTCACCAACTCCCAAGTCTTAATTGGAGAGCAAGAGAAAGAAAACTGTTGAAAATGGGATTATATTTCATCCACATGCAGTAAATTTTTTGTTATTATTATTATTTAATAAAAGAGATAAGGAAATGTATAGTTTTTACAAATTTTATGTTATAACATTATAAAAGTGGAGAAGTAATCCGTTACTTAACACTCCTATCATAATACTATTTATTTTTATCATTAAGCAGGATATTACAAAGGCATGGGTGTTTTAGGGGCTTGAGATGAAAGGTGTTGGCCTAGTATATTGGGATGAGGGTCTAGGATTTGAAGGACAGATGGGATTTGGATGTTTAAGCAGTTTGAAAGATTTTGGGCTAGAATGACCAGAGATTGGGGCACGACTGAAAACAAAAGTTCTATTCCACATTGGTTGTTTTAAAGAGGTTTGATCTAATGTAGTCTTTTGAGTTTATATGTTGTGTGTGGGGTTCCAAGTCTTGTCAATGTAAAATCCTAAATAGCAGATATCAGTTGGTGAGAGAGGAAAAATTTTCTCCTGCGATTTGGTTTTTTGAATCTGTTGGAACTTTGAAGGAATTTCTTAAACCATTCTTCCAAAAAAGGAAAGATGGTCCAAGTCATTTCTGAAAGACACCATATCTGGGGTTTACAAAATGAGGACAGGGAAAACTGTTGAAAATGGAGTTGTATTTTCATCCACATGCAGTAAAATTGGTAAAGATTAAAATTTACTAATATCTTTGAGTAGCTGAGACTATGATAGTGATTAAAAGTTTTAAAAATACTTTAAAAAACAAAAGCACAATATTTATGTAAATCCTGTTTCCAGGTAATCTATTATTGATAAACAAATAATCAGAATTATATAATTTTATTAACATATTTTTATACTGGTGAAGAAAGCCAGTGAAAAAAATTAATTTTTTTTTTGTAGAAACAAGTCCCAATTCTGACTGCACAAAGGAATTGTTCTTCTCATGAAGAAGTATGAAGAAAAAATGATACGGTTTTCAAGTAAAGTACTAAAGTAAAAATTTGTCAATGTTTGTTTTATATGCAAAAATATTAGAACTAGAAATAATATACTTACCAACTAGTTCTTTAGTTTGTTTCTGTTGTCCGTCAAATTGCCTTTGCCTTTCTTCAACATTCATAACATGACTGCAGTTTTCCTCATCATCTTCAGGGCAATTTTGTACTGCATCCCTATAAGAAATTCAGCAATATTATGTCTGTGCACATTATTCATTCCCTCAAAGACAAAAAAGCCTGACACTTGTATTTATTTTATTTCCATAATAGGTAGGTGTAAAGATTAATAGTTGATTAAAAACATAAAACATTAATAACCTGCTGTTTACATTTAGAGTGTTACTTATCCTTCTGAAGAAGAAAGCAGAAGAAAATTAACTATTCTGGAACTGGTTTCCCATAAGAATAATTTGTATGACATAAATAAAGGAAGTTCCTTCCATGAAATTAAAAGTTAAAAAAGATAGAAATCTTGGCACAATGTATACTAGTAAGGCAGGCCAGAAGAGATAATTACATGAATATTATACAAAAATAACAAATGTTACGCGAGGTCCTGCTTGGAGAGAGAGGAGGTGATTACACAGGTGGTATTTAAAAGAGGAAAAGGGGGCAGCATGACGAATAGGAATGAGAAGGGAGTTCAGAGTTTAGGGGTCAGATCAGAAAGGATCGAAGGTGCGGGTTGTATGTTGCAGAAGTTCGATGGGGGTGAGCAGGTGTTACGAGTATGATATGAGGAGTTGAACTGGAGGGATTGGATGATGTAAGGATGATAAGTGTGGATGGGCTGGAAAAGAAAGCAACCTAGGAAATACTGCGCACGAAAGGAGGGGAATAGCCAGGAAAGTTGGGAATACAATCCCGACACTCAGGACCCTCGTGGGGTGCCGAACATGAATCTTATGCAACATACCTCCAAAACAACACTGTATCCCACATGGTTATAATTGAAGAAGAGAAGTATAAGGTAAGTTACAAGGAGTTTGCGGGTGGAGAAAGGTAAGAGAAGCTAGGGCCGACGAAACAGGCTGAGGGAGGCAATGCAATGGCGGGAAATTGGGGAAATGTGAGAATGCAAGGAAAGGTTTTGGTCAAAGACTACTCCTAGGTTTTTAACCAAGGAGGAGAAAGGAACGGGATGGTTATTTAGCATAAGAGGTGGGATGCTGGGGAGGGATCTGAGGAGTTGCCTGGAACCGATAATTACGGCAGTGGATTTATAATAGTGGATTTTAACCATCCCTAACCTTTTGCACTTTAACTGCAGATTTAAAATACAGAAAATCAGTTCAATTTCAGCCCTTCCTGAGCCAACTCTTGATTAAAAGCAAAACTAGGTAAAAATTTGTTAGATAAATTTTAAATTTATCACTACATTATTTTTCAGTGTTTTGGCGAATTTTCTTTCCAAATGATTTCTGATCTTGTTTAATTTGGATCACATTAAAGTAAGCATTTGTAATTAACATAACAATAAAAATACACATAGTTTGTAATAAGCAACAAAATACGAGTGTTGGTTTTCTTTCTTTTTTTTTTTTCCTTTGAATATGCATAGGCTTGTTTTAATTCCCACTATATGGTTTGAGCAGCTTCAACATTTCAGTACATTGTCAGGAGTGGTAACATTCTATTGATAATATTTAATACCAGGCTCAGTAAACAAACGGTTAATAAATTGGATGTAAAATGTTCCTATAAGCCAATCAACAGTTAAACTTTATTTACCTAATTGCCTTAATCCATATTTGCTTGTCTTTCGGTTTGTGAACTTTAAGTTCGAACATCTCAGGATCAGCAGGATTTGAAGATATTAAGTAAATGCCTCGGGATTCTTGGCCAGCCTTTTCACGTACTAATAATTTTTGAAGAGAAACTACACCAGCCTGTTAATTAATCATAGATACATCAAAAAATTAATAATTGATAAATGCATTTTAAAGAATAATGACTCCACTGACCTTATTTTCAGGTGTAAAAAAAGAGTACTTATGGTTGTTTTCTAACAAGAAACATAGTACATCTGAAAAGACAATGACTAGTACAACCTGTACTTTACCACGTCCCTGCATCAACATTGCAACTCCTTCAAATCTGAAATGAAAATTTGTTAATATAGTTGAAGCATCAATAAACATTTTTGGGCCTCGTTTAATTGCTGCAATTTCATCAATAAACAAATAATCAATAAATTTATATTACGATAGCAATATCAATCACACAAAATTGGTACCTCATTAAATATTTACCTCAATTTTCTGTTTGCAGACATAATATCTGATTTCTTGAATTTATGACCTCTATGAGTAGTAAAAGATTTGGCTTCGACTCGATTATAAATTTCTAGTTTACGGACTTCTTTTTCTTTTTCAGCAACTTGAGCATCAACCTCTACTAGGATTTCCTGTAAAAAAAAAAAAAAAAAAAAAAAAGAGTTATTACAGACAAAAATATGCATTTATACATTCGTATTCCACAAAAAAAAAAAAAAAAAAAAAAATTATCTAGTCCAAAACCATACATCCAATGAGTGGAGTATAGTTAGGTGGTTTGAAAAACTGTAAATGTGTATGCATTAGCCATAAACTATCTAAATTATCTAATAGCCCTATGAAAACACATCAAGATTGCTTTAAAGAGGGTTCTGGCACATAAGGCATGGAAGGAATGAACAGGTTGATCGAACAGGCTGAAAAAATGGCTTAAGAAAGAAAAATTCCCTGGACAAAAGCAACAGGTCAGGTATGATGCAAGCTAAGAGATTTATAAATCTCTCAAAAAGAAAGGAGGAGTACTTCTCTCACTCTCACACTCTTTTCTCATTCATTCTCTCCCCCCTCTCTCTCTCTCTTGCCAGGCAAGATTTTTAGAAAATCATAGGCGCCACAGCTCTCTTAACAGGTTGACCGCTTACTATCTTAGCCATTTTGGTCGCTCACAGCGGAACTCATTTTCAGCTCAAATGGCTCTCTGATTTTTAAAAATAATGTAAATATGTGGTGATTAGGCACTCTCAACACGACATAAGAATAGCACAATTACGCAGAAAACAAAAACTTTGAGCCCTGAAGATGATCTCAGTAGAGATCGAAACGTCGGCGCGATAAAGAAACTGTTTTTCTGAAACCTACATCACACCAGACCGCATCTCACGGTTTCCAAACAAAATGTAAATGGTTTTTAAAAATTATGTTTATCAAAGTGATATAAATTACATAATGCAACAGTTGTGTACTCTGCAACTAAGTAAATGAAATAGGCAACCCACAGAAAGCACCCTACCACCAGAAAAGAGGTTGGTCTATGTTATACTGTTGACCTGATCCTGGTTTATTTTCCAAAAAACGCGTTTTTTATTTTATTTTTTTCTGTATCCTCTGGCTATTGAGTGCTTTGTGTTATGTCTGGAAGCCCTGGGAGTGCAGACTATGATGGATGCCTATGAAGAAACTGTACATCTCGCCCAGAACAACAAATACAACATGAGGATTCAGTTGTATCACTTATGGACTGATGGGGCCATGCAACCATGGGGTTGGGGGTTGGTGCCAGGTGGTTGGTTTGACATCTGATACCTAATACAACACTGTGGAGGTGTGAATGGTCAAGGACACAGTACATCTGATGGCATAATCGCGAATCTTCAAAGCACATCCAAAACGAATTCCCCCATTGACTTTGCTCTGCTTGGTGGGGCCTGGGGAGGGAGCTTTAACCAGACAATTTGTTCAATTTAGATGTGTTGTTAAATAAACTTTGCTTAAACTTTCTTTAATTAATAATAGTAATAATGTTTATTTTGCACAAAAAATGTATATATACAAAAAAGTACATAAACATTTTACAGAAAGGTAAAAATCATCAGGTATTTTCTACAGTAATTTTTCTAGAGTAAATTAAGTAATCATACAAAATGGTTAAAATTAAGTAAAATACCCGAACATGCACAGAAAAGTGGATTAAGTGGTTTTCATAGAATAAATAAAATTAAAAACTTCCAGTTGACAAAAATTGAAATGACTGGCCAAGTGTCTGCTCTTTCTGAGGCGGCCCTAGAAATTTTAAATGGAATTATGTAGTGGCTAAGTCAAGGTAGTTGAAAAATACAAGTGGAAGGATGCAGACCATGCGTCCACTGAACCCAGAAAAGGAGCACATGTTGCATTGTGCCAGCTCTGTTAAAAGCAACCAGATATCAGCACAAATGGATAATAAAAAAAAGCTGATATTTAGCCCAACATTTACTTATTGAGGTATTGAGGTACTATGAAGTAGATAGTTGGCTATTTTAACACTAAAAACAGTTTTCAATTAATTAATTTTTATGTAAGGTATTGGTTGATAGAAAGATTATTTAACTGAAAGATGTTAAATTGGTCCACAAAATCTAATGGAACTAAAAACAACCCTCATCACAACAGGAAAATGAGATTTAAAAACAAAATAAATAATAATCAAGCTTATGGCTGCACAGCCATGACACAAAACATGATAAATTTTTATAAGAAATATTTGTACAGTATACACAAATTTGGCAATTGTATTGTTCATGAATGTTTAATATACAAATAATTTGGAAAAAATAAATAATAACAATATGTATTATTTTTTTACCTTAATTAAAGACAGTGCTTTGACTAATCTGTCTTGTTCATCTTTATTGTCTTTTGAAGTTTTAATCAATGGTTCAATTAACAAAGGATATTTTGTCAAACGTTGAGTAACGAATAAAATACATTCAGGAATTCCTTTTTTCTTAAGCAATGGATTTCCCTAAAATAAAATTATTGTGGTTGTATTAACAGCCAATTAAATAAATAACACAACAAAATACCTGACAATGTTTAACAAACTCTGCAAATCTTCCGTCTTGTTGCATAGACTCCTTATATATATCAATCGCATACCTATGGTTGGAACAAAATTCACCATAGACGGATTTCAAACGCTCGGCTGCAAGTCCACTGAATTGTTCTAATAAAATATCTCCTATATATTCAATTACAGGCGGTGATTCCTTTTGTCTGGCTCGCAGCTGCCGTAAAAATCCTAAATGGATTTCTGTTAAATCAGCTAGCCTTGGAAACATTCTTTCTACAGCTGCACCTAGTTGAAAATATTTCTGCAAACCCTCTACAAACACCTGAAAAAAAATTAAATATTTGTATAGGTCAAAAAATGTAATTAAAACTTCTCAGTTTGCTAATATTTGTTAATTGTTTCTACTTACTTTTTGCATAACCCTCAATGTTAAGCAATGATGTTTTTCCGTCAAAATGAATTCATATAAATGTTCTTGGCGCTTAATTTCTTTCTCCTTTAACTTTTTAATGATCTGAAATAATTAAAATAATTTAAGCTTACAAAACGGTAGTTTTGTTAATAATTTAATAGCAAACATGAATATAATAGATTTAAAAAAACATCGACAAACATTCCGATAAGTATTTCAACAACTGGTACGACTTTTGCAGTTCACTGACTGAATGGATATTAATGTGATATTGGCATAATTTTGTATGGCATATTCGGTACCATTATTAATTATTACCATAAATTACAAAACTAGATATATTTACTAAAAGTGCACAGAAATTAGTTTGTAAGATAAAGAGCCTTTTGGTCATTTTTGGTCTGCCTATATTGGCCGTCTTCAGTGCCAAATGCATCTAACAGACCCAGCGAGGATAGGCAGACCTAAATTACAAATTGCATTACATTAATATAAACATTTATGTTTTTCTTTCAGAAATTTAATGCTAAACTAACAGAAATGATAAACAAGTTACAAAATATGGAAAAATTACAAATCAGTTATACAAATATTTAAACTAATATTTTATTTCAGTAGCAATAGTCCAAGTGGTTATTAACAACAAAGAAAAGTAAATAAACGCACTTCTTTGGTTGCTGTTGGAGTCCAAGAGTCGGGTTCTTCCTCTTGGAGTCCAAGGTAAGGATCGGTTTCCAAGTCATTCACAGTTATCGGCGCTAAAAAATTGGAACATTACAAATATACATACACAGTAGACTAAGCAATAAAATTATGTAATTTAACTTACGCTCATCCAGAAATTCATACTGTACCAATGGAACGTCTTCTGTATAGCTGCAAAATTTAGATAATTCAAATTAATACAGCTTTGATGTAAAATAGAATTTAAAAAAGTCTCTTATCTCGTAATTTTAATCTTCATCTCTTGAAGAAGGAGAAAGAAAGAGTGAGAGAAGGGCAAGAGAAATATTAGTAAATTCCTTGCTTTAGCATAAATTTGCCAAAAATATTTACCAATTCAATACACCTTACTCTCAGCCAATAAAAAATGCAATAAAGATGGTTCATAATGGATTTTATGGCACATGAATACTTTTGTGTTATGTACTGTACATATTGTATAATGTATGTTCTTTAAATCAAAACTTTATCAAAATACCAATCTAAGTTTTAAAGATTAGAATTTATTTCATTTGGATTGGATATTAATTAATCTATCTAGAGCATGATTATGACACATTACGTTACCTGGGTCTTATACATCAAAATAATTATTTTCATTAATTAATTGCCAATTTTGGCTGATATTTTTATTAGTGATTAAATGCACAAAGTCGTTTTCACTTTCATCTTGAGTTATATTGTACAAACATGATCAATTGAAAAACAATGATTTACCAGTAGTAAAAATTTTAGTTGTGCTATATGGGTCAAAATTAAACAACAACGAAAGTGTTTAATTCAATACAATAAAATTATTCAAAAATATAAACATTTTTATAAGGTTTACATTGTAGTTGTTTTATTGTTTGAATAATAAATACCGATTACTTCTGTATCAGGTGATCTAGGCACAGAATAACAAAAACCTTAAGGTATTATAAATAATTGTGGTGTACTATTTCTCATTGGCACGTATTGAGAACAACAAAGCCACTCAAGGAACACTTTGTCTTTATCATAAGGTAAGACAAAAAGCCGCTAACTCTGTTTATATTTTAAAAATAATTTCCAAAGTGTGACACATAATGCTTAGTTTAATTTATATAATACTAGTGTTATAAACTTGGCAATGCCCAGAGGGGTAATAAAAAGTGCTTTTTCTCTTTTGTTTTTGTAAAACGTGATGCTCATTATTTGCTGTGTGCCCAGTCTATACACCTGCCCGGCACTACTAAAAATGAAGTGTACATTAAATTTTGGCCCGGAAAATACACTGTATAAAATATATCTCGCTCTTAACCAGTTTCATTTATAGAAATCCTGAAGGTTTTGAAAATGTGGACCAACTCCAAGTTGCTATACAAATATACATGAAACCATATCTCAATAATAATAATATATATGTACACGTCAGCGTTGTGTGCTCGTCACAGATTATGTGGTCTTAGGCTCGCTTCCCACTGCAGACCCTGGAATCTCTAACCCCACATAACATCTTTTGTAACAATAATTTTACTTAAATCTACTTTGAAAACAATTTTTTTTGTTTATTACCTCCTACCCTGTCATAAAAAACAAATAAGGAAGAGGGGTCTAACTACTTGTTTCATATTTTACTAAATTAAAAAGCCATGGGCTATGCTAGGATTCGAACCCAGAACCACTAGCATGGCAAATATAGTCAGAAGTCCTAACAATCACTCAGCCACCGCAGTCCGTTAAAAAACAAAATACACTAACCTAAAAATAAGTCCTATATATTTTTTAATTAATAATGAAAAATCAGCATATAAGATAAAGTTTAATGAATAAAAAGTGATATTTAATGGTCGAATATTTTATAAACTGTTATTGGCATGTTGTATAGGGTTTTAAAAGATTAATAACCAAGTAATTAATTATTTAGTAATTACGATTAATTTTTTAGCTATAATATTATAAAAATTTATAATGCTGCATCGAATTGGGTAATTACATGCCACGTATCTACATTAAAGTACTTAAATAATTATGATTAAGAGCAACTTATCTCTTTAGGAATAGTAAAATAAAACATGATCTTGTTATTAAGCAAGTTTAAATTGATGAATATTAAATTCATATATTTGTTTTTAGAATTTCACTAGAATAGGTAAAACAATGTATGCCAGCAAGTCAATTCAGTCAATTTTAAAAACAATCACAATAACTCATGTGTATGGAATATACATTTGTTCCAAATTACAAGACAGAATTTTCATAAAAGCCCTGTTACTGCCATTTTCTAAGGCTTGATGTACTTCAGTCCACTAAATTCCAATTTACATAATGTCAAGAAATACATTTGAAAAACAACTGAATGGGCCATTTCTACAGAAAAAGTGTTTATGTTCATTTTGAGTCTTTAATGCATTTTTCAGTATTTAAGTGTTGTGAGTGCAAACTAAAAAAACGGCAAGACAAAAAATTGATAGTAGCTAAAAATAGTAAATCAATTTAAATGGCATTAAATTATTGCAATGATTACAAACTACACTATCTATAGCATATCGCAATTTGCTATTGCCAAAGTGCAACCATTTACAACATAAAGGAATTTAGCAAGGGTTTACCCCCATTTTGAGTACATTGCTGAATATGTGAGGTACATAAATATTTTAAGTATCAGACATTTTTCACAATAAAAAAAAGCATGAAAAAAATTCCATTCAGATTATTTCAAAACAACAGATTAACTCTAAAACCATTACAGATATAAAGAAATAGCATGAAAAACATTTTACATCTTTTTATCAATGGTAATTTGCGCCTAACCTCACATATGTTATGAAACACCCTTGTTTTGAACTACACTAAAATAATATACATTTACTTTACCTTACTGCATCGTGCTGTGTGGGATGATAATGATGGTCATCATCATTGTTCATTTGACTGCAAAAAAAAATATTTTGTACATGCATGAACACAAAAATTGTCACTTTTATATATGAATCATCATGCATTGCAAAACGCTTAAATAATAATAACAATAATAATAATAATATAAACAATAATTGTGAATAGAATAGTGTCATTTACAATTAAGAATATTTTAGCTGAAAAAAGTTCACCACAATTTAACAGAGTATTTAACAGAACAACCATTTAACCAAAAATAAATAAATAAAATAAAAAAATTGGTTAACTTAATTCCATAACCATTATTTATGCTCCAGTTAATCTTTATACTAGATAAATAACCAAATCAAAGTTAACAAAAACTTTAAATTACATATTATATAATTGATAAAGTTGTTGAAAGAAGACAAATATTAAAGTATAGTTTAATGAACTCATTTATAAATTAAAATGGCACATCTTATCATTAAGATTAGTATGTCTTAAGGAGAAGAAAAGAAGTTATATTTGGAAGTTAATTAACAAGGGGTAGGCAAGAAAAGACATGCATTTAAAAAGTTTTATAGATTTTAATAAATCATTGGCCACCCTAAATTATAAACTATAAATAAGCAATAAAGTCTTTAAAATAATTGCACACGCCAAAAAACAAGAATAATGTACACTAAAAGAAAAAGTAGTTTTTAAACAGTCAAAAATCTTTCGTCAGACTTTATGTTGAACTTTATAGTCCTTTTTTTTAATACTCACGCTTCATTAACTTCTTACAATACAATTTGATACCAGAATTTGTACAGTAAACTAATATGAAAGATCAACTAATCATATTTCTCAGAGAATTTTAATGGGCATAAAATAAATGGATATTTTGTAGGTTTCAATTTATAAGTTGCAAAGTTCATCAATCTTGAAAGTGAGAGAAAAATTGCTCTTTAAATGGTTAAACCATTGCTAAAAGACAACTGAGAATTAAAGTGGTATGTAATGGCAAATGTTTGCAACCAATGTTTTTTTTAAATTTACTTACATATTCGTATAAGTTATGTTAAGCATCTTATTATAAAAAGTATCTTAAAAAAATGTATAAATTGTAGGAAAGAAGGTGTTGGATTAGGAAGGATTTGGGGTGTTATAGATGCCTTGATCAACTTCTAGTGGTTTAGACAAATGGGATCTGAAGGATTGGCACAGAGTAAGGAACCTGTGCCAGGGTTCGAAGGATTTTGGGCTGGGCTAACCATTATTTGTAGGTTGTATTATTCGTATTTTGAATAATTTACATTGTTTAGTTTTATTCTTTAGGCCGGTGCCACACTAGACGGAATGCGATGGAAGTTTGGATATTCAGTTCATAACGTCACTCAGTTGATCGGGTATGGTAAATAAAACCACTTTTAATTTGGTATATTTGCAAGGCAATGGAGAAGCAGAAGAGAAACACAGAACATTGGATACGCCCATTGACTATGAAAAGGGTAGCACTTGGTCAATTCTGTCTGTGTGGGGAACTTTGATGCTATCCTGTAAAATTCTTCCAACACTACGGGTTGACTATAACTTAATTTAACGAGCATTTTAAAATTCCGCAGACAGGCCTGTTCTGAACTTCCACAATAAATTGGTCCACATCCATCCTAGATCAGCTTCCTTCCTGTCCGACTGCGTGCCTCTTCTGGTCTACTCTTGTTTGTTGCCAGTGTGGCGCACCCCCTTTACATTGCATTGTTTTGATCAGTTTAGATGGAACGTAGTGGACATTCTGTTGATGGACGATGGTGCACTAACGGAGTTCAACAGAGACTGAAATTTCCGTAGCGGAATTTCCATTCGGTCTTTCGTTGGCTGTGTGTTTTGAATGTAAGCTTGCAGTAGAATGTATTGTAATGTGCAGCAGAAATTTTTGTCGCAGAAACTGTCATCATATCCGTCTAGTGTAGCACCAGCCTTAGAGCCAAGAGGTTCCAATTTAGTTTTTCGTGGATCACATTGATAGCTGGGATTTATTTGTTTAAAAAAAATATATTTTCTGAGAAATCACTTAATGCCATTCATCTTTCATAAAAGCATTTCTTAGCATGGTAAACTGTTAAACATTTCAAATAAACAAAATTTGTCAACGAAAATATTTACTTACTTCAAAATTGACTAACTGTATGAAAAGAATATCAAACGGTAGGTCAATAATAATAAATGTTTAAACTAAGACAATAACCACTTCGATAAGATCGTGATAATTGTATTAATTTTTCAACTGTCTTAAGCAAGCTTTATGAAAATAGAAGAAAGTAATATATTACAATAAAATAAAGCAAGTGCAGATAATGATAAAATACATAATGCCAAAAGAAAGAAAGAAAGAAAGAAAGAGAGAGAGAGAGAGAGAGAGAGAGAGAGAGAGAGAGAGAGAGAGAGAGATGGAAAGATAGATAGAAGTGAGATAGATAGATAAGAGAGTGAGTGAGTGAGAGAGAGAGAGAAAAGAAAAGAGAAAGTGGGATGAGAGAGAGAGAGAAATTGAAAGATAGATAGAAGTGAGATAGATAGATAAGAGAGTGAGTGAGTGCGAGTGAGAGAGAAAAAAGAAGAGAAAGTGGCAGATAATGATAAAATGCATAACGCCAAAAGAAAGAAAGAAAGGAGGGAGGGAGAGAGAGAGAGAGAGAGGGGGAGAGAGTTAAATTGATAGATAAATAGAAGTGAGATAGATAGATGAGAGAGTGAGTGAGAGCGAGACAGAGACAGATAGTGAGAGTGAGGAGAGAGAAAAAAGAAGAGAGAAGCTTACTATACAATTTTAATCATCAGGCAAGCATGAACAATGACTGAAGGACAGCTCTGTAAATATGCAAACAAATGCAGTCTGGCTATGTTGAGAAAATTATAAAAATAGAAAATTGTCAGGAGTTAAATTGAGATATTTAAAAGGGAGGAAGTGTGCTTAGGACTTACTGAACTCCCAATTTTGTAGCTACCCTTCTCCAAGGTGAGTAACACAAGGTTGTCCTCCTAGTGAGTGCGTGATGTCAGAGCAACATATTAACAAGGGACATATGAAGCCAAGCACTGCATTCACATAAAAGCAGCCCTAAATCTATTGTTGGCACTAAAGTGCACAGCCCTCACAAATTTTGCACAAAACAACATTCTTAACTTCATTTAAGCTGCGTTAAATAATAAAAAGCTAATTTTTAAAAATTTGACGTTTATTGTACTATATCTGATTTACTTGCATAAATATAATATAATGCTTTAATGTGAAACTGCATAGCTTCAAAAAAGATATAACAATTAACAAATACAAAGTTCTTCATAGTAAATAAGACGACCCAAATTGTACTTAAAAAAAAAATTCCCAGCATGGCTGTTTTAAAAATCTAACCTACCACATTACAATGAAAGTCTAGCAAATTAATAAGAAAGAAAGCAAGTAAATAATTTGTAATTATTTTTACTTAAAAATTTAATTATTGAATTCATCTTGCTTAGTAGTGCAAAAATAAATGACAAACGTTAAAATATCTAACATCAACACACACACACACACACACACACACACACACACCCACACACACATTATTTACAGATTTAAAAATTAATGCAATTAAAACAAAACAAATTGTGTACATTCAGTGAGATACTTAGAAATAAACAATACATAAAATACACACAAATAAGAAAAATCTTTTTAAAAAAATGTTTCATTTGTTTTTGTCTATAATAAAATTTAAAAAGGACTAAAGGTATAATATAAAATGTATACATGAATTTTAAAATTGTTTCCATGTCTCTTTTTGTTTGAGCATGTCCCAAATTTTTGTTTTTAAATTGTTGTTTGCCATTATAAACAAAGCAAAGAACAATAAATCTATTAAGTTCAAAAACCCTGGGGTTGATTATTTTATTACCTATTGTTTTTGCCCATCTAGCTAAACAAAGGAATGATCAGGCTGAACCAAATTTTTCAGGCTTACAGAAAGTTTGTTAAAATATGAAAAATATAGCACTTTTTTATTTATTTTACTTCCTCTTATTTCAAATGGTCTATCTGATGTTAAACTCTTTAGCCATTTTTGGCATAATTTATAGCTATTTCAATCAGATATTCTAAGAATGATGACTCAAAAATTAGAAAAATTTCAGGGTTCAAAAAATCAATAAATTAAAATTTAAACAAAAATTTATATTTAGGGTTTTTTTTTTTTTTTTGAGGAAAATGAAATTTTGTATTAGTTTCACAAAACGAAATAATACTAAAATGTGTAACCTAGCTTAGTTGAAAAATGTTTGCATTATAGACATTTTTTGGTTACTGATAACTCTGAAAGTGATTACCATATGTATTCCAATGTACATAAAAAATGCTGTAAAATGATGTATTCACATAGTTGAATTTGAGCAGGTAGAAAAGTGAATTTTTTTTTAAAACTGAAAATATTGGCGAAAGTAGGGCCTATTCGCACGAAATGGTAGTCTATATAAAATATAGACAAGGTTACTATCATACAAAAAAAAAAAATATTCGTCCTTTCTCAGTTATGTAGTATATTATTATATACTCTGAGGTATGTCACATTTTTAATTTTATCATGGTCTGTTTTTAAGACGAATGCACTTATTATTTTTTCATGTCATCGATTTCCCATTATCAAGGAGTACACATGGGTTGGGTAAAGTTCGATTGGGAATGGTTAGGGCTATGGTCAACATACATAAGGTAAAGTAGGGTAGTGTTAGGTTTAGATTAGGCTAAGTATGTTGATAATGGTGAGGCTTTTTGTGTGTGTGTGTGTGTTTTGTCTGTACCATTTTTTCTGATTTAAAATGGTATGGGGTCAAGGAATTATTCTGTTTTTTGTTTGTGTTGTCTCTCCACTGTGTAAGGGTTTCCGGAAGAAAACCAAGTTTTTCTGGTGACTTTATTCAAAAGTCATACAATTTTAAATTAATTTTGAAATTTAAACAGTTTTAAAAATTAATGTAAAAAAATTTTAATGTTAATCTAGGCCAAAAGATGACTTATAGTAATGTCGAAACCACCAGAAAAACACTGGTTTTCTTCCAGAAACCCTTACACCGTGGAGAGACAACATAAACAAAAAACAGAATAATTCCTTGACTCCATACCATTTTAAATCAGAAAAAATGGTAAGGTTAGGTACAGTTTGGATTAGGTAGAGTTAGGGTATAATTTGGATGAGGTTAGGATAAGGTTGGGGGAAATTTTAGAATAGGTTAGGTTAGGAACAATTTAGAATGGGGTAGGATACAATTAGGTTAGGTTAGATGATAATTTATATCAAGTTCGGTTAGAATTAATGGATAATGTAGGTTAAGTTAATGTAGGGTCAGCGTACAATTTAGATTAGGTTTGGATTAGAATAGGTTAGAGTCTAAGGACAAGTTCGGTTAAGGAAGTGATTTAGAATGCTGAATTAGGTGTGGTTAGTGTTAGGGATAGGTTTGGTTACATGGCCATGATTCAATGTTTTTCCGTGAAACAGAAAAAATCTTTAAACCTTTTATTTTTGTGGTCTAAGGTTAATTTTTAGTTCATGTTCATACAAGGAAAAACATTAGTTTAACTTGTTAGATAAATGTGATACCACAGAATACAACAAACAACATATATAAACTTTTTTGTGTGCAAATGAATGTTGTAAATAAACAGAAGATTGGGGTAGGAATTGGCCTAATTCTATTCTATTCTCGTTTGAATAAAAAAAGTAAAAAATTATGTATTCAATTCCAATATATAATAAAATACGGTATGAAAACATTACTTTTGATAAAGTAATTTTAAATCAAAATCGTAAGGCAGAAAATAAATAAATACTAAATTAAAATATCTAAAATGAATCACTGTCAAATTGTCTCAATTTCATGGTTTATAATGAAAGTTTGAAAGATTTTATTATGATTATATTTTATTGTGATATTATTATGAGGTATTAGATAAAATGGCCACAATACAAAATCTATGTAAAATTAGAAAATATTTGGTAGTATGATTGTTAATCCCAAATCCTACCTGTAATGTTTTGTCATATGTTAACTTAGAAATAACATTATTTTCAAACAGTCCCAATCATTTAAAAGTTATAATTCAATCAAACCGTAAAAGTTCATTTAAACCAAAAAAAAAAGATTAATTATATTCTTGTTAATTCGGTTTCATTGCAATACATACAGGATGTTTACAACATAGTGATATGCAGTCTAATATGTTAAATGTTCAAACTGAAAAGTGAAGTGTACCAAATGATTTAAATTACAAATATAATACTCTATTAATTATACATTGCTTTTTGTAAATGAAAAATTTGTGTCACAGGAGAAAAATCAAACCCACGACTTTTGACTAACTAAATATGCCCAAGTGACAAAATTATCCCTTCAATTTCCCATTTTATTCCAATTGTAAGCAAATTGCGGCTTCATACAGAAGCACATTTATTAATAATTGTACTACAGAAATGGGACTATGAATGATCCATAGGTTCGTGAGTGATCGAAGTCACAGTAGCAGCTCAAATGGTTGGAGCAGAGGCATTTGAGCTGAAGGTCGAAGGTTGAAACCTGCTGTGACACAAATTTTTCATTTTAAACAAATCATGTATAATTAATTGAGTATATGTATAATTAAGATTAACAAGGTAAAAATAATAAGCTATATAATTATTAAACCATGCATATCATGTCAATAATAAAACATGCTTTGCGTTAAAAAAAAGGTCATAAATAAATTTAGCTTTCACTAAATTAACTTTAAAAAAAATGATAAGATATTTTAAATATTTATATTTTTAAAAAATTGTTTGAAAAAATCCTTTTTTAAGTATTGTATGACATGTACACGTACTGAATAAATCAAATAACTTATAGATGTGCAGGTATAAAATATTTTGTTTTACGGAGAACAGTGTATTTCAGACTGTATGAAATCATCTTGAGTTGTACACTTATGATTTCGTTGAATCTAAGGTCTCTAAAAACTTAGAATATTTAAATATGTTAACGTTGATAACGGTTAATTATAGTTCCAATAATTAAAGTCAAAGTATTTAAATTTTTCACTACTGAGTCCCTCTGTGGTCCAGTAAAGCACGCACAATTAGTATTTTTTAAAGAGAATACATAAAAGCAGTACTTAGCAATTTGTATTTGTATCTTGGATGTCAAATAAAATTAAACATCTTTACACTAAATTGGCATACCAAACATTAATTTATGTGTGAGAGAACTGTTGGTTAAGTTTGATTCAGCAAGAAACACTGGATGCAAAATCAATATATGTGTATGTACATAAAAAACAATTACCAAAAAAGAAAGTACTAATTAAAAGTATCAATGTAAATATGATGTTCTCTTGACGATTTGGATATATTAATTTTTTTCAACTCTCATTGTTCTATGACAAAATTAACAAATAAAAAATGAAAAAAGAGAACAAATGTCCAGTTTATCCAAAATAGATGCTTGTTACTCTTTCTTGGAGGGGTAAATGAAAAGATACACATCTACAATAGCTTGTTTACTCCACCACCAGATTGTTTAAAGATGTTATACGAGGCTACGATTAAGACAAAGCAGAAGAGGGTTAATTCATGTTAAAACAATTTTAAGGTCTTGTTCCAAAAAGCGAGGACACAAACGCAATTTTGACGTTGCAAATAAATCTGCATGAGATATAGAAATTTGAGCACAAATATTTGAGGTGGGTAAAGTTTTTTCAATTCAACTGTACTGACCTGCTGGGGGATCCAGACTGATTGCTACTCGATCGTTTTCCGCTTGATTTTCCCAAAGAAGCTGTTGTTTTAGCCATGAGCTGAAATTCCACACTATATTTTAGAACAACTTTCTAATTATAAAACAAAAAGCCCCACAGCCTGTGTACAAAATCTGTACAATTAAATATGTAAATGTTTTCATTTTTAAATAGAAAACTCAAACTTAACCCTTAAATGTAAATAATAATTGAATAGAGACAAAATAGTGATAAAAATATATCTGTATATGTTATAAGACAAGGTGTCATTTTTCACCTTACTTACCTTACTCCCTTTTCCTTTACAATCAGCAAGACTATCTTTACATGAATTTTGATGTACAGTAATGGTACAACCTAAAATTTACAATATAAGTAAATTGGAAAGGTATTAAAGCATGTTCTTATAATTCTAAAATCTTACTTTCACAATATACAGATGGCTTATTGGTCAGGATTTTTGAACAGAAATCACACATTTGAGAGTTCCCATATGATACTGATACCCACTGGTGTGTAGTCTTTTTTACTTTGTCCTTTAATAAAAATAAACAATATGGAAAGAGGAATTTTCCTTAATTATAATAATAATTATTATTATTATAAAATGTACCTTCTTTTTGCGAAAAAAAAGACTTCCACGTTTCCTTCTTTTTTCAGAATGGTCATCATAAGCAGCACTGCAAAAGAAAACAAAAAATCCTTCAAAAGATTAAAAATAAACTTAAGTTTATTTATAGTAAAAGATTCAATGAGTTTTCTGCAACTTTTTTATTTAAGCAAGTAATAAAACCCCTAATACTTGAAATTTTCTTCTATTTTCATAACCAAAAAGTATAAATAACAAGAAAAAAACAGATTTTAATATATCAGAATCCATAAACCAAAAATAGATATAAACAATAGGTCGAAAAAAGATAACATGTAATTAAAATCTCAATTGGTACAACGGTATAACCATTTTATCTGAATTTACATTCAACAGCTTTTTAGGCTGTTATAATGATGAAAATGAGCGTAAACCCTCCACTGTTCCGTGTTTTCCAAATGTCCAAAGTGAACTTAAATTAATGAATTCTAAATGGTTATGCATAGTCCTTGAGTGGTGTTGACCGAGAGGCTCTTGCATGTCAAGGCCAAAGCCTCTGCAGATGCCCATTATGTAAAGAAAGGTCGCTCGATGCGTCCCTCATAATGGAAGTCATGCCTTGGAACCTTATAGAGTGTGCAGGCATGCCACCTTAATTTATGAATGGGTTTAGTTTAGGGCACAGTAGTGAGTTTCTGGGCCCCCTGTACTGCTTTTTGGAAGATGTGGGATATTTGTACTGAATACAGATATGTTTTATGTCTTTTGTTTGAGTGCATGTATTTATTAATGTGATTAAGTTGATGGTGAAATATAGAGTACTATTGTCCCTTCCAGCAGTGTGTATGTTTAAGGTCAATGCTGGAATATTTATAATAGTACCCCATCTACCCAAATTTATACACGTTGTTAATATTGTGTGTAGGTATATAGAATATTGAGTACACCTCTGACTAGTCAGAATGAGTGCAATGAAAAGTGTGAGTGTATTTATTTGTGTGACTGTATTATTGATAGTAGTTTTAGCCTTGATAGTAGTAGTGGTTTAACTTTGATTATATTTTGCATGCGTTGGTAGCTGAAATGACCTAGCTATCGAGAGCCCCAATTGGTGCCTAACTCCTTTGGTTAGGAAGCAATGATCTCCTGGGCATCTGGCAACCCTGGTAAGGTAGGAGATTTCCCCTGAGGGTCAGCACATAAGGTAGTGACAACCCTTCGGGATGAAAGTCCATAGTCCTCAGAAGTATTTTACAAAATATTAAGTAGAAAAGATTTAAGTTTATTTCTTCTAGAAGATAAATAGTATGAGGCCATTTCTTTTTTCCATTGTTTCAAGAACTGCTTACAGATTTTTGTTTTGTCCTTGAATAATGCATAAGAGTTTCATTTAAAACCATAAAATTTTAAAATGACTATTGTCCAAGAGTTCTAGTTTAAATAGACCTGCATTTAGTTATTAGGTATCCTTCTTATTACTATATTTCAAGAGTACATACATATACGTTTATCACAATATTGCAAGAATGAAAATCGTAAAATAAAATAAAACTAAATTTACCCTTGAACGTATCCTACATTCAATACCTTTCCTTCAAGAATATCTCTAATTGTGTGTTACAAACAAAACTAAATATACAGATTAAGAGCTAAAAAAAAATCTGAAATACAAAAACATTTGTATATAAAGAAATTAATGAATTATGCATGCAGCATTCAATAATTCAGCAAATATTTACAGAATTTCTGCATTAATTGAATACATTTTACATAAAAGAAAAGAAATGGTGATATTTAGTTGGGTTATTCCTTATAATAATAATAATAGTAATAGTAATAATAAATAAAATAACTAGAAAAACAAGCTGTGCACATTACTCACTGTGTAAAATAATCTGAGACTGCTAAATCCTTTTCTGAGTCGAGAATAGCTGCCAAGTCTTCTTCATCACTCTCGGTACCAAACCCTCGCAGTTGACACCCACTGTATGCATACAATATCAGCTAACACACAAAGCCATGCCCTACAAAGTGCTTCATGCGCAACAAAACTACTGAGTCTTTGTTGAATTGTTTTAATTGATAGGTGATTTGTACGGAATAACCCAGAAAATTATAATTTATAACAGTGCATCATAAAAGTTAAGTGCTAAAAATGAAAAATTGTTTTTATAAAAAAAAAAAAAAAAGTTGGCGCGGCTTACAATCTATGTTTTCACTATACTATTATTAATCTTGTTTATTAACTGAAACATTTATAAAAAGTAAGGTTAGGTTGTTGCACATGATTAAACTGGAAAAGCACTTCACACATAAAATATGTATTAGGGCACTTAAAACATTATTACTCAACATTGTAAATGCTTTATCTAAAAGCAAGTACAAATGACACTATAATATTTATTCTAATTTACTTGATAAAACATTTTGTGAATAATTGCATATGATTAAAATTATACTTATTTTAAAAACTTTGGATGTAATTCTAATTCTAATAACTATATTCGGACTTCTGTATTAGACTAAACTGGTTAATTAATAGGTTCAGTATTTTTTATTATTAATGAAGCTACTAAAAGTCTTACTTGTGACAGAAAAACCATTTGCCTACCTTAATTAAATAGTAATAGTTGATACCTAAAATATAGACACTATAGCAAGCAACATAAAACAATTTGCAAAAATGACTATATTAATGGGTATATTATAGGTAATTATGGTATTATATGGGTACATCCATATAATAAAATATTTTTAATTTTGAGTCTAGAGAGATCAAATTTCAAACTAAAATATTACTCCTTTCAATTACACCTAGCAAACCAACAAAATACATAATATGAATCTTTTGCCAATTAAAACTATAGATAAATTAATTATTTTACCAATTCCACCTATATTATTGTTACTACACCTACAATACTAGGTTGAAAACTTGTAGACATGAATCCAAAATTCATTCTTGCCAATGAGCTGTAGGATCTGAGAAAAAATTTGTGAATTTTTGTGAAAAATTGAGCATGTATTTCAAAGTTATTATATGTATATAAAATAACTATGAAATACTTACAAATAAAAATAAAATGCATACAAAGGCAAAAACCATATTTAAATTAGTTTTTAAAAAAGTCTCGATTCCTAGAGGCCATTAGCAAGAAAACTTGGAAACATGTCTAATATTTTTCGACTAAGTATTATCAAAATTTCATTAAAATTGAGGATTGAAAGCCCTAGCCTCCCCTTGTTAGAGAAGAGAGTAATATCATCAAAAAAAACTGGCAAGCAGTTGTAAACATCTTCACATATTGTAAGAATTCTTTCTGTTGTCTGCAGGCTAACAGACACACTGATGATAGCATCTGACAGACCAATCCAGAAAACAGGAAGACGGAAATGATCAGTTATGACCTCATTCTCTCATATGTATATATTTTTTTTTTTACAATTTCTTGTATTTAATCATATATATCATCTACTTGTTAGAGATAGTCTTATTTTCTGGTAGCTTGTAATGAGAGATTTATAATGAAAACTCAAGAATACTTTAACATGCACTATCTATGAAAAATGCCAGGCATGCAAAACATTTTCCAGTAATATGAAAATAGAACTTCTAATGTTAAAGCCAATTTAAAAAAAATATATATATATGAAGTTCTTTTAAGCTCAAATAAATAAAACTACAGCGTTCTCAAAAACTTTTTTTAAAAAATTTTAAAAAACTATAAGATTGCAATAACTTTTGTCACTCTAAAAGTACTACCTTAACATATATATAGAGGAAGTAAGAGATATTTATAGAGACAAATGAATCCAGTCTAAGAATAATGATTTTCTAAACACAGGAATTCATTTGTCTTCATTATTTTGTGTAACATAATTATTTCAAGTATTTCTCATTCTAATTGTTCCATAATTATAATGACGTTTCTATAAGTATTATGGTATAGTATACAACTGGTTCAGTTGACAATTGTTTTGAAAGGTAATATTTACAAAGGCTAATTTGGTATTCATCAGGAAACTCATTTTTTGGAAACACTCATTATTTTGTCAAGTGACAATGATTTGTGCAGGAGCCTTGGTATAGAATAATCCCATTAACGCAATGAAAATGAAAATTAGACAAACAAAACACTTAGCTTTTTATCGGAATTATTTACAGCAAAGCGCAATGTATTTTGTTTTTGTTTGCTTCCATTTTAAATATAAATTATAAATACTACCCAATGTTTTATTAATTCAAATAATATTATTTTGAGTGAAAGAATTACTAATTGCCATGATTTATTTTTTAAATCAATGCAGCAGTGTACTACATAAAGTAGGGAGAAAAGAAAGTCAAGTAAGATCATTGCATATTGTTGCAAAGCTGACAGTGAAAGAATCTGAATAAGACAGGCAAGAAAATAAGAGTGGTAATATAAGATGGCTCACACTGGTAATGTTGATGTTGAAGATTCTACAATCATGGTAGGTTCTGTACTTGCAAGCTCTCGGACAGCTATTATGGATGGTGTTGAAACTGATTTCTGGAGTGGAGAATTCAACCGAGCATTCAATAATCTTGTTTCAGCTTCTCGTTTTGACACTACCTTTTTAAAATCTCCCTGAAAAGTTTTTATATTTCAGACTGATACCAAAAATAAAATCAACAAACCATCGATTAAAACAACTGTTTTTCCACCTGTAATTCAGCTTCATTCAGAGAATGGGTAGATGAATTAGCATTAGTGCGAGCTTGTCTAACACGTGATTTTGCTTCATCTGTTCCGAGAAGATTTGCTGTGCTTTCACAAAATGGATCATCCATATCCGATTCCATACTGCTCAGGCTTATACTGCATAAATCATTCCCACTTTAAAGAATATATTGCGATATTTAAACAAATAAATGACACCGTAATATAATCCTACAAACATTTCTTACCTTCTTTGTCGAGAATTTTTACAGGGTTCCTTGCCATGCGACAGATCTTCAATTGCCGCCCAACTTTTTCTTCGAGAAATTTCAGTTTCATTCTCACATGCTGCTTTACGTCTGTACTCCCACTCACCTGAACCACCTTAAAAATATTTAACTTACTCTATCTATCACTACCATCACAATATTACTTTTTAAAAGGGGATACAATAAAAAAATAACTATTAAACCATCTGTGTTGATGTACACACAAAATTTATTAAATAATAACACCTCATTGGAGTTGTGCAATCCGGGGAGGATTCATTAAGCCATGTTCACTGACTGCTGTGGACTCTAAAAGACAGATACTCAGTGGATCCTCTTGTAAAAATGGTAGTAGTTGGTTGGAGGGCAATAAATGTGAGAATGAGGCGACGAAAGCCATGAAAGGCCCACCCTCCAAGACCTATCGTGATCTGACCTACTCACACTAAACGAGCAATAAAGAATGTGCTAAAGAAAATTTCACAGTGCCAGTGGACAGGGACTCAACAAAGGAGCTCTTGCGTGTCTTTAAATATTGAAACGAAAATGAATAAAACCAACATAACCCAAAGAAGTACGGGCCATGCACAGTTGAACACAGGTATATCTTTGGGCCAAAGTGAAAGAAAAGATTGCTCAATGTGTCCCACTTAATTGTAGGGTGTCATGCCTTGGCTCCATATAGAGAATATGTAGCAATGGTGGCATTGTGTTCGAGTATGGCAGAAAATCTTTGGGGTTCCTCAAATTTTGGATGGGACAGGTATATTCCAGGTCACCAACAGGTCTCCATTTTTTAAAATGATAGTTCATATAGCATATAGTAAGTAGTACTTACTGTGAGTAGGAACCACTTTTTTAAAAAAAGGATTGAACACCATACTCACTCTGTCTTCATAATTCTCTTTCTCCCTCTCTCTCTCTGTCTAATATAAATATATTTAAATTACAGTTTGGTCACAGGTGTGTGTAGTGCAAGTCTAATGGTAGAATATCTAGTCCCCACCAACCCTCAAACTAGTAAGTGCTGTTGTCAATAGACCCTGGAGGTTAGACCCCAAACCACCTAAACAGCAGAGTGGGTGATTCTCATGGCCAGACCATAGGTTCGATTATATATGTATGTGTAGAGTTGAGTTTATATAAGGCTATCAACCATAATTTGTTCAATATCTTGGTTCTTTTACTTTTTATTTATAACTTTTTTAATAAGTTCATATCAATCCCCAATATTCCAGTCCATATATTCCAATCTGTTGTTTTATACGTCACTATCAGGAAATGTACGTTCTTCTGCATAATAATATAAGAGTGTTGTGTTCCCTTATGTATCTATTTAGCTATGTGTATAATATAAACGTTACGAATAATTATTCTGAATTGATTACTTGTACAATCAATTATTCCTGTCAATATGATAGGGTCATCTACAAGGGAATGGGTTACCTAAATTTATATTGCTTAATAAATAGATACATAATACACACACACACGCGCGCGCGCGCGCACATATTAAATTAACATAAGACAATATCAACAAAAAATACGGAATGACTTACGTTTGTGATAAATGGAACGGGAAAGTGCAGGTGTGGCTAACGTGAGCGTCTGAGATGGCGTGGAGTTGACACTCGACAAAAGATCCGGGTCAGATCCAGCATCGTTCAACGACGGGCATGAAGCACTGAGGCGACTCGCTTCCTGTAAAACGTTAATTTATTCGATCATTTTGTAACATAAATATAACTAACATGCAACTCACTTGATTAGTTGTTGGTTGAACTGAGAGATCTCGCATTTGTTGAACACTTTCATGGATGTATTGCAATTGTTGCAAGTTGTCCTCTATTTAACAAAATTTGAAATAAAAATGTATATATAAATAAATCAATCAGAATTGTTATTAACTTTTTTTACATTGTGTGGGGGGCACATAATCAACATTATTCTCCCACTTCACTCCATTAATTTAACTTTCCTGCCTGTTTTTTTTTTTTTTTTTTTTTTTTTTTTGTGTGTGTGTGTGTGTGTGTCGATAGCTTAGATTGCTGTTCTGTAAGTTTATTGAGTCGACCGTAACGTCTATTTAGGTCTTTGTCATTTCAGTTGTGTATTCCGTTTCTATGAGAGGAATAAGTCTAAGTGGAGCTCAAGGTAACGAATGCAGTCGGATTCGGGGATAGGAATATTGTTGTAGTGTATTGTGAGATTTGCTTTGTAGTGTAAATGTGACATGGTCACAACATTTGCTGCCATTTTTACGTTCTACCATTTATACCAATCTGTGCTATGCATGTGACATTTCTCGGTAGATCTTCCAAAGAAACTGTAGGATCGAAGTCAGAGGATAGTTCAGCTGTGTCATCAACAATGGAAGGAGAGTGTATGTGTAGTGGGAGCTTCTGCAGTTTAAAGGATTGGTTCAGCACATTGCTATTCCTGCATCCAGAGAGCAGTATTTTTGATATTTGTCAGACATAAAAGAACTGCTCAAAGAAGTAGAGGGAATATTTGAGTCATACTTTAATTTATACAGGAAACCTGCTGCCACTCGCGGTCCAACACTTGTACCACATCAAGAATGGCTCCCATACAATCCTTGCATTCAAATGATAAGGATTTGTGCTATATAAAACAAAGCACTAGCTGTATGATGGAATGGTGGGAGCAAAACCCAAACTGGGTTAGAGGTGTTTAATTTTTGCACTGTCCTTTTCAAATGCTATGAACATAATGGAAAATAAACCAACTAGTTATGTTTACCAAGTTTTAGGAAAGGTATGATATTTCAAAATTGGTAGTACAGAATATACAATTGTAGAGGTATGTGAGGAATATAAGAGGTTTTTGTGGGAGTGAGAGAACTGACATATTTTTTTTTATTTATAAAGGAAGTATATGACACATCTTTATTAGTTACAGAATCAAGAAAAAGTTTTACAATCACGTCTTTTTTAACATAAAATGTGTGAGACTAGTTGGATCAAATTTTTAAGTTGTATCACATAAGCTGCTGGTTACATAAAAATGTTAATAAACGAATTTAATTTATTTCAATGCAGTAAAGTCGTCATTACACGGCAGAAGTGGCCGAGATCGCAAAATTTACATTAAAAATTTAAATTTGTCAAAAATTTTAAACCGAACTGTGAAGAAAATTTTTAAAATGTGCTAATCATTGTGTAACGCCTACTGGTCTGTATTTGGTATGCGTAAAGGCGCTATTAAACTAGTAAAATGTGCAACTAAATTTTCGTTTTTTTTATATGTAAACAATATAGTGAAAAATTATGGTCTGCTAAAAGCAGCTATTTAAACATAAATTGGTTAGAAAGTAAACAAGATCTATCACTAGAATACATTAAAGCTAAAACAACTTAAAATATCCTGCTTACCTAAAATAGGATAGTGCTTTCCTGCTGGAGAGTGAGGTGTGACGCTGATGGTCGGGACAAGAGGAGAGGGGCCAATGAGTTCTTGTTTGTCACTCATTTCTTCACTACCTAGGTAATCTGTTATCAAATCTTCTTCACTGCATTCACTTTCCTCACACCAGTCATCTTTACAAAACAAAAAACATATACATTTATAATCGAAAATAATAGGCATAATCTATAAGAGTTTGAACTCTTTTTTTTTCGGCCCACGTGCCATCAGACAATGTAGAAAAAGCATATAGAAATATCAGAGTGAGTAATAAACCCGGTATCGAGTACGAGATTGTGACTCTCAACAGAAAAAAACCTTCACGTTATACCAGTTCTGAACATAATAAGCAAAATTCAATGTACATACAAGATCGGACAGCAATTTTAAGTATCTATATCAAGAAGTAAACAATTTTTTAAATTTTACTGAAAGAAAATAATGTGGAATTAATTTCCCACGTATGAATCTGGATAGGCAAAAAGATAAAGGTTGTCAAAAAAGTGACATTGGGAAAACTTCATATATAAAAAATAATACTATAATATAACTTGAAGTTTCTTATATACAACACGTAGTTTTGAAAAATGTATGTATTTCGAAGCAGCCCTGCCTCCCTCTTCAGCTATAGGATAATAGCTCTAAGTATTACATAATATATTTATCAAGCTATAAGGATTTGAATTTCAATTTAATCAAATTGTACTAACTCATTAGATGAACCATTTTGAAGGAATTGTCATGCTTAAAAAATAAATGGGTTATATCAAGTCCAAGAGGTGTTAGGCTAATTTTTGAAACCACTACCGACAGGGCTAGTAAACGTAAGCAAAATTCAATATATAGAAGACAGGATTTTTCAGAATATCAAGAAGCAAACGTTTTTCAAAAACATTACTTAAAAAGAATGATTCTCTATTTAAAAAACATTTCCACAAAAAAAAGTCTGGTTAGATAAGATTAGGATGATAATATACTTTCTTATGATTTACGTTATCGTATAGTATAGAACACTGTCGGTCATAAGGGATAAGGGTCATTAAAGAAAACCTAATATATAAAAAATTATCACAATATGTGCAAATTGTTATTATTATTATTGTTGTAAAAGAGATTCGGATAATAAATTGAACAAGGTGTAAGGATTTAAATTCAAATTGTCATACTTAGAACATTGATGGGCTATATCTATTTCATCAATGAACTAGGCAGGAAGGGTTTCTGGGAACGTGTTAGGTCAATTTTTGTAGCCTCCACCGTAGCTGGCTAGTTTTCAACTAAACATCTATGATTTTTTTAATACAAAAAGTTGTTATTTAATTTTGTGCTGGAGTTAAACGAATGAATAAGAAGACAGAATTACTTGTAATTTTTGAGTTAGAAATGGGCCAAGAAAAAACTTAGGAGGAAGAACGACTCGTAAAACAAATCTCTCTGTTTAACCAGTGGGGAAAAACTACTAACCCTTTTTACAAGTATATCCATGTCGGCTGGACGCTCACAAAGCCAATTCCTTTTAAATTCAACATCGTCGGTTGAGCCGCGGCTAAATTATCACAACATGAAATCAGTCGGCACGCAGCAAAGACTTAAAAGTCAGAGCTAAGTATAATGAAACTCGAAATGTATGTGTGTTTGTGTGTGTGTGTGTCGTGTATGTACGTGTTAATGAAAGGTGTATGAGTGCTTGTGTGGGTGGGTGTTGTGCGTGTGTGCAAGCCCTCCTGTTGCACTGCTCTCCTTTACCCTACCCTGCATATATACGATCGATCAACTTACGGCACTTGCGCTCTAACGACGTTATTTCTATATAATTTACCCGCCGCCCCCTCGGTGTCCTATTAAACATTCATTTTAAGAAAGAAAATTCATCTAATTTAAATTTTTTGAAACGTAATGTTTTAATTTGCATTTACCTCTATTTTCAAGTGTGATTTTGACATGTAACATATTGAATGGATAAAAAACCGGTTATTTTATTTAACCATTAACAAACAGCAATGCTTAGCTATGTTCAAGTATATTTCCTTTCTATTAATTTCAAAAAAGCAAGCAATTTAAAATCAAGTAGTTCTGCCACGCAAGACCTAAATAAAGTGGACTAAAAATATCCACCAATTGAAACAGAAGTCTGTTCAACTTTGATCGGAGATGTATAATCACGTTCGTGAACACAAGTGCTTAATAATTAATTTCATCCAAGATTCAGACTAAAGCTGAAATATACACACTATCTGAATATAGAAAATAGTTTGATGGAACCTTTGTATCATGGTCACACTGGAGACGAGTTCCTCGTATGGCTTCTTACCCTAGAATTATCATCCCTAAGAGAACTGGGTAAGGTAAAGAATTTTTGAATTGAAAACCAAATATAAATGAGATTTTGTTCATATTAATGTAACAGATACAAATATATCTTATAATACGAGAGCTAGTCCATTACATCAAAGGGCAGTTTATGGTCCAAACCTGATTTCTCTGATAGAAAAGGATTTCTTTTGTATAAAAGTGAAGTTGTATAAAAGAGAGCTATTTACTTTCATATGATACAATAGTTTTTGTTTCATTTGCGACTGTTATTATTATACGACGGGAAATTATCATCAATATAATAAGGAAAATATTCTCTTTGTATTGACTCTTGAAAGATTTCATCTATATCTTGACAAAAAATATCGTTAAAAGCTTTTTGAATCCTTATAAAAATATAATCCAAGCTTAAAGTAGATTTATTTAATAGCCTAACATCTCATTTAAAAAGAAGTGCTAATGGCTTTGGAAGAGCAATTGCATAAAGTATAGACACAGAAAACTACCGCGAATTGTTTCCAAGCCACTTCCCTTGATCGTTTGTTCAGTACACAATAGCTAATAGGTTAAAAAGCATATGCATTTTTATTAATACATTTCTTAAGTTGTACTTTAAAACGTATGATAAGTGGTTAGAAATAATACGGGCATGCACATAATGGCACACAGCTTACTCAAAAGGAAGTGAAGGAACTGGGTAGGCATATTTTGAAGAAGTTAAAACATGAGCTATCAAAATCACTAGGAAAGTAAAACCTGGGTCTTTCAAGCTGAAATACATGATTGTGTCGTAAGGTTACACTGCAAAAATGCGCATAAAGGTGACTCCTGACATGTGGGAATGGATGCTCTCCGTACAGCAATATTCGGTGCTCGCCATGCTCGGCTTTCTCGTCCGCTTCGAAGTGCAAAGAATTCGTGAAGTAACTTATATCAGCTATATACAACTGTCACAACTAGCAGATTTAAACTGTTAGCAAATTTGTCAGAATTTCCTCAATTGGAACGGATAACATGAAATGACCATAAAACTACTTAAATCTCGACCCGTGTCTAAAATGTCATCCTTCAGACATAACCCTTATTCAGTCAATAAAAATTGGGTTAAAGATACTGTACAAGCCCAATCGAAATACAATTCACAAGGCGATGCATTCAATACTACCGAAAACGTCAATAAGCACTCTTAGAGAATGTACTATGGCCCTAATGTCAACACGTATTCAAGCCAGTCCGAAGAAGACAAATTTTTATTATGTAAATCTGTTGCATAAAAGTGTGAAACCAGACGAAATTTTCTCAAATATTTCCCAATGTTATCATCAACTTATAAACGATATTAAAAAATTTCAAACAATACGCGAGATCAGAATAATACAAAATAAAATTAAATATGTCCAAACAAATATGAATTTACAATTGCTTCAATGGAATTATCGCTCTATAATTTAAAAGAAAGGATCTTCGGAGGAGATAATAGATAGAATAACAATTGATATCGTTATTTTATCCGAAACTTGATTGTCCCCAAGCCGTAACATAAAATTCTCTGGTTTTAATTTCATACGTCACGACAGAAATGATGGTTATGGAAGAATTGGGTTTCTCCTGCGAAATTCAACCCTATTTTTCAAAATCACTATAAATTGTAACATGTCAAATCTGTTGATTACAACAATTCAGATTCAAATAAAAAATTATCTATCTCCTATTCTTCCGGCCGATCTTGATTGATGTTGTTGGGAACCATAATGTGGTGTTTGCACGATGGTTCACCTATTCATACAATATCTTCGTCACTATCTAGAAAATCTTCTGTTGATCTAACTTTCCTATGCTTCGATATATCAAGAAAGAAATATAGACTTGGAGGATCCTGAGTTCGGATCATTTCCCTATTCTCATAGACATGATACACATGAATCAAGTTATTTTTTCAAGCTACAAATGGAACTTAAAAAAAGCTAATTGGATTAAATTCACTTAAAAACGTATGATTGAAGGGAAAACGTGATAGGAGAGGCGTCTTATGATACACTTGTTCAAATTTAGTAGCATATCCTTACAACACCACTTGGCTTGTCTGTTTTGTCTGCAGAATAAAATTATTATGACAAAAATGACGAATTACTGAATAATGAAGATTCCTTGCACCTTTAATCACTGAGGACAATCAAATACATATTCTAAAAGAAATCGAATGACTTCATGGCATACATTTATTAATTCAAATAATCCTCATTTATATTATTTATGATTATAAATAAGAATGCAAATTGCCAAAACGTTAAGAACAATAAAAAATGCATTTTTAAAGAGATAAAAGTCATCCATTGTGCTATATAAATAATTACCATGTCAGTACGACTTGAATTTTTCACCACTACCACGGTCAAGTTTTATCATTATTTCTATTTTGATAAGATATTATGCAATTCAAATGCAACGTGACAATAATAATTTTTATACTGGGAGAGATTATAGAGATATAAACATGTTCATTTTGAAGGGGAAATTTGTGATTGTATGTCCACAAATTCAATTGCACGGGATCGAAATCTCGACTGGGAATCAGGTAGTATAAATGACTTTAGATGTGTCCTTTCCTACAACGATATGGAAGCTGCTGGTCCTTTTTTTCTGTGATTCAGATTTGAGCCCACACTTTAAAGCAATCGACTGATTTCTGATGATCAAGACTAATACTATGTTCAAGGGAAACAAGGACTATAAGGATGACTGTATTTGCGAGAGTATTGTATTTTGTTGGAGTTTGATGTGAGCTTCATTGTCTGGGACATCCTGATCCACCTATTGTCGCTCTTTTTTGTTGTTTTATCTTGCTGCCAGCCGCGTAACCATGCACATATTTTCATCACACATCTCCGAAAATATTTAAAAATTATAAAAGAAAAAGATATTGGTTAGTCGCAAATGGTTAGCCATAATTACAACACTCAACTAGAGAAGTTTGATAATCATCTCTTTAGTAAAGTGTTCACCTGATGATAAACTCCAAACTTGAGCGCATTATTCTAAATTGTTTGTTTTTCCGGCCTTGAACAGTCTTAATTAACAGCAAAAGTCCAAATCAAGAAAGTCGGTACAATATTTCAAGGCCATAAGAAATTTTCCACTGTATTCATAACGGAAGCTGGCTGTCGACTTTGCAACAAGAAGAGCGGTTCAAACCCTGCTACATTGTAACTTTACTCAACACTGAGACATAAAAATCAAACAATATTTTAACACCTCAAACGATGTTAAAAATTCCACCTCAATTGCCAAAAGTTGACATTTTACAACCATGTTTACGTTCCTATTTGCCTATATGCTTTCCTTCAGATGTTTGCCTAAATCTAACAACTGTTACTACGTATAACTGTATTTTAATTACTAATTAATTTTACTTAACTTGTGCTGTTTTTTCTAGTATGAATCATTTATGCTTTGGCATTGTGTATTATATCGAATGAATGTCCGTCCACCCTTTGCTATAAGAAACGTACCCCCGAAAGAAATGAAAATACCATTAATAAAGGATGATTCGTCTTCAACAACGCTTAGAACGAGAAGGAAAAATAACATCAATTTAAAAAAAACGACACTAAATAATGAGAAATGTTTCTTAAACGAAAATAAAATGACAGTCAAAACATGCAAAAAAACATTATAACGACAGAAGGTTATGCAAATCGAAAGAAAAGAATAGCTGTCTTAATTATAATACTGTCTGTAAATAGATATTTGAATATGTTTGTCCCACCAGATTAGGTATTGAAAAGAGCGAGCGACTAAATAGGCTGAGAATAGGCCAGCCTTCAAGACATCCATGTCCTGCCAAAGTGTTGACCGTGTCACCGATCAGGGGAGTCCTATTTTCCAATAAAATCTTTGAAACTATTATAACATATTAATATGGAGTATTATATTAGTAAATGCACTGAATGATTAGATTAAATCGATATAGAAGATACAGAGAGATAAAAGGTCCTTTACTCCTTAGTAGTATTAAATGCTTACCCCCCCCCATTCCCAAGAATACTCGATATACCTCGCGGTAATTTATGAATTGTGATATGTGCATGCTATTTATTAGCGTGGATGGCATTGTTTATCACCAACTGCCCCGAGGAATGCCGAGTACTGTAGTATTAGTACTCTCGAGTAATGTATATTCCGTGGTAGAGTGAATGCTAACTAATTTTCATATAATGTATGGATAATTTTTTATAGGATTATCTTTTGTACTCTTCTTTTTTTTTTTTACTAATGTCATTCACAATTGGCAAGGCCCTAAGGTAGAGAGAGGCTAGCACTATGGTAAATAATAACAGGCTGGAGAAACAGCGAAATAAATTAGTAGGTTTAAAACGCGAGAAATGTATGAAAAGAACAGAAAAGCTAAGAAAAGCTGGCGTTGATCAATGTCGTTCAAAGCTAAAACTTAAAAAAATTAACCATATAAAGAGCTTCACTTTAGAAACAAAGGAAACGTTTTGAAGTGATGACTCATAATTTAACTTAGAATGGCAGCAACTTCAACAATATGAATAAAATAAGAAGGACGAAAACAAATTCAGCATTTAACTACTGTGTTTATTAGTAATTTTTCAGAGAAATGGTAAAATTAGTGCTCGATAACTGCAGCTTATGCAGATGTTAATATCATTTATAACACCGTGTTAATCATCGTAACAATCAATTTCAACAATTAATTATATACTTTTTATGTAAGGTCTTGGTGAAGATGAAAAAGCCAGTGTCACGAGCGGGATTCGAACCACCGAGCCGAAGGTTCATTAAAGCTAAGGTTAATATTCACAATTAATACGGTCAATTATGACTACTAAATACATATATAAATTTTGAACAATATTATAAAAACGTTCTCATACTTTTTCAACATAACTTCTGTCGCCTTCGGAATATTTTACATTTTAACCTCCTATAAAAGTTTGTTCTACAGTTGTTTTAACTCGAACGGACAAACCGGGCTGGAGATATCGGAGACAAAAAATGTTTTAAACATTTTAACTTAAAGGGCTCAAACACTATACATAAATGGCTATAGGGGGAATCATATATCATGCAATTTTATTCTTAAAACACTGGACCCTTTTTCCATTTACCCACCCCTAATTGCGGTAAAAAGTACAGGAATTGGAAAGAAATAAGGTTTGCACCTGGGTTTGACTTTCAAGCCGAAATGAGCAGACCTACCAAATTACCAATGAACTTCCTTCCTGAAAGAGATGAACTTTTTACGTCCCTATTAAAAATCACAAACCAGGCCCCGGGCCTCCTCAACGTTTTGTCTAACACCCTACTTTTTCAACAAGTACATTAGCTTATAGCACGCATATGAGCAAGTTCGCTGATGATATTGCTATCTCACCTACAGAAAGTGATGTTAATAACTAATTATATGACGCAAAAATAAGTTTAGACTGAGCTAGTTTTGCTAGTATAGTATTTGAAAAACCTATTTGTCACCAAATGAGAAACTAAGATCTGTACACTACATCGTCCTACCTTCTTGAACTAGATGTCAATGCTAAAAAGATAAACGGGAACTCTAAAAACGCTATAGTTACATATTGGGACGTTTCTACACTGTAAACTCACCTGGAACTGCAAACTACCTAAACATATGAAGATATGAATCTTTCTAGCAGTTCGCATCAGTCTGCGTACCAGAGTAACATCAATCTGAATACTCTACTGGAGGGCTTGAACTCTTTTCACTTGAGTTTGAAGCTGACCGTCTTGAACAAACGTAAGAGCCAGATAGGCCTGATTAAGGATTAAGTATTTAGTTGAAGTTAAGTGTCAAGGGTGATTATCCTGTGACTTGATGGTTGAACAAGGAATAACACTTATTCTTGACCTTAATTGCTTCGCAGTAGATAGACAATGTAGAATGAATTTTTCGTATGGGTAAAGCAGACTACTGACTTTGATAGGTTTAATTTGACACGCCATATTTTTCAGTCGTTTACTTTGTGTGCGAGTCTGAAGCTTGTGATTCCTCTTCAGAAGCGAGTAAAGGTTTTGTACAGGAAGGGGCCGAATATACTTCCTTGTAGTACGCCGGATTTGATGGACTACATTGGGGGAAGTTGCACGGTTTATTGACATAGAGAAGTACGTCAGCACATGAAGAAGATGTCAAGTATTATGTCCGTTACGCAATGGAGCTGTTGTTGGAATGTTTGTTTCTGTACATAAATTGTTATTCTGCAGCAAGTAATGAGGCTGAAATTTCAACCGGGTCTTTCAAACAACTTGAAAAATAAATGTAACAAACTAAAATTTAAACCTTAGTGAGCCGAAAGGTTTAAGACAGTACTAAATAAAAATGGTTATATAAATCACTGTAAAACTGAATGCAATTGGTTGGACTGAATAATTTTTTACATATATCTAGATTAGAATTGTATTTGACATCTCTGTTCTTCTTTTTCTCAATTTTTTCTTTATGATTTTTCATGTTTTTTCGAATGGTTCTTTTTATGAAATACGTTTTTATTGGCTAATATAATACTTTCAGTTCCCAAGAATTCAGGAATCAATGACTTTCATACACTAATAAAGTACAAAAGGGAAAGGAGATCATTAAATCGTGATAAAGTCGGGAGGAGACTCAATTGACTGCAAACGACAATCTCCACGGATTCCGGGGACTGTCGAGTTGTCCAATTATTATAGCCGAATTGATAACAGTTGGAACAAGAATATACAACTGGTTGGCCGCCTACATATCAGCAACAATCGTGGACAATTCTCGTTAGTGAAACATAAACCCGATGTCAACGTATACCAAACGTTGATAAGCACCCCTACCCCTCTTAAGGTTCCCATGTTTGCCATTGTCACACAATGAAATTCTAAAGGCATTTTCCTTGCCATCAGATATGAAAAACCAGATCGTTAACGTTAACTCTATAACAAATCAATAATCAAATCAACATAAATTTTCAGGTGTAGAAGGTTCAACTGCTGAAAATATCGAAGTGTCTCGACAACATTGACTTATCATTTTGTTTAAATAAAAGATTTAAATAAATCAATAAATCTTAAATGAATTATTTCTCTTTAGACTAGATAAATTAAGGATAAGTAAACGCAATTCGAATAAATTTAAGACGTTTAAATTAGAATCAGTGATGCCGCGCAGAGAATGAGGATTGCACATTCAGAGTAGAGTATATAGACGAGCTTTGAAAAATAGACCAGACCGTCCTTATTACTTGCTAACTTTGGATGTCGCAGTGCTAAACCTCGAACAAGTTTTTAGTTCTAGGTGAATTAGAAATTCACCACACGCACTTACCCTAGCTTTCTTGGAATTGGATTTGTTCCACAGACCTACAGAAACAGAATTTTCGCGTCTGGTCGACTATTTAGTAAAATTGGTTTTTATTTCGGCAAGCTGCCCTAATAACTTGTTATTCTGGCTGGCAAGCTTTGAGCTTTGGCAAACAAAAAGGTTCTCTCCTGCTACACGACAACGTACATTTTCTGTGGGACCAACTGAAGAATTTGAACATCACATCCAACGAAAAGCCTCGACCATCATTTGTATACCACTTATAGTCTTTTGTTGGAATCATTTCCCTACATATTATTCAATTATTATTATGCAAATTAGTAGATGTCATGCCACCAAATGCGATTAACATTATCCGGGAATAGACGAGAGCTTTGAATGATAAATTTTCGTTTCAACAAGCAGATCTTGAGAGGGTACAAGTTGTACTGACCGGCGAAGGCCAAGCAAACCACAATTCCTCTTCTGCCCCATGATAATACACATTTCATGTGAAGCGAACTGAAGAAGAACTTGAACATCAACAACAGCAAACAAACTCGTTATTGATTCTTAAGGATAACCGCTCTACTGTTGTTTAGTCATTTTCGCTGATAAGATATCAAATACTTTGAGCTTTTTCGGACTTGGTATCAGATTAAAGGTTAAGTAGTT
The DNA here is from genome assembly GCA_039619505.1 of Cimex hemipterus. Classification (NCBI taxonomy): domain Eukaryota; kingdom Metazoa; phylum Arthropoda; class Insecta; order Hemiptera; family Cimicidae; genus Cimex; species Cimex hemipterus. The sequence continues at coordinate 7,241,640 of CM077101.1, read as the reverse complement.
CCAAAGAGATTCAGCAAAATTCAGGAGAGGAATAGAATACATCGAAAATTCATATCATTTATGCTCCGTTGTGCTTCGTGTTAATCTGCAGGTTTTTATTTATCAAATCCTTTATAACTTATATACAACTTAATTCGTTATACCACAATGCAGAATAATATAACAAATATTCTAAATTTAAATAGTGGTTTGAATGAATATTTCAAATTTATTGAAGGTAAAATTATCACAATTAAGTGGGTAATGACCCCTTCATGTAACGAAGCCTTGTTGTGCAAATTGTAAACAACACATTTACTTACTGTAATTCTAATACAGTTGTTCATTAAAAAAGCTTCAATTGAAAAGACAAATTTGATATTCAATTACGTGTAACTGCAAGATTAAAACAATTAAAATACATATTTGAGAAAACTACTATAACCCTTTGTTTTAGAGAAAATAAAATAATTAAAATACATACTTGAGAAAAACTACTATAGCCCTTTGCTTTAGGGAAAAATGGGTGTGACCAAAATTTCTGAGATACACACATTATGGCAAAAACTAATTAGTTCCTAGTTCCTGAAACAAATTTAATAGCTAAGATGAAACATTGAATCATATATACGTATCCTAACTGTCCTAGCACCCGTAAAATCAACGACGCAAAAATGGTCACGTAAAAAATTTGTGTCTCCAATCCAAAAACATGTCCATGTAAAAATGAAGAAGAAAATAAAAGCTGTCGTTGCAACTAGCACCTATGATATTTTGTGACAACATTTATTTGGTAACATTATAAAAATAAACTAACAATATAAAAATATAATAACATTATAAAAAAAAGGGTCTTTCAAAAGCCCATTTGTAAGTATGTCGTATGCAGGGTCTCTGGATTCGAACCCGAGACCTTTACCGGAGGTGAGGAGCGCCGTGTCAACACCTAAACTGTTGCTGCCATCGACACCCCGATCAACTGAGTCTAAAGATAAGTAACTTGACTCACCTTTCAAATTCATGTTCTCATCTGATCGGATGTCGTCAAGTCGAGTTACATCACAGTTGTGATAAGCCATAACAACAGAACATTCAGAACTACTTACTACAGACATTTCACAGATGAACATGCAAAGGGGGAAAACAATATAAAAAATAAAAATAAAGCAAGCTAATTAAAATAAATATTTTTATTCCTTGAATAAAAAATTCTTTTAATTAAGTAGTATGACGTATTACTTTAATTGTGCTAGCCAAAATCGTTACTGTTCAACAGTTAAGAAACAAAATAATTGGAATGAAAAACGTTCGGCAAAATAGTTTTGTATATTTATTTTTTTAAATAATTCGTACCACTTTGCCATTTCATTCAACTGGGGAGATAATTTATTGGATACATAATAATAAAATGAGACTGTTATTAAGCAGAATAGGCTTGGTCTGTAACTATCACCAGTCTGACAGGTTAATTTAGAAAAAAAATTTTGCAAAAATTTAGGTTAAAATAGTTGGTTGTGTTAATCTACGGTAAAATTAAGGCTTTCCAATTTATTTCTATATACAATTCATGAAATAATTCCGCGAATCACTTTCCTGGTTCTGTGGGGATAATTTAATGCTCCTAATTATTAGCGACGCCCATGCATATCCATTGTGCTGTTCAGGCATTCAAAAATAAAAAAGAGAAATTTTTTTCATCAACTTCATTACGCTAATACTAGTGCAGAAAGAAAAGAGGTAGAATTGGTACAAATTTCACAGCGTTGCGGCGTATGCTTGCCTTTACCATGAAAGGACCTGCAAAATCAGTTCCAACGTTGAGAAAAGGATGATCCAGGTGATCATTTAAAACTCGCGAAGCGCAATCTGCAGGGTTTGCAGATGATGGTATATGACCCCATTCAATGGGAGAGGTGATGTCTAAAATCTAACACTCGACAAATGTCTTTAGAACTGATGGTGATGGTATAAGGAAAACTGGTTGGTGATGACTGCATATGTTGAAGCTGTAAATACTCTGCCATGAACTAGAATTCCTTGCCTCACAACCGCCCTTCCAACGACAGGAAATACCTATATTTATTAACTTTATTGTGAGAAAGGGGAGATGCATCCGATTTAAAAGGGAGACGTACAACATAACGACCATTATGGTCTCTTGAATGCATGGTTTGGAAATGTTTCTCACAAGTGGCATCTTCTAGGTTAATAATTTTGGGAAGTTCTATTTCCTCAATTCCCAGAATCATTTATATCGATGTCACAAGGGGAGGGGAAGTATACACGAGAGTCAGAGAAGTTTTGGACGGAAGAGTGACGAGATGAGGAATTTGGCCAAATATTACCCATCCAAACATCTGCACCTATAATCATGGTTGATGGAATAAATCAAGGTCACGAAAATTCGAGAGGATTGCGAGTGAAATCGGAGTGGAAGGCAGAGATTGCGAAATTGAATTTAAGACCACAGTTTGAAAGGCAAATTCCAAGAAAGGATGGTATTTGGACTTTACTTTACAGGTCTAAACTCCACAAGCTCGCGTAACGGACTCATTTACCCCATTAATTACAACGTTTAGCCTAGAAAGATGTAACCCGAGTTTTAACAAGTTTGTGAGTAATGGCGGTGATCTGAGATCCAGTGTAGATGACCGCTCTAAGGTTGATAACCCCTCTTAATATCCAAAATGTGGGCAAAAATGGTACCCAAGAGAAGGGAGGTTTCAGGACAGTGCTTACTTCCTAAATGGCAGGCGTGAGAAGAGTCTATATTGGCAGAGACATTCAGGATTTAGACAGAATCGTTCTTGGGTTCATCAATCGAAGAGATTGGATGTTCGTGGGGTACAGAATGATGCTTTCTACTTTTACAATGGCGCCAACTTGACTTCGAAGTACAAAATTGTCTATTGTGAGCACCCAACCAGTTGAAACAATGGTTTATTATTTTAACGTTGTATACCTTCGATCGATATCCAATGTTATGAAATCAGGGCAGTGATGTAATGAATGGTCCTAGGAACAGAGTACACAAATATCGTACTTTGCCTTAGTTATTGTTTCGCCGGAAGAGTTTGGCTTATCGTATCATTTCTGGTCAAATAATTTACTATTTGGGTACGCGCGAATTTGGTCGTGTTTAGTATACTTTGAGTCATCTGGAGAATCGCACAACTCGATTCTCCAGCATTCCTCGGTGACGAAATCCAGGAGCATAGACTGGGAAGCCATTCTGAAGATGTGTGTTTCTTTCTAATGACGTTTCTTGTGACCAAGTCTAAATTGTTGAAGGATAACTGAAGCAACAAGCAATCTAAATCTGGATGCCTAAAGCTTTCAAGACGTCCTCCATGGATTTGTGTTTAGTTAAAAACAGTTGTATTCCCTGATAAGAACTAAATGCCAATGGTGTAAATTTGAGAATACGATTGACGTACATAGAGGCCAAAAGCCTTTTGTTTTGGTGGCGGCTGGTCAAAGCATTTTATGCTAAAAGATAATGATCTGGGCTGATGTGAAAACATGAGATTGTGGCGATAGCTTCATCTTCCAATGAAGAAATTAAATAATGAAGTTTCTCTGTGATACTTAATGAACTTTCATTATGAACTAAACTGTTAAATAAAGCGAAAAAATTTGGCCAGTCTTTTATCGTGCCGTTAAAAGTGGGTAAATTAATCTGAGGAAGATTTTTTGATCGCGAGGAAGCTGGAGGTGATTGTTTTTCCAAAACAACTTAGAGAAAATAAAATTGGAGTATATACAACGAATTGCAATTACCAGTTCGTCGAAAGCCTTTTGTAACAGAATGACTTCCAAATGTAAAGATGGGTGAGACAATACCGCGTTAAAATTTACAATTTCTGATTGAATATCGTCAAAGGAGGTGCAATGCACACACCTATTTGATTGTGTCCTTTAATTGAATAAATATGCAAATAAATTGATTTAAGTACGTCCCAAAGAAATACAGGATATGTAATTGGAGTGATAAAAAAATGAAATTATATTCACACTGGTGGTGGTCGAGAGAAAAAAAAGAGGATTACAATAAAATAAATTAATTAATACGGTCAAAGAAAGTGAATGAGAGAGTACAAGAGACTTATATTGGCCGAGACTAAACTTTATTTTACTTTTACTATTAAGAGAAGTACAGAACTTTTATGATTTTGTTTTAAATAATTTAATGAATGGACTATATAAAGAAAAACTATCCGACTCGCGGTTGAACCAATGATTAAGCAGTTGGCTTATTGTAAAAAGAATAATTTAAAAGAGTAAATAAATAAAATAAAAATTAATTAATTAAACTCTTAAACAACTAACAAACAAGCATAACATAAGGGAAAAAATGAGAAAATCACTTGCCGAAAGTAGCAATGCTTCACTAACCTTACAATTCGCTCCTCCAGGATAACGCCCGTCGGTCTCCTCCAAGACCGTTAAGAGTTTTCCTCCGGGAACGATAAGGAAATGCAGTTAACACATTGGCTGTGAAATATAAACAGCACTTTTCGGAAGATAATTTTCTAGTGTTGCAATACGGAGAGAAATACTTTGTTGAGGGGGAAAGACGTTAACTAATTTTATGATATTGAGAACAACGGGGTGCCCGGCCGGAGAGAAAAACGTTGTGTACTGAACAATGGACGGTATCAAGAGACAAGCTTCACGCCGTCCGCCAACTAAGCCTCTCATCATTCGGCAGGCTTATCAGAGGTCGGAGACTTAAAATAAAGAGAATTGAATTAAATTTTGATAAAACTTATTAATAAGAAAATAGAATAAATTACGCTTCGGCGTAAACAATTACTGTTCAAATTATTACTTTTGAAATTGAATCGCGTTTTACAACCTATTCATTACGTTCTGTCCAATTTGTTTTTGTGTTTTGGATTTTTATATGAAGTTATGTATGTCAATTGAATGTTGGTTCTAATAGTGATATCCCTCTCTATCACCTAATTAGGCTGGCTAATGCTAATTTATAAAACTTGTATTTACTACATCACTTTAAGTATCTAATTTGAAATACGTGAATAGCTGGATTTTGTTCTGTGAAAGGGGTCCGCTGTGTAAAACGCCTGTCTTACACCATCACATAGAAGTTCATCAGAGCAATACAATTTACGACTTAATTTTGACCAGACATAAAACTGAAACGACCTACCTCAAGAAATCTCTTTGGATCTGGTTGAATTAACGTGACTCCAATTCATCTGTTACACCCCATCTCTGGAATGTTAGCTAGTGACAAGAAATACGAAATACCACCAAGCAAAATTGGCTTGATATTTTTATTTTTGAGGTGAAGGCAATATAATTAAGCCGAGCCAAACTGATAAAAGAATATCAGACCAATCCAATAAAACTCACTGTGTCAAAGGAGAATAATTGGATTCAAAATTCAAATAGTCACGTGTCCACTAATTTTTCAAGGAACCTCACACAATTTGTAGTTGCTATTTATTGGGAACAATAAATTCAAACAGTATCAGTACAAAGTTGGTCTGAAGTGCGACGCAAAACGTTTGTAATGCAAAATATCTTCACCCGCCGCTGGGTTACTAGCCCTACAGGAGGTAAGGCTCTAGAGAAATGAAAAATCGGATGACTTAGCCAGGAAAGCAGTTACGCAGTTACATACAATATCGCCTTCTGCGGGATGGGAATTCATGCAGTAAGAGGCATTTATTAACAGAAGATACGGGGTGCAGAATTAAGAAAGAGTACCGTGAAAGAGCCTTCCAACCAGGGCAGGAAAGGAATTTTACAGTAATTGCAGTACGGGGGAACGAATTATGCTTTTGAAGGAATGGAGTATGATTAGACAGACACCTATTCGCCATAGGTTATATTATGGTGATTCACAGAAAGCATAAATGATTTTCAAATAAAATGTAAACAAAACGAAGCAACAGACTGTGCTAGTACCCTTGTGGCGGAAGGATTAACGGTAGAACGTTAATAAAAGGGAAGTGCCAAATATCGAACTCTTGAAAATTATGTAGGATCTATGGTCCGCTGCGATCTCCCAACTCTTAGTAACAAGAGGATTTCAAATTCTAACAAAAAGTATACAAACATTGCTATACTCACGGGCACACATGCGGGACTGAATTAGTCAACAATAAAGGAAGGTCTTTACGCCCACCATCTGGGAAGATCTTCACACTGAATGAGAGTTATGGAATTGATGAAAAAGTCGCATCATCTCCCATTTTCGGTCAACCCCCACCCTTGGCTTAACGGCCAGTAACATAATCATGGAGAAATAGATTGACATGCAGTTCATCAACTGATAATAGTATCAGTAGTATAACATCACTTTTCAATGGCTAAGACAAGCCACCTAAAGATAAAGAGCGATATTATTACTCACCCTAAAAATTAAGAACATTTTTCTATTGGTGGGTGTAATTCTGAACCGGTATACATTACTCACCATCTGTTTATCTATTTTATACGGTCAAGAGCAAAATAATAATATATGTTTAAGTGTGGGTATTGCAAACTATTTTAGGCAAATTAATAAACTAAAACTTATTCAACTTTTTTTTAACATTTAAAAGATGTGATATTATTGAATTTCGACTTATCGATGCGAACTATCATGGAATTTCATCTTTCCATTTTCGGCCGAAGGTCATGGATGCGAATCCTGTTCGTTTTTCATCCCAACCAAACCTTACATAAAAAGAACAATTAATTGTAAGAAGTAATTTGGTCCTTTAAACTTAACAAAATGGATATCATGGAATATTTGTGTGAATTCTGTTTGACATTTAACGAACCAAAAAGTGACGCATCCCATTCATCGAAAATTTCCAAAACCTAGCAAAACGAGGAATTCTGGACTTAGCAGACATACTACCCGAAGAGAGTCTTCAAGACAAACTACAGACACAGTACCTATAATTGGGAAACCAGATCAAACAGACTCCTGATCTCAGAAGCTACACACAAAACGAAACGGAATGGTCAAACTCAAAAGGATCTCATAACTGTCTCTCTCTCTCCCTCTCATTCTCTTCAGTCTCATAAACGTCGCGTTCACTAGCCTCAAAGGTTTTCCGAAGTTACCAATCTTGCAGACGTTGGAGTTGAGCGACAACCGTATCTTAAATGGTTTGCACCTTCTTCAGACAAGCTCATATAATTATTTAGAAATCGTGAGATGCGGTCTGGTGTGATGTAGATTTCGGAAAAACATTTTCTTCGTCGTGCCAACGTTTCGATCTTTAAATTCACTAATTTTGTGGTCCGCTTGTACAATTAATGTATTACAATTAATTAAGGTTTTTAATTGAGATAAAAAGTCAATTGTACGGGCGGAATTCGAACCCCCGATCTTCTGCTAGATCACTAGCGACGTATCTAGCCGAAAAGCCGGCTGTTACGAATATGTAAAGGTTTTTTAGACGTATTACATAAATCAATGTAAATTAGTTTCAATCCTTTATTATTATTTTATTTTGTTGTTCATTCTGTGTATTATTTTTTCATCATATTATCCAGGGAGATTTGATTATGACTGATACTTGTCAGGTTCTCCTTTCCGATAATTTCCTTATATAAACGAACTAACTCTTCAACACAAAATTCATATAAGGACAATAAACGAACGAGATACTTTCAATATATTCGAGATGCAAGAAACAAATATGGTAGTCATCTAGAACGATCATCTGCATATATACAACTCAGTGATAATAATAATAAATTCGGCTGACACACGGGCACCTGCTTTTGGCCAAAACCAGCGCAGGTGCCCCTAATGAAGAGAAAGATTGCTCGATGTGTTCTAAATAATGGTGGTGTTTTATACCTTGGCTCCAAATAGAGAGCGGGTAGGCATGCCGGAGGATTTAAGAAGGGGTTACTGAACCCGCACCCCTCAGGCAACGGGTGCATCAGTAGGGATCCCGTCAAGGTTCCCGGGTGGGCCATCAGTCCCACCTTAAAAATAAAACTGTACCACGGGGGTAGAGCATCCAAGCGGCTCTGCCAAATGAGGTTGGACTCATGGTGGTCGTGGTTTGCAAACAAATTGTACCTTAGCTGGAGGGTACCGGTCAACCGGAGCTGGAGATAGAGTGCCTTCTCTATCTATCAGGGGGTGGCGAAAGGCAAAGCCGAAAGGCCATGCTGGAAACCACAAAACTGCCTTTTTCAAGGCACATGTATGGATGTGCCCTTTTAAGTGCACTTCTGAACTTGGCTAGTATTGCACTACCTCGCTGGCCAAGGGATGTGACAAGTCCATGTAAAATCTTCCTGGTGGTCCTCTGGGGGCACCAGGCGTCTGAGAAGTCCCCTTGGGGATACGTCCGGACGAAAAAGATCCTCATGGGTCTCAACACTCATGAGTAAAGATGGGAACATCTGACCAATCATAATGTGTGCAACGTATGAATGTGTTTATATGTTGAATGTATTTATCTGTGCGACTGATCTATACAATTTAAGTAGTAAGTGTTAACTGCATGCGTTCGGGCTGAAATAACCTACCGGCCGATAGCCCCTGTCAGAGCTTAACAACCACGTTGGTCGGGAAGCGACGATCAGCTGGGCTTAAGGGGGATACTAGCGACCCAGCCACCTGACGGGTTGGCTGAATTCCGTGAATAATGCTAATAATATCCATTTAATGATAATTTTAAGTTTTATTTTGTTGAAAATGTTATATTGCAGCAGCTTTGTTGTTACTTCGTCCCGTACAGAGTAAATAACGTTTTAAGTTTTACATGGACATCAAAAGACTTGAAATAAATTTTCACCCCAGTGAAAAAGGTCACTTTGTCAATAAGCTCATCTTTTTGCTAAGCTATAAATAAAGCCGTTTTTCCTTTTTATTCCCCTTCTTTAACTAAACTCTTTTTAGTTCTCTAAGTTTGTGCAATATTGTCAGAAGGAGATTCGACAAGATTTGTCCTTTCAGAGACCATGCGAACGACAAAATAATATCTGCTAAACATAGATTAATGACGCAAATGTTGCTTGGTCGAAATCAAAGAGAAGGAATCAAGTCCCTCGACTAACCAAACATGCTTTACTCTTTGATGGCATGTGTCGGACAAATAAGACATGTAGAATTGGATAGCAGTTTATTAAATGTTCTCAGTCAATATGAAACTGTGTAAAGAGATTTCCTAGCGAATGGGCCGGCAACGGCTGAGGGTACGGGCTCAAAATAGGAACAATGTTATCAAGAAGCTGTATATTTAGTGGCTATACAAACAATCAATTTAAACAAACTTTAAATCAAGGATAGCTAACAATAAAGTTAACGGTAAATAAACTGCTACATAAAAACCTAGTCTGAACACAAAAAAAGGGAGAAATTCTTATAAAATTCGCCAACTATAGTTAACAAATTTAGTTTTAAATCGACATACATACTAAATTTATAAAGAAAACGAAGGTAGCCAAGGTGACAGAGTGAACGATTTTATTTCCACTCTTTAACACATTGGTCTGTACTGGTGCGCGCAAAATAAAATGCGTATGAAATTTCTGATTAAACGGATTCTAACTACATCCTTGGGGCTTACTTCAACAATAAAACTTCTGTCAATTCTTAAGATTCCAGCATGCGATGAGATGGACAATTTTCAAACACTATCGAACTGACTCGTGGCTAAATGGCACACGCATTAGAATTAATTTTGAATTAGAAAAAATTACAATAAGAGGGATCATATATTATGTTTTCGTACAGACGAGAGCAACCTTGAAGCAAGGAGATAAAATGCCACGGTGACCCGAAATGGAAATGTTAAGCGAAGTTTTTAAAAACAGCAACACATTTCTTACACGTCAAAAGCATACTTAAGTTTTCCTTAACATATTTACACAAATTGGTGAATAAGTAAATTCAGGAGTAGGTAAAATAAAACTTTTTAACAAAAAGATATCTTGAAAAGAAAAGCATTACATTAATAATAATTAATGGAATGAAATTTCTAAAGAGCGTTTTATATATTACATTAATTATATAAACATTGCACTAATAAAGCAAGTGGCAAAATAATAAAATCTAAACTACAAAAAACCTGACCACTACACACAAATAACTAAAGATCTAGGTGTCAATACATAATTATTTACAACACTGCGGCGTAAGAAGGAACGTGCACCGGATGGGAGTACCAGAAGAAAGACTGTGTAGGTACTGCCAGGAAGAAGAGGAAACCCTAGGACACATTCTATGATTTTGAGGGGTTCTATGTAGGTGTAAATATTTCCAACTAGGAGTGAAAAAGCCGCAAGCAAGAACTCACACTAAGGAGCTGCTGTAAGCTAGGAAAATGAGTGGACAGAGAACTAAGCCCTGAGACACTCCCGCAGTCTTCTTTTGTCAGGTACATTATAAAGAGATTACACTGACAAATCGTCGTAAGATCAGACAACCAAGCGGCCCTAAAAGCATTAGCGCGTTACGTAAAATACAATTTGGCTGCTGAATGTAACCAAAATATCAAAAATCTTACCTAACAATATTTTCGATGCCAGGGGACAAAGAAAATTTTGGTTATGAAGAAGTAAAGTCTGCAAGATCAAGGCACAGAACCTATAATTGGATAACAAGATCAGACAGACTCCTCTATCTCAGGACGGATATATAACAAACATAGTAGGAAAGGCTGAACTCTAGATTTACAAAACTCGGTTTAAAAGAAGAACTGAATCAATTGAACTGAACTGAGGAACTGAACAACAGCTACAAGACTGCGGCTTATGCGGAATATCAAACCTAGTTTCCTCCTCATCATCATGATGGTTTGCAATCGAAGAACTTATCGAATGTCTTGCTCTCTATTAACTTTTGTCTAACTAGCGAGAATAGACCGAATATTTTCTAAGGTGTGATGAATATTTAATTTGCTCATGTCCTTTGGCTGTTGGCCAGGCTTCTGTCACAAAAGCAAAACGAGAAGTGGACTAACTAAAGATTTGCCAGGTTAATAACCATTGGCATCCGAGAAAACACTGAATTACCATGGGTATTATTCAATGACCCTGTTTGTCATTGGACCCTATCTGTAGGTTATGGAATGAGTACGATACTGGGACCAATATCACCAAAAAAACGAGCAAAAAGAATTGCAGCAATGACAATCAAGTATCTACTACTTCTTTAACGTGATATCGACTCAGTTGAACTGACTAACAAACTAGAAAAAGTACGATAAGCCAAGCGCTGTAGTGCTTAGGGAATACCAAACCCCCGCTCCTCCTATCCTTATCCCCATTCTGCATTCATTTCTTAAATTTTAAGACTAGCTATGGGTAAGCGTCAGTTTTCTGGCTTCCGATCTGAAGATTTTTTATAAAGGCCATCCTTGTACTATACATTCAATAATCATTCATAATAGAAATATTAAAGCATTAGTTGAGCTTGATCATCACATAAAACTAATTGAGAATCAATTTTTGGAGATAGAACTAGATCAGAAAATAATCGTCTGAAAATTACACGATTTTCATAAATAATCAATACACGGTGCCCTATTTGCTCAACAACGAGACATCGGATCGATTCATTAATGAGGAAATAAAAATGGTTTCCACTCGATGGAACAGAAAGGGTGCAACTGTGTGCCTTATGTGCACTTCTAAACTTTCACCGTTAAACACGCGGACCTAGAACCAAAGCAAAATAACACAGCTGGAAGATACTCATGCAGTCGTCATACCTACCTGACCTCGCCACAATAGGGTAACATTCCTTTCTGTCTCTTCAAAATAGTATAACAAAATTACACATTTGAAATATGGCAAAAAGGAGGGAAATTCAAAAGGTGTGGTTGAGTTGGGAAGTGTGGTGTCGAGTGGAGCGAGGTCACGATAGGTCAAGTTGTAGAGCAGCGGCGTATCTAGCCGAAGATCGTGGGTTCGAATCCCGCTCGTGCCATTGACTTTTTTTATCTCAACTGAAAAACCTTAATTAATTGTAATTATTATTAATTTGAATTTTACCTACTCAGCAGAGAATTGCAAAAATCGAAAACCAACTTTCATTAAAATGAATTTTCATAAGCATTAAAACTTAGGGGGCGTCGGTGGTCTTTGACACGGCGCTCATCATTGTAAGGTAAAGGTCCCGGGTTCGAATCCAGCGGCCCTGCATTCGAACCTGTCATACTTACAAATAGGCTTTTTTTTTTCAAAAAAAAAAAAAAAACACCCTGAGGGTTTATATGACCTCTGCTGTTGCGAATCCTCGTAAAAAAAGCATTAAACCCAGGCTGGCTCTTGCTTCTGGCTGCTTGGCTCGTTTATTTAAAACGTAGACTAACCAAAATTTTAATTAATTTTGAATATTTAGAATACCTGCAAAGTTGGCATTAACTTGATTTGAATAATTACACAAACTATCTTACATGACAATCTTACCAATAAAACAATAGCATTTATGCACTAATAAAATCTTATTGAATATCTCTTATTAAAATCTTTTGACAGCTTTAATTATCATAGACTGTTAAACGTCGAGGACGTTTTTATTTTAGACAAGTTTGAAATAATTAGGTACTAGTCAATGAGACTTCCACAATGTTCCACATGAAGTTTCAGCAATTTAACAAAATTATTCATACCTAGCGAATACAAACTTCATTCATTAATTAATGCAAAGCACCCTAATGAAAATTTTGGTAAGAGGAATAAAGGATGATTCTCCTAATTTACTTCCAAATTATGTGTCAAACCTCAAAGAACAACGTGAAAATGTTCACTCATTTGATTGTTCAAAGTTAAATTCTAGCCATTTTAAATTTGCTAAATATTGAATGGCATATGTAACAGACCAATTTTGGAGGAGTCCAACTTATTTTTAACTAAAAACGCCAAATAGTCTAATTACATAAAATGTTTGAAGAGCGTTTGAAGCCATAAAAATAGCAGACAAGATTTTCCTAACAGCTCTGAAGATTATCTAATTCTAATCTAATTTAACAGATCAAATTTCAAGACTTTCAAGGCCCATGTGAATTTAAAATCACTGATAATTTGTATGGTTGAATTTGAAGCGCAAAAATGCTCAGAACCTTTGACCTGGTTTTAAGGCCATGCATCATTCATAAAAGATTAATCTAGTTAAGTTTTACTTGAGATTACATCATTAAAAATCAGCAAGAGAAAGTTTGCAACCAAAAATAATCTACACAACTTCTTAAATTCAAGTAAACGAATAATCCATAATCAGAATACAAACAGATTGATCCACTGGCAGATGAACCAACCAACTTATTACACATTTACCTGTGACTAATATGAACTAGTTCTAAGCCTTATCTCTCGTAGATCAAGCCATCATTGATAAGTTGGACAAAAGTGGTGTTTTGGATTTTAAAAAATATATTACTTTACTAAAAAGAGTGCACCCCTTCTATTAATGAAAATAGAATCTTTTTAATTACAAAAATATGGAAGTAAACAAATAAAGAAATTAAATAATAAAAGAAACCATCTACTGAAAATATGCTACACTTTATTCAAATTTATTGTTGAACAAAAAAAAATTATTGCATGCAAATACAATAGAAAAATGCACAAGATTTTAAATTACCATATAAATATGTTTTAACATTTTTACAATTACATCCCCTAGTTACCACATTTCTCAAGAATTAAATATTCCTAGCATCATATGCCAGGATATGTCAAAATATGATTGGGCCTTGAACTGAAAGTTTAGAGGATAAAACAGCCGATTCGTTTAACTTGAGTAGGATACATTTTTGACTTTTCAGAAAGCGGAATGACTTCAATCTGAACAGAGAATATAAAAACTTGCCGGACGGCTATGCTGTCATCAGAACATCGAAAATTAATATCAGGTAGAACAATGGTACTGATATGCTTGGAAAATTGATCAATATAAAACAGAGTAACTCTTCACTGTTCTCTAGGACAAGAAATATATTGACAAAAGGATATTTTTACAAGGAAGAGCTGCTACAACATTGGCAAGTCTGGAAGTACTGGATGTTTCTCACTGGGCATAGGCAATCCAGGAATCTTTGCAAGATTTTATAATCGACAATGAACCATTAAAATTTCAGAATACCACATAATTAATAGGAAATGTGAATAAATAAAAAATGTTAATATTTTTACATCACAATACAGACAATTAACATACAAAAAAGATTTACTCCAATGAACATAAGATGTGCACTATCAGACACACTAGCCTCTACTAATTATATAAACTTATTTCAGTTAAAGTTGCTACAACTTGCTGTAAGATAAAATATTTTATATCTAAAATGCAACCATAGCAGCTAGGGCAAGTGATGTAATGCCTATATAAATTAAATTACATATTGAAAAACGATAAGGGGGGGGGGGGTGTCAATTGGAACAAAAAAACACTCAGTTCTTCTGTAGAGCTTTCAAGGAATATATCCATTTCATCAGGACTGTTAAACTATTATTACTAAATTAAATGGTTAATAAATATGAACATCTATTCACAATTTCAAAACATATATTTTCAAGTACATGAACAACAAAATTGAAATCATTTAGCACTTGATTAAACATGACCAACACATTCTATAACAAATTTATAACCCGATTGAAATAAATTACATTCCCAGCCTATTAAAGCAAGGAAAATACCCTAAATTGATTTTTTTTCTTTATATAATTTGTATTCCTTTTAAGAGATATTAAAAGGTTCAATGAATAATCTATTTCTATGTCGTGCATAACCCTTCTGTGGCATAGGAATCCACACTATCAATGAAAATCTCAGACAGAAGGACAAAAAGAAAATAAGGGAACATTGGAATTCGCTTATTGGACACAGGCAATCCAAGAATCTTCTAACCAATTTTTGGAAGAAAGAAATCACAGAATGTGTCAAAGGAGGCAGGAATAGACTGCGAATCCTAACAGGATTCCTAACTGGACACTGTAGACTAAATGGGCATCTAAAGAAAATTGGAATAATCCAGGATGGCACATGCAGATTCTGCAAAGAAGCAGAAGAAACACCAACACATCTGCTAACAAACTGCGGAGCGACATTAACCCGTAGGAGGAAGTGTTTTGGGATGTACAATGTGACCATAGAAGAACTTCAACCAATAAAACCGGGCCTATTAATCAAATTCCTTGATGAAATAGGACTCACCGATGTGCTTTAGGCAGAGAACGGGGGATACAATAGCTCTTAAAGGGCGCAGTATACAACACCCTGAAATATCATCATCATCATCATATGTCATGCATACATGTAGTCAGTTTTCAGAAATCTCAGACCGAATTTCTACTCTTACAAGTAATGATTTGTTAAAGTATAGCTCCGTTATTACCCATACCAGAGCTAGGCACAATTGATATGCAAAATACTATGTATAACTTCCAGGTTGACTCCTAAAATAATTGCATGCTCATATCTTTCAATCATCAGATCCATGATCAAATATGCACGTTACATACATTGGCTAAAATGGTGTTGCAGTAAATATACCAGTTAGAGGTTTTAATTACTTTCTAATGTTTTTGTTTTTTTCAGTGTTTATGTCGCTACAGTTTATGTCAGAAAATAGATTTGGGGCTGTGATATTCCAAGGGTCCCTTTTTTGCCAGCATGTCTGCTACCTCTTTGCCTAAAATCTCCCATTATGTAGGACAAACAAAGTACCTAGGTATAACCCTTGACCCTGAGCTCAAGTGTAGAAAACACATAGCAACATACTAAATAAAGCAAAGGCTCTAGTAAGCACTAGTCACAGACAATGCAGTAAAAACTGTGGAGTAAATCCCAGGATGGCATATTGGTTATACACCACAATGGTCAGACCTCTGGTCTCAAATGTACTATGGTGGTAAAAATATTGAACAAGGAGACACAAAACAAACTGCAAAGTCTACAAAAATTAAGCTTGTCTTACTATAACAGGGCTAATGTGTTCTTGTTCCATATGGAAAACAGCAATGGAGAGTGCCAAGACTCCTTAGAAACAAAGAAATAAAACCAAATCTAAGGACAAGATATCAAAAAACGCAGGAGAGAAAATAAATGAGATTGCTATAATAGTTCCTGACAAAATGATAGGAAAGCTCAACACTGAAAGACTCTTTTCAAGTTATCATAGGTACATTAATATATGATGTTGAAAGTGGCGCTGGCAACTAGCTGATGTGAAAATAAAGTTATTATAGATAACAAATCTTTGGAAGAAAAGAAGACTCAAGTTTCAAGTTGGGAGCCCTACTGTTGTATACTAATATCAAAGATGGAACAGGGAGTAGATGTAGGGGTAAAGGGGCTGAAATACACTCCAGCAAAACCACTTCAACTGATCCCAACTATCCTCCAAGAACAGGAATAAAGATGCTTCAATGACCGGCCCAGTAATTCAACAGAATTTAATGTCAATAATACTTAGAATCCATTCTTATATAATATATAATAACTGAAGATATCACCAAAATGTACATGCAGATTGATTTCAGAAGATAAAAATTTGCATAAAATATTTCCAAGGAAATAACCTGAACCTACTCCAGCTTCGTTTATCACTATGAGATTTTTTCATCAAGCTGCTAGAGAACAAGAATATCTATACCCAATTGCTCTGCAAATCCTGCGAGATTTCTACATGGATGGATGCTTGACCGGTTGCAATGATTTAGAAAATTTCAAATTGAGTAGTAAGAAGTTATAGAGATACTTAAGAACACTCAGTTATCCTTATATAAACAGTGTGCAAATGACTTGGCATTAGTAGACAAAATTCCTTCAGCAAAGACAGAAATGAAATTGAAGAGAACATTTCAATCAAAACCCTTGGCATCTGGTGGACTACAGAACAAGATTACTTTCCATTCTCGAGTTTTCTTCCTCCAGAACAAAAGCCGTCCTTCTGGATTTGGCTAAGGTTTTCAATACCCTTGGTTTAGTGGGACCTGTCATTGTAAAATTCAAAATGTTTTTGGAAATGTTTTGGTCATTAAAAACAGAATGGGATGTGCCACTCTCTGTAAATCAGTTAATGGAATGGACTTCATTTAGAATGGAACTTAAGTTGTTGGAGTCACTGCGCATTCCTTGACAGGTTTTGACAACCATGGTTACGAAATCCATGGTTTCTCTGTAGTAGCAGAGAAAGCATGTTGTTATATATCAGAACTGTTACCAAGGCTAATATATATTCTTCTGGACTGCTCATCAATCAAAATCAAGGGTAGCTCGTTTAAAAAAATCAGTCTTCCCAGACTAGAAATATGTGAAGCCCTATTACCCAAGCTGGTGAACAAAGTTCAACCATTTTTACAGATGAAATTCTACCACACATTTCTGTTGTCAGATTCTAAAATTGTACTCAACTGGGTACTTGGAAATCAGCTAAATGGAAAACATACGTGGCCAACAGGGTCAGTGAAATCCAAGATTTAACACTGGATACATTTGGTGCCAAGTATGTGGCAAAAGAACCCCAGCCGATAAAATTTCCCTAGGGCTTTTAGTTGTAGAATTTTAAACCACAATATTTAGTGTCAAGAGCCAGTTTGGCTTTCCCTACACGTTCTAATTTATTTGCACAGATTTATTAAATCATATTGGAAACAATAAGTACCCAAATTTAATCTAGTAATGAATAGCCTACAGCAGTAAGGGTATGCAAACAGAAGCCTCCCATATGCGTTCTCATGGAGATGTTTACTCTAAGAGTAAGCTGCTATCATTGAGCCCCTTTTGGATAAAAATATCATCTGGGTAGATGGACAAATTCACATTTATAATCAGAAGCATTCTGTCTTATTACATAAAGGTCATCAAGAAAGTTGCAAGATGGGTGCATATTAAAAAGCTTCACACAGGACCTTAATTACTCTTGGCTTTCGTGTGACTAAGATTTTGGCCATTGGGAGGAAGAGATCTACAGGCCCTGAGGCCCATTTACAATTAAACTGAATATCATTAGGAACCTACTCCAAAAGGTTTATGTAGCTATAATTGTCTCTCATTAAAATGTGTTCTTGTGGAACTTGTTAGTGAACAACAATGAGCACAACAACAGAAAGCTTCCTAGCTGCTTTAAAGAGATTTTTTTGCAGAGCAGCTAGTGAGTTGAATCATTCAATCTGCAGGGCAAGACAAATTCCTCAAGTAGCTAATTATTTTAGCCAGTGAAAATATTACCTGGAAATTCATACCTCCCCAAACACCAGAATTTGGTGGTTTCAGCAGTAAAATCTTGTAAATTTTACTTTAGAAGGGTTGTGGGAGATAAAATGTTCACTTATGAGGAACTAATTATGTTTTTATTTATTAACAGAATAACTTCTGACCAATTCTTATACTTAGTCCAAGTCCCAATGACCATTCGCCTTTCACTCCTGGCCACTTCTTGATAGGAGATGCCCTTACATCTATAGCGAAAGAGCCTCTTCATCAAGAGGCTATCCACCCAAATCTCCCGAGATGGCGTAAAGTGCAACAAATGTTCCAAACATTTTGGAAAAGATGGAGACATGAATACTGATCCAACCTGCTAGTACATACGAAGAAGGAAGCCGTAATTTACAAAATGGACAGCTCATTCTGTTAAAGAATGAAAGGGCGCCTCCACTGAAATGGAATTTAGCAAGAATCTGTGAGATACATCCAGGAGCTGATGGGTTAATTAGGATGGTGACCCTAAAATCCTGAAATAGAGTCATCAAGAGACTAATAAACAAAATTTTTCATTTGCCGACCCAAATAGGAAGTGAAGATTCTCCAGAGGAATATGAAGTTCGAAGTTTTCTTTAATTTTAAATTGACATCAAAGTTATATTTATTTTATTATTTTTTTTGTCTAGGTGTACTTATTTATTTATCAAGTGTTGAATACTTCTAATTATTTTTAAATTTATACACTATGACAGTTATACAATTTAATTGTTTGTATTGAATCAATTTATCAAATTGTTAGCCAGTATGTTTAGGTGCTTTTCCTTTTTGTGTTTGTTGTATGGTTGTTGTGTGCAGAGCAGTAGGGCAACTGTAGCAAGCAAGGACCCTAAAATAAAATGTAATGTAAAGGAAGCAAAGTGTTGTGAGTTCTCTTTTCAACCCTAAATATCTATTGTTTATAAATACTTCTAAAATAAGTACCATAGCGAACATCCCATATCGCAAGATTAATCCCCAAATGTCATGTAATTTAGTTGACTTAACTAAGCAACTAATATGAAGGACGGATGCTGACTAGTGCCTTTTCAGTTGAGTGGACCAATCAGGAATAGAACGTTAGTATCACTTGTGCCTACTGGCTACCGCCTAAGTGAACAAGTTGATTATGAAGGGATTAAGGCAGTCAAAGCATATGCTACCCGCTTATATTCCTTCACACCCCCTGTTCAGAGAGTTGAATCAACTTAGTACCTGTATGAATGTAGGCTTAGGCTATTTGAAAAATCCCTTTTTTTGGGGGGGGAGAGATTTAAGAAGTTCCAGAAAATTTTTGAATGATATCATAGACTTGGGGAGGGCTGCCTGAAAGTATTGTTATTGCTGCACCCTTGAGATGTTTATTTCATGTTCATATGTTTTTGTTCTGTATCATCCCTTAGGACATCAGACCTAAAAATGGTTGGGATAGGTCAGAGGGCTATCTTGAACAACCTGAACTTTTAAGGCATATCAAACAAATTCTACTGAATGTAAAAGCCGGAAGAGGTAGGC
Source organism: Cimex hemipterus (assembly GCA_039619505.1). Classification (NCBI taxonomy): domain Eukaryota; kingdom Metazoa; phylum Arthropoda; class Insecta; order Hemiptera; family Cimicidae; genus Cimex; species Cimex hemipterus. Next base: position 7,221,965 of record CM077101.1, on the reverse strand, counting down.
ACCCATTTGTATTCGGTTTGAAGAAACATATTGAAGCTATGTAGATAGTTACATAATTACATTATACCATTTAAAGTTGTCAGTAATGACATATTCATGAGTTTTAGCCAGCCTCGTAAAAGATAACTCTGCCTAAATTGTTTTGAAAACGTGGTAAGTCAGAATCTCAAGAAAAGATTGTCCAATCTAATCGGGGTAAAAGAGTAAAAACGAGACGGTACGAGGCACGTTTAACAATTCGAGTTTAATGACACCGTTGTCAATTATAATAAAAATAATAACAAATGATGTTTTGGTTGAGAATAACCTTCGGCTCATCGGGGAAACGATGAACGGAACCTTACGCATTATCAAGTGATTCTTACATTCCAACAGTAATTAAATATTTAAACTGAAAAATGTAATAAAAATTGAATTTATATTTTACCTGAGGAAAACGGAGTGAGTCGCATCGGATATTCTCCTTCTTGTCGGCTCATCGCAACTGACGTTTCACTGTCTTGTTTTATGAAAGTGAAAAAATCAAATCCTATGGTTTTTTTTCTAAATTTTATTAGAATAATGCCAACAGCATTGTGGTAGACGGCAAGGATCCCCTCATTTTTATCACAGGTCGAATTGAAGAGGATCGCCTCCGAGAGAAAATTGAAAATAAGAGCCGATTAAAAAATAATTCTCTACCTTTCACATATCTTCGCGTTTTTTTAGATTTGAGACATATGCCGAAGGGCTTAGAATAAGAGGATATTTCAGTTAGCTCGAACCATGACAGAGGAAACTTAAGGATTCGAAATTTTAAAAAAACGGACTCGCCTCGGCCGTCGAAGCCTCACGTGATTTTATAAACACTTGTTGACAGGAGGAATCGTCCCTACTTTGGCCGAGCGGCCATTCCAGGATTGCAACAACTGTTCTTAGACAATATTGCCAAACTAAACGAACCCCGTGCTTCACGAATACTTCATTACTTTCTTTAATAAATATTGTTTCATCTAATTTTTTACGGAACGGTATCTCATAATTAAAATATTTTAATGATTTGTTTACTTATTCTAGGAGCTTTTTTAAAATTGTGTTAAGCTACTAATACTGGAAATTTAAGGAGAGGGCGAGTATGTTTCACATCACATGTACTTGGATCACCACTTCTTTACTCACAAATATCTGGATGTCACTTTTCAGTATGGTCAAGAGGATGAAAGAACTAATTCAACTGTTATCTGCCAAACTTCCGACCTATTTTAAATTCATTATCAGTGCAAAACAATCTTAAAGATATCTACAAATTGACATAATTAAGTTTTTATCCTTCTCTTTTACAACTTTGTATATAATTTTGGCACTTTTTTGGCGAATGGAGATGAAAATGAAGTATCAAATTATTGATACATATCTTGTATAGATGTAGTATCAAAAATATTTTGCATTTTACTTGTTAATCGAACAGAAACATTTGCTAATGAAAAGAATCTATGGGATTTTGCAGGGGCTATCCTACAACCAATTTGAACTTTCCAATGTTATAAATATTAAATTCAATCAGCCTAAGCAGAGTTTCTTTATAGACCTAAAACCTGCATTTCATTCAGTAGACAGGAATGGAGTACTCCTTCAACCAAGTAAATTGTCTTTTTCTAGTAAGTTTCTTCATCTTCTGGGGAATGTTTTAGGCTCCATCTGGACTTAGACAGGGCTGTCTCCTTAGCCCTATGTTATTTTTCTTCTTTTTGGATGACTTGCTAGTTATAAGCAACCCCTTCCTTTCATGCTAATAAATTACTTTTACCTTTTACTCTCCAGACTTTGTACTCACCCCAGCGTACTTCATATTCCTCGAGACGGGGTTGAACAGGTATATATCCAAGGTGTGAAAACCAAAATCTTGATGTATGCATATAATATAGTGGCATGGGGTCCACAGAGAAACATATATTTTTTGGATGAATGTTGTGAAAAGTGGAATGTTGGAATCAATCTAAAAAAGTCTTCAATAATGATTTTCACAAAAGGACAGTAGCTGAATATAAGTACCTGTGTGTTATATTAACTCCTCACTTATAATTGTTCTGACTCTTCAAAACTAAAATGTCTGAAAATAGGAAAAAACTTTGGAAAAGTTGACAAGGAAAATTGAAGGGAGAAAAAAGAGACGTGCTTACTGGGCAAGGTGGGTATAAAGTCAAGGATTGAATCGGAGATGAGGTCAAGAGATGGTTTTTCAAAAGATCCTTACTGTGACACAGGAGAATTGGAATTGCTGGAAAGGATGTGGGGGAAGCTGAAAATGGGTCCAAATGGATCAAAGTACAGGAGCTACCTCAAGTCTGGTCAAAACATACTGCCCACAAACTTTAAGAGAATTTTTTTTTTAACTATCTGAAAAACTAAATTAATCTGAGGATAAAAGTAAGCTCAACTTAGCTTCTTTAGAAAAATCTATGAAATGAAAAAAAAAAAAATCAGTGGTAGAGACTAGGAGGAGGTTGGTATGAGGAGGAGACAGTGGATAGGATGTGTGAGCTCCACCAGGTACACAGTACAGTTTGAATTTCCAGGATTTTACCAATGGGCCATGACAATGGTAATGATAGGAAGGTGCTGATAGAAAAGAGAATCTAAGCTTAAATTCCTCTCAAGTGGGATGGGGATGATAAGTTGTATTAAAACATTTCTCTAAACTTGAGATATTAAATATTCCAGGCAAAAGAAAAAGTTGGAGTTGCTGAACTATAGAAAGACTTTTTTTTAATTAATTACACTTGGTCTCTCCTTTATCTGACCAGTTTCTCATGATTAATTAATCTTTTGGTGGAGTGTTGAAAGCCAACTCATTTTAAGGAAGCACAATGTGATTTTGAACAAATTCGTTATTAAACTGAGAAACTAATTGATTTCATCCTATGACCGAAGCCTCTAATAGTTTTATTGATCTGCTATGAGATTTTTATAGAACCATAAAAGTTAATATTGCATAAATTATTTGGAAAATTGGGAAAAACTCATTGAGACAATTGTGCCTGCTCATACAGTTATTGATGAATTATGATTATAGCATAAGTACAAAATTTCAAACTGAAATATCATTTTTTGTTTACATATTGACAAGTCCCATGAATGAAGAGAAAGGAGAAAATTTTGAAATTGGTAGTAGATAAGTCATTTACTTTTTTATATATATATATTTATTTTTTATTTCATCATGTGCCCCTTCTATAGAAACTATACATTACAATTTAGACAATTTGCATACAAAAATATAATTTAATATATCAAAAAGTTCCAAGAATTAACATTGTTTAACAGCTTCAGTCATTATTTCTTGGAGTTTTGCAGCATCTGCAGCAAATTTCCGTATGCCTTCAGATAATTTGTCAGTGGCCATTTCATCTTCATTCAACATCCAACGGAATGTCGGTTCATCCAGCACAACTTTATCGACGTGGAATGTAGAAACTAAAAAACAATTGTGCAATGTTAAGGTATTTTGTCAGAAAATGTATTACTAAATTATGGATCAAAAAGAGGAAAACCTTTCGAAGCATCCAATTTAACTGAGAGTTTTTCATTTTGCTTTCCCAATTGTTCTAAAAGAGCTGGACTGATGGTCAACAGATCGCAACCCGCCAATTCCTTAATTTCATCTAGGGAAAAATATAACCACTGTTATTAAATTTGCAAAAATGTACAGACAAGATTGAAAATTATGATTATTATGGAAATCGTGAGATGCAGTCTTGTGTGACGTAGGTTTTAGAAAAACATTTTCTTTATCATGCCAACGTTTCAATCTTTATTGAGATCATCTTCAAGGGCTGGGCCAAAAATTGTTTAAATTATAAATATGCATGTGGGATGTGGAAAAAATGAATTTACACAATACAAATTTTAGATTCAATCAAAATATTTGTACTCACGCAGTGTTTGTTTTCTGTATAGATGTGCATGTCAGTGAGATATTTCCTTCTGAACCCGTGTGCGTGTGTGACTCTTCATATGAAAAAGTCTTTAATCCCTATTTCCTTCCGAACCGGTTTAGAACGAAATAGGGATTAAAGACTTTTTCATATGAAGACACACACACACACACACACACACACACACACACGCACGCACGCACACACACACACACACACACACACACAAATAATAAGTAGAAGAAAAAAATACCTGTATTTCTGAATGAAGCACCCATTACTTGAGTTTTGTACCCAAATTTTTTATAGTAATTGAAGATCTTTGTAACGGAGATGACGCCTGGATCTTCATCCCCAGAATAACCTGATTTTCCCGTTTTTTTAAGATACCTAAAAGACAAGTGTAGATATAATATTTGGATACAAATGTAATCTTTTTGATGTAGCTATTTTTCCCACAATTAAGAGCCTAAATGGAAGGTGAGTTGAACTTCTCATAAGCAGACACTACTCAGGAATGGGATTATGTCCACTTATTAGAAGGTCCATACATAGAAACATTGTTAGACGCATTAAGTGAAAGCAAAAATTGTAATAACACATGTACATGGGCAGTAATTTTCTCTTTCTCATGGAATATTTTTATCTGAGCAGACTGATCTCTGAATGTCAGTTTGTCACAATTTCAAGCTGGTTTTCTACTGCACGAAATTCACTCACACAACTGTCTCGCAAAATGCCATCATGGGTTAACCATTTCCATGAGGTGAAACAGCTCTGAGCCATCAGTTATGCGAAACAAGAATGCTGTTTATAACTACACAAACTGCTGCATCATGGCGATACTTTACATTAAAAATAAAACCAAGCGAAGAATATGCCGTGTACCTTGTGAGGCCTAAATGTATGATAACATGCAGCACGTAAACTGGTTTTAACACAAGTCATCTGTCTACTGTTCGGTTACTTTTACATTGAAAAATTTATAAATGTAGGGCGACATTATAAGAAATAATTTTTCTTAGTAAAGTAAATGGAGTAATCCTGGGGAAAATAAAATTGTCCATAAGGAATTTCTGGTTATTAAAAGTGTCTGCTTTTGAAAATTCGATGTCTCGATCTTTTTTCCTGTGTCATTTCAACAATATTTGTACCATATTCTTGCAATGTTTTTATTGCTCTGAAAAACAATTTATTTATAACAATTCAATTTTTACGATTAAAATAAAATTAATAATTTCCTGTAAAAATGTGTTTTGTATGATCTAAATAAACATTAATAATTCCATTAAAGCGCATTGAAATAACAAGCAAAATGAACAAACCAATCCAATATTCTTCCGACGAATGGTGAAATTAAGGTAACTTTTGCCTCAGCACAAGCCACTGCTTGACAGAAAGAAAACAGCAATGTAAGATTACAGTGTATCCCAAGCTCTTGTTCGAGAAACCTAAAACACAATACATTACTTCTATCGCTATTTCTACTATGATTAACATCACCCCATTACTTTGCAGCTTCAATTCCCTCCCAAGTTGAAGCCAACTTGATCAGTACTCTTTCCTTTGAAATGCCATGCTCGCCATAGAGTTTAATCAATTTCTTAGCTTTTTCAATACTGGCTTCCTTGTTGAAAGACAATCTAAACCAAACAGAAACAAAATTATGTATAATCATACTATTGCAAATAATTATAATTATTAGTACTAAAGTTATTATATTTTTATGTTAAACATTTTAAAAATGTATAGCCACACAATATTAAAAATTAGATATTTTCCAAACAAAATTTTAATTGTATTTACACATAATAATAAAACAATGTGTATGATTTTTTAAGGCATTTCAACTACAAGGTTATATGAATGCCCTTTTGTAAGTACAGTAAGCTGGATTCGAACCCGGGACCTTTAACTTACAGTGATGAGCGCTATGTTAGCACCCTAACTGTTGTTGGACTGACACCCCCGGGTATGATTTTGAATGCATGAATATATGAATGATCAGTTATGAATTATTAGACAATAGCTTATTTATTATAATTATACAAATTTCACCTAGCATCAACTTCAGTTGAGACCCGCCCTGGAATGATTTTAAGTATTTCTGTTCCAAACAGAACAACCAATTGGTCCATTGCAGCTTCCACTTGTTCATTGAGATTTCTAAAAACAGTTCCATCATTTTAAAGTCTGAATAAACAGAATAGTTTATCAGAGAGAACTTACTTTCCATGTGCAACACCATATTCTGCAGCTTTTTTAATCAATTTCTGATATTCGGAATTTTTAGCAGCAGCGAGGATTAGAGATGGATTTGTAGTGGCATCGGTAGGATTGTATGCTTTCATGGCTAAACAGCACATAATAAGATAGAACATTATCTTTACACGATGTCAAAAAACAAGCACAAACATCATGCAAACAAAGTGTTACAGGCCCTATACAGACTTCCCAAGCACAAGGCTCCGAGAGCTCAAGAATGTCTACTATATCATGCATTTAGGCAACTCTGGACACCACCCCAAATGCCCAATTTTAAATCCTATCAAGCACTTGTGGGATCATATTAGAGATTAGAAACTAAAAACTGATTCAAAACAAAAACCCATCTGAGAGAAGAGATTTTACAAAAGTGGACTAAAATATTCCCAGACGTGACAAATAAACGAGTTCTATCAATGAAAAAATCGTTTATTAGCAGTAATAAAAAAAATAGGAGTGGACCTACAGATTATGGACATAAAATTGGTAAAGTATCAGTAAATAAATAAATGAAAAGCCGCGCGTTCATATTGTTTTGCTTGAAACGTGTAATTATATACATTGTAGTTTAATTTCTACACCTTTAATACTATTACATCTTATACAGTTTTTGTTATTGATTAAAGTTTAAAATTGCAAGACATTGTTGTTAATCTATGTAGTCCATGATTATTTTAATTTCAAAGGTGTCCTTCTATTTTACTGATTGTGCTCGAAGATTCTTTTTGGTGAATGTGTAATAATTAAACAACTGGTAGGAGTAAACAGAACTTTTCTTGGCTGTAGTAGCCAATGCCTTTTGAAGCAGATATTTCGGTACTTTTCAGACTGTAAAGTACAACGGATGAGACATGCCAGCACTTTCGGTGTTCGCCTGTTTAGATGGTTCGCAGTGAAGTAAGTACATCTGCGCATTAGCATGCATTCTTAAAAGCCTGTACATTTAGCTTTTGTATTTTATAATTTATCATTCGGTTAGATAAGGGAAGCACATGCATTAGAAGTGAGAAACTTGGCATTTTGTCAAGCGTTTTACATTCAAAATCGCCGGTGTCGGCGACGACCGTAGTCATCTTCTTCAATTGGTCCAAGCAGCTCATTTTCGACTGTTCCCAACGGATATCGTAATGCAACTAGGCTAAATAGACAGTTCGGAAATCAAATCGAATCCAAGGTAAAACGGGAAAGTCGTGCCGTGCCTGTCGACCACGTGATTACAAAATCTGACGGCTGACCTAGTCGCCTGGTGATTTCACTGATTACTAGGTGTGTGGGTAGTGGCCAGTGGGTTCGTGACGATAGTTATAACGATTTTAAATAAATATATCAATTTTTTTTTTTTGTTAAAACGTTCGAATTGCAATCGAAGTCAATTGCATTGAATAGAAATATATCGATCATTCTTTTTTAGCAAATTCCCCCACTTGCACCATGAGTCACGTCCATTCTACCCTATGGCCTATGCCCTTGTAAGACGGTAATTATCCCCAAGCTAATCCCCATTTAATATTTATGTAATTACTGGTAAAAATACATTTACAAACATTTATAAATAATTTTCCAAATACAAGATGGTTATACATTTTCTAATATATGATTAAAACTGAATGAACTAAAAAAAGTAAAATTAACATGACATAAGTTCTTAATGCATCTGTTGTTGCTCTGTTTAGGCTTAGCAAACAAAAAAAGGCACAATTAGTCAATTTTAAATGTAAAGAATCTGTATGCAACATCTTTATGAATAAAAAAGATACTTTCATCCAATTCCTTGCTTTGATTGCTAAATACTCTTTTTTTCTTTTATTATCACATTAAAAGCCATGAACCATTTAGGACATATTCACCTTGGCCTAAATTATCATTCTTGTATAATAATTTATTGTTTATTTATGTAAATACCAGCAATGACCAACTAGTAATAAGTCATACAAACTAAACATACAGTAAAAAAATAACAATTATAAAATGCAAACTAGAATTTAATGATTATTATGGAAATCGTGAGATGCAGTCTTGTGTGACGTAGGTTTTAGAAAAACATTTTCTTTATCGTAACAATGTTTCAATCTTTATTGAGATCATCTTCAGGGCCTCATATTGCCTGCATCTCAACAAAAAGTTCTCTGATAGCCGTTACAAATTGCTTTTCAATGCTGGGATTCAGAATATTTCTTGCTTGGTGTCCATATGTAGTTTAAATCTGTTCATAGAATCCAATGTTCTTTGTTCTTCTCGTGTAGAAATGTGTGGTGTTTAGTGTCATTAGTTTAGTTTATTTTTTGAAAATGTTTGGCTCGCTGCTTTGATAGATCTTTTATGTATGTACAGTTTACTCCTTGGCCCACCCAGCACCCCTTAGAAAGCTAGATAGGTTTACCATCGAGGCCTCAAAGTGATCTCAGGGTTATTTATATACCAGCCCCTTGACCAGTCTGTGCTATGAGTTGGGGGGGGGGGTCTTGACTCTCGAACTTCGGAGAGATCAGCTTTTCCTCAGTTGCGTGTCCAGGTTAAAGTTTTAGAGGAGTGACCTCATGTGTCAACATATGTCACTGAATGGAAGAAAGCCTAAGGAAGAGAATAATTTTATTTACCCTGGTTGACACTACAATAAGGGCGACACAACCAGAGGCCCTTAAGGTGGCATTCTGTCTCCATTACTGTGGTCAGCATTGGTTGATGATCTCCCAAAAAGGCGATCTGACGAAGGCTTTAAATGCCTAGGATATACAGTTGATCTGATGGTAGTCGTGAATGGACACTTTGCTGAAGTCATTACAGAAAGGGCCCAATACACACTCAACATAACATGCAGATAGTGTAAAAAGGAAGGGCTTTCTATAAACCCTAACAAAACCATTGTTGTTCCCTTTACCAAGAAATGGACACTAGGAGAGCTTAAGCCCCTTACACTAATTGGAGTTGAAATTTCTTTCTTGAAAGAGGCAAAATATCTGGGAGTTATTTTTGACCAGTGACTTTCATGGTATCAACAACTAGACAAAATCACACAAAGAGCGAAGATTGCCATTGACAGATGCAAACGCCTTTGTGGAAAAAGCCGAGGACTAAATGATATTCCTATACCCACAGCAGTTTCGTTTATACCCGTGTTTGGTCTATGATTTGGTGGACTGACATTACAGCTAAGAGGAGTTCAAATACTCAGTAATGAAACTGGTGCATCTGAGCATCATTGGGGCAATGAGAACAACCCTCACACCTACCGATGCCATGATCCCTAATTTCAGTTTTGAGAAAAAATTTCTAATCCTTGTACACCAGACTGGGAGAAAGGGATTTGTAGAAACATTGAAAACTGGTGTCAAAATAATAAAAAATTCCTCAACACAAAGAAAATGTAAACTCATTACATTCTACAATTTGTTTGGTTTATGACTATAAATTATTTGGATTTGGCATTGATAGGTGTCATTCTGTGAAAGATCTTGAAGTTCTTTTCAACAATAATTTGGATTTTAAGAATGATGTTAAATCTATAATAAGCAAATTGAACCAAATTCTCAGATTTATGTATCAATCATCGTCTTTTTAATGTTTTCAACGTTTTATGCCTATTCCTACTGATATTAATTTCTTTTGTTATAAAGTGTTTGTTTTGCCTTGTCTAACCAAAAATACATAAACTATTAATAACAACTGGAAATAGTAGAACACCAAATAGTTTCACACAGCCAAGCTGCACTGAAGGTTTTACAATTGACCTTCAACTCAAAGCTGGTTTGGAAATATTTAACACATTTACAACTCCAGGGTAAACAAAATAAGGTAACTCTGATGGCAATGTCTCTGTCAAAGGCAGTAAAGATGCAAGATGAACACACGGAAAATTACATTTCATTCACAGGCACATGTACGTGTCTACCATGTAGAAAAAGGTTGGGCAATGTGTTCCACTTAATTGTAGGGCATCATTCCTATATATAGACAGGATGTAAGAGTGGCAACAAACAGCAGCGAGTTGTTGGGCGAGGCTATGCTTAACATCTCTACCCCTTCTCTCTCAGTAGGCAAGAATTATAAAAAATAATAGGCCTTTATCCACTTAATTACCATCTCAAAAAAGTGGACAAAACACAAAAAAGTCATGCTGAATGTCATGTCAAAGTTGGAGTTAGTTCCTGATGCACCACAAAAATTTCTAAAAGCTACTGGACCTTCTATGTCCTCCTATCATAGGGGACAAAGTACATGAGAAACAGAAGAAACAAATGGTCAGTAATGGAGGTGACAATACAAAAACTAATAAAATTAAGTCTGGGTGAAGAATTACCAGAAAAAGGAGGAATACTGGGTGAAAGGAACCATCACAAATTTACTTGGACCGAAGAGGCTGCAGATTTTTGTGCCACATCTAAATTGTACATAGACAAGACATTTGTAGTGGTATTTTGGAACACGCAGGACCTGCACTGGAAAACTCAGATAAGAAACTTCTGACTTTGCCAGAGAATGAAGATGTTAGTCTGCAAGATCGATCACAGATTTTAGATATCTCTTTGTGGGATATGGGGGCCTTGAGGCCATCATCAAAGAGTATGGAAACTAGTACTCTATGAGATAAACCACTTACTTCAGAAGAATCATCTACCACACACAATATATATCCCAGGAGAAAAAGGAGGCCAGTTCGCCGGCTTATTGCTGAGATGTAGAGGGGAAATATGTCTACAGATTGACTGAACATTTAGAGAGAAATGTATTGCTTAGTTATGTACTTGGTTTGCTGTAGTATATGTGTAGTTCTGTGGGTGTTATAAGGGGGGGGGGATGGTGTGGTATACTTGAGATAACAGTAAAAAGAGAAATGTTTGAAATCATAAAACGAATGTATGTTAAAATAAATATTTGTAATCCAAATTCCACACTGATATCGTGTTTCTGTCTGTATGATGATATGAGGTGCTGAAGAGTCTATTGACAACAGGGGATGTCTACAATTCTTGCTCCCTTCAGTGCAGTGTGAAGGAATCAGTGTAAAGGTCTGAGCTAGAATTTACACCGGAGGACAAACCGAACTCCATATTGTTAAAGGCAACCTCACCGCAGTCTGTTATGTCCAAGAAATTATCAAGGAATACATTCGTCAAACCAGGGATCTCATTGGCAGGGATTTTCTGTTTCTGGATGACAGTGCCAGGCCTCATAGATGAAGAGTTGTTCATCAATATTTAGAAAAGCTGGGAATTTCCCATCTACCCCTTCCCCCATGTCCCCAGACCTCAATCCTATTGAACACATGCGGATGGCCGGATGCGTTGCAGAGAAGGCTTTTTGATCACTATCCGCAGCCAGTTGACCTGCAACAACTAAGGTCAGCGTAGCAACATCTACAGAGTTAAATACTTTATGACATTAGTGACAACCTTTGACAGTATGCCTAACAGGTGCACATAGGTTTTAGCTAACAGAAAACATTAGCTCAATAATTTCTTATAAACTTTAATGCAATTTAAAATAGGAATAAAATTAAAGTGCTAGGGAAAGTAAATAATGCGAAACTGGTAATATCCCAATTCATTTTTGAGCAGTTTATATGACTGCACACAGCAAACATTTAGCCTAGAAACTGTAAAGATCCTTCTGAAAGGCGATATTGGCGCCTAAAGAAATAAACCAGGAAGGTGCTAAGCTACCTTTAACAATTAAAGAATTGGTCAATTTCCCAATTTATCTTTTAGGCCGCAATGGAGACTGGCCTCCAGTATCGCGAAGAAGATTCAAAAGTCGAAAAAATCGATTTAAAATAGTCGACTGCCGTTTGTTCTCGCAACCGATTACCTTCCAGAGTTCCAGTTCCAGTGATAGTAGGTACTGGATCTAGAATACTGGCGTTTTATGTTTATAGGATACACTATACGTTACACGGCACTCTGCAGTTTTTCTGTCTAGTGTCCGTTGTGAGTTGAATATGAATTTCTTACTTCACAACGTTACTTTATAAATGTAAGTTACACAGGAGTATAATTGTTTTATTTAATAAATAAGGATCCCATTGGTAGGATGCACGTGTTGGTCCTAGAATTGTCATCGGCACTCTCTCCAACTCCAAAGTTTTGTAATTATTTTTAGTTAACCGACTGAACCAGTCTTAAGTTAAATTTTCCTGAGGGCATATCAGAGAAATTTAATTCCTAGATTATAAGTAACTGAATGTATATCAGTTATTTGTAATTCCTTTGAATAAAAGTTTTTTAAAACGGATTCATCCAAAGAAATTAAACTGTCTCAGTCGGACTTGACTTCGTCGAAAATTATTGAACTATTATCGAGAGCTTTCCGTTTCAACGGTTAATCGACAATCGGGCAATCCAGAATTAGTGTAGACTCGAGCGCGTATGAAGTTTACTCCCTGACAATGACATCGAACTTCGAGACCCTAGGAACCAGCGAATATGGTCGTTGCCGGTTGCCGTCGTTTTCATGTAAGACAACAAAACTATCTAATTTCGTAATATTAACAATCTTAAAAACGAATTTTTTGATTAATCTCTAATTAAGTTAACATATCTTCAAAAATGGCTCTCCCAGAATTTAAAAGAGAATCTTTGGACATGGTCCCGGAATTCAAGGGAGACCCAACTGTTCTAATACGATTCATAGACATTGAAAAAACTACTTAACACAATTGTAGTTACTAACCACTCATATAACTTCCAAAATGTATACCTGCTTTCATGTTTTGAAAAATAAGTTAAAAAATTCTGCAGCTCAACTGATTGAAAATAGTAGTAAGTAGTAGGGCAGATTTAAAGACTAATTTGTCAGAGTGGTTGCCGACGAAAGGGACATGTACACATTCCAGATTGAAATCTCTAAGACTATTGAAACAAAATGAAAAACCATATGATTTATGTCTACAATTTATTTGTAAACTTAGAAATAGCCTGTTTTTAAAACCTCAATCCCTTCAAGCCAATACTTTAATTGGTTACGTGAATGGTGTTGCCTTCCATGTCTTACTAAGAGGTCTGAAAACACCCTCAGCATTGGTTCACATAGAGGCAGGAGACAGATGTAATGTAGGGACAGTTATAGCCCTTCAGATGGGGAGACTGGCAGGACATTGCGTAGCATGGTGTCATTCACACAGTTTATACTGTATTGAGCATATCGCTCTGTACGACTTGTTTTCATATGCCTTCTTCGAAACTTAAAAAATAGAAGTGACATTTTTGATAATGACAAAAGATTTTCATTAGTTCAAACATATCCCACGCTTTGGAACAACATTGTCCATGATTATGCGGATAAAGTTAAAAAACAAAATGCAAGGAAAAATTTGGATGAACCCACATTACTCTACTTTTACTTGATTTTTGTCTAGTTGAATCCCAAAGAGCCGCAGCTTCTATCTTGACCTTTATTAAAGTATGACAAATATCTAGATCTTTAAACCGCTTGGGAAAGAATCAAGAAGCGGTGGAGGAGAGTTGCCTGGATACTTTTTGTATTGCACACTTTTATTGCATATGCATCTCTCATACCAATCACCTCTGTGTGAACCAACATTAGACTCGCTTATACAGGCTTAGGAAGTAATTTCACAGAGGCATGAAATATCCTCACGAATGATTTTCAGTTGTTGTAAACTTTTCAGGAGCCAGACAATTATCCTTCAAGGAAACCTCCCTTTCAACCACAAAGTAGATCTCCAGCAAGATTCCCCAATCAATATCCTCATTTCTTATGATTATTCAGAGATTGTGAGATGTGGTCTAATGTAGGTGTTCGAAAAACATATTCTTTATTGTGCCTCCCTATGTGGGATTCGCCCTACCTGCTGTTGGCCTTGTATCCTTTTGAGCAGGCTTGTGTAATCCTCATCCAACCTTTGCCTTTTCTTTTCAAATTTTGAAGCAGGCTTTGTTACATGAGCTGACTCTTTCTTTTAAGGTGCCTAAAAGACCAAGATGTTTCCCAAGGGTGGGTACTGTGTGGAAGTCAGAGTTGGTCTTGTGCCCCCACCCATGATTTTGAGTAGTTGTAAGAAAAGCGTGTTAGCCTTACACTAGTTCATAGTTACTAATTCATTGCAAATGTAAAATAATTCTTTAACTTGAGATAAGACAACAATGTAAATCTCTAAGTTGTTCAATTTTTTATAATTGTTATTTTTCTCTATCATGAGCTTCCGGGAAGCTCTATCTTTTGGGGGGGGGGGGAGTTATATACAAGTCTAATTATGTTATTAAAGAAGGTGATGACAGTGCTAGGATGCAGGTGTTGGTCCTAGAATTCTCATCAGTCCTCTCTCCTATTCCAAAGATTAACCAACTTAAACTTAACTTCTTAAGTTACTTTTCCTGAGGGCATATCAAAGAAATTTGATTTAAATTCTTGTATTATAAATTACTGAATTTATATCAGTAATAATTTATAATTTCTTTGAATAAATTTTTAAAGTGCATTCATTAATAGAAATTATTTAACTTGTATAATCTGTAATAAATGCTTATTAAATGTTAATTGTTCTGCTATAGATATATTGTTGCCGATCTCTTTCTGGCTGCTGAGAAATTGACCATTTGATGTCGTGTAACATTTGAAAATTGTAACAATGGCTTTGCCAGCTAAGGGAGAAACGATGGATGTCCAAATGGAGAAATTGTTCAAAGAGCTCAAAGTTGCCAGAAGCGAAATTAATAATTTAAGGTCAGTTTAAAATTTCATGTAATTATTTGCTAAGAATTTTTGTTGATTTTATTTTCCTTAACTTTATTTTTTTTGTTTCATGATCTATACATAATCATTATATCTGGTCGTAAAACAAGGTTGTAGAGTGTTTTAATTTTTTATTCTACTTTATTTTATTTTATTTTTTTAAAGGTTAAAATAAATGAACATTTCACAATGTTGTGATTCAATTATATATATGTGTGAATTTGTACATGTACATGTTAGTGCGCATGTGCATGTGTGTATGTTTTTGTATTTGTATTTGTACAAGTTACAAATCTGATCACAATACATTTTTTCACACGTTAACAGTACTAGCACTAATGCAAGTGGTATACCTGGAGACATGCCATGAGAATCTTTGCACTCAGTGAGGTGCAAGGAAGTCTCGAGTTCTGGGACTGGAATTTGTAGAGAGTGTCTGAGCAATAGTGTTAAGAGAGTGGTTGGTGTAAAACTTTTGGATTCAAAAACAGATCTGTTCATTCACACAAGGAAGATTGAGGTTGTTGTGGATAGTGAGGTAGTAACAAATTAAGGACTTTTGACAATTTGTCTGATTGATTAGAAGGATTGGATGTGCTGTAGGATGGTTTGGCAGAACCCCACAGTTCCACTCCGTATGTCCAAAGTGCTTGCAGTAAAGTCTTGTATAAGGTTAGTTCAGTATTGAACATCAAGACGGATTTCGTTCCTTGAAGTTTTGATGGTTGTCCAAGTTATCTGTTGTCTCTTAAGTCTTGTTTGGGGATTCCTTGTCAGTCTGCTGTCTAAATATATTCTTAAGTACTTGTCTTAAGTGATAGTATCTCTTTGTTGTTGATATAAAATGGAGGACAAGACTTTTTTCAATGTGAACAGAGTACATTAGTTTTCATTCAGTCTTGTCCTCCACTTTTTGCACGTTTCGTCAATAAGCTCAAGGTGTTCTTGGATAGGATTCGAGCTAGTGGACAAATTTGTGGTAACATCTGCAAAGGTGTTTGTGATGATATTGGGGTGTGCAGGTAGGCCAACAGTATCAATGATATAAAGAATGGGATCAAGAATTCATTCTCCCTTGTGGGATGATTTGCGAGAACGCATTGCCGCACTTCACTCTGAAGCAGTTGTTGGGAAGGTGGATTTCAGGATAAGATAATGAGGAGTGAGAAAGAAGCGAAAAAACGAATATGCAATATATTGTCTGACTAAATATGCAAAGTTCATCAGGCCATTAAAAAAAAAAAAAAAAAAAGGAAAAAAAGAGGAGTGGGAAGGAAGCATATAAGTTTATAAAGCATGTTCCGGTGCCCTACCCTATGAAATTCCTGTGCTACATCTAGGAACGCCCCCAAGCCATTCTCTGTTCTCTAGAGCAGAGGTAACAGTGTCAACTTGTTGGATCATAGAATGATGTGGACTGATGCCAAATTGGTGAGAAGGAATTATTTTATGAATACCATGGATAAGAATTAATGACATTAAAAAAATGTTTTGCTAAACGCATCTTGTCCGAACCGTGATGTGTACATTGTAAACCCCCCCCCCCCCTGTACCACTACCAAGCTCCAAGTGGTGTCTATTGAGCTGATAGTGTTAAGTGGAGGTTGTTAACTCCTTGTTTGTTTTTGTTTTTTTGTTTTATTTTGGCAAATTATTAATATTTGTATGTATTGTAGGTAACTGTTGCATTTTTCCTTTAATGATCCTTTTTTTAAATTTTAATAAATTGGTCACTTAGTTTATCTGTCAGTTTACCTGAATAGATAGAATAATAAGGTTTAACTGATTAACTAAACTGATCATCTAGGGTTGTTTGCCCTTGAATTGTGATTTATTCAAGGCACTTGTTGGCCCTTGTATTGTTCCCGAATCAAAGCTTTTATTAATTTATTTAAATATAGTTTGTATTGTATGTTTTGTTATAGAAACCAAATTAATTCGTTGAAGCATTCCCAGGAAAGGGAAATGGAAGTACTTTACGACAAGTTACGATCATGGACATGCCACACTTGTTCCCTTAGTAAGCAACCACCGTTAATCGAAACGGACAGTGGGATTAATTTAAAGCCTATAGGCATATTGTCAACAATGTTCCCTAAGAAGAAAGGTGTTCCAAGGCAACCTGGAGTTTGCACGAGCAGTCGTGCCAGTCTCACCCTTTCTAAAGAGATATTTACTAATCCAGAACATTCACTTGAGGGACTCAATGGCTTTTCACATATGTGGTATGTATTTAAACTTTATTGACATTAAAGGTACCAACTTTTTGAAACCTCAGTTAAAATTAAATTTAAGTTGGGGCTGCTAAACTTTTATCACTGGGATCAGACTAAACATCAGACATCTAAATAAGAATTTCAAAACAATGTTCTCACAGAACCCATGGTCTGGTATTGCAATTAGACAGACACTTTACTTTTTATATGTTTTTATATATCACCAGTTTAGAAATCGCACATTTCTTACAAATTTAATGTATATACATTTTCAGTAACAGTTAGAAGAAATACTATAATCTAATGCTAGGCATTCTTCATTTAATAACGTTTAGGTAGCCACACCATCAGAGATATGCACATCTGGGGCCATAATTTATAACCTTACAAGAATATTAAATTGGGGGACCATGGTAGTTGAATGGACACTCAGCTTTCAGACCCCATGATCAAAACTCCATCAAACTCCCAAAAGCATTAATTGTTCGAGTTTATTCCCATTACTATAAGCCACAATCCATTGCCATCATCTACTACCCCAAAAAAGCTGAGCACACAATGCTTCCCATCTGCATTACATGTGCAGCTCATTATTATATGTTCCATTGTGTTTGTAGCAGAACAATAGGCACACTTAGCTGATTCAAAATGTTAATCTTGGTCAAGTATTTTTCACATTTAGCATAGTTTACTTTTGGAATGCCAATTTCCACTGCACAAGCTTATATTCAAAACACACAGTCATTGACAGACTGAAAGGAAATTTCTGTCGTAATGCCTCTGTCAAGCTCCGTTGGCGCACCAGCATCTGAAGACGGAATTTTCCACTGGGTTCCGTCTAAGCAGATCAAAACTGGGCAAAGTAGAGGGGTGTGCCACACTAGTGATGGACATGGGTAGAACAGAAGAGGCTGTAAGTTGTAGTCATTCTATTCATTTGTATATGTGGCTTGTTCGGGTTGGGCAGATTTTTCATCCTGAAATTTCCGTCGCCTTCCGTATAGCATCTTGCCAGCCTTAGTGAATCATTTTTTAGAGATTTGCAGCAAAAACTGGGGTGTAAACTCCAGAATGGAGTCTTACACCAAAAGAGGGGTACAATCAGAGACAGAAACATACAGACTCTGTCCGAGAAACCAGAGACCTTAGCACAGTTACAGTACAGCCACTTTGGTAAGGCAATTCTCACACCAAAAGAGGGGCACAAAGAGGCACCAAAGAAAGTGTTGATTCTCCATTGTGCTTATAAGAAAAAATACTTTTCTTTTTTTAAATGAGGGTACTTCAACTATGAGGTTATTTAAACCCTTGGGGTGCCGTTGTTTTTGAAAAATAAATTTTTTGTGAGTTTGGCGGGTTTGAATGTAGAACCACAGGATTCAAATCTGGGACCTTTACGTCACAGTCATCAGAGCCATGTCATTGCCTAAACTGTTGTGGCCACAGATACCCTCAAAAAAGTGCACTTTGCAAGGTACATTTATAATTTATAGAGGGATTCCATAGTACATCTATATTAGTTGTAGTGGTTGAAAGGATTTTGATAATTTTTATTCAAAATAAATACTTAAATGTAAAATAAAAATGTCTAAAGTGTTGAAATTAAATATAATTATATAATTACAAATTTTAATTTCCATTTTAAGAACACTTGCTACCATTAAAATTGCCTGCATTAATTTGGGGGATGAATAGTTAAAAATATTCAATATTATCAATTACATTTGTAATTAATGATTATGATTAACATTTTCAGGATTTTATTTTACTTTGACAGAAATGAAACAAAACATGTTCATGCTAAAGTAGCACCTCCAAGACTGAATGGTGAAAAAACAGGGGTTTTTGCAACCAGATCACCACACAGACCGTGCCCAATTGGTTTGTCGTTAGCTCAGATTGACTTCATTGAAGGTTATAATAATAATAATAATAAATCCACTAATAATTTTATTTGGCAATTGTTTACTAATGTAATTAACCATTTTAGATTCCACTATATTTTTTTCGGGAGTGGATATGCTTGATGGCACTCCTGTTTTTGATATTAAACCTTACATTCCTCAATATGATGATCCTTTGCAACAGGGTTTGGAAGTATTAGAGGATACACTTGAAGTCAAAGAGCAACCGATTGCACCTGGATCACCGGGTGTGTGTCCAGGTCACAGAGAGGCTCCAGATGGAGAGGAATCCGATGAGGGCAGACAAATGAATCCTATGCTTGTCCACACATTAGCACAAGTGAGTATGTGTAGAGATTAGTGACCGTTAACGGATAATTATTCAAATATCGTGAGATGCGGTCTGGTGTGATGTAGGTATCAGAAAAACATTTTCTTTATCGTGCCAACGTTTCGATCTTTTATTGAGATCATCTTCAGGGCTCAAAGTGTTTGTCTTCTATGTAATTGTGCCATGTCGTGTTGATGACTGGCACTCTCAACACGACATGGCACAATTACACAGAAGACAAACACTTTGAGCCCTGAAGATGATCTCAATAAAAGATCGAAACGTTGGCACGATAAAGAAAATGTTTTTCTGATACCTACATCACACCAGACCGCATCTCACGATATTTGAATAATTAACAAGTGAGTATTTTACTATTATTTGACATTTATAATTATTTTATTATTTGACATTTGTGTCCACATTCTATAATAAGATACATACATAACTATACTGATACGCCAAAAAAGTGGCCACCCTTAATATTTTTAGTTATCTCTTAGGCAATCTTCCATTTATTATCATAACAATATTTTGTTCCTTTTAAAGGATTAGAGTTAATTAAAATACAGATAAATTGGGTATTCATGAGCTTTGTGTTAACCCTGTTAACTCTTAGGTTGTGTTAGATTGAGAAAAATGACAGACTTATAAGAATCAGTGAGTTAATATTGCTTGATCTAACAGGGTAAGGCCGATGCTAAGTTGAATCGATAGGGGTGTAGTCATATTAAACGGGGAAACGGCGCTTTTCTTTGCCACTCCATAACAAAATCCTCAGACTGTTTTGGTGGTCAAATACCCGTCACAAACTTGGTTGGCCAGAAGCTGCTAAAGAACAAACCTGATTACATTGTGTGTAGCTGTGCATGTCCTTGTAATTTTTAATTTCATCCCTTTATCATGGTTTTTTACTGTACCATTTGGTATTGTAGGATTGAAATTGCACTTTTACTTATTATTATTTTATTTAGGCTGTTCGTGTACCACCTTGGGTCAAACCTAGCTCACGGATAGAGGTTTCTTTGACATCGGAAGCAGAACAACAACTGATGAGCATTGGTAAGATGGATTTATGGCCAGTAATTCAAAGTGTTTTGCGAGAGGACCCTCGATCAGTTTACTTAAAACAGAGATATACCAATCAGTTTTATACATTTCTAATTTCCGATTTGCATGTTAGCTGTAAATTTAATGATACCATACATTCTGTGAATGTTTATAGAATTAGTCAAGCTATAAAATTGTGTGATTGTGGACAACCGGATTGGCAGTGCACTGAACACAAAGATGCCAAATCTTAATAGATATTCTTATCCCCTATTATAATTTTTTGTTTGTTTGTTTAAATGCTATATTTGATTATTCTTCTGATTTTATTCGATTGTAAACCAAAGATTACATAGTTTTACGTTTTAAAGCCATTCATGGATAAACTTTAATAAAAAGACTTATTAGTATGCAGCATTTCTTTAAATATTTATTATATAACTTTACTTGCTCAGTACAATATAACCTATTTGGTGTTATTTTCAGCGTATTGTACCTATGTTGAGCCTTTTTTTAGGGAGGGGGACCAACCTATTGTCATCATTTCTAACTAAATTTTTAAAAAACCCTGTTTCTTTTTTTTTCTACAATAATTTTAAATATTTATTCTCACATGACAGGCTTCATATTCACCTGTTTACAAAGAATCTAGATTACTTAAAATATACGTAAGACTTTATTGTGAATCTGAAGCGCCTAACCCACTGTCACTGTAGGCCCCAGCAAGGTTATGTTAGCTAAATATTTCACTCTTCATTTGAACTGCCCATGGAAGAATTTTTTTTATGTTGTTGGGTGATGTAGCAGTAGGTAGAATTCCTTCATTTTTATTTTAATCCAAATGGTAATGCACCTCATTCCAGTGCGTTTTATGATCTCCTACACCTTCTGACCTCATCTCTACATCTGATGCACTCCAATCACATTCACTTTTGCTCATTGTGGAAAAAATGCAAACGATTCACGTTCTAGTTATAAATGAAACGTGGACAACAACTGACCGTATATCCCTCTGCTCCCTACTACGAGGAAATCGCTACGTGTTATCATCTGGGTTGTCATTCAACTGGGTATGAAAGAGCCCTCACTCAAGCTGTAATGAAAATATAAGTGCAATGTAAATTTTGGAAACGTAATATAGAATAGCTGTAAATAATAAACTCCAGCATTATTCAAAAAGTTACAAAATCTGCTATCCCGTATGCTCAGTCAAAGCCATTCTGAAATAAAACCGATGTCTCTGTAATTAAGTAATCTCATACCGAATATTTATACAGACAATGTATAAATTTTTACAATTACTACCTATTCCTTTAACAAATATAGATCAATGAGTTTTATACATTTAAAGTCTTAAGAGATCTCATTGAGTTGGTTTTCTAGTTTAGAACTAAAATTATATTATATTATTTTTTTAAATTAATTAATTTATTTATTTACATCAACAGCAAGTAGCCAGTTTTACAGCAGTACATAAACACAAAGAATGTGGAATTATACAGCTTTAAGTTCGACCAAGATGAACAGAACAAGTGTAGATTGCTACTTAATTATTCAATATGAGGTTATGTCTTGAAGCATTTCACAGTCTTCAATAGATTTCATTATTTTAAATACTTTGAGATCGTCTGCGAACAACTTAAATTGACTATTTGTAAAACACTTAACAAAATCATTAATAAATATGTTAAATAACAAAGGCGACATGTGGCCACCTTGTGGAACACCAGAGGTAACAGATATAGGTTCTGATTCCATATCATCTATCTTTACAATTTGAGTTCTGTTGTTAATTATATATTAAAAACATCGTAAGTTTAAACATTCTTTAAATAAACTAGTAATAAATAATCAAATCCTATCTATTAAATGAGACAAATGAAATAAAACTTTAACTCTTACGTTAAGATACTCGTGTACACAAACAAATATACGCACACAAACATCAATAGTATTCAAGATAAAAATTTCAAAAAATTCCTTTATTTCCAATATTAACTTTCTTATGGGTTCTTTCTCCACAACAATAGTAGAAGTAGTCTAACCCTTGCCGGACAGAAATATCATCCATTAAGGTAGGAGAGAAGGATTAGGTTTAAGCTGTTTAGAAGGAAACACTAGTTTGTACATGAGATATTCATATTAAATAAGTATAAGCTTAATCTATATGTTCCCTTTGTTCTTCTTCTTCGAAAGGATTGGGTAAGGAGGTTACTTGGCTAGAAATTGGTAAACAAGTCAACAAGTGGTTGGATTCAACGATGGAGGAGTTTCTTATCCTACTTTAAAAGTCTGCGTTGTTATTAATCTTGCCTGCTTTATAAACGATTTCATAATCGTATTGTCCCATGAACAATTTTCATCTAATTAACTTTGCGCGTATCTTTTACAAAAGTTAAACAGCCATACTTACAGAAGATGGTCGGTACATATTTTAAATTTTCTTGAACATACATAACAATGAAAATATTTGACCGGCCGCACTAGTAAGGCTACTGTGGATGTGAATTCTGATGAAATTTTGTTCTGAGTACGTTGGAAATCCTCGTCAGAACAATTACATTGTGCGCGTTTTCTGATAGTACGCTTCTGCCTCCCAACAAAATAGACGATCATAATGAGTTTTATTTATTTATTTATTTATTTTTTTTTTTTAAAGTCGGTTGATTAAGCTAGTGTTGATACGTGGTGGGAAAACAGCTTGTTTATGCAAACTTATTTTCCACATAGACGAGAGGGGAAAATGTCAAACTTATTGCTAATCTCTTAAAAATTAATATTAATCCATGTATGTTTAGCGGTTATAATTGACCATATTAATTAAAATGAAATTTGAAAAATGGAAAAAAACAGGGAAAACTCATACATGGTTATAGGCTGTGATGATTTAGTGTCCGAGGGGATTGAAGTCACGGTAGCTCAAATGGTTAGAGCAGCGGTGTATTGCGCCAAAGGTCGTGAGTTCAAATCTAGCTTGTGACACTAATTTTTCTTCTCAACAAAAAAACCTTCAATAAAAAGAATTATTCATTAAAATAATTGATATAATCAATTATGACCACTAACCAAATATGGCTTACTGCTAGTATTGATTTCTTGAGAAATTTTCTTCCACTTTAGTTGAGAAATATCTCCGTTGTGATATTTTTTGTCGTTCACATTTCATAAACATCGATTCTCAAAAACAAGAAAAATTACTTTATCAATAGTTTTTTTCAGTTAATTATCGGGTTGTCCGGAAAATAATGCAGGATTTTGGTATTAAACAAAAAAAAAAGAAACTAGTTACTTTAAAGCAATGTTCTTTAATCAAAATAATTTCCCATACTCTCAATACATTTCTCCCAACGTGTTGGTAACTTATTAATTCCGTCTGAGTAGAATTCAGAATTTTTAGAATTGATAAAGTCAATAAATGCATTTTCCAGTTCCGTTTGATTTTTGAATATTATGTGTTGTAAGTAGTGGTCCAGGTGTCTAAAAAAATGGTAGTCAGTAGGCGAGAGGTCCAGAGAGTAGGGTGGGTGAGGCAAAGTTTCATAGCCAAGCTCCAATAATTTTTGTGACGTTACACGTGACACATGTGGTCGAGCGTTGTCATGCAACAAAATGGGCCCTTTCCGATTGACCAAAGAGGGCTTCATTACTGCCAATTTCTGATGCATGGTATTAATTTGGTTACAGAATGATTCAGCATTGATGGTTTCGCCAGGATTTAAGAAGCTGTAGTGTATTAAACCAAATGAAGCCCACCATACCGTAACCATTACCTTTTTTTGATGACTTGGGGGCTTTGGAAAATGTATTGGAGCTTCTCCTTTGTCGAGCCACTGTCCAGAACGTCTAGTGTTATCGTAGAGAATCCACTTTTCGTCACATGTAACAATTCTGGCCAGAAATGGGTCATTTTTGTTTCGACAAAGAAGTGATGCACAAACATCAAAGCGCGGATTTTTTTGGCGATCGTTTAATGAGTGTGGAACCCAATTTTCGAGTTTTTTCACTTTTCCAATCGCCTTGAGGTGGTCAGCGACGGTCGTTTTACTGACTTTGAGTTGCTCTGCAAGTTCTCGAACAGTTGTTTTGGGGTTTTCTTCCACCACTGATCGCAGAACATCATCATTAAGAGAGGAAGGCCTTCCACGACCTTCTTCATCTTCAAGGCTGAAATCTCCCTCCCGAAATTTTTTAAACCACCTTTGCACAGTGCACTCATTAACACAACCCTCGCCCCAGACTTGGTTAATGTTTCTAGCCGTTTGGGCTCCGCTTCGGCCGAGTTTAAACTCATAAAAGAAAATCGTACGAAATTCTCGCTTTGACATTATAAGGATGACTGAATTATTTCCAAGTAGCGGAATGCTACAGAGGTAAACAAACAATATCATTTGGAAGAGGATTAATAAGTGTTGACATTCATACAAATGAGTAATCCTGTAAACGTAAACAGAATATTTTATATAGATTTTTTTTAATGAAAACTTAAAATCCTGCATTATTTTCCGGACAACCCAATAGTATTTTTTTCTACCAATTTAATACTTTTTCCAACCAAATTAGCACTTTTCCCAAGCAAATTAATATTTTTCAAATGTGGTATGGTAAAGGGGGATATCAAACATAATCATACTGGCAAAAAACGAAATTTATTATTTAAAATAAGAAAATTAACAAAATGAACATTTTATTTCAAAGACAATGCAGGGGGATAACCAGCAACCGCTGATGGTAATTTCAATAGCACATCGAAGTTACGTAATCGTTCGAAGAAGACCTTTTTTTTAAAAAAGAAGTTTTAAGAAGTGCTCCTTAAGATGATGAATGGCCATCTGGACCCGCCAGACATTATTGACTTGTCGGCCTGAGGGGCATTTGGTTATTCCATAATTCCTCCGTCCCTAAGTTCGAATCGCCTGCGAGAAAAAAGCAGTCCTGTACAAGCAGATGTAGGTGTCGACTGAGACTTCATGTCTTGATGGGACTCTTCTTTACGGCGGCAGCGAAAATAAACTAACATGAAGAATATTGACAAAATGCCCGTATAAATTATAACATAAACATAAATTATTGAAAATGTCGAGGGAACATCTAATAGTTCTAATGGTTGCATTTTTACAGTGAGCTTATGCAAATCTTCAAAAGATACATTAGCTTTCGCCACTCTGAACATACCGGTTTGTGAATACATAACTTCGGATTCCTTAAATATTGGTACAATTTTTTTTATTTAACAGTATTTCATTTTTATCTAATTTAATTAAACTAGTATTAGATATAAATATGGTATTATTCACATTATTTCTTTTAACTACAATTGATTTAGTTTTAAAAGCTAAATAATAATCTATAAGTGGTACATATTTAATAAACGATGTGCTCAATGTATGGACATATTTACAGTCAAAAAAGATTCTTATTTGCTATGATTTGTTTAATACAATTGTTATTAATTTTAGATATGTTGGTACAATAATTCCGATTACTTAAATCTAAACAAGTAGCAGTAAATAAGTCATCCTTTGCTTTAAGGATTAAATATGGGTATGTATATACTGTTGTTACATGACCCTTTTTATTTACTGGATAGGACAGTAGGAAGTATGTCTCAAGGGTGGAACTTTTTAAAGGCACGTCAACAAAATAATAAAGTTCATTATTTATAAAACAACAATGTACTTTGGTCAGTTGCCAGAGTGTACTAAGTCTGGGCGATACAAATGTAACATTTCTTTTATTTCTCAGTGATTCAAGATCATCATATGTTAGGATTGAAGGGTGTAATGTTTTAAGCTTACAGAATTCTGTAGAATTTTCGACATCATTAATTTTGTTTTCTAACAATATTAGATTTACAAATATAGAATTATACATTTTGCTTTTTTCTAATTGGCTTAATATAGGATTTGTCAATGATTTTATTTTTCTATTATTGTCTTGTAGTGTCTGAATGTCATGATTAAATTGGTCAATTAATTTTTTGTTAATAGCCATCTGATTTTCAACATTATGTCGCAAATGGAAAAAAATTACTTTGGATGGCGTTTATCGCTTTGTCGTCAGAGTCCATATTTCCGGTAATCCAAGATATTGCTTTTCCTAAACCATTAATGAAACCTCGTTTTGACCTTTTAGTTTCAGTTTCATTGTTAATTAGATAATCAAATTTCTTTTTTATTGATACAGTGCCAAAAGTGAATCTGATTCATTCAGTTTGTGGTTTATTATGTCTCGGGTATATTTTAATTCATTTTTTTATTACATCTAGGTCAATTGCTTGTATGAATGTATAGTAGTTATCTATTATGTGTGTCTGTGGTAGTCGAATAGCGACAATACCAGGTCCATTCGTTAAGCCAGTTATTTCGAGTTGCCCGAGATGGATGGAAGAACGGACCTAGTTTTCAGAATGCGTTCGGTTGTTTTCGGGAGTGTGTTGTCACCAGGGTATATGCCCTCCATCAACTTCTAGTATTTTTCACAGAGGTACTAAAACATTATTTTAAATATTGAGGGTAGGTTTCGAAAGGACTTCCATGTACAGTTTGTTATGTTCTATAGCTTATTAAAGACCAAGATCTCAATACTGATTAATTTACTATTTTCGTGGTCTGCTCGGCCAATTAATTGCCTTACTGATTAATGAATGATGGTAAAAAGGTGTTTTCCACGACTTTACGACCAGCGAAATTTTCCCTTTACAACGACTATTCATGACAGGTCACCACGTGTTGTGCTCATGGAACACCCCCCCCTATGATGTAGGCTCTATACGGTAGATGACATGTATGTTGTAAATCCTGCAAACACTATATGGTTAACCTTGCTGAGCAAAAATTTAATAACATTTGATAAATTTCTTTGGTTTCTTCGACTGGGCAGTCAAGGCTAGTTTCTACAGCTCAATACAATTAAAAAATGAAGTTTATCTATACGATGGCTATATGATGTGTTTTCTTGTCTTTCTATATTCTTGTTTTTTAATGAACTTAAGAATATTATTGATACGGGTATAAATGTGCATTATTAAATCCTATTCTTTTTATAATGTTAAACCTAACTTTATTACTCATTGTCTTACATTGTTAACCTGTTTTGTTATAAATTATATATAGTTTGTGATGTTAATTTCTGATGAGCATTTTCTTTAAAGACTGTATTAAAATTGTGAACCTTCTCATTTAAAATTGTACTTATTATCAAATAAAATGTAAATTAGTAACGCGCAGACCAATAAAGACTTAAGTAAACAGCAATTCTGTATAATTTGTTAAAATGTTATTGTTAACCATTTGTGCAAATGTCTTTCTATGTTAATAGTTAATTTGTTAACAAGTTGTGCAATATTGTATATAGTGTCAGTACTAGTATATCAGTCAGATTGAAGGTCTTTTCAACAATTAATAATTATAAAAAAAGTGTATTTTTCCTAATTGAATTAGTACAACTGCTATTCATTTTATATTATAGTAAAGTCTTATGTTGTTCTATTATATTATTTTATGTATATTGTAACTCTTTACTATGTACACTGTCTACACAGTATGAAAGAAGTATGTACATAATTGTAATAAATCTTTCGTATATCTTTAATAATTTTTTTGGTTTGGTTTATTGAAAACCCCTTCAGTGAAAAATAATAGGCATGTGAAATTCTTGGTAAGAGTGTGTGAATAGAACGCATGCTTGTTTTAAAGTGGCCTTATTGTTTTTTTTTATCTTTAAAAGAGTAAAATTTCAGTTTATCCATTTTTTTCTTTTATTCATTAGCAAACATGGTAAAGAATCTTACCAAGCGCTTTCTGCAATTGTTCCAATGGTACCTGGTCAAGCTATTCGTCCCGGTAAGTGAAAATGGTATTTGGAAAATTGGTAAGAATTCAGAGTTGAGAACTTTGTAAACTTTGCAAGAAGAATAACTTGTTTTAAAAGATTTTTTAATCAGGAAATAGGATTTAATTGAATTATTTTTTATTATAATCGCAACATTGCTTTTATATTCAAAATTTTTGAATCCATATTCCACTCGGGGTTCAAAAACTGTTTAGTCATTTAAAGAACGAAGCGAAACTATTTTTTTTATAGAACTAGTTAGTTAACTAATTGGTAATTTTCAATTGTGTAAAGTTCATTGTGTTAACTGTTAAACAATTGAAACAGAACAATTAGAGTGAGAATAGCAAATATCGAGTAAACACATTTGATCTTCTTTGGACTCCTCGAGAGTCCCCACCAAAGAGCAGCTCAAGAAATGCAAAATGGTAAAGCCAGAAGGTACTAACTGTCACAGAGAAGAAAGCCCATGAAGTGGCCTTGGAGGTGGTTTTTCAAAAGGTTGGGGTAGTACCATACCAAAATGTTAAATGGTAGTCAAGTCAGTAGACAGTCGGTGTTTGACACGAGTAGTTAAGTACAGTTACCAGCTAGACTTTTGTTAGGCTTTTATGGAGTGAGCGAGCTTTGGAGGGGTATATCTCCCTTATGATCCTGTAATTTGTTCGCTATCGTTCATTTTAATGTGCATGCTGCTTCACGATCCTCTTAATTTTGGTCGCTACCCTACATTTCAATCACCCTGACGATCCTCTAATTTTGGCCGCTATCTTTCATTTTAATCTGCATGCTGCCCTGCCTCACGATCCTCTTAATTTTGGTTGCTACCCATCATTGAAATCTCCCTGGTGATCTTATAATTTTCGTCGCTATTGATAATACAATTAATTACGGTTTTTAATTGAGATGAAAAAAAGTTAATGGCACGAGAGGGATTCGAACCCACGAACTTCGGCTAGATACGCCGTTGCTCTTCTACCACATGACCTGAGCTATCGTGACCTCGATCCACTTGGACATCAATTCCCCATCTCTTCGAATCCCTACTCGTGCCATTAACTTTTTTCATGTCAACTAAAAACCGAAATTAATTGTCTTATATTAATTAGTCGAGTGGGCCACGAAAAGTAGTGAATAATGATTTAAAAATAAAGTACACTTCACTAAAGCTCTCCGTCACCATTTCAACTGTCGTCGAGAATTCAAACCGATCACACGACATTTGACATACGGCAAAAGGAGGGAAAACTCGTAAGGTGAGGTTGAGATTGGAAGTTGATGTCCGAGTGGATCGAGGTCACGATGGCTCAGGTGGTAGAGCAGCGGCGCGGCGTATCTAGCCGAAGGTCGTGGGTTCGAATCCCTCTCGTGCCATTAACTTTTTTCATCTCAACTAAAAACAGTAATTAATTGTTTTATATTAATTGGTCGAGCGGACCACGAAAATAGTGAATAGCTATTGATAATTTTAATTTGCATGCTGCTTCACGATACTCTTAATTTTGGTGGCTACCCATCATTTAAATCTCCCTGACGATACTGTACTTTTGGTAGCCACTGACTATATTGGGCCTATTGATAAACCGGTAGTTACGGATTAGTTTTTTCTGCCTGACGTACCTCTAATTTGATCGCTACCGATCATTTCTGCCTGCCAGATATACATGTACTTCTGTTAAAATTTAAAACTGT
This sequence comes from Cimex hemipterus, assembly GCA_039619505.1. Lineage (NCBI taxonomy): Eukaryota > Metazoa > Arthropoda > Insecta > Hemiptera > Cimicidae > Cimex > Cimex hemipterus. Next base: position 7,192,075 of record CM077101.1, on the reverse strand, counting down.
CTTAAATATAAAGTACCACCTTTTTAAATTTTGTTGGAGAAGTCATGATAAATACTTGATCAATATTGTTGATTCTTTGGAATGTAAAATCTTCTTATTTACCTTATATATCACTAAATATCACAGTAAAATTTGAAATGTAAAACGAGATCATATGGATCACAATCAAGATTCATTTTTCTGATCTCATTTCCTAAAATTTGTGCAACAGGTGTATGCTTCTGAAAACGATTGTGTAGTTTTTGTTTGCCAGTGTCGTCTTCTTCAGTAGTGGTTTGTTGTTGGAAATGACCAATATACAAGAGAAATGCATCACCCCGCTTGCGAACCGTTAGGGTATCTGTGAACAGATTATATCCTGGTCCGCCTAATCTCGTTTTATTGGTCAGATGGGTTTTAGCAATTTCTGTGCTTTTGTTAGAGTCGTACTTCGCAAATAGTATTATCCCCGTGCACCGAGAATACTTGTCCATTGAAATCAGTGACGACCAAAAGGTAGATTACAGATCTAAAAAAAAAAAAATGGTTAGAAACAATAAAACATATTTCATTCAAAACGATTGCTTCGTAACCACTAGGTCTTTCTTTCCTTTTTCCTGCTCCCTGGCCCTAGAAGAGCTTTGCAGGTAAATTGCTTCGTAACCGGAACAGAAAGGGCTTTCACCTCTTAATACATTTCTTTGGCAAAAGCCCTGCGGCTATCTCATGTAAGTTCGGTTTGCCTCCCCCCTCCAACAATTCTTCACTAGCCCTTTTTTATAACTGTTCTTTCCTTGTCAAGACATATTAAAAAGTTTTATAAAAGGGTGGATTCAATTTGTGTATGTAAAATACCCAATATAGATGCGTCCTTCCGTAAAACTAACCATAGTATTATTTTCTACAGTCAAAATAAGTGGCTCCATTGCGCAAATGGGCATCAGTCATTTTCCAGTTTTGAATAGTTTTGTAAACAGAACTTTTTTTCTTCCACTGGAATAACTCATTGTGACCAGTTTTCGCAATCTTCACCAACGATCTTCAGGTGTGAGGAGTGGCGAAATCTCTGATAAATTCGCAAAGCGATACCGGATCGGAGTGATAATCAAGGATCAAACAAGGCTTTACAATTTTTTTTCTAAATAAAAGTTTTTCATCGCTTTTTTGCTTTAACGTATTTCCAGAGTGTGAAGGAAAGATCGAATCGTGTTGTGTTCCCCCCTCAAGATCCTGAAATCTGAACCAAACTTGACACTTTAAAAAGAAAATCGCGCTCACGTTTCCGATGAATTACCTCTAGGAGGAGAAGCACAAAAAAAGAACCATGCACTCTGGTGTCCTCCTTTCTTCGGCCGGTTTCTAAACGAACGAGTCAGGTAGTTTGGAATTGGAAGGGAACTTCCCCAATCGGGACAAAAGGCGGACGTGATAGCGAAAAAGAGAGAGTGGATAAAATGCCCTTTGTGAATAAAAGCCTGAATTTATTACTTATCACACGTCCACTTACTTCCCAGTTTGGAGTTATTTGTAATAAAAAAAACTCATAAAATTAAATTAACTAATTACTGTGAATGACGCCACGTTGGCATCATGAGTGAGACGTTTCAGGCGGATAACGAACGACATGTGCGTCAAGCGCTCAGAAAATGGTAAGCAAATCAAACGAAATAAGTCCCGGAGTGAGCGTGTAAGATATTTTCGAACAAAATTTTTTATAGGCGGTAAAAAGGCTGTGAAATTTGTTATAACCGAAGGGGGTTATTGACCAGGATTCAAAGCTGGTTTCAAAATTGGAGATACATCCTTGGATTTGTAGAACGAAAGACACTAGAAGTGTTGGTAAAGGTAAAAAAAACAACAGTAGGCCGTGCTTGAACTGATACATCAGAATTCCGCCGATGAGTAAAAACATGGAAATTAAATAGCCCACTTGATTAAAAAAAATTTACTTGTCAAACTTACTATCTTACTAGATGGTCACTGTCAAACTACATTTCAGGTTGCTGCACGTCTAGCCCAAATCTGTGGTTATGAAAATTAGCTGAGTTTTCTGCGGGGTGATGAAACTGTAATTTGAATTCTGCTGATCATATTGTTCTGCCTGTTGAAACTGTAATTTGGTCGTTACCATTTATTTGGGTCTACCTAATGAAGCTGTAATTCGAACACTGCCGCTCATTTTGGTATCAGTGCAAACAAGATCTCTTCGTTTTTAGAACTAGAGGATTATTCATCATGATACATTAGTTTTCCCAATATTACCCATCTTTGGCTAACCGTTGGGTAAAGTCTTTATCCGGCAAGATTGTATTTCGCCATACACTTCTCTCCTGTTCATGGGATCGAACTCCTGTCACACCCACCATATGGTCCAGGTCTCGCACCTTGAGATTATTTGTTGTTCCGGTCCATTTTTTTTCAATTAAAAAATTCAACAATTTTGTAACAATGAGTCATTTCGAGATGACGTGGGAACTTGGGGGGGGGGGTGTTACATCAATTTAAAAAATGGGCTTTTAATTTGATTACATCTTATAATAGATATTTGTTAATATTCGTTTTGTTTGCCTTCCTAAAGGTTGTAAAATGTCCCTTCTAAATTGAATTTGCGAATGTTTTTTAATCTTTTTTTTCCGTTTTAAACTACTGATTTGCTTTTAAATTGTTTATACTGTCAAGACGTTCTTCTCCCACTATACATCAGATAAATAGGTGTAACCAGGAGGTTTAATAGTCAAAAGAAACAACAGCACGTGACGGGACTTAAAAACGGTCAACATGTCATAAATATTTTGTCGTGTTGAATGACTTTGTTAAACTATGGATAGAAGGATTTCCTTCCTCTCTGGATTGATCTATCTGTGAAAATAAATTACAAAATCTCGTTTTAATTAAGGTCGGGTTTTGTCGATTGAGTGTATTTATTAGTAGGAGTGGTGAGGAGCTGATATTGAAATATAGTGTGAACGGAGTGTGTGAATATCGGTTCAAGTTACATATCGACCCGAATTTAGGTTAGATTAAAAATATTTTACATGGAAAAGTGTCGACTACTCCACCAACTAATCAGTGTGCAATGTGCATAGTAAATAAATACATGTGAATATATTTATTTGCGCGAATGTATTATAGAAGTTACTGTTAGTTTTAGGCTAGATTATATTTTGCATGTGTTGTGGGCTGAAATGAGCTAAATCTCAAAAGGCCCAGTTGGTTGGGAAACCACCATCTTCCGGGCTTCATTCTGAAGGGTTAGCACATCGTGAAGTGACAACCCCTCGAGTCCAAATTAAGCTAGGCTAAGTGCAGGGAAGTGGTATCGAGGAAACTTTTTTCGTTAGTTCCCTCATGAAGCCGAGTGAAGGGCTGAGACTAAGGTTTCCCAGTATAAGGTTTCCCCACTTGTATTTTTTATCGTTCAAAACGTCTTTTTATTCATTGGCTTGCTTAACACATGTCAGTCGAGTGGCTTTTCAAATATCGAACGGCGATGGGTCGTTTTTGGGCGCAAACCCCTTCGTCGACAGATGTGATCTGGGATGATTTGTATCGGGCTTGTTATTAATTTCTCATGGCGTTTCATCGCACTATTCTTAAGTGTTTATCTCGACGACCCCATCTACTAAGGCAATTAGTCTTTTCCCGAACGACTTCCTTTTGACGGACGCCTGTGGGAAAGTCGATTTCGGCGAGTGTGAGCCGTTTGAACAAGGATATTCTCTCAACAATTTGTTGAATAATGCAAACAAATTGTCTCAAGTCTTATTCGTACCCTAGTATTGCGAAAACACTTTGTTCCTTCGTCAACTTTCGGTGGATTATATAAACTGCTCAAAAATGAATAGGGTTATGATTATTATTATTATATTAATTTGAATTCAACTAACCGATAAATTCTTGTTAATTTGATAAAAACAAACAAATGTTTGCATCCCTCATTTTTAATAAACATTTTGCTTAAGAACAGTAAACATGAAGATTACTCATTTTGTAAACAATACCTCTTCTCGTCTTTTCTCAATTTTAATACAGTTGTATTCTCTTTAACCATCATCTTCAACCAAAAGTATGCAGTATTATTGTGAGAATGAGTCATCGAGGTCACCGGCAAGTGGATATCGCAGAGGCAGTTGGCGTCTCTCAGACTGTGGTCTCCTGATTCCGAGAGACTGGAAGTGCCAATAGGACTGGCAGTGGATATCAGCGCATTACGACGCTAAGGGAGGACAGCAATATTGTCATTGCTGAAAGACGAAACCCTTTCCATAGTGCCCGACAGATCCTAAATGAAGTACAAAACGTTTTAGCAAGGACTTTATCAACACAAACGATTCGTAAGGTGGCTGGCCTCACATCGAATGCATTTGAGACGACCTGCACCAAGAGAACACTAATTGGAATGCTATTTTGTGAGGAGACGCGCTTCTGTCTGTATTGTGACAGCAGGCGCTAAAGACTCTACCGAGAACAGGGGGTACTTACAATGCCACAGTTCGTGCTCCCTCGAGTGCAGTTTGGAGGAGGCGGTGTAAATGGTCTATGGTGGGATTTACACTGGAGGACGAACTGAACTTCATATTGTTAAAGGCAACCTCACCGCAGTCCCTTATCCCAAGAAATTATCGAGGAATACATCCCTCAAATCAGGGATAACATGGTGAGGGATTTGCGATTTCTAGATGACAATGCAAGAGGCAGAGAGGTTCTAAATTTTAGAAAACCTGGATATTTCCCATCTGCCCCTTTCCCCATTGTCTCCAGACATCAATCCTGTGGAAGTACATGTGGGATGCGTTGCAGAGAAGGCTTTTCCATCACCATTCGCAGTCAGTTGACCTGCCACAACTGAGTGCGACGTTGAAACATCTGTAGAGTGAAATTCCTTATGAAATTAGTGACAACCCTATGAACAGCATTCTAATAAGTGCACAGATTTTTAGCTAACAGTATTAATGGGTTTAAAAAATTTCTCTATCTCTCTCTCTCTCTCTCTCTCTCTCTCTCTCTCTCTCTCTCTGGTTTTAAGAAACGGTTTTGTTATTCAAAAGCCCCTTTATCGGTGATTGTTACTCGTTTCCAAACACTAATAAAAAATGGTATCTGTTTGGTTGAATTGGTTTGTCCACATTTATTGTACTTGTCTCTGATAGTGGAACAAAGTTTTTCCTTTTAAATAACAATAACTCCCTTGTTTGTTTATACCCGTACAGGCGTTAAAGGGATGAAATAGTTAAAAATAATAGGATTTTCCTTTTTTCTCTTACATTGTTAGTACGGCATTATATATATTTCTTGTAGAGTGACCAGGAAGAAGAGACTACAACTTTACCCGAGGATATCCACTCAGTATCTCGCTAATTATTAATTAACCACCACATATCCTCGTTCAGATCCATCGCAGGCTCCACATGATCCAACAATTTCAAACTTGTCGACACTGCTCCCGAAAATAAAGAGAGATTGGGTATGTTTCTAGATTTAGCACAGGTCTTTGGGTCTGACACATCGATATTTATGTAGGTAAACGCCTACCAACTCCTCATTACTGAAATATTACCTAACCGACCGCTGCTACAGAGTAAGGTGCAACGAGTTCTCGGAAATCAGACGGATATATGCTGGCGTCCCACAAATGAGCATCTAGGCCCTATTTTTATATCATATCTTTTGTTGATCTACAGCACGCGAACGCAATTTTGTCCTTTAACTCGAATCCTATCCAAGAACATCTTGATCTTTTTGAAGACTGGTGCTACACGTGTCAGGGGCTGAATGTAGAAAAATGTACTCAGGTTCAGTGAAGAGATACCGACTTCCATTCATATCAAATACTTAAGACTGTACCTAGACAGCTGACGTGGGCTCCCAGACAAGTCTTAACCAACGACTTAACAGAATACAAACAATTAAGAAGACTTCTGGGACCGAAATCCGTCTCGATCGTCGAAACTAAACTAACCTTATACAAGATTTTACTGCACCCACTTCGGACATATCGAGTGGAGATATGGGATACCTGCTAAGCCAGCCAAATCCAGTGCATCCAATCCTCCCTATCATACTCCTTATGTCGCCTCACTATCCACAACTACCTGAATATTGGTTTGGACAACGAACTGATCCCGATTTTCAAAATTTCACACTAACCTCTCGTTCAATCCTAACCACACAGCTCGACTCCTCCTCACATTCCCAGCCCGAGAACCCACTTGTAGATATCCTTGTCCTCACGATGAGTTCCTTCATAGGCTGGTTTCTCATGGTACGTGTCCTCCGGGTGGTGATTCAATTAAATTTGAAAATACATCCTGATGATGATGGGGATTTAAGGTAAAATTTCGTTTTGCCTTCACTTTGATCGTCTCTGATCCAATCTTCAATGGTATGCCGGGTCTGTGGTCTGTCAATTTTAGCTTTGTGCCATCAATGGTGTATGAAAGCTATAAGTTGGGTGAGGCAACCAACTGTAGTGCATGTATGTTTCCCTGCAATATTATCTTGCTTAATGTACTGCATTATAACGGTAATGTGGGCAATCGTTCTGTGAGTTGTTTTGTCAGGAAAGGCCGAATTCAATATAAGTGAATTCCTTTGTGAAAAGCAAACGATGGTAAGAGAAGTTTATATAATCTGAATATAACGACCAAACAGGCAACAACAGGCAACTGTCAGAGCCAATGAGAATAGGGGGACCATGAAGATCGGGGACGACTCATCGCTAGGACAATTGGTTTTTGATAAGAACATAGGCAGGAGAACAGAGAGATAAAAGCAGAAAATATTAAAGGATCGCTTATTACAGAGGATTATTAAAATAACTTTAGCATCGGCAATTTGGTCCGTCGACAGATGCTACCATGGGAGAGAGGTCGTTTTTCTAGTCGGATGAACGTGCTTGCGTTATGAAACATGAACACTTCCGGGTGGATATCGAAACAAATATCGACAGGTGGATGAATCGCCGCTTCAGAGGGCAATGCTTCAGGAAGAGTTATCCCTCCCCCCGAGAATGAACATCTTTCATTTCCGGCAATTTCGGAAGTACAAAGGGTTTTATTGCGTGTGCGGATGTAGTTGCGATCTTTTGGCAAAGTCATTGTACTTTCGGAGACGACAGCTGGGCGGAACAACCTGTACATACGATCCTTCAGTTCAATGATCCCTAACAACTATGACAATTAACATATAATAAAGATTTACGTGTTTTTAAGGGAAACAATACTTCAAAATTGAAAAGTTGAAAAAGCAAAGTTGAATGAGCAGAGACTACTTATTTTTTTAAAGTGCTGACGTTGAAGTTTAAGAACAACGAAGTTACGACCATCTGTGAATACGTCTACTAGGTGATGAACCTGCAGTTTGATACTTTCTGGTAAATCACCCTTCTTTCAAGTCGTTGGTCAGGAATTGATGGGACAAAAAGGGCAACGAAACAAATGTATTTAAACCTGTTCGGATACCCGATGTTCTGAACATTTATTTTGATCTGTTTCTATCAATTTTATAGTACGCGCTCTCCGAGAAGTGTCGAGATCTCAATTTTCAGTCGTAGCCAGGGCGTGGTTGGCATTTGACACAGGTCCAAATTGGTCCTTCAATGGAATGAGTCGATGGATTGCCTCACCTCGCTTATAACCCTGAGCTACGAAAATTAGGAGTAGCTATAATTAGGAGACTAGGTTGATCGAGTCCCGGCTTCAGTTATGAGGTGTGCACATGAGCCAATTGCCTATCTACAGATAAGGATCTTGCCTCACCCTGCTTATAACCTTATTGAAACTGAGGATGGCGAACATCTGAAATTCGACTGACTGACAAAACAAGAAAAAAATGGTTGGTTAAAGATTGGAGACCACTTTTGGAGTTGTGGGTATTGATAAACCTAATTCAAACAAATGGAAAAGTTTTCGCCTCACCCTGCTTATACCCATATATAATATACAGCCAAAGAAGATGGCCAAATGCTTCAAGGCGTCTGTCAAAGAAAAGTAGCCATTGAGGTAGTCCAGGATGATCGGGAGCCGGCTTGATTTATGGAAATTTGACATAGGCAAAATTCTCCTAAATGAAAATCTGTGCCTTGCCTCACCCTGCTTATGCCCTTTAACTACAGAAAAGGGCGAACATCGGAAACGCTTCTCACAGACAAAATGAACGATAAAAATTGACTAGAAGAACGGTGGCCATTGGTTGTGGTAATTCGACAGATATAATCCAAAGGTTTGCAAATGAAATGTTTCTCGCCTCAACCTTCTTATAACCCGGAGATACAAATGAAGAAGGGTAACTGCGGCAGCTCGTCTGACAGAAGAAACCAAGAATAATGTCAGGATGATGAGGCAGTATATATCAGTTTTTTTATATTTGACATAGGCAAAATTCACAAAAATGTCGGTGTGCGTCTTGTCTCGCCCTGCTTATATCCTTCAAAAAACTGAATATCTTCAATTGTGAGCATTTTACAGACACATTCACAAAAAGTAGGGTCTCTCGCTTCGCCTTGATAATATCCCTGCAGGCCATGAGCAGTTTTTTTTTGTATTCGACATTGTAAAATGCCATAGATCCAAGTCTGCCTTTTGCCTCAGCCTTCTTATAACCCTGACCACTCCTGAAATGACAGAATGTCAAGAAGCGTCTGATAGACAAAACCACCGATCGGCTGACTAGAATATCGGTGACCACATTCAGTTGTATTTGACAGATAAAATTCACATAAATGAAAGGTTTCTCGCCTCAATCTTCTTATGCCCCTGAGCTACAAATGAACAAGGTAACTGCGGAAACGCGTCCGATAGAGGAAACCATTAAATGGTAATAATAAATTTTATAATGTCAGGATGATGAGGCCATATTCAGTTTTTGATTGTTTCCAAGGGCAAAATTCACATAAAGCCTGTGTCTTGCCTCATCCTGCACACGTTTAGGCACAACTGAAGATGGCGAACTTCCGAAACGCGTTTGGCAGATAAAACCACCGGATTTTGCTCCCATAATTCACATAAAAGGAAGGTTGATGTTTTGTGCTGAGGGAAGCAGGAGATGGCCAACATATTTACAAATCTGTGGTGATTAGTGACCGTTAATCGACGATTATTTTGAAATCGTGAGATGCGGTCTGGTGCGATTTCACGTATGTTTCAGAAAAACATTTTCTTTATCGTGCCAACGTTTCTTTCTTTATTGAGGTCATCTTCAGAGCCTGGGATTTACAAACATCGTTCACATTTAACAAATACATGTAGGATGTGGAAAAAGTGAATTTATATAATGCAAAAAAAATTTTTTTTATAATCAGACCGCATCTCACGATTTCTGAATAATGATATTTACAAATGTGACTAAGTTTGTATACAGATTAAATAATTAAAAATTAATAATCTAAGTAGAATATATAAAAAAGCGATGTATTTTTTATAGTTTCAACATAATCAAGATGAAACGATCACTGTTAGCCCCGAACGCGATCATGCGGAACGAAATAGTGAGAACGGGATCTTTAAGTTTGAGGTGAGTGAACTCAAAAGAGGGGGCTCATGCTCTCCAGCATTGGAAGTCAATAATAACAAATCCTACGCTTAGGAACACGATGAATAGTAAATAGGTACATACCTACATAGTAAACAAAATAGTTGATGAATGAAAAAAGATTTTCAGTCTAATTTCATCACAGTTGTATTTGTTTCTCTATTAATCATCGTAGGAATTTCTAAGGTATACTTCACAAATTGAACGAGGCATAATTGGTTGAATTACAATTAACATTTTATTTTTGTCGAATGGTTATTTGCATCAGAATAAGCAACGAGAAGGCCCATTGTAATTTGGGAGGAAAGGGAGGTTTTCTGTAGGTCTTCTGTCCCTTCAAAACTCATTTAAAGGCCGCTCAGATAAGAAGCTTTGAAGAACAACATACAAATGAACTGACCTGATGGTTCAGGCATTTTATAGTCAGGTCGGTTCTCTATTATCTTCAGCCAAGAGTATAAACGGGATGAGGTGAGTTCATTCTTGTGAATTTTACCCCTGTAAAATAACAAAACTAAACCTCCGATCATTCTGACATTATAGACGGTTTCCTCTGTCAGACGCGTTTCCGCAATTACCCATCTTCAGTGAGTGCTCGGGATATAAGAAAGGGGAGACAAGAAACCCTAAATTTACGAGATTGTGACAGTGAAAAGCCGCTAACCGAACATGGCCTATGATCTAAGGCCTTCTAGTCAATTTTTATCTTCCATTTTGTCAGTCAGAAGTGTTTTCGATATTCGCCCTTTTCGGCTATTGTTAACGGTTATAAGAAGGCAAGGCACAGAATTGCACTTATGTGAATTCTGTCTATGTCAAATATCACTGAATACAGCCTAATCGAGCTAACATTATAGATGGTTCCCTCTATCAGAAGAGTTTCCGCAGGTACTTTTATTCATTTGTAGCTCAGGGATATAAGAAGATTGAGACGAAAACCTTCAATTGTGTGAATTATATCTGTCAAATATCCACATTGAATATGGCCAACGATCTTCCAATCAACCTAACAATGGTTTTGTCATTCAGTCGCTTTTTGACATTCTGCCATTTCCAGGGGTAGCCAGGGTTATAAGAGGGGTGAGGCTAAAGACAGACTTGGGTATATGTCATTTGCAATGTCAACTACCAAAAACTAAACACGGCCTCCAGGGATATTATCAAGGCGAAGCGAGAGATCCTACTTTTTTGTGAATGTGTCTGTAAAATGCTCACAATTGAAGATATTCAGTTTTTTGAAGGATATAAGCAGGGCGAGACAAGACGCACACCGACATTTTTGTGAATTTTGCCTATGTCAAATATAAAAAACTGATATATACTGCCTCATCATCCTGACATTATTCTTGGTTTCTTCTGTCAGACGAGCTGCCGCAGTTACCCTTCTTCATTTGTATCTCCGGGTTATAAGAAGGTTGAGGCGAGAAACATTTCATTTGCAAACCTTTGGATTATATCTGTCGAATTACCACAACCAATGGCCACCGTTCTTCTAGTCAATTTTTATCGTTCATTTTGTCATGTTCGCCCTTTTCTGTAGTTAAAGGGCATAAGCAGGGTGAGGCAAGGCACAGATTTTCACTTAGGAGAATTTTGCCTATGTCAAATTTCCATAAATCAAGCCGGCTCCCGATCATCCTGGACTACCTCAATGGCTACTTTTCTTTGACAGACGCCTTGAAGCATTTGGCCATCTTCTTTGGCTGTATATTATATATGGGTATAAGCAGGGTGAGGCGAAAACTTTTCCATTTGTTTGAATTAGGTTTATCAATACCCACAACTCCAAAAGTGGTCTCCAATCTTTAACCAACCATTTTTTTCTTGTTTTGTCAGTCAGTCGAATTTCAGATGTTCGCCATCCTCAGTTTCAATAAGGTTATAAGCAGGGTGAGGCAAGATCCTTATCTGTAGATAGGCAATTGGCTCATGTGCACACCTCATAACTGAAGCCGGGACTCGATCAACCTAGTCTCCTAATTATAGCTACTCCTAATTTTCGTAGCTCAGGGTTATAAGCGAGGTGAGGCAATCCATCGACTCATTCCATTGAAGGACCAATTTGGACCTGTGTCAAATGCCAACCACGCCCTGGCTACGACTGAAAATTGAGATCTCGACACTTCTCGGAGAGCGCGTACTATAAAATTGATAGATTTTCTTTGATGTACGACTTTCGGTATTTTGCAATCTTTTCGGCCACTCAGGAAATTTTAAGGAGGGTACAGTTGTCATGGCTTCATTTCTAATATCCCTTGTCAATTGTTGGAAAATTCCAAGGTATCCGGCGGATGTAGGCCATTTAGAATTTTTAGAGACGAATGAACTGAGTTCAAAAGCAAAGTTTATCTTAGCAATTCTCACCGTCACAATAGGGATACGTTGTTCAATTCCATTTTTTTTTTTTTTTTCAGGGGATGTTTTAATTGACTTTTTTACGGTAGACTCCACGAACTTTTGCCTTTTGTACTTTTGCTCAATTATCATGAGTAAACAAGTTGCGAAGTTGGAGAAAAAAATCATGATGGAAGTGAAATGATGGACGTCACAATAGAAAGTAACCCGTTTCAACTCGAGGGGCAAAGGGATGTCAAAGCTGGAAATTAATCCCCGCCGATTATACAACTCACCGGGTTGTGTTTTTTTCAAAATCTTTTTAAATCTGTTTATTAAATCTTCCCACGAGTCTATTAATATTAATAACCGACTGCTCTTCACCTTCTGCACCTATATTCGAGGGCGTATAAGGGGGTTGTCCACGCGATTTACATTATTGTCCCTTCACACCTTTCTAGTGGGGAAAAAAACGCCTTCTCGCATGGACGATTTCTCGACATTCTTCCAGGAGCACGTTAATGATATATGTACGCACCATGGGCAGATTGCCTGAGGAAAAGTAGAATGTAAATTTAATTTTTTCCCTTGTAAGGACTACCACGGGCTGCTTAATTTAGCCAACAGAAGCTCTTCCATTAGAGAAGCCCCAATTTAAACTTACATGGTACAAAAAAAAACAATTCAAGCTTATTTATTTTTTCAACCAACGCGATCCGGCCTCTTACCCTAAATATTTCCACAAAAAAATACATTCAGTTTTAACAGACACAAGATGATATATAAAGTAAATTTTATATACAGTAAAACAGCCCTGTTTTCTAAAAAAAACCACTCACTCCTACGACAAAAATTTAAAACCAGAACTAAAACAGGGTTGAATACAGGATTTATTTGGATTTAGTCAAGACGGTCAATATTTGCCGGATTCAAGAAAAAAGAAGCCTGATGACTAAAATCAACTCCGTTTAATAATCACAATTTTTTTAATGATTCATTCAGCTATATTATACCTGAATACAGCCTAATCCTTGTGATTTTGCTGAACAATTTATTTTGCTGAATCTTGAGTCAGGTCTGCGATAAGACCTCAGGTTTTTATATATTTATATATATGTAATATTCGTTCTTCTTTTATTTTACCGTTTTCTTTTGTCGTTTCAATCTTTGTGAAACGTCAATCGGCTGATAAGATCAATGAGCGTTCTATTAAGGTAAAATAAAGCTTTTATTCATGCTCTAAAAAAATTTCTATCTCGTAGATACATCTACTATGCATCGGTGTTTCAAAAGAAAATCTATTATTTGATCAAGCAAACTATCTTTTGTAATTTAAAAAGATTGCTTAGCTGAATGTTAATTTCTTACATTTATTCAAATATCTGGTGTGATGTAGGTTTCAGAAAAACATTTTCTTTATCGTGCCAACGTTTCGATCTTTATTGATATCATCTTCAGAGTGCCCACTGGAGAGATGTACCCAGTCTATACAAAGGGTACGAAAACAAGAACTATTATGTCAGATGGCCAATAAGCCATCAGAGGAATATGTGCAAACACAAGCTCAAAGATGAGATCTCATATTCTCTAAAGCAGCCGAGGAATTATCAACACACCTACTAACAAACTATGTCGCCATATTTTGCAGGAGGAAGTTTTTTGGGATGTACAATTTAACGTAGAATAAATTCAACCATTAGGTCTGGGCCAACTAATGAAGTTCTTTAGAACTGACCACTGTGCTGCATACAGAATGGGACAGTATACCATACACCCCAATTAATACATCTACATCGAAACCACTCGCTAAAGCAAGTTAAGAGATTTATAAATCTCTCAGAAAGGAAGACAACGGAATTTCTTTCTCACAGCACGCAAGATTTTAGAAAATTTATATAAATCTATAATTTTTTTTTACGAGGGTTCGCAACAGCAGAGGTCGTATAAACCCTCAGGGTGCCCCCATTTGTAAGTATGTCGGGTTCGAATGTAGGCCGCTGGATTCGAACCCGCGACCTTTATCTTACAGTGATGAGCGCCGTGCCAAAGACGGAACCTTGCGGCCACCGACGCCACCATCGTCCTCTTCGCTGCCATCTAAAGACGTTGGAAAGAGCAAAGCCAGAAACATGCCGACTCCGTCAGGAGGTACCAGAATTATCGGCATCCTTTGTGAATGTGAAGCATTCCCCCGGTTACGATAATAGATCTATTTAGGTCGCAGTGGAGGAATAGAGTTTTATGATTCTTAATCAACCCCCAACGTATTAAAAAAATCAATATCATCGTCAAAGCACAGGATGTTTACTCGTTTAAAACAAATCGCTCATTGTCTTTGAAATAGAAAATACAATAAATCGTATTTTGAATTGTTACGATTTGCATACTTGGGGGAACAACTTGTGCATTCAGAATCCGCTGATACGACCTTAAGGACAAATGCTTTATTGTGCATCAAGGACTTGCATTTAACTCTCACGGCCATTCAATCCCACTTCATTAATTTTCTTGACAAGTCTCTAAAGCACAGAGTAAGCTGGTCATAACTCATTGGAACGGCATTTGATTTAGTAATAGATAACATGGACCGATATTTTTGGTACTGTTGTTCGGTACCATTTGTAGAATCTTAACTCTATTTTTGAAGAAAAGAAACTGGATAAATTGAACTGGTTTATTTGATAATTTACATACAACACACACAGGATACACAATCAAAATAAACAAAAAACATGATGCACAGTTTGACTGTACCTGTCTATCTGTTTGTTATTGTTTATAATTTAAATAACAACAATATCCCTTGTTGTTTAATATGCATTACAAATGCTAAAACCCTAGTTTATACTGCAAAAAGGATTAAGGAAGAATGATTTTCTGCCCAAGATTCACTGAGGTATTAGTTGAAGTATCACCTCGAGCACTATTTACGTAATAAACAGGGTCAGCTTTAACGTCAGTTGTAAGTTGTTGATTGCAAATCGGACTCCCTCGTCTGTTAGTGTTGATATTACATTCGGGTTAACGTTTCGACGAGACCTTTTATGTCACCTTGGGGTTACACTTTGTTCATCCGTTGTTGCTCAATTCTTTTGGTACTAGTAGGAGGGCAAGTGGAGTTGCGTTGGTTAGGGTGGCTTCCCCATCTCTAAAGGTCGGGTTTTGTATCAGTCCAAATCTTTAAAGTACTCCCCTAACAATTGTCAAACCGGCCTCAATTGAACATTTCGGACGATTCGCTCCTTCACTAGATGATTATTTGGATTGTGTAGATGACTCATTAAAAGCGTAAAAATGTTGTTTAACTTTTTGTATTGATTTTTACATCTATAGATCAATTAAAACAGTAAAAAAACTGTAAGAACAAAGCCTGTGAGTAGAACGGCGTTGAGCCTCCTACAGAAGAAATAAATAATAATATCACTTTTTTCAATTTACTTTTTACGACGTAGGGTATGGTAGTGGAGCTGAACTGATGGACCAAAGAATTGGGATATGTAGAAAGGGATTGATGAAAGTTATTGTAATAGTTAATTCACTGCTTTCGTGGTCCGCTTGACCAATTAATACATGACAATTAATTAAGGTTTTTATTTGAGATGAACAAAAGCTAATGCCACGAGAGGAATTCGAACCCACGATCTTCGGCTAGATTCACCGCTGTTCTACCACCTGAGCTATCGTGCCCTCGATCCACTCAGAAATCACCTCCCCATCTCAACCTCACCTTACGAGTTTTCCCTCCTTTTGCCATATTTCAAATGTCGTGTAATCGGTTTGGATTCTCGACGACAATTGAAATGGCGATGGAGAGCTTTAGTGAAATGTACTTCATTTTTAAATCATTATTCACTACTTTTCGTGGTCCGCTCGACTAATTAATATAAGACAATTAACTATGGTTTTTAGTTGAGATGAAAAAAGTTAATGGCACGAGAGGGATTCGAAGAGATGGGGAATTGATGTCCAAGTGAATCGAGGTCACGATAGCTCAGGTGGTAGAGCAGCGGCGCGGCGTATCTAGCCGAAGGTCGTGGGTTCGAATCCCTCTCGTCCTATTAGCTTTTTTTCATCTCAACTAAAAACTTTAATTAATTGTCAATTATTGTAATAGGTTTGCTCTATTTCTAGAACAAAATGAATATTAAGGTCCCGGTGTAGGGTTAGGTTTGATAGATTAAAGGGAGGGTTGATAATTTTTCTTAGGACTTTTGCTTACTTTTGGAATGTTTGGTTGATCCCCATAATGGTATACCATAAGTCCACTGGAGGTTTGGATCGTCTGTCGAGTAATGGTGATACAGTTTCGTTAGATTTGTGTGCGGATCCTAAGGAGGTCGTTTTTCCATGTTAAGTCCCAACTAAAGCACGTGTTCGACAAGGGTTTGAAGTTGGTTGTATTTGAGTTCATTTCACCAAACTGACTGGATGCGTAGGATTGCTCGTCATCAAAAGTGGAAAGAATCATTTCTGGACGGATAAGAATGTCAGCGTATAATGTGTAAAGGAGAGGTCCAATACCACTCCCATGTGGAAGTCAGTGTGAATAGCTGTTCCCTGTCTAACTCGGAAGTAACGGTCAGACAGATTTTAAGATTGGGCAGTAGGTACTGGTTCGAATGCCCTTCAGTTTTAACAGTAGGTCCGGGTGCGAAACCTGTGAAAGGTTTGAGAAATGTCAAGGGACTCGGGATAGGGTCAAATTCGGCCACAGGGGGACACCTCGACCTTAGGTCTATATCGTGCTTCCCTAATTTTATAAACCACTGGCTACTTTTGGGTTGTTAATCGACCTCCATAGCTTGCCAGCGGGAGGTTTTTTTAAAAACAAAATTAACCAATACATGCGTCAAAGTAGTAAAGTACAATAAGCCAGAAGGCTGCCGTCCTGGGGTAAACAAATGCTTCGACTTCTTATTTTCATCTTCATGATCATTGCTGTTTTAGTCTGAGATAAACCCACCCAGTATATCATTTGTATTTGATCAAGTTAAACACAAATGCGAGGAAGGTTTGGCTTCACCTTGCTTATCTCTCTGGTAATCCTCGCCACATTGAATTCTAACATTCTAACTATAGTGTGTTTACGCGTGTAAAAATGCAAACAAGCAGAATGCACTTCTCATTCACCTCATCCCACCACTGTTGTCATGATGATATCGATGTTAAGTTACGGACCGACGGTATTTGATCGAACTCAACTTGCTAATTAGAGGGAAAGACAGACAAACGTGTCACGTCTACACAAAAAAACGCACTTTGAGTCTTGAAGATGATCTAAATAAAGATGGAAACGTTGGCACAATAAAGATTTCCAAACCTACATCACACCATACCGCATCTCACGATCTCCAATTAATCATTAATTAACGGTCATTAAATACTACGTATATCTGATTAGGGCAATCGATAATGAGAGGATAAGGAGTTTATAAAAATATCTTATAAAATATCTTATACGAGAAAGCAATTAACACATACAATATGAATGAATAGACGCCGACAAACCACAAGAATGTGATATTAGCATAAACAAAAAGTTCAAAGGTGGAATATTGTATAGGGCAGCAGTTTAGCTTGTGAAAGGGAACTACTCTTTTATATTTGGTAGTTTTGTTATCGCGACTGGTTTGAGATTATTCCCCTTTGGGTGTATTGCGGTGGATAATCGAATAACCCGGCTCCGTCTTGTTCCCGTTCACAAGTCGACAATGAGACAAGGAGGCCCAAAATATATTTATCTGCAAGAGGGGGGTCCTGGGATCGGTTCCCGGCCTCACCCCATTTGGGAACCGATAGTATTACTAAACAGAAAAGGGTAGACGCTCGGTGGAACCCCTTTTAACACCGTGTTATACGATCGTCGAAATAACAAAACGGGAACCTCGACGTAGAAATCCTGACCGCTTTTGTCCACCTTCGTCCTCCCCTAAGCTAACAATGTCCTGGACTAGTTTTTCGACTAAGCCTAACAATGACAAATTAACTTCCAAATATCTCTTTAAGGCATTATCGTGACGGAAGTAATAAATGTTGCAAGAAGTGGGATTTCAGCAAGCAGCTGCATATCATTCAACAAATACATGTTCTCCTACGGAAAAAAAACTACCCGAACTGATACCTTCCCCTGGGCCTATGTATTTACAGGACATTACGTCGAGAGCAAAAAACAAAAAACGTGCCTTGTCTACAAACATGGGTGGGAAAATTAGGGCAGTGTAATTAAACTATGAATAAATAGTTAACAAGGATTTATTCAGATAATCTCGTAACAAATTGAAAACGTAATAAATAAAATCTAGTGGAGTGTATGGTATATAAATAGGGAAGAATGTACTTAAGAGGGCATTTAAAAACTGATTCGTTGGGGGGTGCAAATGACCAAGCTGTTGCTAGCCTCAGGAGCGAAAGGTATAACGCCAAGGGTCTGACCCCGAACTGCCAAAACACGAAAATGGTAATTCTTACGGCTTACTGGTAAAAGGTGAGTATGAACATATGTACATATATATATATATATACAGAAAATTATACGTATAACGTGGGGTAAATACTGTTTCCGCATTCCTTCCCATCATTGGCGGGCTAGGAATATAAGTAGGGCAAGGCTGACAGTGTGGTGTTTCCTGACCGTTAGTCAATGATTATTATCGAGATCGTGAGATGCGGTCTGGTGTGATGTAGGTTTTAGAAAAACATTTTCTTTATTGTGCCTACGTTTCGGTCTTTATTGAGCACCTTCAGGTCACGAAACACCACAAATTTGTACACGAGAAGAACGAAGAACAAGGGATTCTATGAACAAATTTCAACTACATATGGACAACAAGCCAACGATGAGAAGAAACTCTCATCGGCCAACAATCAGACAACGAGAACGTTTTTGTTGAAATGCAGAAAACACAAAGCCCTGAAGATGATCTCAATAAAGATCGAAACATTGGCACGATAAAGAAAATGCTTTTCTAAAGGCTACGTCACACCAGACTGCATCTCAAGATCTCCGAATAATCTAAATATAACGTGGGAGCTGAAGAAACTGTTCCTTCCTTTCCCAATCACCATTGGTTGGTTATGTTTATAAGCAGGGTAAGGCAAGCAGTTTGGCTGTGTCTTAGTACGCGGTCATAAAATAATGATCTATTGTAGCTACATTGCGAAAAATCTGGCTACGTCCCGCTTTATTTGAAGCAGTTTGAGTTACATAATTCAGCTTAGAAACGAAAAATATTTGCAACTTTTTAATTACATTTGGCGCTCAAGAAATTACTTATGTTCAAGCTATTATGATCCTGACAATCCTAGTTTAAAAATTAAAATTAGTAATTAGTTGAATTAATCATTAAAAATAATTTATCATTCATAATCATAAATTAATAATAATTAATTAGTTGGATCCTGCTTCCCGAGAACCAAACATTTAGTACCACTGTCTGAGTTAAATAATTACACCATGGCTTTCCTTATTGGTAATAGTGTATGTCTAAGCTGAGAACTTAATAATACATTTTTAAGGTCTGAGATCTGCAGTTTTCTATGGGTTTATTTTGTTTATTTGTGTTTTAGAAACGAGAATTACAACACTGCTTGGTGTTTAAACGTTTCCCCTTCCGGTTTGACTTGGTAGGGTTTGTTTGATTCTCCCGGTCATTCTGGACAAAAAAAAAACAGCTTACTGTCGATTATCCGCATGACAAATGCAGGTTTAAAAAACACGATTTGAATGCGCATTTACCTTTACGCCTTTCAGAATAAATGCCGAGAAAACTGGCATCTTGCTCAACCAACAATTAACTTTTTTATGGGATTGTGATATTTCTTGTTGACGACTGCCTGGTGAAGAACTTAGAAGCTTGAATAAGTTGGCCGTTTCAAATCAACCCTGTATGTCTAGTTGCGCTGGTTGTCGGTCAGACAGTTCGGTCATTGGTAGTTCTAAACTACAAGCAGGGTGACAAACTTGCATCGTTCGCATTTCGTATAAATAAAATTAGCTTACATGGAACGTGTCTTGCCTCATCCTACTTATAAACCGACAGCTGAAGGTGGCCCAAACGCTCTGATTAAAACCATAGATCTTGAAGATTCTAACTAACCCCTGGTCATCATGGACGTCCTATTCTAGCTATTTTTCACTGTCAGACGCGTTTTAGCTTTTCGCAGGGTTTCAAATCATCCGTGTATGCCTCTCGCTGGTTGTATCGGTCAGACATAGTCCGTTCATTGGTAAGTCTGGACTATAAGCATGCACGTCTTTCGCAACAGTGTCATAAAACTTCAATAATCCCTCGTTAATTTGGCAGATCATGTTATGGGAAAAAATTCATGTAAGTTGTAAAAAATCATCCTGCTTATCCCACACAAAATCGCTGTGGAAAATTGGTAAAAATGGTGTGAATGTTTACACAACAATCCATTTATGTCTAGTGGTATAAATTACCAAATTACTTATTTCAATTATTTTTTTCTTAATGTAAGATCATGGTTGAGATGAAAAAGTTAGTGTCATGAGGAATTTTCCATCTTTTTGCAATTTTTTAAATGTCCTGTTGTCAGGATTCGATTATCAGCGAATTTGTAGATTGAGATGGAGAGTTGGTGTCCGAGTGGATCGAAGTGGTTAGAGCAGCGGCGTATTGAGCCGAAGGTCGTGTGTTCGAATCCTCCTCGTGACACTAACTTTTTCATCTCAACCAAGATCTTACATAAAAAGAATAATTAATTGTTTACATATTCTCACACGTGAACAAATTGCCAAAAAAGTGTAATTTATGCCTTAACCTGAGATATTGTGATATTCAACCCGTGTGTACTTACAAATTTATGACAGATGGCATTTAGGTGAATTAGTGAAAACCACAAAATGCAAACAATCAAATTCAAGTCTTGTAAAAGATGGGAAAGCTTGAAACAAAGCTTTTAGCTAACAGTAAACAATGGACGACAATATTAAAAGTACTAAGCTCATCCAATTGAGTTTTACGTCTCGTAAGCATTCCCATGAATATCGAAGTGCAATAAAAAAGAACTGCGAATTTTTCAATGCCTGATTAGATTAAACCTCAAGGCCTTGCCAGCTATTTCTTTCCGCCGGTATTATTTTTACGACCTCCTTGACAAATCCGATTCGTACCGATTTAAATTTCCCATCAAATACGACACGTCTACCGATAACGCCTTAATGTATTGGTCTTCGTTGGTCATTTAAATCCGACGTAACCGCAGTAGCACATTCATAAATAACTTGGTTTACACGTGATCCCTGGATTTCATTCCTTTGGAGATAAATTTTTGTGAAGCACGTGCGATCTAGTTCCCAACCCCTCCCCCCGCCGTCATCAATGGCCTTCTCTGGGAACGTTTTCTATTATCTCACAGATTTTAATCTACTTTATCTTCTTTAGTTTCTATAGTAATTTTGTAGTAAAAAAGGTTTTGGGAATAATGACGAATTATTATTTTATCCGAAAAATAACACTAATATTCCTTCGCTTTAAAATTTCAATAAACGAAACTGTTTTAATTTACTCACAGGTACAAAATTCCACCCACTTGTAATACAACTTGATTTGCACATATTTTTATATATTAATCAAAGTTTCACGTTTTTAACGTCTAATAATTGACGCTTTGTCAAAGAAAAAATTGCTAAGTAAAAAAAATTAATAAATAAAAGACGGACAGATAAAATTTGTTTTAGATTTTTAATTAACATTTCGATATCGCGTATTTCCTCCTATTGTGTTAATTATATCTCAAAGACGCCTCGGCACACTTTCTACCAGTGTTCTGCAAATGTCTCTTTACTGGACGTTAGCCCATTCTTCGAAGAATCCTTTCAAGGTCATGGATTGTATCAGGAAGTGATGGACAACCTCTCATTCGTTGTTTGAGGTTATCCCATAAATGTTTGATGGGGTGAATTAGAATAGGATTGTCGTTGATGTTGATGTCAACAACGCATGATGTTCCAAAATTTCATCCACATAGCGAGTGGCCGTCAAAGATCCTCCAGAACAAAATTCAACTCTGTGCGACTCATCATTGAAAGTTCTGCCGATTTACGTTGTAAAGGTTCGCTCATTACGAGTTTCGTACTTTTCATTGCGCCTTCTCCCTACTCTTTCACGCCAATTTGGAGATCATAGAGCAAATCTAGACTCATCTGTAAAAAGTATAGCAGACCAATCGGCGAGCCTTGCAACTTCGTGTGTTCTGGTCAATTCCGATCCTTTTACGTGTCGCAAAGCCAGCATGATTTACTCTTCTTCGAGCAGTGCGTTCAGAAATTTGGACACCCCGAACTTCCTGGAGCTGATGAATCGCTTGAACAACAGAGTGCCCACTCAACACGACACGCAAGAATGGCACAATTACACAGAAGACAAACACTTTGATCACTGAAGATGATGTCAATAAAGATCGAAACGTTGGCACGAGAAAGAAAATATTTTTCTGAAACCTACATCACACCAGACCGCATCTCACGATTTCTAAATAATTATCGATCAACGGTCACTAATCACCACACATTTCTATTCTGTACCTACTTGAGCAGAGTTGAGCTTTTATAAATCGGTAATCATTTCACAAAACAATCATTTGAAACTTTAAACGAGCACAGTTTTTTTCCATTTTACCTTACACAATAATAAAATACCCATATTTCCATGCCAAATGAAATTAAATACTGTATTGGATTAAAATAGTTTCCGGTCATTTTGGTCTGTCTACCTTCGATTGTTGGGTCCATCAGACCCGCTTAGTCACGTCTATATATTCAGGCAAGACTATATCGAAGCGAAAAATTTTAACACAACAAATAAACACAATTAAGCATAGTTTATTTATTTACAAATCCTTATAATGATGATAATAAATATGATGCAAATTTTACAAGGACACAACCCACAGTATTTTTTTTAACGCGTAAAATATTACGCCTAAATATCTGGCCTGGGTGCCAGATAAGGAGTGCAGGAGGACCGTTAAACACCAAAGAACCAGAGATATGAACCGACTCCGGTGCTTAGAACGTATACATCATAATCACCACTGACAGTTGCTTTTGTCAACCACGTCGTCCTCGTTTGAACAGGTCGATAACAATGAAAAAGGTATCCCAACATCAAGGGTGGTGTCTGTTTCAGGAAGTCACAAGAATCTAGTTATTTAATTTTCGATATTTTTTTTATCATTTAACGGTTTTTAACGAAGAATATTTGGAAGTGGGAAGTCTGGAAGGGTAGTGTTGGAAACTTAGTAGGATGCGTGACAATGGTTCTGAGGACTTTGGATTGGAAGGAGTGTATTCTTTGTATGTTGGAAGGTTTAGCCGTGACTCATTGTTTTATTTATTTATCATTTATCCAAATCAGTTTCAGTAGTGTCTCATAAGTAGGTTCGTTTTTTGTTGTTATTCTTGATTATAATTTGTATAGTAGCACAAAGCTTCTGTTTATTTCTTGTCGTTTAGGTCGTTTATGCTGGCTTCAGATTAGACGAGAGTCGAGATAGTACCAAAGGTAGCGTACACAGCCAATATTTGGGGATAGGAGTACTGTTAAGAAATAGTTATTATGGGTTTTCTTTCGGATGGTAATATGGGTTCATTTGCTTCCGTTTATTTTAAGGCTCCTCAGAAGCATTGAGGGATCAGAATCAGAGAATAGCACAACTGTGACATCGGCAAAAGAATCTAGGAGAGTGTAGGGTGTAATTGTGATATCTGAGGTAAAGATGAGGTACAAAATTGAGCGCACTGTCCTCTGGCATTCTCTCTCTCTCGTTCCCAGAAGTCAATATTCAGAGCCCGGACTCGGAAGAATCGTTCTGTTAGATAGAAGCGAAGGATTTAGAAGGACACGCTTCAATTTGCACTGGGGTTACTTGTGTCGCGCCCCATGCGCAGTATTGTTTACGCTCATGGGATGAAGATTTGTGGTCCACAACGAGTAGCACCTGCAATGTAATGGAATGTTGAAGTCGAAACCAGAACTGGTGACAGAAGGTTGAGGGAGTTAGTGTAGGAATCAATCGTTTGATTTATCTTCTCAAATATTTTTGAGGAAGTAGGCTGGTCGGATGCCAGGAAGAAGCTTTGTGGATGGGTTTCCCCATGGGGATTTTGGGATTTGATATACAATTTGATAGTGTTGAAGTATTCCAAGAGGATAGGAATAGGCGTAGAAGAGGTGGATTCAAGGACTTCTTAGGCGGCCATGCATGTCAGTATTCCTATCCGAATCTTGATTCTGTTGCGATTGCTCTCCAGTAAATGTTTTAACGAAGGTTCGCAACAGCAGAGGACATATCAACCCTCGGGGCGCCGATGCTTTTGAAAAACAGCCCATTTGAAAGCCTGTTTGGTTCAAATGCAAGGCCGCTGGATTTGAACCCGGGACCTTCCCCTTACAATAACGAGTAGCCACCGGCGCCCCTAGTAATTCCTTTGTAACTTTTGCGAATGGCCCGGCTATGTATCTTTTTACGTGGCTCATTCCTGAGGTATTTTTCTAGGTTTTGGACGACTTATTAAGAATCCAATTTTGGATGTCACCTTTTTTTGGCAAGGGGCTGGACCACAGTAGAGTTCGGAGTCTAGAGAATTCATGTAGACTACTTTCTCATTGCCTCTACGTCCCAAATCAGTGTCAAGTCATTGTGTCACTGACTTGTGCCTGTGCTTCCGTCGAATTCCAAATGCTTATAAGGCTTTACGTGCCTCCAGACCGTCAGACAAAATGGCTATCTTCCGGGAATGTTTTCCTAGTCTATTTATTTTTCTGCCGAAGTGTTCAGTTTCTGTGATTTCAGACGAGTCTACTGTAGCGTATTCACCTAAAATTTAAAGACAGATGGTCTTCCGATTTATTCCTCCTGCTCCTGTTCCTCTATCCGTACCAGATAGAATTAATTAGCCTTGACATGTATTCTTCTGGTCACTCTTCCATTTCGTATTTGACAACCTTGTACTTGTTAGTAAAGTTAAATTTTGGAATAGTGACATCAATTTGCATGCTTAGTATGGCATCTGCCTGTATCCCTCTCCAGATTTATTGTTCTTGACATAGCATATTCTTGCAAATGGTTGTCCATTTTCAATCCTGTGAACCGCTACTTTGGCTTCTTCTTGGATTAGAATATATATCGGTGGAAGGGTTAACAACACTTCCAAGACCATAGTTGGTGTTGTACTCATTGCTCTAGAGACACGGAGGCATGCTAGTCTTTGAGTTTCATGCGGAACAGAGTCTTGGTCCACCACACAACCGAACTAACGATATGTCAACATTGGTCTTATGCCACAGGTGAAGAGGCTTTTTAGCACAGAGCCTTCAGCACCATCACCAGGCACTTCTGTTTTTTGAGTAATTTTAATTAGATGTGGATTCCTTGTGAGCCTCTGGTCAAGGGTGACCCCCTATAAATTTAGTTTCTTTATGGCTTTTCATTGGAATTTGTGGGCTTCTCATGGCCCTTTTCCTTGTGAACTGAACCATTAAAATTTTGTGAGGGTTGACAAATCGCTCCCCCCATTTACACTGCTTGTCCACCATAATCTTTGCATGGCAGCATTTTACCAATACGACAAGATCGCCTGCCTAGCTTAGACAGTAGAACCCTTCTTGTTCCAGTATTTATAGGAGTTCGCCTACCAGTATTGCCAACTTGTACGGCAACCCACCAACAATAATGGTGAAAGAATGAAGAATCCCTCGTTGTGGGTCCCTCCTCAGGCTGTTTTACATAAGTTTACATAAGGTGGATGTATTTATCCTGTTTCTTAGGCCTTCCCCCACCCATTGGCAGACATTTCCGAAACTCCCGTGTTTTTTTAATTCCCTGATTGTGCGGAATATACTATTGTAAAGATATGGGAGTAAGGTGATGGCATTTCCTGGACAATTCACCAAGGATTCGGCACGTGATGAGGTCAAAGACAGAAGCATTGTAGTTCGGCATCCGATTTACGTTCAATTTTACCTCTGTATGAGTCGTGGTTTTGAGTGGAAGGGACTTGGAAAGAGGAGATATGATGGATTTCATTTTGCAACCCTTTGCATATTCTTTGACGTTTATATAACTTGTAAACAAAAATTGACTACATTTAAACTAAAATTGAGAGGGAAAGCTTATAGTGACACAACTGGTGTTAAATCCATTAGTTCAGAGGCGGAGATGAGCCGTGAAACGAGCGAGAAGACACATTCACTACGTGACTTTGCTTAATTATGAGCAGTGAATACCTCAGGATTTTCCATGCAGTATTTATATTCCGTCAAAGAAAAAAAAACAAACAAATGATTCTGAGAAAAAAAATCTTGTGCCTACACATCATCATCGAACTCACAAATATTATCCCTAATCACCTAATCAATTCGTATTCCGCGGCTATCACACGACTATTCACCAGGCCCATCTCATTGACACACAATTTCCACATTCCTTGAGTCTAACAATACTGCCCGGATGTTTTCCTTAACATATCCCATCTCTTTAATCTCGGGTATGGCGCTTTTTGTGAAAGCTAAAGGGCAGCCTTCCAATTATTTACTACCTTATCCTTAAAAACCTTCTTAGCAAACCCATGCTTCCCAGTAACCCTTAAACCCAGCTCTTCCTTTTCTATTTTTTTTCTATTGTTACACGACTACTTCATTCCTTTTAACAGCTGATCGACCAATCATCTTAACGTTCACATACGCCGATGACACATTGATCCTACAACTTCTATCCGCAACCTTCAATCCCATCTTCATATTCTTGAACCATAGCTTCAACAGTGGAGATTCAAAGCCAATAAACTAAAATATAATTCATATTTTTCATACTTAGTCACACACTCCCACCTGACTATTTATACCACATCCCAATTCCACCAGCGAATAAAGTAGGATATTTTCACTTTACTTGGACAAAAGACTTGCATGGTATCATCCACACACGCTACTAAAACGAATTGCCTGTAACCCTCAGATATAAAATGCTGAAGAGATTGATAAAAGATCTAAACTGACATACTAAACAAATACTGTTATTCACTAACCTAATCGCCCCAATTTGGACCTACAGAATCCAATCCCTTCGATCCAAAATCCGTATAATACTTGATGCTCCATTCTTCGTCATCAATCATACTCACTACTCCGATATCAACCCTACGTCCCAAACCTGACCTCGCCTCCTATGCTAAATTTTACTTCAAACTCTCATGGCATCTGACCAGCGCATCACTTCTTTCCAGCCGTCATAGAAAACTAAAGCGCAGCCTCGCGAACATCTGATTATGTACCTTCGGCAGCTCTGAAGTCTGCTGTTGACTTCATGCCATTATGACCAATTACTGCCATTTTAAATGGATTTAAGAAACTTACCCGTACCCCTATTAAAAATGTGGCACGACCATTAATGAAAAAGAATAGCAAGAAAACACTTAATAAGCAGGCCGGAAACCCTGCCCTGGATGTACACCATGGTGGGATCTATCCTCTATAATAGTTTGGGCCGATAACGTAACAGAAATAACCAAACTGAAAGAACTCACGAAAATGCAGAGACTCTCATCCGTTTCCTTAACGGGGGCGATGAGGACATGTCCCACAGACTGGTATGGAAAAATATTGGGATTAGCCCTCTCCATCATATGATAACGAGGACAGCACAAAAGGCTATTTTTAACATCATCACAGAGAAACCTCTAACAGGTTTAAAACTAAAATGGGAATATAGCAACATCCTATACAGGAATATTCGATGCTCTTAGCCCCCAAGAGACGACATGAACAGGATGTTTATGTTCAAGCAAAATTTCGAAGCAAATCCTAATATCAAAAAAGACTGGGAAAGACGGAGAAACACCTCCGTTGAGAACACCATCTGCTGGTACACTGACGGATCTAGAACGCAGGAAGTTACGGGGGAAGGAGTATTTGGCCCTGATACAAACAATCCAAGAACATTATAGCAACTGTTGGAAGGGAAGAAGTAATAGAATGCGTCAAAAGAAGCAGGAAAAACTTCGAATTCCAACAGGCTTCTTAACAGGACACTGCAGAACAAATGGGCTAAAGAGAAGATTAATAAAGGATACAATAGTTCTTATATGGCGCAGAATATTACAAATCCCGAATGATACATACCTTTATTAAAGATCGGCCGTTCGTTCTGCTCACGTTTCGGATTATTTATTCACTATTTTCGTGGTCCGCTCGACCAATTTGACAATTAATTACGGTTTTTAGTTGAGATAAAAAAAAGTTAATGGCACGAGAGGGATTCAAACGCACCACCTTCGGGTAGATACGCCGCTGCTCTACCACCTGAGCTATCGTGACCTCGATCCACTCGGACATCAACTCCCCAACTCAACCTCATCTATCTAGCCGAAGGTCGTGGGTTCGAATCCCTCCCGTGCATTAACTTTTTTTCATCTCAACTAAAAACCGTAATTAATTGTTTCGGATTATATTGGGGTTCCTATTCTCCCAAGCCTAGCCTGTCAGATACGATCGTCATTTTGCCACTAAATTTGTCAGTCGCTTCTCCGCGTTCCGAGTCAAAGCTTGCAGAGAGATTGCAATCATCGTGATTCAAATGTTTTTGTCCTAGTTGGGAACTGGGCTTTGGAACAAATGAAGAAGCAATGCAAATTTAATGATAATAAATCTATCAAATGAGCCGAAACGAGATTGCACGTTCGGTTCTTATGTACGTGACTGTGTCTGCAATAGCTGGTAAACAGCAGAGAATTTCTTGCGCAGCAATGCGATGAAAGAGTTTCACTGACCTGGAATTCGACCTTTTTCCCAACCTTGCACATTATTTTCTCTTTCTAGGCCTAATCGAGCTCGATATATAGCTATATCGGTGGAAATTTCATTTCACGCCAAGCTGAAATGAGATTTTGAGATAGTTGTTTGATTGTGACAGGGACGGGCTTTAAAAATAATATTAATATTTACAACTTCTGTCTATTCACACCCGTTCATACTGAAGAAGCTATAAAAGTGTTATGCATTAAAGACGTATCATCTCTACCTATGATTTATTAATCCAGATCGATGAAGTTGTTTTTAAAGCGCTGGCTCTAAGGGACGGCCCATTATCCGTAAACACTTCTAGTTTTACTATTTTCATGGTGACGAACAGACAACCGAGGTCAAGTCTGTATGCAGGTGCAGAATTTCTGTATTACGTTCAACTGCATTAAATTAGCGCAGATGCACGAGTGTGGGAGTCACTTAGTTCAGTGTGGGAGAAGAAGAACGAAGTTAATCACACTTCGTGGCGTACGTGTTTACCATCTGCCACGGGTTCGTTATTTTAAAACTCCCACGATACAATTACCTTACGGTGTACTTGGATAACTGTAGGCGGACTCTTAGCTTCTAGGCAGCACTTTTGAATTGGCGCGAACGTACTGTATTCACGAAAAGCAGTCTTAGCTCTTAATAGAGCTAAGGTGTATGAATCTCTAAAAATTATTTTTATATCACATGAACAAACTGATTCTAAATTTGGTGACAACCAACAATTGCAATAACATTCTTAATTATAATATTGCTTTTAATTTTTTTAACAATGTTGTCTTTTAACTTTTGCATTATTTTATGATCATTACTCAATGATTTTTTAATGTTTTAATTATATTGTTTTTAATAATCAATAAAACGTTTATTTGAATAAATCTTGTATTTTAAATAATTAATTAGCCCTGACTCCTAGCCAAAAATAATCTTAGTAAAACTTACTACATGGATATTTATGCTCGTTTGTTGGGTTTGTATGTTGTCTGTTACAACCACATAAAATTAATACTCTTCTGGTCATTCATTGATTACCATTATCGTTCGAGCAAACAAACTAAATTAAATTACTGAGGGCCAATATATGCAAGATTAGTGTCACAACTCAAAAAAGGGTAGAGTTTAGGGGGGGGGGGATGGAGTTTTAAAGTTTTCTGTTTTCGCTTGGGTCTTGGAGAAAGACAAAATTGATGGATCATGACAGTTTTTACTGTCAACAACCGTAATGTATTTAATAATTTAATACATACGTAAAAACAGTAAACTTATGTTTATTTACAAATTTTATTTTGCTGAGTTGTGTCACTTTTCTTATGGGTGTGCGATATGTTACATAATTGAATAATATCCCGGTATTTTGTGGTGTGAGTGAATTATATATTAGTTATTTAATTTAATGTAGAGATGGCTGATATGAAAAACTAGTGTCACGAACGAGACTCGAACCCATGACCTCCGGGGCAGAACCCCGATAGTTCTACCACTTCAGCTATGGTGACTTCGGTCTTCGAGACACGCTCGTCATCTCATCTGATTACTATTTAAATTTGCCCTTTTTTATGCCAATTTTCAAACTTCGTGAAGTCGTATAGCTGCAAAATGGCGCGTTCAATTAGCTAACGGGAAATTGTCGATAGCATAGAGGGACCATCATTGGTGGTACAGTTACAAACGGTTGGGCAAGTCTTATCCGGAATACACCACAAATGAGCATCGCACTTTTCCGTCAATTTTATTACCGTATGTGTATATTCACCACGATGTACCATTAGCGTTTTTCAGTAAATTATGGTTGTCTGCAGAATGTGGTAACCGACTATGTGGTTCCTACGCATCCTTGTGGTATACTGGCCTGATTTCACTTTCAATTTGCCACACTTCGCTGAATTCCACTTTCTTTTGGAGACACAGGTCGATCGGTGGATATCCAGAAATAATGTAGCAGGCCTCGAATGATTTTGTACAGAAAACTTTGATTATTCGAAGGAACATCAGTCTGTGTTCTTCTTAATCTTGCCACATTTATTTTGGCACTAACCGAATGTTCTTTTGCACATCATGACGAAGTGTTTGTTCCAGGGCAGTCTGTCATCGAGCAGTATATCAGCAGTAGCAATCTTTCATGGTTTCCACCTCTGATATTTTCTGCCTTCCACTGGTACCGTGTCTGGAAATTTTTAGCAGTTGGGATATTTGTCTTCTGCAGTATAAAACCTTTCGCAAAATAACCAATGGTGCTTACTATGTATTTCCTCTTTCAAAATACCTTTTATTAAAGAACCAATTCCAGTTCTGTCATAAAAACTCCCGCCAGGTCGACCCGTCGTTTAAGAGATCATTAACCAGTGTAAACTAGGTTTAGGGCGTCATTGAGCAAACATGACATTTTTGACCTTTACATCTTTGGGTTTTCCATACCTAGATGGAGGCGAAGATTTCACAAAAAATATACGGTATTTAATTTCCTGCCTTGGATCAACCGTGAGGAGGAGTTACAACGGTTTATCCGAAACTCCGTGTAATGGGGGTGTCGTTAGGTGTCAAAATGAATAGGAAAGGGGTGTTGGAAGGGTCGAAGAAGCGGAAGGCTTATTGTTGAGAATCAAAGGGATCCAAAGGGCGCACGTCATAACTAAAATGATAGGGGTGCAACCATGCAGAAACGTCAATGGCAAAGGTCGTTTTCACAGAGAGTCGAAGGTCGGAGGTCAGAGGACAGAACCGGTCACGGTCTTTTCTTTACTTTTTTTTGTTATTGCAACGTCCACTAACTTGATTGACCACTGCTGAAGTACGCAAGTACGCTCCCGAGGCCGAGAAACAGGACACCATCGTGACCCGACACAAATGTGTCACAAAACAATTGTTGTCAAGGATGTTTAAACAAGTCAGACACTCTTGGGGGAAGATCTGTCGGTTCTTAGACATAATAAACACGTGAAAAAACCACTACAAGCACTGCAAATAAAGTATTTTTCTGAATAATTATGTGGTTTTCGGGGACAACCATGAAGGGTATCAGCACAATAGTGTCCCCTATGGTCTCAGAAACTATTCAACCTAAAAAAAAATTTAAACACTATGTTTTTAGAATAAGCTCTACTTTCAAACATTGCAATATTACAAAATTAGAGTAGTGATTATAGTGGATAGTCGGAAGTCAACCAGCACAGTAGCCTTCTAGAGATTTTTCTAGACCTTAGTTCAGTGCATTCGGCACGAGCCTGCTCCTGAAGAATACTAGGTCAATTTCGTTGCTACAATTCCTTTTCCTGGATTTTCTTTGTATCCCAGGACCCATCGAGCGGTTGCTTTGCATTCGAAGATGATAAACAGGGGATGCCCAACAATGCCCCAGTTCGTGCCCTCTTCAGGGCAGTTTTTAAGGAGAGGGTTTCTGCGCTGGGATTTACACAGGAGGACGAACTGGAGTCGGCATATTGTTGAGCCAACCTCACCGCAGTCCGTAATGTCCAAGATATATAATAAAAATGGTTTGGAAGGTAAATACTACAAAATTGTCAATATCCCTATTAATTTTTGAGCAGTTTATTTTAACCTCACCACACCGAAAACGTCAACCGCTGCATGAATGGCAGGGCCATCCATATGGATATCCAGAGGACTATCAAGAATTCTGGGATAATAATTTATTAGCGTGAATGTAATTTATTAGTATGAATGAAGGGACTTATCCCAAATGACCACGAGCAGTATCGAGTACTCTGGGATAGCAATTTATTAACGTAACTAGAGGTGCATAGCCAAAATTACCCCGAGGAATATCGACTACTCTGGGATAGTGGAAATGTAATTTATTAGGGTGAAGGTAATTCTTTTAGTATAAATGTAGGGGCTTATTAATTAATTAAGGTTTTTAGTTTAACAAATTAAGTTTTGAAATGATGTCAAAATATCATTGATCACCTATTCTTTCGTTTTTGATGTAAAACGTTACATTGCTAACGATGCTCTTCGTGCCTACTACTTTAATTGATGCCATCGTGCAACCCTTAGAGTAAATTTTATAAACAGTAATTCCTGTTTTGTAGAAAAATCTAACGTCCAACTACGGTCGGATGTCGCGGACGACGGGACAAACCACTTTACAACAAAAACATCCTTCAAACTGTTCTCAATTAAAAAGCCATGGGTCGTGCCGGGATTCGAACAGGACCGCTACAGTAGCGAATTCGAGTTCGACGCCCTTGCATTCGGTCACCCCCCCCCCCCGGCTTCGGAGTATATGAATCATGCTTATATACAGCTCAACAATTAAAATTTTGGTGTAAACAAGGCATTGATTTATCGTACGTAAAATAGCATATGAAAAGTTATCTAATTGTAGCTATTGAACTTCAGCCTTCTTTATCATCCCTGGGCCATGGGTCATAGAATGTTTTGCTCCATTCTATCGACTGTTAAAATATTTGCCGATTTATCGTTTGTCCTTTTTACATGGAGTAGCCAAGGACTTGATAATGTAAATAGCACAAAAGCATAAGAAAATATTTACCTTTAAAAATGGTGGCAATTGAATAAAATAATATGGTATTGAATCAAAAGTTTTTTTTTTGTAGAATTATGACACTAAATCGATTTAAATTGTTCAATGTCAAGAGTGACTGAATTTTGCTTGAATTTTCAACAAATATTATTTTTTTCAAACAGGATTTTTCTTAAAGAACAAATGATTGAATGACATTGGATATATAATTGTACTGCTGAGGATGTTGCGCTTGCTTTGGCTCTTATTGATATGGACGTTCCATCAGGTATGCGGCTTTTGCCATCGGAGTTCCAAATTATAAAACAATTCAAACGCTTTTTTCCAAAATTAAAGATCCCATACCAATAACAAATAAATCTGACGTAATCTACAAGATCAACTGTTTAAACTGTCCAGCAGCTTACATCGGTCTTACATCCCAATATCTGGACAAGAGAGTAAAGCAACATATCTATGATTGCAAAAAACCCAAGCAAAATCCTACAGCACTCGCTACCCACCATTTTGAACACCAACACAATTTCAACTTCAAAAATCCAAAAGTAGTACACGCAGAACTAAACAAATATAAGCGTAATTTTTTAGAAATGGTTTATATCAACAGAGATAAACACAGCATCAATTACAGAACAGATACATGTAAACTCAGTCGCAGCTACGCCAACATCATTAATCAAATTCAATACAGATAACATACCTATATCACCAGATTACATTCCTCACATCAACTATTTTTCACATAGTCTAATTACCTAACAGTTTCTTTTCCTATTTATCCCTTTCTGTATAATCCTGAAAGGATAATCTGGCCGAACCATTACCAACGTTTTTTCCTTCGTCGGCTCTTTTCAGCTCATAGACGCCGACGCCTTATACAAAAATGTCTTTTCATACCGACTTCCTTCCCCACCCCTTCAAAATCCAACGTATATAAACTTAAAACGGCAAATTCTCACTGGCACTCTCAACAAGACACGCAAGAATTGCAGTTACACAGAAGACAAACACTTCGAGTAGAAATAATTTGATTGAATGTAAAAAATTTATTTTGCATTGTATAAATTCACTTTTCTACCTCCGAAATATATTTGTTAAATGTAAACTATGTTCGTAAATCCCAGGCCCTAAAGATGATATAAAGGTCGAAACGTCGGCAAGATAGAGAAACAGTTTTTCTGAAATTGAGATGGGAAGTTGGTGTCCGAGTGGATCGAAGTCGTGGTAGCTCAAGTGGTAGAGTAGCGGTGTATCGAGCCGAAGGTCGTGGGTACGAATCCAGCTCGTGCCATTGACTTTTTTTCTCAATTAAAAACCTTAATTAACTGTAATATATTAATTGGTCAAGCGGACCATGAAAAACTAGTGAATTTAATAAGTTTTTCTGAAACCTACATCACACAAGACCGCATCTCACGATTTCTAAATAATTATAGATTAACAGTCACCAATCACCACACAGTTTATATGGCACACCGTCTGCCGTTGCTCCACAAAGCATGACTTTTTGGTGGTGAATGTTGGGTTTTTATGTTTTTGCGTCAATGGTACAGGATCCAATTTATTGACTCAAATGACAATCCGGTCAAACCGCTTGGAATGCAAATGTTTAGAAGTTGAAGCCTGCCGTCAGTTAATTAATGAGGAAAAGCTTTGTCCTTCTCCCGCCACGTCTTCCCAATTCAATTTAAGTTAGAGCTAATGAAGTAGATTAAATCAGGATAGAATCATTTATTGTCGTATCATATGTAGCATGCAGTCACGTCGAGTTATAAATAAATTAAAACAATTAGGTTTTAACAATAATTATAAAATTATCACAATAAGTGTTTTTTTCCCTATAAATGTATCTTCAAAGCCTTTATAAAATTAATGCTTTCATAGCTTATAGCTTCCCTCAATTCGTCGTCATTCAAGGCAAAAGTTCTACCAGACGGATTGACTGGTTCATCTTCACTCCCCTCATTGCGCTCATTTAAGATCAATGGTCACTTGCGCAATCTCCACCATTGTCTTTTTGTTAAGCTAAAGGCTTTTTACCAGATCGAAAAAGTTTATTACGGGCTTCTGCAAGTATCCTTCAAGCCTTGGCTTTTCCCCAACGAGAATTCAGGCATCTCAGCCAGCCAAGAGCTATGTTCCGCTGGTTTTTCTTTGCATCAATATTTTCTGCTACGAACGTATCCATATGCCATCGTAGCCTGCAGTGTCCATTTAGCACTCTTATATAGTCTCGTCCTAACTATTTTAACATTTATACTTTAATACTTAGTTTTTGGCGTGGTTCTTTGATGCCTTCGCATTCCTGGAATGCACTCCCATTGGACCGAGGAGCAATTTGGTATGTCGCAAAAGGGCCAATTGGTGTATCATCGTACTTCCCAGTATCCTCCTCGTTGCTTCTCTGCCCTAATAGAAAAACCAATGTGGCTTTGTTATGATCTGACAGGGCTTGATGCAGTGTCCCACCCTGCCCACAAAATTAGGTAAAAAATGTGAAACCAGGGATGCCATGAATGTACAAAAACAGCCAAATTGCTTTCCGTTGACGAGCTTTCAGCCGTCTTTGACGCCTTCCTCAGGATTTAGAAAGCCTATTTTAAAACCCTCATGACAAAACGGTTCACATGTGGTCGGAAGAGTAGAGAGAGGTCAACTACTAGCCGTACTGGCGAAAAAGGTAAAAATATGAAACTAGACTAAAAATATTAATGTTAATATATGTTTTAATAGCGTTATTGGTTCAAGAAAAATTCAGCAGAACCATGTAAAAAGGACACCCTTTATACTCTCCCGTACCTCCCATGAAAATTTATAGTCATTAGACGTTGCTCAAATGATATTTTGAGATTAATTTTTTCATTGACCGTGTATGGTCGTATGGTCAATTAGCTCAAGTTACAACTTCAACGACTGTCTGTGGTCAATTAGTGACATTTCCTTTTAACTTTCAGGATACTTTAGCTATTTTCACCCCCTCCAGTTGGACTTTTTGGATGTCTTCTTTTGCAATTCTATTGCCAAAACCATACCATACCTAGAATATTAGGGTTAATTATATATTCTAAATACAAGTGGGCTAAAGGTATCTCCCGGTATTGTATTATTGATGTTGGGTGTTGGTCTGCGAGTCGGTGAACTCATGCTGAACAGGCATGTGTCACTGGGTTTTTCTTCACTAGCGGGCTTGTTGAACCACTAAAACGCGTTTCGGCGTTTCATGATTTCCAGAGTTAACCACTGAAGAAGACGCAATGCCAAAACGCGTTTGAGTAGTTCAACAAACCCGCGAGTGATGAATGAACCTAATGAGTGACCCAATGCCGGTTCATCAAGAGTTTTGTTGTTTATGCAATTAAAATGGTACATGCAGATAAATACGAAGATGCCTTTTAACTTTTCAAATTCACATAAATAACCAAACGATGGTGGGTGGGTTCTTTCAATCTGGCATTTAAATAAAACAGAATAAGTTTGATCAGTTGGAAAGCCATTATTTAAACATTAATTTTTATCAGGGTAGGAATCGAGATGTAAAATATGACTTGTGCGGCATAGGACGTGTTTTTCGTCTCATAAGATGAGCTTATCAAAGGTGTAGTACAATGTACAACGAAGTGAGGTAAACGAAGTACGTGTTCCAAGTTTCTTGACCTCTCCTTATCGTTTGTGTGCTTAGAAGTGTCTCTCCTGGAGAAACGGCGTACGCCGCTTTTTTCTTATCTTTTTACAGCTTTTGAAATATGGGATGTTTCAATCTTTGAACAATACTGTCTGAGGGGCGCGTTTACAGTTAATTTTTTTTGGCGATGGCTGAAGGTAGCCTATTTTGATGGTAGGCATGTGGTGCTACTTTTTTTTTCAACTGCTAATTTCATAGCTATTTTTCTGGTATCTCAGGCCAAAACAGCAAAGAAATTTTAAGATAATGAAAGAAGATGTAGAATATGGATACTAAAAAGTCGGGATTTTTTTATTCCAAGCAATGCAGCCTTCTGGCTTAT
Organism: Cimex hemipterus; assembly: GCA_039619505.1. NCBI lineage: Eukaryota > Metazoa > Arthropoda > Insecta > Hemiptera > Cimicidae > Cimex > Cimex hemipterus. Next base: position 7,154,915 of record CM077101.1, on the reverse strand, counting down.
TCAGCTTGGCTTTCAGTCCAATCGACTCGACTCGGTCCTTGGTCATTCTCCTTGATACATCCACCCTGGGTTTCCTTTGCATTCCAAGCTATGTCTCCATTGAACGGTTAGTTCGTATTCAAAGCCATGGGTGGCTGTTTCTTTTTTTCATTGCATAGCTTACAGGGTACCCATGTTATGCTAATGTTTTCTCAGATGCCAGTGACTAGTAGACCAATCACTCCTATGTAGCACTCAGTTTGCCAGTCTTGTTGATGGTTGTTTTAACTTACTGAGGAGAGTCGGTGCCCGCGAGGTTTCGTCTTTGACACGGCGCTCATCACTATAAGGTCAAAGTCCCATGTTCGAATCCAGCGGCCCTGCATTCGAACCCGACATACTTACAAATGGGCTTTTTTTCAAAAACACTGGCACCCTGAGGGTTTATATGACCTCTGCTGTTGCGAACCCTCGTAAAAAAAATCAACTTACTGAGTCTGCCTTTTCGTTACCCGAAATTCCTTTGTGTCTTGGTATCCATGAAATCATCATTCCTCCAGGTTTTGAAGATTTCGAATGCACTGCCTAATTTTGATGTGATTTTTTTGTCATGCTTATGCTTTAATAGCTGCTTGGCTATTCGATCTTATGAAGATTTTGTTGACAGTTCTCTTTTATAATTTTCTAATGAACAAGCTGTGATGTATTTCAGTATGTAAGACCGAGATGTACTTCGCTTGATTGATTGTTTATATTTTCTGTATGTACAGAATAAGCCTGATAATTTTGAAACCCTCTGTATACCAAATTGTATCGGATTTCCTTCTGAATTCTTTACTCCTTTGTAGTAGCAGTAGATTTTATAGGATGTTGTAGATTGGGTGTAGATGGGATTATGCGAAATAGCTAAATATCTGTGTACGATATTTAGTCCTGATATGCCACAGTGGATCAGGTAGGCCAAAAAAGGATGGACAGGCCTAGACGAACCCAAACGAGTTTACTTTCCCATGGGCTTCAAAAAGATATGCTTCTGCATTTAGGCATTCACATAAATGGAAAGACTCTTCCCTCCCTGATCCAAAAATTGATGAAATGTAATAAGAGGTCAGATCAAAACAATGAAGCAACCAAAATGATCTTAAACGACAGAAGTAGAAACTCATCAACTAACAGACATCAAAGGAAGAAAGTGAACTTATCGACGTCGATCACTTTCGCGTGTCTATTCTTGTTGGTTTTTCGGCCTTGCAAATACTTAAGTAGTGGCAACAAAATTAAAACAATATGGCAAGTGGCTGACAAAGAAATTAACTATAAAAACACTTGATTATGGTTGATGCAGTCGAGTAACTAACCTCAAAGACATTTCGGTTGTTTTTAATAAATTATTCTTAAATTTTATATAGACACCTTCTTTGGTCTCGAGTCAATATTTTGAGCAACTATTTATTTTTCCTATTGCTCTCGCACACGGTCGGAACTTCATGGTCTTATTAAAACTCTTAAAAAATGACACTCGGCAGGACTTGATGAATGCAATTAATACATTTCTTCATGAATGTAAATCGGAGTTGACGGACCCATTGGTTGATATAGTGAATATAATCTCCTCTGCAGGCATTTACTCAGTAGAGCTAAAAATTGCGAATATCTGACCACTTTTCAAGAAAGGAGACAAGTCGGATCTCTCCAATTACAGACCAATTGCTTGCTGTCCGTGTTTTGCAAGGTCATCGAAGGGTACTCTACAACAGATTGCTTGAATTTGTTCAAAAAATCGAATTTATATCTGCAAATCGATTTAGGTTTAGAAAACGACTTTCGACAGAAAAAGCTTTGAGTAGGATAATTAGTAGATTAGTCGAATCAAAATCCAATTAACTATTCTTGGGCCAAAGTTTTGACGTAGCTGCCATTACCGTTTACCTCGCATGGAAAATATCGAGTTCGGGGGTGTTGCTAATGATCTTTTTGCCTCTAATCTGCGTGGTCACCACCAGAAAACAATTCGGTGAGGAGGCGTCTTCTTGGATCCCAATGATGTATGGAGTGTACCACACGGTTTCATACATGGCTCCTCTTATTTTTAAAGTAATTTGCTTTGCACTGTTCGCTGAGGGTGGTGTACATTTTTATCAGTTTGCGGACATCTCCTTATTTATTCATTTATTTGCACGGCGTAAAGCTTCCGAGAGGAAGTTCAAGTCCATACATCGCAGGCCATTGGCTTTTACTCGTTGAAAACAAAAAAGCATAAAGTGTTTCCAAATTTACTTTTTAAGTCTGGACATTTTTTCGTTTGTGTGAGACAAATTTTACACTTAACTTACGAAATCAGAACGAAGGTATTTACAGGATGATTTTCTTATCTGTCAACAAAATTTAACACTGTTGTTGTTTTGGTGTTAATTTTTATCACTAATGATTTTTCCGGTTTTAGTTTTTCTTCTTCTCCAGTTGTGTTTATAAAGATCATTCTGTAATTTTCCATTAATAAATGTTAATTGTGAAATGGATTTTTTAGGTGTAAATAAAAATTTCTGTTCTGTTCTAGAACAGATCGGTAAAATCTATTAATCTTTCGATTATATTGCGCAATATTTTTTACCGTTTAAAGGTTAGTATCTAATTTCAATTAATTGTACTTATCTAAGGTCTTGGTTGAAAGGAAAAAGTTAGCGCCTCGAGCAGGATCATCACGAGCAGAATCACGGCTACATTAAGCCGAAGGTCGGGGTTCGAATCCCGATAGTGACACCAACGTTTTCATTTCAACCAAGACAATAATTAATACGGACAATTATGACTGCTTAATCTGGGTTAGCATTTAAATTTGCATCATGCCATTAATAGCGAGTTTAATTTTTATTGCACCGTGTAGGGTTTTAACATTTATTGCCCAATATTTTTTATAGTTTTTTTTCGACTACGAACGTTACTATCTGACATGTTATTGTAGTTCTAGGATCCGTCTAACTGCCATATAGCCAATAGGCAATTTTTTGTTTTAATCCCCAACTTGTCTTTTAAATTTTACATATTTAAAGAAAGGGAAAAAGTGAGGGGTTTATTTTTCTCCTGTGTATGGTTTTTGACCGTTACAGAGGGTGAGTGAAGGAGGGAAGGGTCGGGAGGTAGTGAAAGGCCCTGTATAATAGGGGCTGCTTTTCCCCAAGATACCCCTTTTGGAAATAAACGAACCAGTACTTTTGTATTATATATATATTTTTTCTTAATTAAACAGACAACTTTATGCCAGAAAACATTTAGAATTAGTTTATTCATTTTTTTTTTACAAAATGTACAACAAACAATTGGTCATAACAGTATTGCTTTCCCTCCGCATATTAATTACTGCTAAATGTACAATGTCGGTTTGTTGCAAAATATACAATAAGAAAAAAATAAGTCTTATTATTTCAAAATAGTAATTATTCGAAATTTTGAACAGATTTGTCACATTGCAGTATTTAGCAGTATAACCAGCAAGCAGTTAAAGCAATATATAAGACTTAAAAGTCTCAAAATGAAAAAAAAAAGAACAGATTTAAAGGGTATTGCTTGCTCAAAGCTGGTACACCCTTATTTGAAAAGAAAAGAAAATATACAATTTGAGATCAATATATTTATAAAAGATCACAGCAACAATATAAAAACTATAAAATATTTTTATCATGGAAATATTTCTTGAAATAGCATTTAGAAAATTTATTTTATAAATTCCACCTCACACACATGAGAAATATCCTTAAAATGAAGGAAGTGATGCTTGTTTACATAATACAAAAAAATGAAGAAAACGGATGGTGTTCAAATTAAATTTAAACAATGTGATGTTCCACATATTTTAACAAATTGACTTAAAACAATCCATTTAGAAATAAAATAAAAAAACTCGTGTGAGGTTAAAAAATCTTTCATTTTCTGAAAACTTTGGCTTATTAAAAAAAAAAAAAAAAATTAGAAAACAATAAAATTAGTTTAAAAAAAAGGACACATCTTTGGACCCGGATTTGTGTGAGATCTGCTTATGAGAACTTAACGTCAGTTTGAATTTGTAAAATCAACATTTTTTTTTTTTACAAATTCACCGACACTCATGTAATATAATTCTGAATAAATAGATAAAATATTACTACTTAATATTACACTTGAAAACAACTTTGTTTCTATAAGAATGAAAGAAAAAAAATCAGGAACTGTGTCAACAGTGTATGTACTCAGGGCGTTATGAAATAATTTGATAAATGTACAATTAAATACATTAAAAGAAAGAAATCAATTAAGGTAAAACCTGTAAACACCAAGAGATCAGAGAAAAAAGAAAGCAAAATAAACCAAAAGTAATAATTCATTATAAAAATATACTCTCTCAGATTAACAGTTAATACAATTTTTTATGTATTAGAATATTTAAATATATAAATAATTTTGTTTTGTAATACTATAATAATAAAATGGCATTTATACAAATAACGATTTTTAAAATATAGTACATTAGCTTTTTTTTTGTCCATCTTCAAAAGTCCTTTTCCTTCCATCAATTAAACTTGGCTTTGAAAACATATAAGAGATAAAAAAAAATTCTGGTAATTTTTAAATTTCCATTTGATAAAATGAAACAAATCGATAAAATAAAATAAAACAAATCACGTGTGGTTTATAAAACTGCTCCTTTTTTTGGGAGGGGGGGAATCCCATTCAATAAATTTTTTTAAAATTATAAAAAAAAATCATTTATACATTTTCAAAGCCATGGCACATAAAAACGCCTAAAAGGGTGTCAAAGACCACCTCCCCTCCCCCCAGGTGTAATTCTTGATTTTAGTCTTCGACTTCATCCAAAGGATACACCACACAGCTTCCGTCAGTCGGCAATCGACCTTTTTTCAGAGTTGGCACCGCTCCTTCTTCGTTCTCCTTTTCGGCTTCACAGTTTGACTCTGGCGGAAAAGGGAAATTTTTCCGTTTACCAAGGAATTCTGCAACAGAAATAAAATCCAATGAAACTTTCGATTCACAAATACTGTTTATTTGTTGTATTTTTAAATATTATTATTATTTTATTTATTTATTTATTTTAAAGGAAATAATGTGGTTCAAGTAAATCTACTAATTTTATTGAATGAATGTTCATTTGAGTCAATGAATAAAAAATTAACTAATATATGTCAATTTACTCAGCGAACATTACGAGATCAGTACATTTTATCACACAATCAACATTAACATTGCTCGAGCCGCACATGGAGGACACATGCCATGTGAAATCAGCCAATGCTGGCACTCAGTATTAGGGATTGACGGACTAGGAGGCCTCAAAGTGGGTTCTTGGGATGTGAATGTTTAAAGAACGCTCGAGCAAGTAGGATTAGGGTAGATTGAGAGATTGGTGTAGAACTTTTGGACCGGGAGGTATAGTTCGTTGGCAAAATGGCAGTCATTGCAGATAGTGAGTGATGTGATGTTGTAAGGAACTTTGATATTTGTCTCAAGACGGATTGAAAGCATTGGATGGCTCAGCGGAACCCCAGTTCCACTTCTACGCCCAAAGTGGTCGTAGTAGAGTCTTGGATAAGCTTAGTTTAATTTTGACAGTCCTAGAGGTGTTCTATTATGTTATCTCTCAAGTCTTGTCTCTGGATTCCACCTCAGCTGTCAAGGTATAGATCTATATATTTGACTTAAATGGAAGTCTGTTGTTGAGGTACAGAGGACAAGAAGAGTTTTTCCAACCTGTGTATATTTTTGAACAGTCAGCCTTCAGTGTGTTCAATGAGCTCAAGCTGTTCTTGGATATTGGACCTAGGACAGAATCCAAGTTGAAGGACAAAACTGATTATGTATCGGTGACGATGGTATTGGTAGTACAACAGGCATAAACTAACTATGTGACCTATATTTGCCTGTCCTACATCTAGTAACACCCCCAATGACACCTATGGAACCGTGTCAGATCGACGGGAATTTTCTATGGGTACTGGGCGCTTTAAAAAATGAGCTTTTCGAGTGTTTTTGGAGAACGTAGGGAGAAAGCTGATACGTCTGTATGAACTTGGGAGGTTTTGGGGGCTTTTAGGAATGAGAAGGGCACGAGCATTTTCCATAGAGGAGGCGCTTTAAAAAATTACAAATTAAAGAAATGCCACTTGTTTATTTTAAAAAAGTAATATATTAGTTTTTAATTAAATATAACTTTCTTTTTCTTAAAGTTTGATTACAAAAAAAGTTGTTAAGTAGTTCCTCGTAGGTTGGTTCAATATTTTTTGACAGATGGATGTAAATGAAGCAGATAAGAAACCAGAAGGTACGAAGTTTATGAAACCGCGTCCTAGGGCTGTCAGTGACCTGACATTCAGGATCATGAACTTTCGTCCATCCAAAATGAACTATTTACTATATAGGGGTTTATGATAGTAAAAACAGTTGTTTTTTACCAACACCCACGCCTGACAAAAGCTGTTTTTTTTTTTCTTAAATAATTATGTCCAAAGAGATGTGCAAAATGGTGGGGGGTTATGTTCCAACAACAATAATACATAATTCCCTCTGGTAGGTTTCGCGATTTCGAACTCAGTGCGCTTTATTTTTTGTATACTGGTTCTTTTCGACTAAATTGACTTTTTAAATATCAGGACCGAAACGGAAATAAAGGTCTTAAGTTGGAAAAAAGGACGGCAACCGTGGAGGGTTTTTAAAGTTTAAAAGAGGGGAGAGGCGAGGCCGGAGGTGCCGCTCCCCCCGTACGGCCGACGGTGCCGAATCCTAACCCTCTCGGCCGGTGCCTAACGCAACCCTAATCGCATAAACAAACAAGAACCGTCGAATATATTTAATTGAATTTCACTCACCGGTAATACGCTTTTGGACGGGGTAGCTGTTTTTGGCCTTTTTGACGGGTTCCCAGTTGTAACGGCCGTCTTCGGAGCGGTCTTTCTCGAAATCGAAATTCCACTTGGTCCTGTTTTTTTCGGCGATGAAGGCCAATTCCCGTCGTACGGCACCCACGGACTGAAGGAAGGCATCCGGCTCGCCGAACGTCAACTTGCGCCGCACTCGCCCGTAAAGCTCCTCGTCGAGCGGGTCCCTCCTAGATTTCTCCATTTTGTACTTGAGGATGCGGATGATCTCGTTGTTTTTGAAGACTTCTTTGATGTCGGCGCTCATGGTCGGTGTGGCGGCAGGGGCAGGGACCGCAACGATCTGTATCCTGAAACGTTGTCGGTCGGCTGCGGGAGGCGGACGGACACCGGACAAAAGGACGGGCGGCTGTGAACTGAGTCGGATTGACACGCCACGGACGGACGACCCGGCAGGGCACGTCGCTCGCATTCACACGGGGTGGGGGACGACGTGGAAGGGGCAACGCAGATGCACGTCACCCCCGCCAGGCCGCCCACGGTACGCAAGCACCCCCCACACATTCAAACGTTCCCTTTCTCCTTCGCCTCCCCGCACTCACTAACAACGCTATTTACGTCCTTGAACAACAAACCCGACGAAACCGTCCAGGTTTGGACTCATCGTCTATCCGCCGATTTACAGTTTCATCTAATAAATATAAAAAAGATATATTGCGTTCTATTATTTAAATAGCACTAATAGACGTACAAAAGATTTTTAAAAACATTTCAATTTTAAACCCACTATTTTACGTTTCTTGTATCCGCCGATTTTGACGATACATCATCCGTCCCTTACGAAACTGGGCCTGGCAGCAGAAACGCTCGCTTTCCGCATTTGCGTCGACGCCATTCATCCGAATCTAGTTCTTTAACAACTCCACCCTCATCCTGAAGAAAATATACAAAATAAACGAATCCTCTAAGAAATATAAAAACAAATTGTGTAGAAAATGTATTCTTTCGGTAGCTCTATTAGAAAAAAAACCCTACTGTTATAAAAAATGTAATAATGCTAAGATTGAACCTTTGAGAAGGTGGAAACATCTCTTTGGGTGTACCTCGAGGCTCGCCTCTGGTCTTGTATTGTTTCATTTTTTTTATTAATGTTCAACTGCTGCTACTCTTTGCTATTCATCTCTGACTATTTACAACTTCAACTCCACGATTCATATTTTGTATGGCTGACCTCTTATGGAATTTCGCCGACATCAGTGTTGGGTCAAGGATATAAACAGAGGAGGTCCACCGTGGTGGATCGGTCTTTGATCATCCCAAGACTTAATATTTTGCCTAATTGACCTTTATACAACTACCGGAAATTTTGATGCATTTAGTAAATTACGATGAAGAACTAATTTTTTACTCTAAAATATTTGACTCGTGTACTGACTGTTCCTTTTGTGGTATCCTTCCTTTTTCTATATGCTGCACGAATAGGACACAAAGAGTTTTGAAAGAAAAATCCCAACAAGTTTCATAACATGCAATATGATGCGCTCTTTTCCGATTATAGTTTTTATTTTATTATATTATTCCGATTATTAACTCTTTGGGCCATTATATCATATTGTATCACTGCAAACAGGAACTACACTGACAGGCAAAAAATTCCGCCCGCTCGTAATATAACTTGTACATATTTTTTTATATTAGTCCAAGTGTCACGGTTTTTTAATTCTTAATAATTTAGCCCTTGTCTAAAAAAGTAAATTGCTAAAGAATATGAAAAAAAGACGTTGTTTTAAATTTGTAATTAACATTTCAATATCGCGCATTTCTTCCTATCGTCTTAATTATATCTCGAAGACGCCACAGCATACTTTCTACCAGTCTGAAAATGCATCTGTGCTGGAGGTTAGCCCGTACTTAACGAAGAGTCCTTTCAAGATGGTGGAGTGTATCAGGAAGTGATGGACGTGCTCTTATCCATCATTTGAGGTTATTTCATAAATGTTCGATGGGGTTCAAGTCTGAAAAACGGGCTGGCTAGGCTAAGACCCTGATGATATGCTGTTGAAGGTACGTATGTACTACGCGAGCGGACATGTGGAAGGGCATTATTATGCATTAGAATAGAATCTTAATGTACTCTGGACAATATTGGGAATTCCATGTTTTTTGGCTTAGTTTAAAAAACTAAGTATCGATTGTTTTACGCTAGGTTTTTCTGCCAAATTTTTCCTTGTAGAATATTGTCTTTAGCTTTTCGACAGTGTATTGCCACTGGAAAACTCGCTTAGATGAAACATTTTAATAAAATCAATAACTTAATCAATTAACCAAATAACTTCTTTCAATTAATTAGTCTGTATGTAAGGTATTGGTTGAAATGAAAAAGTTAGTGTCACAAGCGGGATTCGAACCCACGACCTTACGCTCCATACGCCGCTGGTCTACCACTTGAGCTATCGTTACTTCGATCTACTCTCGTGACACTGACTTTTTTATCTTAACCAAAACCTTAATCGAAAAGAATTTATTTTGTCAATCGGACCACGAAATTTAATGGATTTAATAAGCAAAATGAAGTATACTTCACTAAAGCTCTCCGTGGCCATTTCATTTGTCGTCGAGAATCAAATCCGATTACACGACATTTGAAAAATGGCAAAAAGGAGAGAAAATTCAAAAGGTGAGGTTGAGATGGAGAGTTGATGTCCGAGTGGTTCGAGGTCACGATAGCTAAGGTGGTAGAGCAGAGGCGTATCTACCCGAAGGTCATGGGTTCGAACCCCGCTCGTCGCACGACTTTTTTATCTCAACCAAACCATAATTAAAAATCAATTAATTGAAAATAATGTATAATATTGACGACAAAATATCAGTGGACATGTCAACTGCTAAAGACTGTTCAATGTATAAACCAACCAATATTTAAAAACACTGGGTTATTATTATTTACATATTATTTCTTAATGCAAACATCACAAAGACAAAGTGGAAAAAAATAGTTCAAGAATATCTTCTGTTTATTAATCTTATCGTTTTTTTAATAAATGGGTTACAATTGATAACGGTTCAGTTATGGTTTGAGTGAGTGGTTCGTAAATGTTTTAAACTCTGCACAATTATTGACATCAATTAAAAATATCTGTAAATCCGTATCGCGTGTAGAAGTAGGGACAGTGCGTTTAAATACCTCTCAATGACTATGTATTATTAAAAAAAAAAAAAATCGCCGATAATGCATTCGATATCTGGGCTTATTTCAATCCTTTTATGCTTCTTGCGAAATTCAGGACTTTAATTCCTTTTAATTGCGAGACTGGGTAATAAATTGTAGTTATGTGTGAGCACCGGTTCATTAGTACTAAAACGCGTTTAAGCGGTGTTTTAATGAGAAGAGTACTGAGTGAAAAGGCGCAACGTTTAAAATGAATTTTGTTCCAGCAGTAAATCAAGTGGTACTTTGGCTGAAGTATGTGGAGAAAAAAGAAGGGCTGCTCGGTATGTCGTTATCTAAGTACTTAAGCTACTGGAACTACTGGCCACCGACTACCTAAATGACAAGCGGCTCCGGTCGGTCGTACCTGTTCGTCTTCCTTACTCGAGGGCACGTATAAAAAAAATTCAAGTCAAAATCTCCGTTGGCGAAAATGTGTAGAGCATTTTTTTGCCTTATCTTTTGGGACGTTTGTCGACGGAGCCAGGATTCACTGATAGAGTACTCATCCGACTTCCTCCCGCTTCTTTTCTTCCGGAGTCTGTTGTGTGCTAAGCACCGTTCACAAATGCGTCGCACCTGCGGTTACGAAAACGATTTCGAAAATAATAAACCAGCGCCTGCCTTCCTTCCACCCCTTGTATGGTGTCTAAAGGGAATCTATTTTGCAATAAACCAACCTTAATACGCCTATTCCACCGATCGGAAGATCTCCTTCAACTGACTTTCATATTTTTTATGCCATATCGGATTAATTGATGAAGCCTCGATCAAAGCAATATTTTATTCAGGGTTGAGACCTACTGAACCGCAAGTGGCTCACCACTGACTTATTATCTCTAGTTTTGTCTGGACCAGAAGCGTTGCGAAATGTTGACATATCCAAGGGTTACTCAGGGAAATAAGTATGGTGAGGCAAGATACCGTCTAACATTTATTCGGAATTTGTGTTTCATTGGCCCACAACTGATATGTTAGTCTGTCTACTATCATTAGATTATTATGGGAAGTGTATTAGCATTTTGCCAACTTCGTGGTAAGTCAGGGAGTTCTAGTCAACGTATTATCGATGGTTTTGTCGGTCAGACGCGCTATGGATTTTGTCATTAGTTATTGCTAAGGAGTTTAAGCAGGGTGAGGCGAGAAACCTTCAACTTATGTAAATTACGTCTCTCCAATAATCACTACTGAAGATAGATGGTCTCTGATCTTCTAAACAGCCTATTATCAATAGTCTTTTGGACCAGTTGTTGTGGATGTATGCCGTCAGTTTGTTGCTAAGGGTTGTAAGCAGGGTGAGGCGAGAAACCTTCAACTTACGTGAATTGGGCGTCATACACCCACAACTGAATATGGCCTGCGCTCTCGGATATTCGCCATCCTTAGTTGTTGTTAATCGACTCACCCTGCTTACCTCCCTGAACAACTACTAATGAAAAAGTCCAAAACATGTGGTCCAAAAGACAAAATTGTCGATAGTAGGTTGACTAAAAGATCGGGGGCGATGTTCAGTAGGGTGCATTTGAGAGAGGTTAAAAGGAGGGGATCGGGTGTGCCAACCTGAGTTGGGCAAAATCTAACTAATCCAATCATGATTAAGATTTTTGATTGAAGTTTAATCATGATTGAATTAGTCATGACTAAATGAATCATTATATGATTTAGTCATGATTAATTCAATCACGAGGTATGACTAAATCATACAATGATTAATTTACTCATGACTTATTCAATCATGATTAAACTTCAATCAACAATCTTAATCATGATTGAATTAGTTAGATTTTGCCCAACTCTGGCTAAAATGACCACCTACCAAAATCCAATAGACTCAGGATAAAAATTTTGAGATGAGAATCTTGCTTAAGGCCAACCTCAAAAAAAGTTATCCCAAACGAAAACCTTAGAATTTTTTTAAATGTGATGAAATTGTGTATTTTTCATCTTTTGTGCACCCATACGAATATGATTTATCGAAATTTAGTCATGACTAACTATATTATGACTAAATTAGTCATGCCTCGTATTTAATGTTAGTCATGACTAATTTAGCCATCAATCACATATCGTGACTAATGACTAAATTAGTCACTTACTACCAATCATGACTAACGTTCTGAGTGATCAATCATTAATCATTAGACATGACTAATTTTTGCCTAACACTGGTGCCAACTAATAGTAAATTAGCTCAGAACGCATTTGCATTTTTGTTCGATGAAATTAGATACGAGAGGTGGAACAGAAATAGACTGGCCTTAAAAATCCGGAAATTTCCAGTACTTCGAAGGGTTTTAACTTTAATAAGACTTTACTGTATTAATGAGGATGTTGGATGGACTTCACCTGAATCAAAAACTGTAAGTATGGTGAATTTGAGTGGCCATTTCAATCCTCATCCCATTACGATTGCTACTAGGTTATGCAGGAAATTTCTAAACAGCTTTAATCTAAGTGAAACTCACATTGATACGATCCAGAGGAGATGAAAATGCGTACATTTCCAAAGACCAATCGGAAAAAGTGAAAAATAGAGTTGACGAATGGAAAATTCACTGCCTCTATTTAAAGGAATATCAGAAACTTTTAATGTTGAAGCATTTGAAAAATGAAAAAGTTATGTCGGTACCATTTATTGGGTCGGTTCAAAATTAATGCAAGTTTTGAAAATTTGTTTTATTTTCGCAAGTACTTGTCATGTAAACAAAGCTAAATCCTCAAATCGTATTTATGGTTTATAATAAATACTTTTAACTGTTATCTTTTATACAAAACATTTTAGTTAATTGAATTTTATAATAGTAAGAACTTGCGACCTTAGTATGTGCAAACTAGATTTTCGTCAACTTTGTACGAATTAAACCTAGGCGAAATGCGGCCCAAACCCCGCGTAATATCAATACAGTTTGGAAAGAAGCATTAGCGAATGCACGGTGCAGCGATGGTTTCAGAGATTTCGATCTCGAAGACATGGAATGTCGCGGGTAAGCCTTCCGTTGTGAACGACGACCAATACAAAACATTGATCGAAGAAAATTCTCATATGAAAAATCGAAAATTTGCGGAAGAGCTTAGTGTTGACCACTCAGCCGTTGTTCGCCATCTGGAACAAATTGGTAAAGTAAAAAAGCTCGACAAGCGGGTACCGCACGAACGAACCGAAGCCCAAAGAAATTGACGCTTTGAGATTTACACGTCTCTTCTGCTGCGCCACCCAAATGCGATGAGAAATGGATTCTGTACGATAACAGGAGGCGTACAGGTCAATGGTTGGACCGGGGCGATACGCCTAAACCGTTCCCTATACCAAATCTGCACCCAAAAAATGTTATGGTGTCTGTTTACTGGTGTACTGATGAGGTTGTTCACTATAAATTCCTGAAATAAGATGGAACTATGACAGCAGAAAAATATCGCCAAGAAACTGATCAAATCATACGAAAAACTGTAACTTCTTTGACCAATATTGACAAACCGTAAGGTTATTTTCTTCACACCAGCCCACATGTCACAAGGCCAACCCTGCGGAAGCTTAAGGACTTAAGGATGTGAAAACCTTACCTCACCCTCCATATTCACTCGAAATCTCGCCAACAAACTTACCCTTTTTTAGGCATTTTTCTCTTATTTTCTCGAGAGATAAAATCTTTAGATAACGCAGTGAAGCCGAAAATGACTTCCAAGATTTTATTTTGAATCGGAATAATGATTTTTATGTCAGAGAAATAAAAACTCTTATTACACGTTATCATGTATAGACTGTGATGGAAAATATTTCGATTAAATTTTCTTTATTTTATAAATATAAAAATAGTTTTGACTGCTTTTTCCAAACCTGCGGTACTTTACGAGCCCGATTGGGAAGTTGGGATTTGTTCGTTCCCGCTCGTTCCTACGACACAGTTGTGGGCGGTTAAAAATTCTACTCAAATGGAAAAACCTCGTTTTGGCATTCCAGCCATCTAGAACATTCATTAATGGATTCAAGTAAATTTGATCATTGTTGTTTAACAAACGGAAAACTTTTTTAAATCCATTTTATTTAGTGGCCTAATTGACCAAATTACTTCTTTCAGTTAATTAATACACGTCAAATGTGAAGAGGGTGTGTAAGTACATGTCGGTCATGTAGTGGGAAGGCGACTCGTTGAAACGAAACCAACATAAAAATCAGTTTTAGTTATAAAAATATATGCTCCCCTATAATTAATTTTTCACCCAGAATTCAAACATTCAAATAACGAATAGGGCCTCCGATCAACCTGACATTATAAACGGTTTCCTCTGTCAAACGGGGTAACGCATTTAGCGCTCGCTCAGGGTTATAAGTATGGTGTTGCGAAAAATCGTCCTTGTATGTGAATTATGTCTGTCAAATGGCCACAACTGAAGATGGCCGTCGATCTGCTAATTATGGCTGGCTGTGTGTAAGATTTTTTGAATTTTTTCCATCAGTTGTTGCTAAGGGTTGTAAGCGGGGCGAGGCGAGAGAGACATATTTATGTGAAATTTGCGTTATGTCGTACCTTCATGACTTAAGTTGGCATCTAATCATCTTGATCCGCCGATTTTTTTCCCAGATAGACGCCACTCGACATTTCGCCTTTTTTTTTTCTCAGGTTTATAAGTTGAGGTGAGAAAAATTCCATTTGTGTTACTTGTTCTTCATCATAGAATTGTTAACACGCCAAAAATCAGAAATGATTCAGCCGGTATATTCACAGGAACTGAGTACACAAAACGTCCGTAATGACGCTGATCAGGGAATCAAACCGACAATCTGTTGTATACGTCTATCCGAGCTATGACAAAGCTTCTATAAACACAGTTTATTTAAATAGCCCATGCATTTCAGATAAAGTAGATTTCGAAAGTCGAGGCAGCGTGTTTCTTCATTAACGAAATTTTTATCTCTTCACCGAACTCACCAGGTGAGACAACATGTTATCACGTTAAAAGGCTGTTCATCTATGTCAAAACCATTGATATAAGCATTATTATTTTAGTTTAAATAACGATGAATAAACAAGATAACACTTCCAATTTTAATCGCACGTGTTAGTTTAAATCACTATTGCTTTAAATTTAAAAAAAAAAAAAAGGGATTTCAGTTCTATATGGCAAGATGTGTGATAAAAAAAGATGATCTATGACCTGTGTTTTACGTTACGTTTCTAAATTGTATTTTCTCACCTTGTTTGTACCCGGAACACTTAGAAATTTAACTTAAAAAACCTATATAACCGTGGTCAAGGTCTTTTAGACAAATGGTGAAGATAAAACGATAATCGGCCCAAAAACCGGGCACGGAGTAATTATTTAAAGGTGCATTTCGGTACGGGACGGCAGATGATTCTGAATCTTTTTATACAGACGATTACAGGTCGTTTCGACCCGTTGGAACAGGGATCGGTCTAATAAAGGCTAGGATTTGCCCCCACGGTCTGAAGGGATCGTCGTTCTGGATGCACAGGTGTCTTGAAAAGTCTCACATCTGGCCACACTGGCCCACAGATTCCAAGGTGTCATTAAATTTTGGCGCACTTTTCTCTTCAACCCATCCTTATTCCCTGCCCTCAGGGGATGTGTCAGCATCACAATTACTACTTTCAATATTGTTTTGCTTAAAAACTTAAAAATTGTATTATATTCAATAGCTTTAACTTTGCAAAATGTTGGTTTGAAACTACGTACTGAATGGTGTATTGAATTATGTCTACTGTTAGTTTTCAAAATGCCTTTCTTCACTTTTGTCAGTTAAGATTTTAATTGTTTTGTCTAGATCTTTTTAAAAGTTAGATAGAGACATTTTTTTCCTAACTGCCGTTGATGTGCTTGTCTTTCTACTGTTTGGTCAGGGTTATAAGCAGGGAGAGGCAAAGCGTAGACCTCTAGGATTTTATGTGAACTTTGCCTACGCCAAATGCGAACGATGTGTATGACGGTCACCATTAAAGGACGTTGCGTTTAACCGCTGAAATCTTAGCGTCTGACACTCTGGTCCGCCTATTCTCACTAGTTTGCCGGTCGACATAATCACAAACGATCAAAAACAGTAGTTTCCTATCGAGGTTGAAGTGCTCGTCTTTCTACTGGCTGGCCAGGGTTATAGCTGGGAGAGGCAAAGCGTAGACCTCTAGAATTTTATGTCAAATGTGAACGATGTGCATGACAGTCGCCTTTTAAGGACGTTGCGTTTAACCGCTGAAATCTACGGGTTTGATAGACTGGTCCGTCAGTCTTCGTTGGTTTACTAGACGCCCCATTCGGAAACGACAGTAAACTGTAACGTTAGTTTCTCTTCAGGAAAAAAATAATATTATATGTCCTTTTATTTTTCAAAACTAAGGTCAGTCAACATAATGTGGATTTATTTTCGTTGGGTGGGAGTTATTGATTAGTACGGACGGGGTAGTCAACGGCGATTTACCCTCCCGTATTGATTTTTACACACATCAGCTGCACCGGTCATAAAATCAATACATCCCGACACTTCATTTCTTCGGTACATGATAGAATACAAAATCAGAATAACATGACAAATACAGGATGTCTCAAAACAGAAAGCTACCTTTAAAAAGATTCATGTTTTGCAGGAATGCCGTTATCGCGGATGATTTTGACCGTTTGAAGATTTAAGCAGAATAAAAACTTCCTGTATACTTTTGAAGTTATGTTTGGTATACGATAGAGGGTTTTCTTCACCTCTGCGATCATTGACCAACCGTCCTTGAAATCTTGCCCGTTCTTTTCGGTCTTTCATGCCCCCTCATTCATCTAGGCCTTGATTTCAAAATTGGGATCCGAAATCCAGTTTCCGGCCGAATCCCTCTTATTTTAAAAACAAGTCGGCACAATTATTGTTGAACGACAAACGGGGTTGAAGATTATTCTGCGACCCTCTGGGCAAAAGTGGATAATTCAAATTTCGGCAGAATGGCAGCGTAGTTGACACCCTTCTTAACCTTAACCCATGAGGTCCAACATGTTTTTACAACTCTATATCCTTTTTTTTACCAATTTCATTCATTTTCAAACCGGTTCATCATACAACGCGAGAAAATCTATAAATAAAAATATACTCGTCAAGTTTCTTGCGAACGAATTGAATGTTGTGTAAATAAAACGTATAAGGAGAAATAACAATACCAATTGTACAAATCGACTTCACCGGCCTTGCTTACGTGATAAGCCGGTGTAGTATATTCGAAACGGTACGAAATTAAAAAATACCAGCCGTTCAATTCAAATTTTGACTACGCCTGTTCATCGGTAATCAAACAAAACATTGCTTAACTGTTTCGAAACGGTTTGTGGGAAGAAATAAAAAACCGATATCCATAACAATCCCAACGTTATTTCACTGTCGTCGAAATTCGTCTTCATTCAAAAATTCATGGATAACTTTCAAAATTGCAAACCGATTTTTTTATTCAAATCTTCACTATTTTATTGAAAAGCCTGATTTAACTCGTGTCCTGCAACTTATTCGAAAGATCAACCTTTACTCTGTTGGGTATAAATAAACGTACAGGCAAAAAATTCTTTGTCGAAAAGAGTAAATTGCTAAAGAAAATGAAAAAAAAGACGTAGAAATAAAATTTGTTTTAATTTTGTATTAGATTTTAATTAACATTTCCATACCACGTATTTCTTCCTATTGCGTTAAACATCTAGAAAGCACACTTTCTACCAGTCTGGAAATGTCTCTTTACTGCAGATTAGCGCTGTCTCCACGAAGAATCCTTTCAAAATCCTGGATTGTAAGTGATGGACTTGCTTTTATTCATCGTTTGAGGTTATCCCGTAAATGTACGATGGGGTGATCGTGAATTAGAATAGGATTTCCTAGTTCGGATAGGCAACGCGTGATGTTCCAAAATTTCATCAACATAGCAAGTGGCCGTCAAAGAGCCAACTATGTGCGACTCTCCATTGCCCACACTATCACCGAGTTACGCTGAAAAAGTTGGCTCTGGGAAAAATACAACATACAAGCTTGGTACTTTTCATTTCGCATGCTCCACGTTCTTTCATACCAGTATGGAGATCATACAGAAAATCTACACTCATCTGTAAAAAGTACAGCAGACCAATCGTCCAAAGACCAATGGCTGTGTTCTCGAGCAAATACGAGCCGTGCAACGCTGTGTGTTCTGGTCAATTTTGGTCCTCTTATGAAAAGCCATCAATCCATACTGATTTAATCTTCTTAGAGCAATGCGTTTAGAAATTTGGATCCCTCGAACATCCTGGAGCTGATGAATAGCTTGAACCACAGCAAGGTGCCAGTTTCGCTAAATTCTCAAAGTCAAAAAACTGTCATCCTGTGGTTCCGTTACCCTAGGGAGTCCGTCCAGAACCGGACATTCTATGGTAGGACCCAGTTTCTCGAAAATGTCTAACGGCGTCTCGCAGTGTTTCGTTGGGAAGTCCGACGGCAATAGCCGCATACCTGATGGAACTTCCATCGTCAATGGGAGCCACACCGCGCCCGACATCCTCAGCACTAAGTGGCATTTTTAAGTTTAAAAATTAAAATTAAGAAAACAAAGATGAAAACGAAACAGTTTGTTCGGAAATCTTGCGATGCGGTCTGGTCCGAACAATCACTAATCACCACACATTACTAAACAGTTTATTGCTTCAGAATTCAAATGTGACTGAATAAACGTTTTAAATTCCGTAGAAAGTAAACATTGAAAACTCCCTTGTTTTGGATTAAGGATTATAATTTAAAGTGCGGAAGTTTCTTTTAGCGAGACAAAGAAAAAGAAAATCAATTGGTAGATTTTTTGACTGGCATTTTTAAGTATAAAAATTGAAATTAAGAAAAACGAAGATGAAAACTAAACCGTTTATTGCTTCCAAATTATTTTAGACCAATTATTTTATTTGTTTAAATAAATCTGGAATTATTTAATAGAAAGAACTTTTCTTTTTATAGCTTTTTTGGTCAAATTAACGGGTTTAACGTAAAGTCTTTTAAAGTATTTCTTTTCTTTAAAGTAGTAAAACATAAGAAATGGTATGAAATAAAGAATAAATGAAAGAATAAAGAAATTTAAAAAATAAATATATATATATTTTTTTTAAAATATAAAATGATTGGGTCTTTGGAAGACCGCATCCAAATTAATTACAATGAAATCCATTGTTTGGGAGCGTTGGTGCCAGAGTGGATCGAAGTCACGATATGTCAAAGGGTTACAGCAGCGGCGTATTGACCCGACGGTCCTGGGTTCGAATCCGGTAGGACCTAGTTTTTTCGAAAAGGTCTAACCGCATCTCGCATAGTTTCGTAGGGGACTCTGATGGCTGATGGAACGTCCATCATATGGGCGACACGCGACACCACGCCCAACGTCCTCAGCACTAAGTGACATTTTTAAGTTTAAAAATTGAAATTACGCAAAACAAGATGAAAACTAACCATTTTATTGCTTCAGAATTCAAATGAGACTGAATAAACATTTTAAATTCAGTAAAAAGTAAGCATTGAAAAATACTTTATCCTTGTTTTTTATTAAGGATTAAGTGCGTTTACCTCTAATAGATATTCCAAATTTAAAATATAACATAAACAAATATTTATCGGTAAAAACAATGAGACAAATTAATAGCAGGATTTTCTTTTCGAGAATATGAAAACAAATCAATTGGGTGGAATTTTTTCCCTGTCAGTATATTTGTTTATACATGGAAATGGGTTCTGTGCCTTGAAAAAAATACACTCATGACTTTATGGCTAGTGAAATAATTTAGGTGCTGATCGTGCACTATGATATAAACAACTGTGTTATATGCCAAGCTGTTGAAATATTTATCAGCGTTTTTACAAGGCTCACGAGTCAGAAATTTCAAGAATAACAAACTTTTTTCACGTACATGGGATGAACAAAATAGTTACAATATAAATTTTCTAATCCATTATTTGGTCTATTATTTAACGTTTTTTAATAAATAATATTTATTACTATCTTTACATTAATGTTTTGATACATATTTATACATCACATTGGCATAGTAAAATGATTCATAAATATGTTGAACACAAGAGTTAGAACTATGGAAACTTAAAACATTGACAAGGAGGTCGCAGGCTTAGTTTGTAGAGTATGTTCAGTTACCGACTTTTTATTTACGTGTGTCGGTTCCAGGTTAAACTTGAATCAAGATAGAACGCAAGTTACACACAGGTTTTAGGGTTGTTGAGGAATGCTGGGTGAGGGGTTTTATTTCAGAGAGTAAAAGTAACATGAGTGCATTTGTTTTCGTTTTTGTTCATCCGACAAAGTTTGTTCCATTCAGCGATTCGTTCGACGTGACCCTGTAGCTCGTCCAGCCAATTGATTGATTCATTGGGATCAGATGAAAAAAATGTAGTCCGCAAGGAAGCAAGTAGGGCAGAAGTGTAGTTGGGATGTCTTAGATGGAGAGGAAGTACAAGATTGGTCGAGCATACTGCCCTGTTGCACCCCTTTTCCACAGGGATGTAGTAGGATTAGTCCGATCCCTGGCGAGCTCGGAAGGTGTTTGGAAGGAGGCGAATAATTTTGTACAGGAGACCCTCATGCTATTGAAAGCTTGTGACACGTCTGTTGGACTGTTGAGATCGAAAGCCAAGTCGGTGACCTGGGAGAAGATTGAAAGAATTATGTGTAACCAAAAAGGAAAATCCTATGAATCAGCATTACATAAAATAACTATAAAAACAGAAGATTCACAGAATAACCAAGAAATATATTACCCATGGGAAAATTCGCCTCGACGTTAAAATAGCTCACCGAAGTGAAGCAAACCCGGTCTTATGCCATCAACACTTTTGCCTTAGAAAATATTAAAAAAAGTTAAACTGACAAAAAAGAAATTTCAGATACGATGGCCAATCAGATCATTAAAGCATAATCGTGTAAAAAATCACAGTTATCCCGTGAATAGTATCGAGACTTAATGGAGCTTTGGGCAAAAGGCAGTCATATTGGTCACAGGAGGTTCAGCAAGACCGTATACCCTGAACCTATTTTTGGGATGGTAAAATCTTCCAACCAAAAAAGACAAAAGTGGATAAACTCTTGAGGTGGTAGGTACAGTAAGCTTACATTAAAACAACTCGGAGGAGTGATATGACTACGAGTCAGTGCCATCTGCGACAACATCTACACAACATGGGTACATGCTACGATGATCCCTTTTGCAAGTTATGCGATAAGTAATGCAAGGAGGAAGAAACTGCCTTCATTTAATCAAAGCAACCGCTCCGTGGAGACAGAACCAAGATGATCCGGGAAGAAGAATTGCAAGGACAATGATCTTTTGCTTGCGATGAAAAAAGATGATTCAATGATTCCAATTTGCAAGTTATGGAAAGAGGAGGAAGAAAGACCCACCCATGGCTTCGAATGAGAAGGAACTCAATGGGACACTTTCTGGGATTCAAAGAAAATCAAGGGAATTGTAGCACGGACAATGACCTAGTACGCCCTTAGGAGAAGGATCGAGTCGATTGTACTGAACTAAGGCAAGTATAATACAAACACAAAAATACAAACGATTTTCTAGTAACCATATTTACCACCATCATCATCATCATCAAGTGTAGGGATCAATAGTTTTAGAAGGATTTTCTCGAACATTTTTGAGAAGAGAGCGAGTAGAATAATCAGACGGTAGGAACATTATGCGGAGATTTGCCGGGTTTAAGAAAAAAGGATTAGGATCGAGCATTCGAGAGCAACCTGATGTGGCAAGTTTGATGCCATGTCTTTTCAAACTCGTACATATTCAAAATTCATTAGAAGCATAGAAAAACAGTAAAATTCCATAAAATAAAATGAAATAGCAAACATAAACCTTGTTGTATGGTTTAATGATTCACATAGCCAAGTGTCTGTAAAAGGGATTGTACGTTTTGTCAATTATGATATTTTTTTAAATTGGAAACCATATAAAAGCCAAGACCTAGTCTTCTTCACAAAGGCAAAAATCTGTAATTTAGGAAATCCACTAACCCAAAATCCACTAAACATGCTTACAAATTTGGCTAATTAAGCTAAATCTCTTATATTTAAGGTCTTTTGACTTAATTGACTTTATCCTCGTTTAACCTTCTTTAGGACCTATCTAGATAAAAAAAGGCTGAAAATATCCCGACAGGAACTCAGTGAAAAAATCTCCAGAGTACTCACTCCTCCCTGAATAAACAAGTTATCTTAAGCGTATGCCCAAGCAAACCGCGCGACCGCGACGCGTTGTGGTAGCGATTTTGCTGCTTCTTGTTATGGTGGTCGAGATTGAACTGAAAATGGCTGGTAGCTGATTTCAGGGAAAGCAATCAACATGAATGCAAGCGTCAATCAGTCTGTTAACTTGTACGTCCTTTTTAATGCTTTGAATGGTCCTTCATAAAATGGCAATTGTGGTAGTTCTGTGGGATGATGCGGAAGAGGTAAGCGGGAAAGAAACTCGTCTTGATCCCTAGGGATTGAGACATTTTTCTACATGTGAACTTACGAGATGAACACATTTACCCATAAGCTGAATTCTTTCATCTTCCACTTTGTTAACAACAAACATCTAAGGCCACGAGCTAGGTAGGGACGAAAAAGAGCCTCATCGCTTCTTCAGTGATGCGGACCCTACAGGGATCAATTTCAGTTCTATGGCCAGATTCTGTCTCGCTGAGTTTCCAGGATAAAAAATTGAGCGTTGTGGTTGAAACGGTTTGACCATCCTGTCGTAGTCAGCTTATTCTTATCTTCGTTTTGATGCGTTTCGACAGTTCGTAAAATCGTTCATAGCGGCTCTCAGGCCAAAGTGTGTGTGTGTGTGTGTGTGTGTGTGTGAGAGAGAGAGAGAGAGAGAGAGAGAGAGAGAGAGAGAGAATTGTTTCTTTCGGTTGGGATTGAAAATAATTAAAATCTTGTGTGATTAGTCAATGAATATCGACTTTCACTAATTCACTCGTCTCGTAAATTTCTGCCTGGTGTTGTTGAAGACGATTTTACGATTTCATATTCGGAAACACTCTCTAGTGAGGTCACGAGACATAAATAGATATAACGAAAAGAAACCAGTCTGACCGGGACTTTTCCTGCGTTTGTTTGTAAATAAAACCGCTATGGTCCTAACTGTTGATTGAAAATTTCTCTTTTGTCCAAAGAAGAATTTAACCGGCCCGTTTAAACTGGGCCAGCGATTCGGTTCGTACACAGAAATGAACATGTTGAGATTTTTAGTAAATCGGGGAAAGTTGAACGGTTTAACGTATTTCGACTGGCAATTCGAGCCTGGAAAAAGAACCTGAAACAGGGCGATAGGTCGTAGAGGACGGTTTCCCCAATTTGGCCCAGTAAAAGCCATTGGTGGACAGGTGACACACCTCTACGTGAAAGTGGAAAACTTAAACTTCGCTCGACGATTTGAACACCAACCCAGGGCGAGAGAATGAATATCAACAAATGTAGGAAAGGCTAACGGTGATTATATTCAACATTATTTTATCTTGGTAAGTAAGAGTTTGAACATTGGCCATCTATCTCGTTGGAAACGTTTAAAATTTAAGAGAAATAAACGTGTTAAACTTTAAACAACTTCATTATATTTAAGTGAATAAGAGAGAGCTCTTATTATGTGGAGAGAGAGAAAGAGAGAGAGAGAGAGAGAGAGAGAAAGAGAGAGAGAGAAAGAGAGAGAGAGAGAGAAAGAGAGAGAGAGAGAGAGAAAGAGAGAGAAAGAGAGAGAAAGAGAGA